>OX438899.1:5875596-6475596 GCA_949316265.1 Diarsia mendica | reverse complement strand
ACATAGACTTTTATTATGATATGGCACGCGACGATTACTATTGTGTGTTATTGAAAAGTCTGCTTTCGTTCAGTATTTTATTACCTATTTCGATTTCGTCAAAGTTTATGTTTGCGGCTTGATGTCCTGTCTTTTGTATTCTTTTTAACCGACTTCCAAAAAGGAGGAGGATCTTAATTCGTATCGTATGTATGTTTTTTTTATTTACGGTTGGGTTATTCGTAAGTCAGATGCTAGTTTTTAGTCTCTAAGGGAATCCAAATTTTGTCGTCACGGTCACCACACATCAATTAATCACTTAGGACCTAAACCCCGGCTTTCAACATGCCTGCCTGCCTATCCTTAACAACCTCCGAGAGGGTGGCCCAGCCTGTCAATGTCTTAGCCCAATTTATTCTCTTCCACGGATACACATTGTTTGACGGTAATAGGGGTATAAAGAACAAGTAAAAGTCTTCATCCCCTAGGTATAGAAGTTTATCTCATAGAGAGGGTTCTTTTATATATACTTAAGGCACGGATAACTTTCCTAAAGTTCTAAACCTAAACTTTACCAAAATACTAAACCAACTCCCCAATGACCTCATCATCAGCTAATGTTCCCACTGCAGGGACTCAATCCTCCTCTCTGGGAGAGGGCTGGGCTATCCACAACGCGGGCCCAGTGCGTGTTGGTAGATGTCACATGTCTTCGAATATTTTGGTTCTATGACATGCCGGTTTCCTCAGTTTACCTTCCCCATTTCGAGAGTAGTGGTGATGAAATAAATTACACAAAGTAATGCGCCTGCCTGGGTTCAAACTCACGACTTACTGTTCGTAAGTCGGAGCTCCCACCACTGGGCCACCGCTGCTCTATCTATGATCCCAATGACCTAACAGCCTTAAAACCCATAAATTCAGTTGCAACTACTTCGCTCGCTCCACATCCTTATTGCAGTTTCAATAACCCAGGATGACGTAAGGGCTTAGTCACGAAGAAAGTCCAGTTTCTGTCTGAGTAGTATCACGTATCGGGCCGGTACGCCACTAAATTGACAATTTATGTAAGGGCGATGACTATTGCAAGAGTGCAGAAGGAAATAAAGGCTATAAAAAGTATTGCGACAGACGTGGGACCTATTTAGTAATAGGGTAGTCGACAAAAAAAAACTAATTAGTCCGTCAGATAGATTTCCAAAAAATATTGAACACGTATTTTTTCTTTTTTCACGTAAACAAAAAATGAAGACGATACAGTGCTTCGAAAAGTCGTGAAACGTCACAGCTTGGTCCAATTTTACCTAACTATGACGTCAAACGCCCCCTCTCCATGGTCTTTGACAAGCTTTATTTTCGTCAATTTTTATTAATTTGATAAAACAAAAAACACGTATCCAATATTTTTCAATAATCTGACTGACGGACTAAACAGAATCATATTTTTTTTAGTCGGTCGACTACCCTATAGTAACATAACATACCATAATCGCCTGTGTAATTGCGTCATTTCAGTCAAAAAACGTCCACTGCTGGACATAGGCCTCCCCCAGGTATCGCCACATTGACCGGTCCTGTGCGCAACCTTAACCAGGCCATCAGTCCACTTAGTGGGAGGCCTTCCAACGCAACGTCTTGCGGTTCGCGGTCGCCACTCCAGAACTTTTCGGCTCCATCGGCCATCCATTCGGCGAGCAATGTGCCCTGTACCCATTAGGATACCTACATTTCCCCAGTTATGTTTAAGTCCGATGTAATAGGCGGCTAGACTATTGCCATCAACCAGGCATATATTTATATATTTGACGGCACGGTTGGCACAGTGGCTAAGCGATTGGACTGCTGCGCTGCGTGTCGCGGGTTCGATCCCCGCACGGAACAAATATTTGTATGACCTGCAGATAGTTGTTTCGGGTCTGGGTATTTGTGTATGTGAGTTTATATGTTTGTGAACGCACCCACGATACAGGAGAAATTCCTAGTGTGGGGCAACGTTTTTTAAAATAAAAATAAAAAAAATAAAAATTTAGACTTCGCGACTGCTAGGGAGACATTCCTGATGGATAAACAAAATAACACTGCTCGACCTGGGACATGAACCCAGGAGCTTGGAATCACTAAAACAACGACACAGTGGTAATAGTTTCTATTAGTCTTGTTTGGGATTTTGACAACAGGTTCGCCACATAATAATCACCTACAAAAAAGTATGTGATACCTGTTTCTAAAAAAACAACAATTTCTAGATACCATCCCATAGGTAATAAACCTAAAATGAAACAAAGGAAAGCCTATTTAAATAATGATTATTTATATTCTGGAAAAGACAATAAAGTAACATAATAAATTGCTGCTGTTCTACTAAAAGTTGCTTAACTTGAATCCCAAACCGTTACTGCTTACAATTGCATTGTTTTAAACAATACGGACAATATTTCAGACACTCCAAAAAATCGACACCATTTACCGATATCCATTTATTGGTTCGAAAAGTGATAATAAGATACCCAAAAAGTCTTCACATTTGTAAGAACGAATCCATACATATTATAAATACGAAAGTTCTGTCTGTCACCATTCAATGCTTATACATTACTTGTTTGTATTTATTTATAGCAGCTATTGAGAATACATTTGTACTTCCAAATATTAGTTCACATACGTGTACGTGAATGGTTCACGTACACGTATGTTATTTGGGCATCGGCATAGCTCTCACTAATGTGAGAACAGACGGCTGATACAGAGGTACATTGTTGTGCTTTCTCATGTAAATCTACATGGAGGCACACGAATTGAATTGTTTCGTATCAATTGCTTTGGACATAATACATACAAAGGTAAGGTATTGTTTACGAAAACAGAAGAGGAGCTCGTGGCTAACTAATAGTACCGGCTAGGGTTTATCTCAAGGTAAAACGATAATGTTGGTTCTTGGTTGGGTGACCTACACCGCCTTATTACAAAACGTAGTTAAACCTGGTTTAACTTAGACTTGGTTTATCTCGCATGACGAAAAAAAATCGTTTTCCGATATTATTAAAACAACTCTTCAAACTAAGGTAAGCACTTTCCCCATCGGGGCTGCGGGTCTCGTCGGGGCTGCCCAAGAGCAGGATGAGTCATTTGATGATTTCCCCACTATATAATTCACCATTCTGGCCTCCAAACGCAAAAAAAAAGGTAGGCACTTTCAAAAATTAAAGTCGTTTTATTCAAAAAATCTAATCTGATTGGTACGGGCAGACCTTTATCTGAGACTGACCTGGGTTGTCTTTTTTACCTGTGATGTCCCACGACTGGGTGGATACCGCGGTCTTGGCACAGTGGCTAAGAAGGAACATGGGCGGTTTTTAGCCAGTAGAAATCTGACACTCTTTCTTGCTTTGCCCAGGAGGGGTTATTTGATGATATACCTACCAATACCAAAAAAAAAAAAATCGAACGAAGCCACAGGCAAAAGCTTGTCTGAAATACCCCTGAATGTTTACGAGGCAGGTCAGCACAATCGTAAATACAATACTATTAACGTCCCGATTAAGGGAGTATCACACAACAGCTGTCGAACGCAGCGTTTATCGGTTTCCATACAATTTGACAGAAACCTGTTGATAAGTTGAACAGCGTGTTGGACATTTACAATGAAAGTTATGACGACAAATAATACGCACGGTAAATATCGATGCTGTGAGTGCGGTGGCCATGCTTCTAGTAAATAGTTGGAATATTCTCTTTTTTTTCAACAGATATATAATATAATGTATATATTATTATATCATCGCCGATGTTGGCGATAAGTCTGCGAGGTTGAAGTGGGACTGGGCGGGTCACATTACCAGGATGGGTCAATACAGATGGGCCAGAATCGTCACAAAGTGGGTGCCTGAGGGAGGACGCTCGTTGTCGCCGAGGCAGGCCCAAGAAACGCTGGCGTGACGATTTGGACTCATTCCTTACAAATTGGCCAGAGAAGGCAAAACATCGGGAAAGATGGAAGGAAATGGGGGAGGCCTTTGCCCAGCAGTGGGACAAGATAGGCTAGTAAAAAAAAAAAACGAAGAAACGTAACTAAAAAACTAAAATTATTAACTCTAACTTACATTGACTAAGTTTCTTCTTTTCCATAGAAATAAACGAAGGACCAAATAACCTTTTGTCTTCGCAATAAAATTTTAACAAAATAAAACGTCTAACTTGATCATAAAGCTCTTACTGCGTACTCAGATATTTAATGATTACTTAAGACGTCACTTAGTGAAGATTTGACATAAAGTCCATTTCACGAAAGAAGTCCCGCGGACAACGACCTGACTGACCTGACTGGCGGACTGGCCTGTTGGTCTAGTGGTTAGTGACCCTAACTGCTATGCCGGAGGTCGTGGGTTCGATTCCCACCCAGGACAAATGTTTGTGTGATGAGCACGATCATTTGTTCTGTGTCTGGGTGTAATTTATCTATAATATGTATGTATTTAGAAATATATAAGTATGCTTATCAGTTGTCTAGTACCCATAACACAAGCTCTGCTTAGCTTGGGACTAGATGGCGTTGTGTGATAGTTGTGGAATATTATTATTATTATAATTGTGGAACTAAATTTGACAGATGGGGAGATATGGAGAGAGAGAGACAGATAGCAACATTTCTGTTTGCGGCAGTTACTCGCGTAGAATTTATTTCTTCTTGTTTTTACACTGACGGTGGGGAGGATCAACAACGGTCCCATTTTCAATACAATGTTGTTGACTTTGCCTCTTACACGAGTTACTACTTTATTTTCCGTCTTCAGGATTTGTTTTGCGCTTATCCGTAGTAAGCAATGTTATTATTTAATTTCATTCATAATGGCAGAGTTCGTTTTGTTATCTAAAGAAGCTTTCAACTGTGATGTAAAAACAAGATTGGAGTTAAGGAAAATTATGTTTGGCAAATAAATAAACTTGAAGAGCAATTTTGGTAGATCATGCTTTTCTATTATCAACGATGCGGTAAATTGAAATTACAAAAAACAACATGTATTTCAAATCAAGATGGTTATGAAATGACTTTCCTACCCAGTACCCATTATATGGTCACACTACAATCGAGGGAAACCCACCATACCGTTGCGTCACTCCACGAAAGCCGCATATGACGGATTCGACAGTATCGCACTATTTCGCATTCCCTTACCATTTTATATTTTTATTTTCATTTCATAATATGTTATGGCCGAAGTGATTGACCGAAACATCATTTATCACAGGGTTAGGCAGAATGCAGGAATTACAAACAAACACGTGACACTTACTGACCAATCAGAGTGCACATAAATATTAATATTGCTGTTTAAGTATAATGTTTACTGTAGTAAATCCCTTTCATGGTTTCGGTTTAGAGGTGTACCTAATAGTACCAACCCGCACTGGACACGCGTGGTGGATTATAGCCCTTTCCTCTCCGCCCTGAGGCAAGAGGAGAGTTCTCTTAGACTCTAACTGGCTAAATACCATCCCAGTGTTCTCTCCCCACACTTCATGGGAACACATCATGGGAACTATTAGTGCTCCTTTCACGATATCCAGCTTTCTATTATCAACTTGGCATAAGTTGTTCCCATCGAATCTGTTCTTAGTACACGCCAGACTACTGCTTCAACTATATATCAAACTGTTGCAAAAGCCTGTTTTGGTATAGGTTAGGAAGGTGATACGGTAGCCATTTTCAATATAACCTGAACACGACATATCACGAACGAATGAACCGGTCGAGCGAGTGATATCGAGCGCAAAATAAACACTAAAGTAACATAACATAGGAAAACCCACATTTTGCCAATTCGGTGTAAATCTCATGTAGTAGGGGATGAACCTATTGCCATCAACCGGGCCTTAATCCAGACTCCGTCGGACTCCGGAAAAATTCTTGATAGAATAACCCAATAACGCTGGACTCGGGAATCGAACTCTGGACCTAATGCTTAGTAGTCGCACGACCACTCAACCAACGAGACAGCCTCACACATACGTTACCACGTGAACGAAGTCGCAGGCAACATCATCTGCCTAGCCTTTTCCCAACTATGTTGGGGTCGGCTTCCAGTCTAACCGGATGCAGCTGAATACCAGTATTTTACATAGAAAGACTGCCTATCTGACCTCTACAACCCAGTTAATACTAGGTAATACGATACCCTTTGGTAAGAAGGTAACGAAGTCGCGGGCACTAGCTAGTCTTAAATAAACTTCCTCCTTTCAGACCCGTAATTTGAAAATTTTCGTGACTCTTGGATCCATAAACTCGAAGTAAACCTTCTAATCTTGAGACGAATCGTGCCTTTCGACTTAGAAAAACGACTACCATTCGTGATCATCATAATAACAACATTTCAAAACAAATAACGTTATTAGTGAACATAAACTGAATGCATTAAAAGTGTTAATAAGTACTTTCGAAACATTTGTCATAAGTTCGTATAATGATAAGTAAAGAGCCTCGCCTACCGCGACTATTTGCAGTTACGAATTTCATCATCATATCAGCCCAGAATCATCCACTGCTGAGTGGCCTCCCCTTTTATCTGCCACACTTCCCGGTTCTGTGCGTTCCTTATCCACGTGTTTTACGTGACTTTAACGATATTGTAAACCCAACGAGCGTTAGGACGGCCCTGGTTTCTTTGGCCTAACCTTGGCCACCACTCGGCCAAAGCCTTGCCCCATCGGCCATCTCTGTGTCTAGCCAGATGTCCTGGCCCTGGATGTAGACTTTCGTCAGATGGTGGGGACGAACGCAAAATTATTAAATCGTGATGACTACCTCGTTGGTCTGCTGATCAATAAGCATGAGATGATGATGATGATGATGTGATGGTCGTGGGTTGGATTCCCAGGTCGGACAAAGTGTTATTGAGTTTTTCCATAATTAATTCCTCAGTAGTAGCCACGGAGTCTAGTTGATAGCAATAGGCTCGCCTCTCATTACATGAGGCTAAAACACAACCCCGTCGGGGCCGCGGATCCCGTCGTGGCCGCGGATTTTTGTACTAGATTACGTGGCCTCGGCGCAAGGGCAAAGAAGGAACATGGGTTTCGGTTTTTAGTCAGTAGAAGTCTGACACTCCCCTTCGCTCTGCCCATGAGCGGGGGGGGGGGGGGGTCATTCGATGATTTTCCACCCACCAAGAAAAAAAAAAAAAGGCTAAAACACAACCGGCGAAATAAATATCGTACATAATTGCGAACTATTAGGGGTAAATTATTCAACCCCGCATGTTTTGGTGATATTTCGAAGACGTTTACATCAAAAGTCTCCGTATACGAAGAGCCTTAAAAGTCGTAATCTTTTAACATCAGTATTTAACACTACTGAATTGGAAAAGTCAATATGTCGTATGATAAACAAAAGGCAGCCGTTTCGATTATATACCAATGTAAATAATGACTTGCCCTGTCGATAACCGTAAAATCGCGCAAGAGCATTTCTAAATGTTATGTTTAATATTTTCATCAAGGTACTAGAGACAACAGATATTATTTGTTATGAACATCAGATGAACAATGTAAAAAAAAGAATAAAAAAATGTAAAATAATATTTTTAGATACCGTAACTAATAGAATAGGTATCGTGGGATTGATATCGTCAACTTCAACGAATACGTTAGTTTCTTGCAGATCAATAACTTAAAATTGGCGTAAATGCATTTTTTTTATTATAAACAGGTACACAAAAATAATCTTGAGGGCATTCTGGCTGTCTCCTCTTTGTGAGAAAGGTACAACGTTTGACCCTGAAACAGTGTGTTCAAACTGAAATAAGCTTTAAAAGTTAATCAAAATAAAATCATTACAACATGCGTCAGTCACAACAAAACCAAAATAAAAACAAATCGCATTACAAATTACATTAACGAACTCACGACAAATCCTCTCAAATCTATTCTTAATGAAGCCTTTCACAAACAAAGCTAAGCTATTACGAAACGATTGCCCTTAACGTAAGCGTTCACCTAAAATGGTCAAGAAGCTGAGCAGGCGCATCTGATTCTCGCGTTCACGACTACGCATGCGTAATCTTAGAGCTGTCACTTGTTCGTTGGGTGGTACAATTTGTAAGCTGATAATGTATGTCTGTGAGAATTTTGAGATAGTTACGCCTGTGAGAAAATGAAAGGTTTTATGATATAAGAAAAATAGAAGAAAGGTTAGCAATGATAAATTCTAAAGAGGCGAGATTTTACACCACACAATGTCAAATCAAATCATTTTATTTAGCCTATAGCTTACGCTATGGGCTAATAAAATGATTGATTATTATTGTTATACCACGCGGCATATAACTTGAACCTGCGCAGTTAGTAGTTTTTTAGACGTCCCGTAAAAATCAAGCAGAGAACCTGCGCAGAACGACGCCATTTTGGGTCAAGTTATTTCCCTAGGAGTATAACAAGATGTAAACGAAACCTTCATGAAGCTGTCAACCAAGCATTAGAGACTGAGCAAGCGGAGGGCGGGGCAGTCAGTAGATGGGGACTGTTTGGTTCCACCCATTTATTAAACGAGCACTATATCTATAATGCAATTTTATTACTACTATATTTCTATGGATGTAATATCTGATAATAAATAAATTATACAGAAAGAAACGTCTAAACTAACGAGGCATATCTCGTTTTGCCCGGAAAAGCGACACTTCGTTGAAGTCTTTTGAACTGCGCACGCGCCGTGTAAAGGAAAATGACTATAAAATTAAATGATCTAATTAATTATATTGGTGGATTTTTATATTCAATTAATACATTTTGTTGACAGAAAACTAATGAATCGTGGAATATACAATATAATAATGCATTTAGGGTACTGATGAGACTATCCCGATTATATGGCGAATCAGAGATGTTCGCTGTAAACTTGATTCATGACTAGAATTTGTGCGTTAAACAACAAACAAAGAAGGGTAAAATAAAAACTTACAAGATTTTAGGCAGTCACAAACAAGATATTTTAAACTTTTAAAGTGTTTTTTTGGGTTCCGTCACTCGTGTGTCTGTTTGTCTGTCTATTTGTACGACCATTCCCCCCCCCCTATTTCCGAAACTACTGAGCCTAAAATTTTGAAAAAAATACAGAAACTGATACAACACTCATAAATTACAGGAAAACCTATAGGAAGTCTATGGTGTTAAACTAACATGGAAAATCTCTCAATATCTACTACAATGGTACGGAACCCTTCATGTGCAAGTCCGACTTGCACTACTACATGCTACTACTACTACTACTTGACTTAGAAAGAAAGAAAGAAGAAAGAAAACATATTAATTTGGCACATGTCACAAGTGCACACAACAAAGTAAAAATAATACACTGAAAAAAAAAATAGTTGCCACAATCAAGATTTGGTTTAGATTGACTAAGTAACTTGTTTGCATCTGAGCCTATCAAGCACAATGATCATAGCAACTACTTTTATTTGATTGAGATATCTTGTTTAGGGCAAACACGCAGCTTTATTAGGGTAAAAACCTTACTTGATAGCTGCAATCAAGTTGTATTTGATAAACACAACCAAGGAACTTATTTAGCGCAAACATTTAGCGCAAGATTTGATCAAGTTGTATGATTAATACAATTAATTGCAATGATAGATGCTATCAAGTCAAACCAACTTAATAAAGTTAATCAAAATGCTTGATTGACACAACTAACTCACTTTGTTACAGTTAACATTTTTTGAACTTGTCTCTTTTTTAACTCTTCTACTATTTTTTCTTGTTAAGGGTAATCGAGAAACTTGTTTGGGCGTTCAATCAAGTGAACTAGTATTGCTACAATTATGACGTGATGATCAACATAACTAAGATTTTGATTGATCTAAACAAGATATCGTCAATCAAGCTAAAAAGTCACTTGATTGAATTGCATTTTTTTCAGTGTAATAGAAAAGCTAAACACGAAAAAGAGTGTGTATCTTACGGCTGCTTTAGGGAATCGACTGTCGTGGTATGGGCATGTGATGAGGAGGGATGAATTGCATGTGACTAAAAAAGTTATGAATGTAAATGTGGATGGATGGAGAGGGAGAGGAAGACCAAAGAAAAGATGGATGGAGTGTGTGAGGGGTGATATGAAGGAAAAAGGAATAAATGATAACGTGACGACTAACAGGGCAGAATGGAAGAAAACAACGTGTTGCGCCGACCCCAAATGACATGGGATAAGGGCAGGAAGAAGAAGAATCTTACGACGCTGGTTTTCAACTGGGCCAGTATTTTGCAAAAAAGATTAATATTAGCCATCGCTATCCCCTCATCCCTTAAACGTTCTATTTAGACCACGATGCGTTAAGTCAAAGGGCAAGTGAGTGGCGACGAGCCGTCGATACCGATCTAGTTACACCGACCGGTCGTAAATGGAAATGGATTACAAGGATTCACAGACTGGTCTGGGATCCAAGCTGTTATGTAATCCGACAGTTAGTTACTGCTACCTTTTTCCCGCGGTTTAGGTCGTGCAGCCGTCCTATCACTAGAAACTTAGAAAGCCGTTAACCCACATAATATGGTCAATTTTTTATTTTTGATACAGCTTGATAGAGTTTAAAATTCTCTATCTTTCTGTCTAAAAAACATTTTTAGAAAATGAATAGTTCCAGAGATATAAAAACCTTACAGGCCGTTTAATATTAGAATTTATGATCATTCCAGCTCTTGAAAGCGTCTAACCCATATTTCATCGCTAAATGTACGTTAAAATACTTTAACTATCTAAGACGATTATTTTGTTGGTCTTTTACTTAACTACAAATAAGTCATCTGATTTTTTTAGGAATAACGATTCGCGTATTCTCTCTTGCCTTTATCTCGAGAATATTTTTTTTAAAGGACGGCAACGTGGTTTAAAAATAACTACCGCTCGGGACGATCGTTAGGTAAATCCGTGCTTGCGAGAGTTGACCTATGGATGGGTGACCGCCCATCACGTACCGAGTTTCCTCCGTGCACAGCATGTTAAGCCGGTGGTTCCGTATGCCAAATATAGGTCTTTGGCAGTCGTTACAGGTAGTCAGTGGCCTAAAAGTCTGACAACCAGTCTTACCAAATGATATCGTATTACCTAGTACACCACGGCTACACATCAAGCTATACATTTCCAGTATAAGCTGGTGTATAGGATTTCCGTACAGTGCGAGATCAGCGTAAACTGGAAATGTATAGCTTGATGTGTAGCCGTGTGTACCAACTGGGTTGTGGAGGTCAGATAGGCAGTAGTTCTATGCAAAATACTTGTATTCAACTGTATCCGGTTATAATGGAAGCCAACCCCGACTGCCGACTGGAAAAGATTACACAGATACTGATGACTTGGAGATAATGTTGCTTTCAATCAGAGTTGACGGCACGGTTGGCGCAGTGGATGAGCGATTGGACTGCTGCGCTGTGTCGTGGGTTCGATCCCCGCACGGAACAAATATTTGTAAGGCCTACAGATAGTTGTTTCGGGTCTGGGTGTGTTTGTGTATGTGAATTTAAGTGTTTTTAAACGCACCCACGATACAGGAGTAATCCTAGTGTGGGGCAACGTTTTAAAAAATATATATATACCGTATATGACCACCTACATTCAAAAACAAACTTTACCTCTATGTAATCTTCCTTACATAGTATAAAACAAAGTCGCTATTTTTGTCTGTTTGTCTGTATGCTTAAATCTTTAAAACTACGCAACGGATTTTGATGCGGTTTTTTTAATAGATAGAGTGATTCAAGAGGAAGGTTTTAGTATATAATTTGAACGACATCCACGCGGGTGAAGCCGCGGGCATCAGCTAGTTATATATATGTCGGAGATGAAGTAATACCCCCTACTCCGACATATCTACTGTACGTATGTATGTCACTCAACTCCTTAACGGTTGAACCGATTTTGATGATTTTTTTTGTATGTATTCAAGTAGATTCGAGAATGGTTTAGATTCACAATTGGACCCAGTCAGCAGCGCCACCTGCGCTGCTGTCCGGGCAGGACGATGTCTGCCAGGTCCGCTAGTATGAGTATAGATTTCTTAAAACCTGTGTTTAGACGGATGGTAATTGGTAATGTTGCAACGTATTCCAAGCTAGAGTTCCTAGACACGAATGATTAGTAATGTTCATGGAGTTTGCATACAAATCAATGATAGGTTGTCTAGTACTGTTCTTGCTTCATCAGTGTTTAATATGGACCAGGAAATTGGAAATTACTCGTATTGTACGGTTATCCACTACCCGTATAGACTATGAAACGCGTAAATTGCTGAATCAAAATTCTCGGTCTAGAATCATGACATTTTGGAAAAGAGTCTCGTGTATGACCACCGCAAACCACAAGTCAATAATATATTAGATAGATATCAGAAATAGCATGCCTTTAATTAATGAAATAGGGGCAAAAATAATGTAATAATCATCGTCATCATCAGCCTATAATGGTCCCACTGCAGGGACTCAGGCCTCGTCTCTAGGAGAGGAATTAGAATTCATTTATTTGTAAGAATGTAGTTGTACATAGTATGATGTTAAAATTTTTTATAGTTCTATGAGGAGTATGGGAGTATGGGGTGTGTGGTGGGGGGGTGTTGAGGGATGGGATATAATCCACCACGCGGGCCCAGTGTCTTCTCATTTTTTGGTCCTAAGACATTTGTGAAGGAAAACGTCTTTTCCTCACGTTTTCCTTCACCGTTTTGAGAGCAGCGGTGAGGAAATAAATTACAGAAAGTAATGCGCTTATGGCTGGGTTCGAACCCACGACTTACTCTTCAAAAGTCCACCACTGGGCCATCGCTGCAACTGTTTTTTCGAAACAAACATTTGCAATAATAAAGAGAACAACAATACTGTCTGTTTAAAAGATTTTTTTAAAGAGTAAAAGAAGACCAAAGAAGCAATGGATTGATTGTGTAAAAGATTCATCATTGGAACAAGCCCGCCACACTATTCCCAAACCACTGTAACTCCTGTTAGCCAGAATCAACAGTGGCGACCACAAGAAAAGCGCCGAGACAATGAAGCTCGAAGAAGCGATTTAACTGTCTTGGATCCCGCAACGAAATTAATCAGAAAAGAATAGCGGAGGAAAACATAATTTAAAAACATAATTTCCACTTCCCTCCATATCAGCAGGAGACAGAACAGAACAAGGCCAATAGGCACACAGGGACGTATGCAACTGGGATAAGCCCAGTTGCCTAGCACCACGGATATTATTGTCATTAATATATACTGGGTCCTAAGTTGTGAGCTGTTATATTTGATTCCAATAATAGGTATGATGACAAAAATGCTTAAACGCGCGGAAATTAAAAGATTATTTTATTTTGTCTAGAAAGGAGGTGATTGCTGAGATGACGAGTGATAGAGAAGTAAGAAGACAAATGTTACGCCGACCCCAAATAAATTAGGATAAGGGCAGGAGAATGATGATGAATATTTGGTTAAAGGTACAAAGTAATCGGTTTAGTTACTTGTACACACGGCTACACATCAAGCTATACAAAACCAGTTAATCTTGGCCTCACTTTACTAGATCTTTTCGCACAATGAACGATCAGATTATACTGGTTTTGTATAGCTTGATGTGTAGCCGTGTGTACTTAAATCAAGCTTTACAACTTTGATTGACAGTTTAGCAGACACGAGTATCATTGAGTATGGCTTTACTGCAAGCGGGCGGGCAAATATTGTTTAAATCATGTATCTCACTCACTTTCCTTCATACGTTCCAATAAATGACTAACTCGTTGTTCTAGTGCAGCAATAGGAGATCTGACAAAAAAAGATTAATTAGTCCGTCAGATAGATTTCCAAAAAATATTGGGACAGTACATATTTTTTTCTTTTTTCACATAAACAAACAATGAAGACGATACAGTGCTTCAAAAAGTTGTGTGGTGAGGTCACAATTTGGTAATTCTTTTACCAGAAAGAGACGTCACAAGCACCCACTCATGATCTTTGGCACGTTTTATTTTCGTCATTTTTTTATCAATTTGATAAAACAAAAAACACGTAAGTACCTATTCAATGTTTTTCGATAATCTAACAGGCGGAACAGAATCATATTTTTTTTAAGTCAGGAAACATCCCCATAAATTTATATTTCCTATCGAGAAATTTCTCCGAAGCAGCAAGTAGCCCGGATTTGTGCCGTTTTGTTGACAAAAGGTCCACCCCCTTACATGGGACTGAATCACGTCTGACGAAATGTGGGTGTCACTGTGACCAGCGATGCCAGACGTATGATAATTATCATACATGTATGATAATTTCGACAGTGGTAAGATGTATGATACAATATGCATTATCATACGCCAAAGTATGATAATTTTCAACATTCTGAATCTTCCTATTTCTATACGCCCAGTTACTTTTTGATAGTGATTTATGAACGCATCGAATCAGATATAGTATTTTTTGACACTTCCACATTCAAATGCGGCCACCGAACGACTATTCAGTAAAAATAATTTGACAAAAACTAAAATACGAAACAAACTTGCAACAAAAACTGTTAGGGGGCTTTACTTTCAGCGCAATGCGTAAAACACCAGTCAAAACATTGCTGTTATGGTTTCAAACCAACTGATAAAATGCTGTATAGAATGACTTCAGCAGTCATTTAATCAAAAACCACTGACTGAACTCTCATAATTTTTTTTTATTAAGTATTGTCTAATTAATTTCCTAAAATTCCTATCCTTATTTTGCAAAATAGCGCATTTCGCGTGGTTTTGGCAGTTGTATGATAATTTTGCATCTGGTATGATAATTTTCGAATGTTGGTATGATAATTCGCTCACACTCGTCTGGCAACCCTCCCCATTGCATCTGCTGAGCATAAGGTTCCGGGTTCGAAACTTGGGTCGAGCAAGTGTTGTTGTTGGGTTGGTTGGGTGCTGTTATTGGGTTTTCTATCAGGAATTTCTAAGTAGCAGCCACGGAGTCCAGATTTAAGCCCGGTTGATGGCAATAGGATCAAACATAACTGGCGTTTAGGTATATACCTTTACTGTGTATTAGCAACACCTTTGCATAACCCTTCGCGTATTACAGGCGTGATTTTATGTGTTAAAATAAGCTTTTTCTGCGGCGTGACTTTGTCTGAGATAAATTAACGACTACATGTCAATATATTCATTCTTCTTCCATAAATCGCTCACTGTAGTACCATCGCCTAATATTGTCATCCATTTTTAATTGCCAGACCTTACCTCGAGTAACCGCTGTTCAATATTCTAACAGGTATGATCTGCTTATCCTTTTTTGGTGTAAGAGAATTACTGATTAAAAATAAATTTGCCACTTTTGGGCGGTAATAAGTAATTCTCTTAATTTATCAAGTCTAGAATCATGAAAAGTGATTTTAAAAATACTACAGGTTATTTACTAGCATGATACTTAGTGTTTTGGATTATTCAAATTTGATGTGATGTTAGAGTAAAAGAAATAAGATGTGGGTGGCGCTAGTTTCGGTGCTGTTAGCGCCTTAATTTTTTAACCTAACTTCAGTGACTGTTTCTAACTCAAATCTTAAGATTCTTCTTTTAATCGTCGTAATAACATCTTTCAAACAAAAACTGGTAGAAAACAAAATATTAATGACAAAACTATCAAAATTTTAATAAAGCTCATGTTCGGCAATTTATTTTAACTCGCTAAACCTGACAAATGGTGAGCTTACCAGAAAACATTTATTTTCTCTGTCTATTACATTCGGTTCAAATTTCAAAAACACCCAAGTTCCCTTTGGCACTCAACAAAGTTATACTTGCTGCTCGAAGTAAAAACTTCCGAAGTATTTTCTTCGAATTTTCTTTTTCTCATTTCTTTATGTAAGTTTGTAACAAAATACACATGCGGACGTCTAGTGTAAGTTACATTCACGTAAATATTACGTCACATCAAGTATTCACATATTATGCGCAAGCGTCGACCTACGACACATGACCCTAGTGATGTAAAAGATGATTATATTTTATCGATATTTCTAGTTGACGGCACGCAATTTTACACAACCTTTACTGTGCCTAATTGATGTCATTATTCGTTGATAGCTTGATTAATAATGAATTAATGATGCGTAGAGTTTAAAAAAATATAATTGTTTTCATAAGGTTTCTATGATGTTATCAAAACAATGAATACTTTATTACCCTTTTAGTTGATAGGCTTTGTGGTTAGCTGACAGAAAAAAGGTAATAAAATTATAGCAGGAAGCATTTACAATTTTATTTAACCTACTTAGGTATAAAACTTAATGAAAGTAGATGGCTTTAAGAGTAGGTAGAGGATTTTAATATTTCTATGGTAGAGGACATGACATGTGCATCCTGCCCGTCCTAACCTACGGTGCACAAAGTTGGTCACTTACTAAACAACAGAAGTCCAAACTCAAGATTTGCCAGCGAGCAATGGAGCGCAGCATAATTGGTGTTAAGCGAACTGTTCGCGTTAAAAACGCCACCCCTGCGCTCCATAACTAAAATAGCTGATGTTAGAGAGAAAACAGCCAGGCTGAAGTGGGAGTGGGCAGGCCACGTAGCACGGATGCACCCGGAGAGATGGGCAAAGATCGTCACTCACTGGACGCCTGAGGAAGGACAGCGCCGCGCGCCGTCGAGGTCGACCGCGGCGAAGGTGGCGTGACGATCTGATCATTCAAATTCATTCTGAATGTAAATTCCAAACCCAACCACAAAAGTATCGATACAATACATAGAAAAACATCGATACAAAAAATTACCGGAAAATCCCATCACTACTACACAATGTTGCGTGTAGAGATAGATTCGGTACATCTTGCCCCATCGTGACGCAATACCTACACTTATAGCCCGATGTTTTTATAACGAAACAAAGAGATACCAATCTGTTTTACATAGACACTAGAAACCATTACCCATTACTCCATAAAACTCGTAACAATAAGAATTTGTTTATTCAAATTACCGAAGTCTAAAAATAGAATTAATTTTGTTTGTTGGTACTTACAGGCCATTGTTTGAGGTAATAGGCTATTAACATTTTACTTTATTTCTAAATTAATTTGAATTTTAGAAACTTGTTGTTTTGGTGCATATGTATGTACAAACCTACGAGTATGTTTTCATTAAAATGTTAAATGGAGAGAGTATTGTGAAAACTTGATCTATCATAAATTCGACATAACATAAAGTAACATCACGCCTGTAATCCTTAGATAGAGGTGTACACATTAATACACCCACATTTCTTTAATTATGTTTAAAGTCCCATGTAAGTGCTCGTTTACGGAGACGCGGGGCGTCGCGCGGCGCGTGCAGAAGGCTCGTCTCGTGTTTTTTTATTAATTTACTGAGAGACGGGTCCACCGCAACAATCACTGCATTTTAAACTAACGAACGAAAAATTCATCATCATCATCATTTCAGCCAAAAGACGTCCACTGCTGGACATAGGCCTCCCCCAGATGTCGCCACATTGACCGGTCCCGTGCGTCTCTCATCCGAACGAAAAATTGCTTAGCTAAAATCGACGTTTGAAATCGTTAACTTTTTCATACATAGCCATGTGTTTGAATTAAAAACGCAGCACGCGCCGCGCGACGCCCCGCCTGTACGTAAACATGCACTAATAGAGGGCGAGCATATTATTCCCATCAACCGGGCATAAATTCAGACCCCGTGGTTGCTACTAAGAAATTCGTTATAAAAAACTCTATAACACTTTTGCCCAACCCTGAAAATCGAACCCTCATGTACAGCTGTCGTGCTTGCGACCACTTGACCAACGAGGAATCAAAGTTTTACTTTTCCATTTTTTCGATTTTTTATTTTATTTAACACTAGCGGACGTCCCGCGGTTTCACCCGCGTAGATCCCGTTCCCGTGGGAATACAGGGATAAAAAGTAGCCTATGACACTCAGCAATAATGTGGCTTTCTATTGATGAAAGAATTTTTAAAATCGATTCAGTAGATCCCGAGATTACCCCTTACAATTTAACAAATATACAAACACACAAACTTTACCTCTTTATAATATTAGTATAGAAGTATAGATATAGATCAGTCCTAAGAAAATTCTAGAATACCTCTCTCACATCACATACCTTCTTTTTTGGAGGGTGTGGGAAATCATCAAATGACTCCTCCCGCGCTGTGCTGAGCGGTACGGAGTGTCAGACTTCTACTGACTAAAAACCACCCATGTCCCTTCTTAGGCCTTTGTGTCGAGGCCGCGGTATCTCTTTCGAACAACCCGCAGCGACTTTCTCATACCTTTCTCTATCATTTCCTTCTCTAAAAATATGTTATCGATTTCCACCCAAATAAATCGAAAATCCTGCAAACGTTTTACGATAGGACAAGGTTCTTTGTGCTTTTATCCGGACCAGTATTTTCCATTGACGCCAGGTACGCCCAACCGGTAGGAATCGGTTTCATGACACGTAACTCTGATTTTTCGAACTCATGTGCGTATTGTATTGCTTCGGTGAAATAAAACATGCCTGCTTGATGATTAGTCATGCATGAACCACACAAAAAAAAGACTGCTTTTAGAATTCATTAGTAATATTGTTTTTTTAACACTAAGTAAAGGGGGTGGCCCCTTTACTTAGTGTTAGTGACACATTTTATATTAAATACCTTGAGAACAACTTTTAACCGCAAAAAAACATTTTTAAATACAAACGGAAAGCGTCAGAATATTAAATTAAACCTTTTTTGTCTACAGAAATAATGAAATTCCGGCGCGGGGCCAAATGGAAGAGAGCCCACTGTATACACAAAAGGAATTTGAGGTAATTTTATGTATTTTTTATTATTTAATATTACAGGTTTACTTGAAACTGAAACATATGTATTTATAAAGAGAATTTTATTAAGGGTTGGTCTTTTTTAAATAAGCTCTGTGTTTCTGTCTGTCTGCCAATCTAATGTATTATTCAATATTATTTATTTATTTGGGTTTGAAATACAGTCACATACAAAATCAATTATAGTAAGGTTTACTAAAAAAATGTGGGAGGTACATACTACAAATCTAAAAACCATTTACCGAGTTTTATTTATCGGATTAGCAAGATCGTTATTTTGAAACTGAAATAATATGTATTCCATCTCTCTGTTTTCCAATTTTTGTTTGGCAGAGATTCGCCAAAACACAATTTAAAACGTTCCTACCATCAAAGACAATTTAATTTCTTCCTCCATTGTTTACAACCTTGAATTCAGTATTTGATTCCCTAAATGGTTTTTGGGTAATTGATTGAATTATCTTCCCAAAAATCTTGATACAACTAAAAACAGAATCATTTATGAATTTGTCAAGTAACCTATAGCAAAATTATGTAAACCAACAATCGTCAGCTGCTTAGCCTTTTCCCAACTACGTCTGGTGGGCTTCCACTCTCATCGCATGCCGCTAAATGCCAACATTTTACATGGAGCGATTGCCTATCTGACCTCCACAGGCCCGTAAAATACTGGTCTTCAGCTGCATCCGGTTAGACTAGAAAGCAACTCCAACAACCCCTTTCTTGTTGGATCCCTGAATAAGGTGTAATATATAATATTCCCGTAGGGGCTGCGGGTTATTCGAAGGAGATACCGCGGCCTCGACACAATGGGCTAAGAAGGAACATGGGTGGTTTTTAGTCCGTAGAAGTCTGACACTCCCTACTGCTCTGTCCAGAGCGGGAGACCTCATTTGAGGATTACCAAAGCCCCAGAAAAAAAAAATGGTTGTCTGTAAAGTCAGTTTACGGACGATAGTTTAACGTGACAACGTCATAACAAAACATTGAATGCGGCGCAAATGTAACGGGACAGGGTCATACTCAGAAAAAGTGTACATTTGGTGTCTTTTCTTGTCCCGCAACTTCATATTTACGTAAATATTTAGTATTATGATATATTTTCTTTTATCCCCCCTTTTTGTTATATTAGTCTAATTCTACGATGATTTCTCTGGTATTTTCAATTAAATTTTCACTATAAGATTATATTTTTTGACTGTCAAAACATTGATAAAAATATCGCCATACATTTTTTTGGTGTCCCAATGACGATTACACATTTTCAGAGATGAATTGTTACGAATTTTCATCGCTTTTTTTAACATTGACTGTGGTTATATTATTCTTGATGAATCAAGTAACTGAATAAGACCAATTTTATCCGTAAATCATATACAGAAGGATTTATTTTAATTAAACAAATGTTGTCCCAAAATTATGAAGTTTCGTTACTCAGGGTTAGTAACGCGTGATAAAATTTGAAATGCAATGACTTAAGGTGGTATATATAGTTTTTTTTCTAATCTGGCAACGTTATTACTTACGTCAAAATCACTGTCGCGGCAGTCATCTAGTTTTCGCCGCAGTCGTGAAGTCAAGACGTTTAGCAAGTCAAAATTTACAAAAAATACCTCAGGGTGATAAACGACTATTATTTTGGTAAGTTTAATGTTTTTTGTTTACTTACCATGTTTTCTTCATATCTTTTGTATTATCTAAAAGAATACACTCAGTGCTTGCGTGGTAAAACCGTGGTTTACGTAAAAACATTTTTAGAGGTTATGATTTCTCAGATTTTATTATCATTTTCGTTATATTGCGTAAAATTGCGTTACGTTACGAAACTGAGAAATTGTTAAGCTTAGTTCACAAAAGCTAAAAGTGCATATCTATATACCTGTGTATTAATACACAGGTATAGTTGCCGACAGGGTTTTTAATGGAATTTAATTAGATAATTACCAATGTTTATGGTATTTTTATTTTTATTAATCTAAATAAGACTGATAAGCCAAATATAATCAGGTGTTTTATTCGCCCAATCCATGTGCACCATACCTTATGGCATCAGTTTCGTGACGGAGATTCTCAGTATCGTTATCTATCAGTTTAGTTACAAATTCAAAATGTACACTTTTTCTGAGTATGACCCGACAATGAGTCATCCTTTTTCGTGCAGCTCGGCCGTAGCTGCCGGAGCTCACACATTAATCAACCTAGTATAAACTAGTATTGTTACAGATTGAAGAAGAAGAAGGTGGTGATGAATGGGAGGTGAGCAGATCCCGGGTGCACTTGGAATCTCTGATAGGTAGCGGAGCATTCGGCAGGGTGTATGCTGCCAAACTCGACATGCCAGGAGGGGAGACTATTACTGTAGCTGCTAAAAAGCTTACAGGTAAGCTGTACTGCTGTTATACTTATACTGTTACCTCAGGGTATCTTCTGTGATGATCCATTGTTAGGAGCTCATAATAATGAACCTCTAAAAAAGCTCATAATGAATTTTATAATTTCATATTACAATTGATTGATTATTTTAATTTCGAGAAAATGGATTTTTATAGTTTTATATTACAATCGATTGATTATGTTAATGTTCGTAATTTCATATTATAGGTATTATTTTGATTTTTGTGATTATTTAAAGTTGATTATTTTCATTAGAATTTGTGTTAACAATTGATTAATTATTATTTTAATTTTAATTGTTAAATTTGACTTTTGTGATTACTTTAAGTAGAGTATTTTTAATTGAGATTTATTTGAAAATTTATAATTGATTGATTATTTAAATTTTTATATTTTGACTGTTATTTAAAGTTGATTATTTAGAGTAAGGATTTATGTGATTTACAATTGATTGATTATTTATTAATTTTTAAATTTAAATTTTGTGATTACCTACTTAAAATTGAATATTCCTTAATTACTTAGAACTTTTTGATTACCTATCATAAAGAATTTGATGATTGATAATTATTTTTATTTTTATTACTATGATTAAATGCACAATGTTGATTATTTTTTGAGATTATGCATGGAATTAATTAATAAAGCTATTTTGATTTGAGTTTGAATAATGAACCATCTTCAAAATCGCGGGAAACGCCTGTGTAAGGAATGCACAGGACCGAGAAATGTGACGGAAAAAAGGTGAGGCCTATGCATTGACTTATATATTACTGCGTAAGGACTGGGCGGACCGCATGATAAAATGACGCCTCGAATTTGGTCCCAAATAGGTCTTGACTAAACCGAAGTTTAAAAGAAAATGAAAATTAAAAATTAAAACTTTACATTTTTTTTTCCTCCTCCTTGCGTCGTATTCCTCAGTGATGAGGGTCGTGACCTCCCTTCGATATCACTTTCTCCCGTACGATTTTCCTCCATCTATTTCTGTCTCGGGCGGTGTGGAGGGCATTATGAAACGTGGAGTTGAGCGCGGTGCGGATCTGGTCGGACCAACGTATTGGGCTGCGTCCACGAGGCCTTTTCCCGTCTACTTTGCCGGTCACGATGAGTTTCTTGAGGTTGCCACTGTCTTTCCTTGCAATGTGACCGAAGTATTCCAGGACTCTGCGTAAACATTCGGATGACAGCCGCGAGGAGATCTTGAGTTCACGCAATATGGAGACGTTAGTCCGGAATGCTGTCCAGGGGATACGGAGCATCTTCCTCCAGCACCACATCTCAAAGGCGTCAATGCGTTTACGGTCTGCAGCTTTCAGTGTCCAAGTCTCAGCGCCATAAGAAAAGATCGAGAAAACTAGAGTCCGTACCAGATTGGTTTTAGTTTTTACGGAAATGTTGCGATCTCTCCAAATTTTTCCAAGCTGAGACATGGCGCTCTTAGCCATGCCAATTCTCCTGCGTACTTCCTTCTCGCACGAACCATCGCTGCTGATGTTGGAACCCAGGTATATAAAATTGTCCACTGTTTCTAGGCCCAACGCGCCAGTGAGTTCCAACTTCCCAGATCTATCCACCACCATGACCTTGGTTTTGGACCTGTTTATGGAAAGTCCCATCCCCTCGCTAATCCGCTCCATTTGGTCCAGAAGTGCGACCATTTCAGACTCGTTTGCTGCCAGAAGAGTTGTGTCATCGGCGTAACGTAAATTGGTGATTTTCACACCACCAACTGTTATGCCTCCCTCCCAATTCTCACAGGTACGTCTCACAATGTACTCTCCATAGGCATTGAATAGAATGGGCGACAAAATGCAACCTTGCCGTACTCCTTGGTGGAATTTAAAGGGTTTTGAGATGGTTTTATCGACTCTTACGACCCCCTGACTTGACTCATACAAGGTACGAAGTAGGGCGATGAGATGGTTTGGTACTCCAAGATCCTGCAGGACATTCCACAAACAACTCCAGCTGACACAGTCAAAAGCTTTACTGTAGTCGATAAAACACATGACTGCTGGCGTATCAAACTCGTATGCCTTCTCAACGAGCTGCCTGACATTGAGAATCTGCTCTCGAGTGCCCCTGCCCTTTACGAAACCTGCTTGCTCCTGCGGAATTTGCCAGTCCAGGTAGTAGCGGATGCGGTTGTTGAGAATATGGAGCAAGACCTTGCTGGCATGTACAATGAGGGACAAAGTTTGGTAGTTGCCGCAGCTCTTGGTTGACCCTTTCTTGTGCAGCGGAAGAATTACGGATTCCGACCAGTCCTGCGGCCATTCACCGTTTTGCCATATGTGTGAGCAGATTCGGAACAATGACTCTACACCCAAGTCACCCATAGCCTTAAGTACTTCTGCTGTTATTTAATTTTCATTCAATAAACAGATCGTTGCAAAATGCTAGTATAATATAGATTTACCTGTTTATACCTGGCAACCCGATAGTTGTGACCGGAAAAGAATAGGCAACCTAACGTTTGCATATTCTATGGGCTTCATACTTTCGATTGGTATAGAATTCATCTTATAATCATACCGGTGAAATGTTTAAAAAAATATTTTTTTTTTAATTATTAATTAAACATACTCTGGACTGAAATTTGCTAGGCAACCCATATGCATTATATTTATTGACATGTTATATTAAATATAAAATACGTTAAATTAAATAAGCATCTCGGTGAAGGTCGTTCTTAACGGGATCTTATACTATTATACCTCGATAATACCACGCCACGCCGCTCATACAAGGTTACGTTTACGAGCAGCCTGATTATTTAATAGATGACGTTAGTGTTTCGCTGTATGGGGAACGCATCGAGCAAAATGTTCGGACGACCGTATCTTTAGTTTTTATATCAATGGGCCTATGTCCAGCAGTAGACGTCTTTCGAAATGATGATACTACGGTATCGGCTGTTACCTTAAAGCAAGCATAGTTAAAACTGGATGCCATGTACTTTTAGACAATTTGAAGTGTACGGAATGATATGTAAGAAGAAAAGCTGCCCACGTGCAATTGGGATTTGCGCATGAAGGGTTCCGTACCATCGTAGTAGGGAAGCCATCTTTAATTTATATACAGAAAAACATATGTTGTGATAAGTTTTTTTTCATAGTATAGGTACATAATTATACGGACAGACAAACAGTCATGACGAATCTATAAGGGTTCCGCTTTGTGCCATTTGGCTACGGGAACCCTTGGAGTAAATGATAGCGTCACGGTTGACAGAAGAGAATCAAGGAAAAAAACGTTCATGATAGTGTTGCAGTGATTAAGAAAAGAATGGACAAAAAGTACACAATCCATTAATTTCACTTTTGTCTTAGAAATAGCAACCAGAACGTAAATAAATAACTTACTGTTGGTATTTGTTAAATAACAGATTGTTGGTCATAAACTCATAAGCACCGAGAGCGTTATGAGTAATTTCCTCTTTCTACAGACAAAATGAAAGACGACGTGATTTGTGTACGAATTCGGTGTTTACCGTAAATATTTAAAGAAAAGTAATGCACTGACACTTAAAATACCAGCACCCGTGTTGTTTGCAGCTTAAATATAAATATTATCATCGGTACGATTCTTGAGCGCTGACGCAAAAGTGAGTTATTGGGTCCCTTTGGTGGTATGAAGTGAGACGCAGGGCGGGGAAAGTGCAGTGATTGGCCCGTAGCGCATCGCGTCATAGCCGTCAGTCGGAATTTGTTCTTTACTCCTGCTGCACTTACCTCACGACCAATAAATAATAACCGGGTGTGCGTTTTATTTGTCATACAGTGTACGATGCGCACAGCGATCCCCACTCTTCCACCGGGCGCTCAAGAACCGTGCCGGTATCTGTCATCATTTCAGCCAAAAGACGTCCACTGCTGAACATAGGCCTCCCCCAGGCGTCGCCACATTGACCGGTCCCGTGCGTCTCTCATCCAGCGGGTTCCTGCAACCTTGACCAGGTCATCGGTCCACCTTGTGGGAGGCCTTCCAACGCAACGTCTTCCGGTTCGCGGTCGCCATTCGAGAACTTTTCGGCCCCATCGGCCATCCGTTCTGCGAGCAATGTGCCCTGCCCATTGCCAGTTAAGTCTGGCGATTCTTCGGGCTACGTCGGTAACCTTGGTTCTCATGCGGATGTCCTCATTTCTGATTCGATCACGCAAGGAAACTCCGAGCATAGCCCTCTCCATTGCCCTTTGGGTGACTTTGAGCTTTCTGATAAGGCCCATTGTGAGCGACCACGTTTCGGTCCCGTATGTAATCACTGGCAACACACACTGGTCATAGACTTTCGTCTTGAGACACTGGGGTAAGTTGGACGAGAAGATACCGCGCAGCTTCCCGAACGCTGCCCAGCCGAGTCGGATTCGACGATTGACCTCTTTCTCGAAGTTAGATCTACCCAACTGGACCGTTTGTCCCAGGTAGACATAATCGTTCACAACTTCGAGCGTAGAGTCTCCGATCTTGATAGGAGTGGGTGTTACATGAACATTCGACATAACCTTGGTTTTGTCCATGTTCATTTTAAGACCCACTCTTTCAGAAGCTCTACTGAGGTCATCGAGCATTTTACTGAGGTCTTCCATGGTCTCAGCCATGACCACTATATCGTCGGCAAACCGAAGGTGAGTGATGTACTCGCCGTTGACATTGATGCCAAGTCCTTTCCAATCCAGAACCTTGAAGACATCCTCCAATGCAGCGGTGAACAGTTTCGGAGATATGACGTCTCCCTGTCTCACACCGCGCTGCAGAAGGATAGGTTCCGTGGTCTGGTCCTGAAGTCGGACTGACATGGTGGCGTTTTTGTACAAACACTTCAACACCTCGATGTACCGGTAGTCAATTTGGCACCGTTGGAGAGACTGCAGTACAGCCCAAGTCTCGATCGAATCGAAGGCTTTCTCGTAGTCCACAAACGCTAAACAGAGAGGCAGATTATACTCTTCGGTCTTCTGTATAACTTGCCGCAGCGTATGTATGTGGTCTACGGTACTGAAGCCTTTTCGGAATCCGGCTTGTTCGGGAGGCTGGAAATCGTCGAACCTGCGTGCGAGACGATTCGTGATGACTCTTGAAAACAACTTGTAGACATGGCTTAGAAGTGAGATGGGCCTATAGTTCTTCAACCGGGCATTGTCACCCTTTTTGAAGAAGAGCACCACCACACCCCTGCACCAAGCCTGCGGCGTTTTCCCCTCGAGTATGACGGAATCAAACAACTTCTGAAGGGCCTTAAGGACCGGTTTGCCACCCGCCTTCAGCAGTTCGGCCGTAATTCCGTCATCACCCGGCGCCTTGTTGTTCTTAAGCTGTTTCAGAGCCATCCTAATCTCGTACAGGCTGACATCCGGGATGTCTTCGGTATAGTGTCGGGTCAGTCTAGCTCTGGGGTCTTTCGCTAGATTTTCGACGGGTTGACTAGTTGACGTGTACAGCTGCCCATAAAAACTCTCGATCTCTCTCAGAAGCTCCGGTTTGGCGGACACGATCCTGCCATCGTCGGTTTTCAGTTTCGTGAGCTGGCTCTGCCCAATAGCCCGATCTCTTGCAAATACCTTGGAGCCTTTGTTCCGTTCAATTGCGTCTTTAATACGCTCGGTATTAAAGCGGCGGAGGTCGCTCTTCAAGGATTTGGAGATCCGTCTATTGAGCTGCCGGCATTGCCGAGCCTCGTCCGAAGACTGCAGGATCATCTCACGCCGCTCCTTCATGAGCTGGAGAGTGTGATCTGAGAGTTTCTTGATCTTATTTGCACGACGTATCTTAAAAAATTTAGACCCAGTCGTATGGACAGTTTCCACGAACCCGTCGTTGTAATCGTCCACTGAGCTTCCTAGGCATTCGAAGCGATTCTGAAGTTCAAGCTGAAAGCTCTCGGAGTTATGGATTTGGATCTGTGCTGGACGGAGCGTAGACTTCATCAGTCGTGACCTTTCCAGCTTTATATTGATGTTCAATGTGCCTCTTACCATTCGGTGATCGCTTCCGGTTTTCACCGAATTGATCACAGAGACATCATTGAACATTTGCTTGTTGGTAGACATGATGAAGTCAATCTCATTTTTAGTCGCACCATCGGGGCTCTGCCAGGTCCACTTCCTGTGCTCACGTTTTTTGAAGAAGGAGTTCATCATAAAGAGGCCCTCCTTCTCCATAAAACTGGCCAGTTGGTGACCCCGGCGATTCCGCTGTCCAATTCCAAATTGCCCCACCTGAAGTTCATCATCGCTTCGTTTGCCCAGTTTCGCGTTGAAGTCCCCCATGACAACGGTGAAGTAAGTTCTGAAACCATGCATGGCTTTAGAAATATCCTCATACAAGGTTTCTACTTCATCGTCGGGGTATGCCGAGGTCGGGGCGTAGACCTGTATGACCTTCAGCGAATGTGCCGGTATCTGTACTGCCATCAAAATAGAGAACCTCCACCTTTTTGGAAGTCAGTTAAATAATGTTACGTTAATATTGTTAACGGATTTCCTTTTTGAAACCGAGTGGTTCTTCTTCCCGTCGGGGCTGCGGGTTGTTCGAGAGAGATACCGCGGCCTCGGTAAAAAGGGCTAAGAAGGAACATAGCTGGTTTTTTGTCAGTAGAAGTCTGACACTCCCTACCACTCTGCCCAGAGCGGGAGGCGTAATTTGATGATTTTCCAACCTCCAAAAAACAAAGAGGTTCTTCTTCAGTTACTGTTTCGTTGAGTAGTCAGAAGTAGGACTACTGAGTGAGATGTCCTGGGTTTGTTACCCGAGTCGGGCAAAGTGTTATTGGATTTTTCCACCAAGAATTTCTCAGTGCCACGGAGTCTGGATTTGTGCCCGGTTGATGGCAATAGGCTCGCCCCCTTAATGTAATAATAATAGTAATAGTCCCTCCTGACCGTTTTCGATCACGGCGGCCAATCTCAGTGGAGATTAGCCCGATGCGCAGGAGATATTATAGTGCACAAGTGTGTGCGCAGGCACAGGTGCACTCTCTGTTCCTTTTCTCACATAGTCCGATGGGACGGCAATCCGACACGACCGGAGAGA
The DNA here is from genome assembly GCA_949316265.1 of Diarsia mendica. Taxonomy (NCBI): domain Eukaryota; kingdom Metazoa; phylum Arthropoda; class Insecta; order Lepidoptera; family Noctuidae; genus Diarsia; species Diarsia mendica. The sequence continues at coordinate 6,447,372 of OX438899.1, read as the reverse complement.
GATCAGGCGCAGGACCAACGGCTTAACGTGCTTTCCGAGGCACGGGGGTATTATATCGCCAACTTCCAAACTCCTGGCTACTACTGCAATATTTCTAATGAAAAACCCAATAGCACTTTTTGTCCGACCCGGGAAGCGAACCCAGGACCTCGTGCACAGCAGTCGCGCTTGCGACCACTAGACCAACGAGGCAGGTACCCCTTAATGTAACTTCGGCATAACTGGCGAAATGTGGGTGTACCTACTATTAGGTACACCTCTGCCTGACACTTTAGGAATTACAGATAATTATGTGATATTATGTTTGCCTTGTGACCCGTTGGTCGTGGGTTCGATTCCCACGGGAAGCATACTTTGTAAAAGTTGTTTCCAGTTTGGCTAGGACATTGCAGGCTTATAACACCTGATTGTCTGATAGAAAGATGATTCCGTGCTTCGGAAGGCACGTATTTAAGCCGGTGATGGTCCCGGCTGCCAAACAGTGGCGTCAAACCATGCCAGAGGCCCTTGCGGCGGTTTAAAAACTCTGACACTAGTGTGTGTGGGGTCGTTAGACCTTACTGCCCACACGATAAGAAGAAGATACTCGTTACAAAAAAGCCTTGAAAGAGATTTACAAATGGAAAGCCGAATCAACGTGAATCCAGCTTTAATGATTTATTCTCGATAGTGATGTACCATAGTTTTGAGTCATAATGACATTATTTTATATACTCAAGTAATTGTTAAACTTATTAAAAGCTGGCAACTAGGAAACTCTTGAAGAGCTTTTTAATCATTGAAAATACCGCCGAAAACCGTCTAGTCTCTGTTTTGTAAATTTTGACACTCAACGAGGTGCTAGATTTTTTTTTTGTATCCCACAACGTTCAATGGTCGCGCTTGTGACGTTCAATGAACGGGAACCTTTGTTTATTCTTTTGGCGGATTGGGAAATCATCAAATGACTCTTCCCGCTCTGGGCAGAGCGGTAGGGAGTGTCAGACTTATACTGATTAAAAACCACCCATGTTCCTTCTTAGCCCTTTGTGTCGAGGCCACGGTATCTTCTTGCGAACAACCTGCAGCCCAATGAACGGGAAATCCTAACATTTAACATCAACGCCTAACTGTTAGTAAACTCATAAAATATGACAACATCTGCCATTCTCCATCTTAACTTACTAAACACATAAAAGGAATAGCTTACATGATTGAATACATGTAGTAATAAATCGTAAAACCGTTTAATACAAATGCCTCGACTGTAATAAGTGGCGCCACCTGTCATATAAAGTGTGTACTACCACCACTAGTTCACATGGCGGGGTGTGTCAAGCGCTCTCTGTAAACTTCAGTGTGTTTATTTAGTCACTATGTTTACTGTGTAATTTCGTATCGATTGAAATTGTGAAATACTTCCGAAATAGATGTATATACAAACAATCACGTGTCAGAGAAGATTTGAGTTTACATAACTAAGGAGCTGTCAACGTGTTGTCAATTTACGTGTTGCCTTGGTTGCCTGGCCTGTTACTAGTTTTTGTTATGTGCCAAATATTGAATATTCACAGTTTAAAATAAACACACTGTAATATCTGAGTGTTTTAAAAGTAAAAGTATCTAGGCACTTAAGTAAATGCTCTGAAAATTGAAAGTTAGATAATAAAAGACAATCATCATTGTTTTTAATTTTAAAAAAAATTAGCCACAGTTCCATAACGTCTATAAAAATAGTGAATACCCTCATCAAAATTAAAACACTCTAATACACAATGACTTAGGTTCTTAGATGACATTATTCAACTGTCAAAAGTTAAGTCATTAACGCAGTCACAACACTATTTTTAGACCAGAATGTTTAGTTAATTTAGCATGCTCAATTATTCTTACATAAACAAATCTAGGAAATGAAAGTTGGCAATCCGTAATGTTCATGGATGCACTCTTGAACTGTTTGCTTCGAGTTGTTTCTTAGATAATATTATAGAAGCGTGTAATTTTACTCAAATTACTGACGAGGATCTTCTGTTCTTTTATAGTTGATGTGTTTACGGAAGCTGTAGTAAATTAACAAGCCGTGTGCTAGATGGGATTTTCTATCGTAAAAAATAATGAAGTTCCATGCAGCTTTCATCGCTATTTGGAAGTCCTTTAAGCCAATAAGGTATATTTTACACCAAAAATTATATAAATGCACGCTTATGATAGATCTATTTCGTAAAAAGTAAACGGGAAACGTCAATATTTATTTGTAGTCTTTCGCAGTCGTATTGTTTATAGTTTTTATACCTTTTTTTTTTTTTGGTGGGTGGAAATTATCGAATGACCCCGCCTCCCCCCCCCCCCCCGCTCTTGGGCAGAGCGAAGGGGAGTGTCAGACTTCTACTGACTAAAAACCGAACGCAGGTTCCTTCTTTGCCCTTGCGCCGAGGCCACGTCATACTAACGAAGTGACGTCGCGAGTTGAAACATGCTATGGATTGGATTGGATGCTAGCGTTTCCGCGCAAAAAAAATATTTTCAAAATCATAAATAAAAAAAGTTTTAAGGCATTTTTCGGTATATCGAAAAATGCCTTTAAATTTTTTTTTTTTTTTTTCTGCAGAGTGATGATACAGGCTATACCGTATATAGCCTGTATCATCCCACTGCAGACCAAAGGCCTCTCCCGATGACTTCCAGTTATTTAGATCTACGACCAATGGTGACCACTAGTCGATGGTCTTGTCCAGATCGTCTCGCCATCTTCTACGAGGTTTACCGCGATGCCTTATGACTGTGTCAGTTCTCCAAACAAATACAAAAATACTCTTTTTTTACGTCGCAGGTAATTAATGGCATGATCTCTTAATTTTATTGTCAGTTAGGCAAACATACTTAGTTCCGGGCGTCTAAGTTTGTAACAAGACACAAACATGTCCATTTTCTCTCCGTTTTTCCGCTATTTACCGCGTTGATCTCTTAATTGTGATTAATAATACTTACCTACGACTGTATACAGAAGTAAATAGAACAGAACTACCTACAGCAAAAAAAATCTCTTGAGTCGACTCGAAATAATTTGTTTAAGCCAGCGGGGTACCTAATTTAATTATGTGAGCACAATTACATAGCAATGGCATTCATTTGAAAAATTCAATTACTTTCATTAAAACATGAATCACAGAATTTTTCAAAGATGTTATTATGAAGCCATGATTTGGGAATATCTTTCTAAATTCTTTGAGTGTAATTAGAATCAGGGAAAATTAAAGATATACCTAAATAAAACTATTTTGTCTACCTCGTTGGCCTAGAAGTCGTAACCGCGACTGCTGTGCCGGTGCCCTGAGTTCCAGTCCCAAGTCGGACAAAGTTATTTGGTTTTTCTATCAAGAATTTCTCAATAGCAGCTTCTGAATCTGTATTCGCGCTTGGTTAACGTTACTAGACTCGGACCCTATTACATGGGAGTTAAATCATAACTGGCGAAATTTGGGTGACGAAACGTTTCGAGGGTTCCAAGCGTCCCGTCGCCGTCGGGGCTGCGGGTTGGTGAGAAGGAACATGGGTGGTTTTTAGTCAGTAGAAGTCTGACACTCCCTTTCGCTCTGCCCAAGAGCGGGAGGGGTTATTTGAAAATTTTCCACACACCACAAAAAAAGGTTCCAAACGTAATGTTATGTAAATTATCAAAAACATTGACCCGTAACCTTCTCTCCCACAGAAAATGTATCAGAAGAAGAAGTCCAAGACTTCCTCCGCGAGATACTGATGCTCAAACACGTCGGCTCACATAAGCACGTGATCCGATTAGTAGCGTGCTGTACCCGAGGGGCACCGCTGATCGCCCTGTTGGAACATGCACCTCGGGGTGACCTCCTCTCTCTACTGAGGGCGGCGAGGGCGAGGCGGAAGGAAAGTCAGGTCTCCAGTGTCACTAGGAGTGCTGATAGTTCTCAGGGAAGACCGTCTGAGGCAGATTGTAAGTATAACTTTTATTATTATTTGATTTGTGCCAATCATCATCATCATCATCATCAGTCTGTAATGTTCTCACTGCAGGGACTCAGGCCTCCTCTCTAGGAGAGGGATGGGTTAATCTACCACGCGGGCCCAGTGCGGATTGGTAGATGTCACATGTCTTGTGCCCATGCTACATTTTTATTATGCGCACAGGCGAGGTGAGGAATTCCATGTTTTCGTCGGTGCTCCCAAGTTTATACGAACCACGAGTTAGTAGGCTAGCTCGTTCCATCGTCGACTTCATCTCTGCCCTCAGGAAAAGATTCAAAACAAGAGTAGACCCATATAATAAGACCTCGTTCTTGTGCCTCTTGTTTGATATTTTGAAAAGTGACAATTACTGTTGGGGATCAGTTGTTCCGTCGGTGTAAAAATTGAATAAGGCGTGATGATTTGAGACGTATATTTTCCTTCATATAAAAATTACATAATTACAGACTGCACTGTGGGTTCTGTATGAATGTTGGATGTGAGTTGAAGGAAGAGAGAAGGTAAAAAGGACTGATTCTATACAAACAAAAAGTTTTTATAGCTGCGGTGAGCTAGCGATGTTGCAATCCGTGGAAGGGGCCGCGCGACACTGGCTCCGCCTGGTGGTGGTGATGAATGTATGAACCCCTGTGCCAGCGTGAATGCTCAGCGATCACCAAGTTCGGCGCGCCGGTGATAGGTGGCGCCAGCGGTTGGCATGAACATGCCCCTGGCCTTGGAAGCGCTGCTTCCAAAATGGTTCCCGGCACGGAGTCAGGCGTCGCCGCTCACAGGTTGTGGAGGCAGCGGGCAGATCTTGGAGAAGGCACGCCTGATCGTGCCAGCAGCTGTCCTGATGTCAGCCACTCGTGCTATGCCGTCTCCGCCTGGAATGACACGTAGAATGCGACCGAGCCGCCACCTCAATGGTGGCAACTGGTCGTCCTTGATGAGGACAAGGCTGTCCAAGGTGATGTCCTCCTGCTTGGTCTTCCACTTGGTTCGCTGTTGCAGCTCAGAGATGTATTCTGTAGACCAGCGACGCCAGAAGTGCTGCCGCAGTTGCTCGATGCGCTCGTAGCGTGTCAGACTCGAAGTTGGCTGGTCTGGAAAATTCCTTGAAGGTGGCGACGTTAACGGTCGGCCAATGAGGAAGTGTGAGGGGGTGAGGGGGGAAAGGTCAGAAGGGTCTGAGGAAAGAGGTGACATTGGACGGGAATTTAAGACAGCTTCGATTTGTGTCAAAGCCGTGGAAAATTCCTCGTAAGTTAGTCGCGCGTTACCTACTATGCGTCTCAGGTGATACTTGCATGACTTCACCCCGCCCTCCCATAGTCCGCCAAAGTGTGGAGAATAAGGAGGAATAAATCGAAATTCAATGCTATTAGTGGAAGCGTAATCAATAATGGCCTCCGATTCCTTATGGAGAAATAAAGGAAACTCCCTTTCCGCGCCCACAAAGTTTCTACCGTTGTCGGAGAAGATAGTGCGAGGCGTACCTCGCCGGCTAATGAAACGTTTTAGTGCTAATATGTAGTCGTTTGTAGATAAACTAGTAACGAGTTCCAAATGCATGGCTCTAGTCGTGAAACAAATAAAAAGACAAATGTATGCCTTAGTTAGTCTAGAACCTCTGCCCTTTCTGGATAATATGAAAACTGGCCCCGCATAGTCTACACCGGTTCGCATAAACGGGTAACCAGGTTCTAACCGCTCGGGGGGTAAGTTGCCCATGAGGGGCGCTAGTGTCTTACCTCGATTACGTGTGCACGTTATACATTCGTGTACTATTTTTCTAGCGAGATTTCTAGCGTTCAACGGCCACCAACGTTCACGCATGTTAGCTAATAAAGTTGAGGTCCGGCATGTAATAATCGTGCATGCTCGTGCTTAAATAAACAAATCGTGAATGGATGCTTACTGCATAATAAAATCGGATGTTTTTTATCGTAAGTAAAGTCGGATGAATTACATATTCGACCGCCAACCCGAATTATTTTATGTTCATCAATAAAAACATTTAAACTTGAAATCCTATTATATTGTTTACAATTTCGCTTGATAGGAATTTGAGCCAATAAGTTATTCAAAATATCTGGAAAAGAATTCCTTTGCACGAGTATAATTAACATTCTCAGCGCGGCGTCCAACTCGTTTACTGATAAGAAACCGGTTTGTCGCTTGGCGCGGTCCGCCCGCCTGAGGCTTAAGTTATTTATGAATCTAAGTACGTAGCTACCTACCCGTACAAGTTTAGTGAATGAAACGTATTTATCGAATTTGAATATGTCTTCGTGCTGAATATTGGCTAAAAACCACCCATGTTACTTCTTAGCCCTTTGTGTCGAGGCCGCGGTATCTCTTTCGATTTTTTTTTTTTTTTATGATTTAATTTATTATGTAAGTAGGATGGACCGTACACGAATATGTCCTCCGTGATGACGCGAGCGATGACGTCATCATCGCATTCTAATGCTAACTGTTTAATACAGTGCATACTTAAATATGGTGCTGACGCAGTTCCGTACGTGACTGTATTAAGTTGATATGTATCTAATGGATCTGAAGGGTTATCCCGCCACAATATTAATTGTAGTGACCTTTGGTCATGCTGGAGAAGAACTTGACGAAACATTTTCTCCACGTCTGCACAAGCTACATATTTATATTGTCTAAATCGTAACAAAATCGAGAAAATATCGTTTTGTAACGCGGGTCCCGGGTACTGAATATCGTTTAATGATTTATTCGAGCTAGTGACGGCACTAGCATCAAATACAACGCGTAGTTTTGTTGTTGAACTAGATTCCTTGACAACACCATGATGTGGAAGATAATAATTTGGTTGACTACAAGTCTCCAACTTGGACATGTGACCTAAATCATTGTATTCACGCATGAAGTTAGAATATAAATGTTTAAGCTCTGGTAAACGATCGAGTTTACGCTCCAAGGTTAAAAATCGTTTCGTTGCTGACGTGTAAGAATCACCTAGGGCATCTGGTGCCTCTTTCAACGGTATACGAACCGAAAATCTACCGTTTTCAACGCGTTTTGTAGTGTTATTGAATATGTTTTCGCAGGTGCGTTCATCATCTGTTAAGGGTGCGCATGATGATGAAGGAATGTTTTCGAGTTCCCAAAACAGCCGGAGTTGTTTATCGATTTCCTGACTGAAGTGGCAATGAACGTGAGCAGGTTTTGGGCTCCTCGCGAGCACAGGACCGGACAATAACCATCCTAATTTTGAATTTTGTAGGAATGGGCCACTTGCTAGACGTATTTTGTCTGTTTCTAGAAGATCCCAAAATCTATCCGCGCCGATCAACAAGTCAATTTCTGAACTTACGTTAAACGTCGGATCTGCTAATTGTAAGAACTCAGGTATATATATATTACCGGCTTCGATGTTTATCGTAGGCAAACTGGATGTTATGCATGGCAAGATTAAACAGCGAAGCTTGGTATTGAAATCGCTTAATTTTGAACGTATTGTGACGTCACATGAATGCTGTGATTGCGAGACTGACTGTCCCACACCCGATATTTGAATAGTGGACTGTATATATAACGCATTTATTTTTTTTGCTAATTTTTCTGTTATGAAACAGTTCTGGCTTCCGTTATCTAAGAGCGCGCGGGCCGTATGATACACGTTATTATTATCAGCTACTTCAATTAACGCCGTAGAGAGCAAAACAGTACTTATTAACTTGAATTCGGTAGTGTTCGCTTCACACACAACAGTAGTGGCCGAGTCGCGTGAATGCACTGTTGATGTCGCCAAACTGTGTGCTTGTTCGAGTGCTCCGCTTGCCGGCGCACGATCACACGCGCTGTTACCCCTCTCGTCTAAGTGCAACAGGCTGTTATGTTTGTTTGAACACTGTTTACACGACCCGTATTTACATTGACTTAGCGCGTGACCGGTTCGCAGGCAATTTGCACATACCTTGTTATCGCTAACAAATTTAATTCTGTCTCTCACGGACATGTTAAGAAAGGCTGTACACGCGTATAATGAGTGTTCCCTATCGCACAGGACACACTTGGGTAACTCCCATTGTTTATTTGTAGCACCACGGAAATTATTAAAACGTGCCGCTTTAGTCGCAGAGTAACTGTGTACTCGATGTGAATTACGTTTTTCGTTCACGTTTTGATGTTTAAAATCGCTATGAGGTGTTTTTTCCTTTATGTGGCTAATACCTATCATTTCCAACGTGTCCGCTCGACTTCGGAGGAACGTTATTAAGTCGTTAAGTTTTATTTTGTCTCGTAAACCCAAACACGTGGCACCGATGTGGCTTTCCCACTCACGCTCCGTAGACGAATCCAGCTTACTGACCACTAAATATATTATTAATGTATCCCAATTAACTGTGGGTTCATTCAGTGAGTTTAAAGCGCGCAGGTTACGTAAAATAGTATCGATTAATTTCCTTATTTGCGATGGCGATTCTTGTTTTAATGATTGAATATTATGCAACGCTTTTACGTGATTATTGATTAATAACCTCTCGTTGTGATAACGGTTTTCTAGTAACTCCCAGGCGTGAACGTAGTTGGCTGGGCTGAATTCCAAAGCTGCTATCACCTGTAACGCGCTTCCACTAAGTGCTGAGCGTAAATAATGGAATTTTTGAATTTCGTCTAGATCGGAACGATTGTGAATCATGGTTACGTATGAATGTTTAAATTCTAGCCAGTGATCATAGGCTCCATCGAAGGCAGGTAATTTTATGTCTGGTAATTTAATATTGACACGTGGTTCCGATGCAATTGGAAGTCGACTTGTAATTTCCGCGTTTTTAATTAAACACTTTGCACTGGCTATTGCCGTAAAATAAATATCTTCTAATGCTTCTATGTATTGTAGATTCGCGTTTGTTTCGGATTCCGGAAGGAGTAGTTCGAGTTCATTTTCTACGTTGTCGAATTTATCGTATAATTCACTCGCGGCTTGAACACGTAAAGTTAACTCAGCTGTTTGTAAGCTTGTTAAGTGAGCTCCCGCGAACGATTCCACGTAATTTTTAAACTGGGTTAACCGACCCTTAATGTTACCCCTACGTTTCTTTAATTCGGAAAGAACTTCGTCCACTGCCTTGACCGACATTCTGACGGAATATGGATGAGCGTTATGTGGTGTGGTGTGATGTGGTGTGGTTACTCACATGCAAATATCACCTGGTCCACGTGGCTGCCACACTCGCGTGAACTGAAACGAAACACAGCTTTAACACAAATCGCAACTATATGGATGTGATGGGTGGGATTGACGGGACGGAACAGAGACCTGACCGTTACGTTTCTTACGCCTTTGCCTTTTCTTCTTGTATGATGTTATTGCTGGATCACTGGACCAGCTGTGATGATCGCTGCACTCGGTCGATCGTGATGATCGCTGCACTCGGTCGATCGTCTTCACAGCCAGCTATTGTCTTCAGCGCCCGGCTCCAGTCCGAGTCAAAGTCCGCAACGTGCCGGCAACGTGGTCGGCACCGTGTATGTGGAGTCTTCTTCCGGCTGGTATTCTTGTAGATCCGTCTCGTAGGACCAAAATGTTGGGGATCAGTTGTTCCGTCGGTGTAAAAATTGAATAAGGCGTGATGATTTGAGACGTATATTTTCCTTCATATAAAAATTACATAATTACAGACTGCACTGTGGGTTCTGTATGAATGTTGGATGTGAGTTGAAGGAAGAGAGAAGGTAAAAAGGACTGATTCTATACAAACAAAAAGTTTTTATAGCTGCGGTGAGCTAGCGATGTTGCAATCCGTGGAAGGGGCCGCGCGACACTGGCTCCGCCTGGTGGTGGTGATGAATGTATGAACCCCTGTGCCAGCGTGAATGCTCAGCGATCACCAAGTTCGGCGCGCCGGTGATAGGTGGCGCCAGCGGTTGGCATGAACAATTACTATGGTTTTACTTACTCGTTTACCTTCTTCTTTGGTCGATGATTATTGACTTGATGATATTATAGTTGGTCGCCGCTGTTTGTCCCTACTAAGTACTTTACCGAAGATGTAGTGTTTGTAATCATAGTGGAAGGCTTAGTAAAACAGGGATAAATAAGAGCAAAGTTAATTATAATATTATTCAATAAAATATATTATTAGGCCTCTGTATCTTTCATTTCATTGTGTAAAATAAAACACGCGTTAAATTATAAGAGGGTTCTAAATAAAATCCAAGATCGTGTTTAAAGTTTTTCAATTAGCAGTTATTCCATTATATAATAGCCCGTACAAACAGGAACTAATACAAAGAAAACACAATTTACTCGTAATTAACTTAACATTCACAGATATTTTATTAAACAGCAAATAAAAGCTCTCATTCAAAACGCCTGCTCAATTTCTGTGAGCAATATTTATTCGAAAGCCTTTCAATCAAAATATTTGCTCAGGAGCTGCTTTTCAAACAGAATGGCTGAAAATGTAGGCGTATAATACGGTCTTTATTTTTATTTAAAATGTATTCAACACGCACATTTTATATTCCATTTACAAAGCTTATTGAACTTGAACGAGGTCGATCTACAAACAATAATCTATATTTAATTTATGTTGAGTGACTCATAGGTCTATTCCACTGATCAAAATCAAAACACATTTATTCAAACTATGCTGATAATCAGCGATTTTCGAACGTCAAAATTTACTTTACTTTACTATTTACATTTTTATAAGACAGTCTCCTAAAACGCCCACCCATCGACACTTCCTAGTGTTTAGCTGGAATATTATTGATCGAAGAGCTGGAAAGAAGAAGTGGCGGAACAAACTTCCCAGCACACATCTGTCTGTTAGGTTGGTTAGGTTAGGTTAGAGATCGTATTGGTTACAAGCTACAACTGATGATCCCGGATTCAATTTCCTGGGTGCGGGTAAAGTTGGGTGTCTCTTTAAGGTGTTTAAGTGCCCTTAATACGGACGCAAGCTCTTGCCATCAACTGGGCACAGATCCAGACCCCGTGGCTGCTACTATGAGAAATTCCTTTCTCCCGATCTAGGAATACAAACAAGGATCTCATGCTCATCAAGACCGCCTGTGACCACAAGACTAGCAATCATCATCTTCCTGCCCTTATTCCATTCTATTTGTTTATTTATCTATGCACACACAAAATACAAAAAAGGATAAAAACATATCAAATAAAAGAGCACAAAGGTATGGTCGTTGTGGGAACAGTGAATCATCGCCGTATTGGACAGAACGGTGCACGGTGGTGTCGTATGATTTAACGGGAGGCGAGAGAAAGAGATAGCCTGTGTCACGCCACTCGTTCTGTCCAATACGGCGATGATTCACTGTGTATACTTGATTCACTGTTCCCAAAACGATTACTGCTTATTTCAAAGGAAATTTCTTCCAGCAGACCTGCGAGAGGAAAGTTGAATTAGAAAGCCACTAGCGATTTCTATTTGGGGTGGGCGCAACATGTTTTATTTTTCCTGTTAGACGTCACAGTGGCATTTACTCCTTTCTTCTCCTTTTCATTCTTCACACAATCCATCCATCTTTTCTTTGGCCTTCCTCTCCCTCTCCATCCATCTACAGGGACACAAGACTAACAATAAAGAAGACGGATCACAATCCATACAAAATTACCCCACGTCCTATAACAACGTGACATATCTCAAAAAAAAGATAAAAATGTATAAAAAAATATGGCATACTTCCTAAGTTCATTTTTTTACACCTTCGTATGAAAAAGTTGCAATGAAAATAGTTCAGGCGCTGTTGTGAAAAATTCGTTCGTAATGAGTATTAATATACCGATTTTAAAAATTCTTTTTTTGTTTGAAAAGGTAGTCCCACGGCCATAAAGTCAGGTCTCCGGTTTCCAGGATCCTGAAGAAATGAAAGTCAAATCTCAAAAATAATCTCATTTTTAACCGATTTCCAAAAAAAGGAGGAGGTTATCAATTCATAACTTGCGACTGGGTGAACCGATTTTCATGATTCTTTTTTTATTTGAAAGCTGGTGCTTCCCATTGTCACCATTTTAATATCTGATGATGGGATCTTGTAGAAATCGGGGGAACTCTTCAATAAATAACAGCAGATTAACCGCGATTGTTGCTATAGCATATCTAAGCATTGTTTACGCCATCACCCAACATAATATCACGCCTGTACTCACTACAAAAAAGGTTATACAAACTATTTAGTGAAGATCTGATGAAGAACTTCGGAGATAGGCAACGGAATTCCTCAATAAATGATAGCAAATGGACTGGGATTGCTGAAATCTCATGTCTGTCTATTGTTTACACCAGTTCATAACATAACATCACGCCGGTACGTTGTGAAGGGGTAAACACATGTGAACCACTAAAAAGTGAAAAATAAAAACTCATCATCATCATTCATCATCATCATCATCAAAAGTCACCGACTTCAGAAGCTGATTTTTCTTCTTATTTTATTTTTCACATTTTTGTACTTGACATTATTCGTTTTTCACTGTCTTGTTGTTTCTTTTGACTTATTGCATTATGATGAGACAGAAACGTCAGTGGTAACGCGAGGGAGTGATCGACAGAGGTTGTTTCGCTAACATTAACACAAATGAGAGAGACGAATAACGATAGCGACGCGACGGGGCAAGCGAAGCTAAGGAAAAATGCAAGTGAATAATGTTGTTTCACTCGTTCTCATGCAAGTTCTAAGAAACAATTAAATGGCGCTGTCAGTCTCCTGACTGACGCATCCAGCCCAAATAAAATATTACACTCATAACATGGGCGCATACCTCCAATGTCCTGCGTCCATGTAGGTATACAAGAACAACAGTACCTATTCAACCACGGCATTCCTTCTTTCATTAATTCGTCTATTATAAAGCACATAGGTGTGGTACTCCTTTCTTCGGATATGCCGTGATTGAATCCTGCCGTGATTAGAACTTGAGAACAACAGAACGTTATTTTGTATATCGTCGTATTTATTATTTATTTATTTCGTCGTCATCATCATCAACAGCCTATTAATGTTCCCACTGCTGGGACACAGGTCTTCTTATTTAGAGAGGAAATGGGCTTTTTGAAAAATATTCGCGTTAGGGACATGTCTTTGACGTCCTCGTAGTATTGGATGCTAACATGTGAGACACAATGATTGTGTGCTTCTATGTTATGAGCAGGAGCTGCTTCACCCGCTATTCGGGCTATACGATGGTTAATCAAACGCCAACCAGAATTAGGTACATTATTGATCTCGTTCCGTCAAACGGTACCTGTAAAAATTATTACATTATTCACTTGCATTTCCTTAGCTTCGCTTGCCCCGTCGCGTCGCTATCGTTATTCGTCTCTCTCATTTGTGTTAATGTTAGTGAAACAACCTCTGTCGATCACTCCCTCGCGTTACCACTGACGTTTCTGTCTCATCATAATGCAATAAGTCAAAAGAAACAACAAGACAGTGAAAAACTAATAATGTGAAGTACAAAAATGAGCTTATTTTTGAGATGTTACTTTCATTTCTTCAGAATCCTGGAGACCGGAGACCTGACTTTATGGCCTACTACCTTTTCAAACAAAAAACTTTTTAACAAAAAATAAAACCGACTTAAAAAAAAACACAAAAAAGTGAAAAATTAACTTTAGAAGAAAAATCAGTTTCTGAAGTCGGTGACTTTTTGTTTGATTTCATGTGTTTGCCACCGACTTCAGAAACTGATTTTTCTTCTAAAGTTTATTTTTTTCACTTTTTTGTGTTTTGTTTTTGAAGTCGGTTTTATTTTTTGTTAAAAAGTTTTTATTTTTTACTTTTTAGTGGTTCACACGTAAGTTCACATAGTCATAATGTGGACAATGTATTTTTTTTTTGTTTATTTTTCCAAAACCGCTGGTCTGATTTCGATAAAAAAAATATGGGACCATTTGGGAAGTATACCCTTTCCAACAAAAAAAGAATTTTTAAAATCGGTCCATTAATTCGCATACGAACGATTTTTTCACAACAGCGCCTGAACTATTTTCATTGCAACTTTTTCATATGAAGGTGTAAAAAAATGAACATAAGAAGTATGCCATATTTTTTTATACATTTTTATCTTTTTTTTGAGATATGTCACGTTGTTATAGGACGTGGGGCAATTTTGATCCATCTTCTTTCGTTTTTACCTCTTTTCTAGCTGAATACACGAACCTCAGTGATTCAGACCCTGCACTATCGGATGGTGACTGCAAGCTGTATGCAGACTGTGATAAGAAACGGGATCATTATGTAGCTGAACCTGCTTTGCAGCTAGATGGCAGCACTATGAGGGAATATGCGCTGCAAGTGGCTCTCGGTATGAGGCATTTGGAGGAGAGAGGGATAACACACAGGTGCGGTTTTTTTTTTTATATTTGCTTACTTTTTAGGATTTTCGTACCTTTTTTTTTCGATGGTGGGAAACCATCAAATAACTCCTCCCGCTCTTGGGCAGAGCGAAAGGGAGTGTCAGACTTCTACTGACTAAAAACCATCCATGTTCCTTCTAAGCCCTTTATGTCGAGGCCGCGGTATCCTGTGAACATCCCGCAGCCCCGACGGGACGATTTTCGTACCTACCTTTTTTTTTTTTTTTTGGTGGGTGGAAAATCATCGAATGACCCCCCCCCCCCCCCCGCTCTTGGGCAGAGCAAAGGGGAATGTCAGACTTCTACTGACTAAAAACCGAACCCATGTTCCTTCTTTGCCCTTGCGCCGAGGCCACGTAATCTAGTACAATAATGGGGGAGAAATCAGGTAACATACATAAAAAAATAAATACATACACACGAACATAGTAACCTCCTTTTTTGAAGTCGGTTAAAAATCCGCGGCCCCGACGGGCGGCAAAAACGGAACTCTTGTAGAATCACTTTGTTGTCTGTCAAGAATCTTTTTCTCGGGAACACATGTAGCTCACGCCATATTAAAAGCTTTTATTTTTCTTGCAATGTATGTTTAAATGTTATAAAGGGTGTAAAAGTATCCTTCGAAGCCGGAACGCACTTGTTCGCCCTGTCACTGTAATATTTAGTATTACCCCCTAGTTACGGGGATATTGGGGATCAAAGTTCCAAATTTTTCACAGCAGTTTTTTTAAATACTGTAACGCGGCAACCATAGGGTTAATAATAATGTTGGCCATACTGTCAGCCGCATCCAATCGGATGATTGCGGGAACAGTAGAGAGGTTGGCGACATTGTCATGCGTAGCGAATCAGGCGCCGTAATTCCTGTGGTAATTCTTACCGCGCAACCCGCGGAGCAGGCGACAACAAGCTTAACGGGGGTAGAAGTAGAACAGTCTACTCACAGAACAAAATACTCTAGCGAGAGTCTACTAGTGACACTTGTGTGTTTCGAACCGCTCTCGTAAGAAGCCGGCCATCTTAGATCTCTAGTATTGTTTAGTGTAACGTACCTACCTACTCAATATGTGATTTTCCATATGGTCTTCTTAGTAGTGTGAAATTTAGCAAGGACTTTCACTCAGAGGCCCGAACCCTATGCCCGTCGGCTACAATACCTACTAGTTTTTCAGACTATATCCATTTACTATTCAAAGCATCCATTAGCACAATGCTTTAAGAGTGCTTCTTCTTCGATTTTCATTACCTACCTACTTGTAAAACATGATTAACCATTGATTAACCGTGATCCAGCTCAATAAAAGTCATTTTCCAGCAATCATTGTCATGTAAGGTTACTTAGTTTGATGTGGATAATGCTTGGTTAACAGCTTCGTAAAGGATACGTTTATACCCTTCCATTTCTCACGCACGTGATCATCATTAATTTCATCTACATAATACAATATTATGTTTAAACTTAATATTACTCAGAAAACTAAATAAACTGATTTGCACAACATCATAAAGTTAAAATAATTTTATACTAACATTATTAGAACGGGTCTAACTTTGAACAAACTTTGGCATAACAGTATCCGCTGTAAGTACCTACCTACTCTATTGAAGTAAATTTTCCTTTACAAGGGTATCCGTTACATTACAAGATCTAATTTCACTTGATGTTACTGAAATAATGTACTTACTACTGATTATAAGGTCCCATTTTAATACATAGACATACTTTTTGAATTGTTTCAGACAAAAATAAAATACCTATCTACATCTGCTAACGAAAATACTTTTTAAAAACAGAAACAGGAATTTCTTAGTGCCAGACTGCCAGCCATGGAGCCCAGACCTGTGCCCGGTTGATGGCAATAGGCTTGCCACCTATTAAATGACTTAAACATAACTGGTGAAATGTAGGTGAACTAAATCAAATTAAATCAACGGACACCTGCATAATTGAAAAAGGCATACTTTCCCAAAATCATAAATTACAGTCAAACTTAGTAATTTCACATTATTGTGAGTATAAATTATTAATTAATACATTATTGATCGAAGGAGTATCCCAAACATACAACGCGCAGGTCGGCCGCGGTACGGGGAAAATACGGACATTTTCCGAGAATCCAGCCCGCCAACATCCATTTTCCCGGGATCGTTGAGCCCCAGATATATTTTATTTAAAACGTAAACCTCCACAGTTTGCCACTCAGATTACACACCAAATAACCTCGTTTGATGTTGTTTCAACTCACATTATTGCCTCCATTTGTTGTACTTATCAAATTCGTCACTATTAATTAGAGCTGCCCATTTCCTTCGACCGTTTAAGTAATTGGAACCCTGTTATCAAAGCATTCCTGCATTTGTGAGAACCTATTGTTGAAATTATAAACAAATATATTGGAGTATGCTCTCATATTTTATATTAACGTTTATTTTAGATCAAAAATATCAAATAATTCCTTATTCATTGTCAAAAAAATTGGCCGCTACTCCTGACAATAATATTGTAGCAATATCTGTGAGCCCAACATGTATTTACTTTTTCATGTAGGCGCTTCTAATTTGTTATTTATTTGGAAAATAAGTAGGTAGTAGTATCTGGGACAGTCCTGGATTTATAAATAGGCCGTATAGGCCGCGGCCTAGGGGCGGCAGCGTCCTAGGGGCGGCAGATTTCAGAGGACGGTCACTCGATTTCAGCGGATAAGTCAAACACGTCCACTGGTTTTCTCATGTTTTTTTTAGAAGTACCTACTTTAAATAAATCGAGAAAGAACGCTCAAATCAATAAAAAAAAACAAATCAGTTATTGACTACAAGCAGTGCGTATTTTCCTTACTTTAAGCCGCTGCCCTAGGGCGGCTTTTCGCGGGTGTTAAATCATCAAATAACCCCTCCCGCTCTTGGGTAGAGCGAAAGGAAGTGTCAGACTTCTATTGACTAAAAACCAACCATGATCCCTCTTAGCGCTTTATGTCGAGGCCGCGGTGTCTCTTGCGATCAACCCGCAGCCCCGATGGGGTTTTGAACTAACCTTGCGTAAATATTTCGGTCTACTGAATGCCACTAAAATTTTCTAGCTCGCTTCGCTCGCTCGTAAAGCCGGGTTTTCAAAGTTATCCCATCCTTCAATTCGTTAGTAGTAAAAGTAAGTAAAATATGTATATTTTTAATAATAAAAAGAAAATCAATTATAAAAATTACCTTTCCGAGGCGAGGCGCAAAAATTTTCGAGCTCGCTTCGCTCGCTCTTGCTTTTTTGTGCCCTGCAGGGCTATTGCGTATCTTATAATGACAGTGGATAACATATAGTGTCTATCAAATAACTGTCAAATGGTGAGTTTTTAAGAAAAAAATGTACCAAACCATAACCAATTTACAGTTAATCTATGGACACTTTAGGTTAGCCACTGTCATTAAAAGATACACAATAGCCCTGCTGTACTCTGAAGCTTCATGCATATATCGTAAAAAAAACTTCACTATCTCTATGAATTGTTGAAACGAAATATAATTTAACCGATGTGCGAAGTGTAACATTTTTAAATAAAATAATACTTGACTTTGTGCTTGCTTTCTTGACTAATTATGAAAAAGAGGGACGGCCAAATTAGAGTGGGCCACCTGGCAGCAAAAACCCATGCTACGCCACTTCTTTTATGAACCAATTTTTAGTCAGTTTTAGGATTTCTCATAATTCATTTTTTCCTCAACCCAGCAAAGCAAAGCGCGGGAAAATACTTTTCGTTTTATTATATTATTTCTATGAAGGTGTATTGAAAAACGTCGTTCGATACAAGTGGGCAATTGATAACGTAGTTTTTTTTGTTAAATTTATAAATTTTTAACACAATTTCTGCACAAAAGAAAGTAATCATGCCTAGGCAGAATGCAAAAAAATCGAGCTCGCTTGGCTCGCTCTTCGAAATCTCTATGCTCTTCAGAATGTTTACCATTACCTGTGCTCCTGGCCTTCCAACCGAATTCCTGGGTGACTGCCCCCAAAATCGTAGACTAAGACCGCGCCTGCCACTAAATCATAGCTTGTTAAAATAGTTTAGAGACTTAAACAACGATCCCCGTGACTCATAGTAGTAATGGGAAAAAGCTGATTTAATGTGGACGATAGTACACAAATGAAAAAAATACAATTTAACTGACATTTTTTTTTTATTATTATGACAGTGTACTAGGGTGTCGAATTGCAGAGGTAGTAGCAGTAGGGGCGGCAAAATCTGAATAGCCTACGGGCGGCAAATGTTTAAATCCGGCACTGATCTGGGATGTTTTGTACATGTGAAGGGGATTGATACCTGAGGCGTGTGTGACGGACCGTAGACGAAGCAAAAGGAATATACATAGTAAGAATCCTTGAACGGACTTTACTTATCCCAGTTTCTGCTTCCAACTTTTTTTCGCCAGTAGGACATAGGTTAAGTACCTACCTACCTATTATATTATATTAATTTTGTTGATAACACTTATTCCCTTCATCGATTTCTTTGACAAAATAATTTCTCACACGTAGTAATCTTTATCGTTATCCCGTAAAAATGTTGGCGGAGCACGATTGTGGCTGAATACCCGGCTTCGTTGCCTAGCCACCGTTGCTAGGGGCAGCGAATTCAAGGTCGAACTTGTAACACCCCAAATCTTAATTCTATACCAGGGACACTACAGTTTATTTTACAGTAAATATGTGCAGAATTTTATTTTCCTCTGTTTGTTAAATAATTAATGAATAGGTAAGGTAGGCTAATATTACAAACAGAATTATAGTTTTGGACTGTTTATTTTCTTATATATTTTAATGTAAGCACACACAGTGCTTAATCCAATCTAAAACGTAATTAGGCAGGCGCTTCCTACCTAAATACCTACCTACTTATGTTCTGTAAATTACTTTGAAATTGAAAACATACTTAGGTATGTTAGCTTGTCTTTTAAGTGGATTTATGTAAGTATTTATGTAACGAAGCGATTACAAAATAAATCAAAATAAGACCTAGATTATGCCCTTTTTTTTTGTGGATGGCACACTTCGGGCACATCATGAAATGACTCTTTCTACTCTGGGCAGAGCGGTAGGGAGTGTCAGACTTCTACTGACTAAAAACTACCCATGTTCTTTCTTAGCCCTTTGTGTCGAGGCCGCGGTATCTCTTTCGAATAACCCGCAGCCCCGGAGAGCCTCTTTGTGCTATTTTTCTGATGGCCGTGTTTGTAAAACTTCGTGTTAGGGAAGTTTTCATGTGCTATTTCCCAACTTTACTAACTTGTAATGGAAATGGAAACTTGGAAACTTTGTCACACGCACGGCCATTTTGGAAAAATGGCACCAGTTTTACGACACTAAATTAATATCCTTTGAGCTCCTTGAGTTCTAAGTCGAGCTCCACGATAACTGAGGCCCAGATTCAGAGACCACACTTTGACTTTACTTTGATGGAAAGATCTACTTCAAGCTGTTCTTTACTTAGTAAAGGCGAAGTAGTCGATAATCATGACTTTGGCCTCAAAGTAAACTTTGCAATAATATGCGTTTAAATAATGTAGTCCTTCGTGTTAAACTAATTTCCTACAAAAGAAAAGTGTAGTAAAGTTGTAGTAAAGTCAAAGTGTGGTCTCTGAATCTGGGCCTGAGAAATGCTTGCACTGACTGGACGGGTCCACTCAAACCTGTGTGATACTTTTTTTCAAAGGACCATCTCAGACACAGGCATAGTCTTCATGCGTGTATACCAAGATTATGTCTGGACTATAAAAGTATGACCTCTGAGTTTGTTTCGGATGTTTCTTCTTCGAGTAGTCAGTTACGAAACACCGCCGGCCCCATCTACTTCGGCGACTTGTGAAAGTGTTTGTAAAAACCTATGTATTTGCAAAATTAGCATCATTTATCATTAACCAATTTCCTTCACCAATTTCCAGAGACCTAGCAGCCCGGAACATCCTGGTCGACGGCGCGGGGCTTCTCAAAGTGGCTGACTTCGGTCTGTCGAGGTCTGGTGTATATGTGCACACTAGATCCAGGCCGGTGCCGCTTAGGTGGCTAGCCCCTGAAGCCATTCTACATTCCCAGTACTGCGGGGCCAGTGATGTATGGGCATTCGCGGTGCTACTATGGGAAATTGCCACATTAGGTAAGATCTTCATTTCATTAGTCTTAATTTTCTCACTACGGATGAGTAGATTACACATGTCTTTGATATTTTTGGTTCTTCATATGCTGGTTTCCTCACGGTGTCTTCCTTCACCGTTTTGAGAAAGTCTTGTATTTATATAACTTTTTTTTTGCTTTTGGTATTCCTCATAGATGTCCTGAACTGTCTGAACCTAGAAATAACCAAAAGGACGGTTTGAAACGAAATGGTTTAAAACATTTAAAATACGTTTTGCATCTAAAGTTAGGAGTGCAGACGTAGGATACCTTTTCCACGCAGCAGAAGGCACTTCCTTATCTTCCTTATATTTATGTTTCAGGAGGCTTCCCATACGCCGAGCTTAGTAACCACCATGTGCCCCCATTCCTGGCTGGTGGTGGACGTCTCCCGAAGCCAGCTCGAGCGTCTCCGAGGCTTTACCAGCTGATGGTCGAATGCTGGTCCGAAAACCCCACAGACAGGCCTACTTTTTCCCAAATAG
The DNA here is from genome assembly GCA_949316265.1 of Diarsia mendica. Classification (NCBI taxonomy): domain Eukaryota; kingdom Metazoa; phylum Arthropoda; class Insecta; order Lepidoptera; family Noctuidae; genus Diarsia; species Diarsia mendica. The sequence continues at coordinate 6,426,409 of OX438899.1, read as the reverse complement.
CGGACAAACTGACAGTTCAGAAGCAGTTGTACGTAGACCTGGATTGCGTATTCCCACCTTCTGAAGATGAGGTGCAAGGCTTAAGAGATTATGACTTCAATATGGCGAAACCCAACGGTCATGTCGACCGGTGACCCTTGAAAGACTGAATATTTTTTATTGTTATAATTGTCACTGTATGTGCACCGAACACGTGTATTTATAATTGAGGATTTTGTTTTATTTTTGACACATTTCTCGAGTTCATCGGCTGCCCCTTTTCCCAACATCGTTGGGGTTGACTTTTAATCTAACCGGATGCAGCGGAACATCAGTTTTTTACATGTAGCGAATGCCTATTTGAGCCCCACAACTCCAAACCTAACCAAGTAACCGCCGTCCTCCACACTCCTGGGTAAGACTGGATGTCAAACTATAGGGCTACTGCATTCCTGTAACGATTGAAAAAGATCTTGAAATTACAGCCGGGACCAACAGCTTAACGTGCCCTGGAAACTGATGGACGAAACTCGGTATGTAATGGGTGATCATCCATCCAAGGACCAAACTAGGCAAGTGCGGCTTAACCTGGAGATCAATCCGAGCGGCTGCTATTATTAAGCTACGAGATTTTCACTATTAGAACATTTTTCGTTTTTAGGGTTCCGTAGTCAACTACGAACCCTTATAGTTTCGCCATGTCTGTCTGTCCGTCCGTCCTCGCTTAATCTCTGTGACCGTTAGCACTAGAAAGCTGAAATTTGGTACCAATATGTGTATCAACCACGCCGACAAAGTGGTAAAATAAAAATTGGAAAAAAATGTTTTATTAGGGTTAGGTTAGGTTAGGTTAGGTTAGGGTTAGGTTCCCCTATAAGTAAAGTGGGAAGTGATTTTTTTTTTTAATTTCAACCCTCACGTGTGATATATTGTTGGAAAGGTATTTAAAAATGAATAGCAGTTTACTAAAATCGTTTTTTGATAATGTCAATAATTTCGGAAATAATCGCTCCAAAATTAAAAAACAATGTGTCCCGTCCCCCCCTCTAACTTTTGAACCATAAGTTTAGAAAATATGAAAAAAATCTGAAAAGTAGAACTTTATAAGGACTTTCTAGGAAAATCATTTTGCTTAATGGATACCTACCTACCTTTAAAGTTTAAACTCATAAGTGGGAACACTTATTGTGACGGACGGGAAACTACGGAACCCTACACTACACTGAGCATGGCCCGACACGCTCTTGGCCGGTTTTTTTTACGGGATAGCCCGCCACACTATTCCCAAACCACTGTAACTCCTGTTAGCCAGAATCAACAGTGGCGACCACAAGAAAAGCGCCGAGACAATGAAGCTCGACGAAGTCCCAGAGTCTTGGATCCCGCAACGAAATTAACGAGAAAAGAATAGCGGAGGAGTAGGAAAAAACATAATTTCCACTTCCGCACTTTTTTACGGGCAGTGTAAGCCCGATGACCAGACACCGGGTTTCGCTACTTCGGTGAGGTTGATGGTGTAACGCCACACCCGACCCCGACCTGGGAATTGAACCAAGAACCTCGTGTTCCGCAGTCGCACTTGCGTCCACTAATCCAGTGAGGCATTCAATTAGAAACCTCTCAAATTAAAAACTATAAAACTGTGGTTGAACGCATTGTGTGAAAACTCATCTAATAACAGCTAAGCTAATCAAATATTTATAAAATTAAAACCGTATACGTGGAAGTATTTTTACCCGACTGCAGGGCTATAGAAGAAAGTAAGTACCTAATTGTTATTTTTTTTATCATCATCAGCCTATAATGTTCCCACTGCAGGGACTCAGGCCTCCTCTCTGGGAGAGTGTACGGCTAGATGGCGTTGTAGGCAACGCCATCTAGCCAAACGGAGTGATACTGCTTATTGACATAATATTTTGCCGTACGAAGCGATCAGCTTACAAGGTGTTCTTAATAGTACGAAGGTGCACCAACAGAGGACGACACGAGCACATTAATAAAAACCCTGGCATACTAATTTCATCATCGAGGTTTTGAATTCTCTAAAACAAATACAGAAGGAATAGGATGTGCAAAAAACGATGTCCCCTTGTTTTGTAGACAGAAATTTCAAAGAATTTCATTTCTCAGAAAATGATTGATAAAATAGGTATTGCACATAATAATAATATGGCACACTCAAAACCGAAGAAAAAATATCATTCTGTATAGAGATCCCAAAATATTACCTGTGCTACTAGACACACGTGCTGAAGACACAGTACAAGAATATCACGATAAATCAATAAACTCTATCCAAACTAGCTTGTGCAGATTATGATGTGAAAATCAACAAAGAAAGGCTCGCAATGTATTATCAGAACACACAAAAAAACCTCATAAAAGAAGACAAGAATTACAGAAAACCAGCAATAAAACTCGGGCCATGAAAAACGAACTAGAAGCTCTTTAAATGTTAATGCAAATATATAAAAAAGAATCATCAAAATTGGTTCTTAAACGACGAAGTTATTAGCTAACACACATAAACGAAAAATGTTCATAAATTATGAAAAATCTTCATAAAATGAAAAGTACTAGGCCAAACTATACAAAATTTTTATGGGACCAAATGGCAACTATATTCCGCATCAGACTAAAAAAGAATCACGTAAATCGGATCATAAATCGCAGCGTAATCGGTGGACAATGTGGACATACATAGAAAAAAAAACATACCAATCGAATTGAGAACCTCCTCCTTTTTGGGAAGTCAAAAGTACAAAAAACACAGAATGATAAAATTTTGCAAATTTAGACTCTGTTGCTACATGAGGTTGACGTTGTAAAACCCACTTCCTTACCAGGGAATAGAACCTCATGCTCTGCAGTCGCACATGCAGCCATTAGTCTAGTGAGGCATTCAACTAGTTAAAACTGCATAAAAAAATTCACAGTATATTCATAGTTACATCCAATTTATTTTGTTTTAAAAACTTCTCAAATTAAAAACTATGATTGAACGCATGTGTGAAAACCAATCTAATAACTAAGCTAATCAAATATTCATAAAATTAAAACCGTCTATGTGGAAGTACTTTTACCCAACTGCAGAGTAGCCCAAAAGGAGGGTTATTTTAATATTAACGCTACAAGAAAGTAAGTACTTAATTGTTGCTTTTTTCATCATCATCATCTGTGTCATCATTCTATAATGTTCACACTGCGCGGACTCAGGCCTCCTCTCTATGAGAGGGATGGGCTATAATCAACCACGCGGCCCCAGTGCGGATTGGTTTATTTTTTTATTTATTAATATTCTGGAAGATTCCACATGTTTCGGGTAGGATAAAGAAGTCTTATAGGCACTCATTACTTTTTCAAAAAATGTTCTCTAAGAAAGCTGGTGCAGCGATATAGTTCTGGTGTCTGACTTAGCCCATAGATATCATAATTATAATTATGCTCATGATGTGAAGGCAACAACTCACTGCCCGTGTCCCAACAAGACAGTTTCAATAAAAAAAAACCCTAATGCACTACTTCTGCATTCTAAGGATAATAAGCCTTGCTTCTTAAGTGCCTAGATTTTATTCCGGCACGTTAAATAAATGGGTGTTTCCCACATCATATTCATTCTATTGGTGTCTTTTTTTTTTTTTTTTTTTTTTTTGGTGGGTGGAAAATCATCGAATGACCCCCCCCGCTCTTGGGCAGAGCGAAGGGGAGTGTCAGACTTCTACTGACTAAAAACCGAACCCATGTTCCTTCTTTGCCCTTGCGCCGAGGCCACGTAATCTAGTACATAATACCGCGGCCCCGACGGGCGTCGGCCCTTGCGGGCCCCTCCTTGCTGACATCTCTTTGAGGCGCGCGTGGAACACGAACGCGCCGCCGACACGGTCTGTTGCCGTCATGACGACGGCCGGACGGCGAGCTAGCCCATTACTCACCGTCCACAGGCCCGCGTCTACGGTGGCCGGAAGCCATCACGTGGCCCCCGACGCCCGGAGCGCCTTCCGCGCCTTCCGCGGCGGCTGGGACGTTGAGAGGATCGCTCCCTCTCTCGTTCCGCCACCTCCTTCGCTAGCATCACTGCTTCGCAGAAGGAGGCGACGGCGTCCCATTCCTCCTCGCCCCGGACCATGGCTTGCACCAGGGCCGGACGCGAGAGGTCACCGCCGCCGATCGCCGCTACGAGAACACGGCGGGGCTCCGCCCAAGCAGGGCACACCTCCACAGTGTGCTCCACCGTGTCCTCCGGTCGATCCTCGCAGTGGAAGCATCCGGGCGTTTCCTCCCGTCTGATTCGGTGCAGGTACCTCCCGAAACACCCGTGTCCGGTGAGGACCTGCGTCAGACGGAAGGTGAGGGCGCCGTGGCTCCTCTCTAGCCACTCCTCAAAGAGGGGACTTACCGCCACTATCGTGGCGTGCCCTGCACGGGGTTGCGACAGTCGCTGTCTCCATGCCGCCATGAGATCGCACCGGAGGTCTGTCCGCCGCGCAGCAATGTGCCGCGGCAGCAGAGTGACCCCCCGGTGTAGCGCCTCCGCGCGCCACTCGTGTAGGCGCGCGAGGACTATCGCCTCCAGATCCCACGGCGGCAATCCTTCTATTGGTGTCTCATATCTACTATTGCATACATTCTTGCGGTCCCCCTCCATAGGATTTTGATTATTTTTGATTCCTTATTTGTTAAATACTAAAAACAATAAGATCGTGTATAACCCAGGAAACTAATATCAGCATAATATTTATGTTCTGAAACATGCTATGATGCATGACGCATATTTAAATTTTGTCCAACAGCTTGGGCCAGCCTTTTTTCTGAAGATGTTTTTTTAGGGTTCCGTAGTCAACTAGGAACCCTTATAGTTTCGCCATGTCTGTCTGTCTGTCCGCCATGCCATGCAAAAATACAAAAATATTATATCCGAAGATTCCGAAGACAGCCAGATAGACTTGACGACATTTTATAGCTACACCTAGTGAAAAAGTGTCACAATAGAGAAACTTGAAATTTTATTTTTATTCCAGTGATACCAGATGTTATCTTCACAGCATTAACACTATGTCTAGTGATCGTCGACAGCTTCCCCAAGAATGGGATTAGGAACAACGTGATTACGAATGAGCATCGAGTAACATGGCCGAATGTTGAAAATGACCCATTGATGTACATTGCAAACCCAATAGAAGCAGGAGTTCCCGGGCATTGGATTCCGCTCAGTGTCCTCAAAGTTATCTTAAGTAAAAGCACAACACATAAGCCAAGTTCAATATATCCCGTCCTAGAGAAACTTCATGTAACCACGGTGAAATATGAACCAGAAACTGAAAAAGGAGTAGAAGAATATGTTGAAACATTAAACCTAATAAAAGAAGAAGATACTATTGAGGATGAAGAAGTAAAGGAAAAAGATGAAACTAGTACAGAAGAAGTGGAGGAAAAAGGTGAACCTATAAAACATGAAGAAGTAAAGGGAAAAGGCAAAAAGGGTAATGAAGAAGTGAAGGAAAAAGGTGAAAAGAGTAAAGAAGAAGTAAAGGAAAAAGGTGAAGCGGGTAATGAAGAAGTAAAGGAAGAAGTAACTAAAAAAGTAAAGGAAGAAGTAACTGAAATAGTAAAGGAAGAAGTAACTGAAAAAGTAAAGGAAGAAGTAACTGAAAAAGTAAAGGAAGAAGTAACTGAAAAAGTAAAGGAAGAAGTAACTGAAAAAGTAAAGGAAGAAGTAACTGAAAAAGTAAAGGAAGAAGTAACTGAAAAAGTAAAGGAAGAAGTAACTGAAAAAGTAAAGGAAGAAGTAACTGAAAAAGTAAAGGAAGAAGTAACTGAAAAAGTAAAGGAAGAAGTAACTGAAAAAGTAAAGGAAGAAGTAACTGAAAAAGTAAAGGAAGAAGTAACTGAAAAAGTAGAGGAAGAAGTAACTGAAAAAGTAAAGGAAGAAGTAACTGAAAAAGTAAAGGAAGAAGTAACTGAAAAAGTAAAGGAAGAAGTCACTGAAAAAGATAAAGAAGTAACCACAGAAAGTGAAAATGAAGTGACGGAAGCTGAACCGGAAAACAATGAACCAGATGAAGAAGTCGTAGAGGAAAATACTGAAGACGATAAAGGAGGTGAGCCAGAAGAAGATAAAGGGGGTGAACCAGAAGAAGATAAAGTGGGTGAGCCAGAAGAAGATAAAGGGGGTGAGCCAGAAGAAGATAAAGGGGGTGAGCCAGAAGAAGATAAAGGGGGTGAACCAGAAGAAGATAAAGGGGGTGAGCCAGAAGAGAATAAAGGGGATGAACCAGAAGAAGATAAAGGGGGTGAGCCAGAAGAGAATAAAGGGGATGAACCAGAAGAAGATAAAGGGGGTGAACCAGAAGAAGATAATGGGGGTGAACCAGAAGAAGATAAAGGGGGTGAGCCAGAAGAGAATAAAGGGGGTGAACCAGAAGAAGATAAAGGGGGTGAGCCAGAAGAAGATAAAGGGGGTGAACCAGAAGAAGATAAAGGGGGTGAGCCAGAAGAAGATATAGGGGGTGAGCCAGAAGAAGATAAAGGTGGTGTGCCAGAAGAAGATAAAGGGGGTGAACCAGAAGAAGATAAAGGGGGTGAGCCAGAAGAAGATGAAGGGGGTGAACCAGAAGAAGATAAAGGGGGTGAACCAGAAGAAGATAAAGGGGGTGAGCCAGAAGAAGATGAAGGGGGTGAACCAGAAGAAGATAAAGGGGGTGAACCAGAAGAAGATAAAGGGGGTGAACCAGAAGAAGATAAAGGGGGTGAACCAGAAGAAGATAAAGGGGGTGAGCCAGAAGAAGTTACACCGGCGAAGAAGCCTAAACGACCGAGAAAAATACCGAAAGATAATCATGATAATGGTCCCGGGTAATCTTTTGGAAACGGGTGTACGACTAATTTGTTTCCTTTCTATTTGAATTTTGAATACTACCTACATCTAAAATAATATTACTTTGTATTTTTTATCCCCCGACGCAAAAACGATTATTATTGTGTGAGATAAGTTTGACGTGTCACTGTGTTTGTCTCTCAGGGGCATCGCAGCTCCCGAACAAAATAAACCAATTTTGATTTTTAGGGTTCCGTACCTCAAAAGGAAAAAACGGAACCCTCATAGGATCACTCGTGTGTCTGTCTGCCTGTCTGTCCGACCATTCCCCCCCTTTATCTCCGAAACTCTGAGCCTAAAATTCTGAAAAAAATACAGAAATTTAGTTCAACACGCAAAGATTACAGGAAAACCTATAAGAAGTTCAAAATCAAAACTCATTTATTCAAACTAGGCTGATAATCAGCACTTTTCGAACGTCAAAATTTACTTAACTTTACTTATTTACAAGAGACAGTCCCCCAAAACGCCCACCCTTCGACACTTCCTAGTGTTTTTGCTGGAAAGAAGAAGTGGCGGAACAAACTCCCCAGCACACATCTGTCTGATAAGTTGGTTAGAAGAACCAGACTCGAACTCGACACAATTGTAAGGTAATGCAATGAACTACAGTCACAAATGAATAATTAAAAAGTAAAAATAATAATACAACATATAAAAAAGAGACATATATAACAGTAAACTAATCTTGGAGAAAGAACATAATAACAAACAAACATTGTCTGGATGGGTGATACTTGAAACTAGTTGAAACCTTGAAAAATTTTTCATTGTTTTTGCGATAGGACGCACCGTTTTCGAGATATTCTAATTATATCGATTAGATGGTCGGTCGACAAAATAAATGATGTATCAAGATAATGAGCCTTCGCGCTGCCGATGATTCGAGCTTATAGTTATTCGAGATTTTGATGCATCGAGGCATCGAGGGAGTGAACAATCGATTTCAAGTAGGTATATACTATCGAGTAAACGTTTTCGAGCAAGTTTAGTGTTATTCGATCTCGCGTTATTCGATTTCAAGTAGGGAACGCCTTGTGTTCAACTCAGCGATTCTCAACTATTCTTATCATCTGCTAGAGAATAGTAAGCTTTTAAACAAAGATTAGACTTTACTTTGGCTTTAAACGCACTATATGGCAAGTCAAAATTTCAAACATTCTGACAGTATCATCTTCCATTCATCCGCAAATATATCAAGTTCTTTGTTTTAGTCCAGGATAAAGTCCGAGGAATGGGTGACTTGGAGCGGAATGGAGCGTGCAACAAACAGTACGGCAAGTTGGAAAAGCCAATAGGCGGTGTTTCCTGCCACGACAGTAATTGACAGGGACAAATAGTTTGCTGATTTCATTGTGTAGATCAGGAACATATATATTCCCCCTAAGAACTTTAAAGATTGCCCTTCTAACTTCAAACGAATTAAAACCCAAACAACCCAACAGGAATTTAGTGGGATAAGTACAAAAACCGGCCAAGTGCGAGTCGGACTCGCGCACCGAGGGTTCCGTAAAAAAAATATATTATGTGATGTAACTAAAAATTTATGGTTTTCGTAATTATTCCTTTATCTATGCTATAAGACGTTGCTTCGTACCAAATTTCAAGATTCTGAGTTCACGGGAAGTACCCTGTAGGTTTTGATTCCCTTGCGAGTGTCGAAAATTTGCGGCATAAACGGGAGTATCTTGATGTAACTAAAAATTTATGGTTTTCGTAATTATTCCTTTATCTATGCTATAAGACGTTGCTTCGTACCAAATTTCAAGATTCTGAGTTCACGGGAAGTACCCTGTAGGTTTTGATTCCCTTGCGAGTGTCGAAAATTTGCGGCATAAACGGGAGTATCTTTTGATCGCGTTGACTTAGAAGTTTGATTTTTTCACAGCTCCAAGAGACCATAGACTTGAGTATTTGATATGAATTTCAGCTTGATACCTCCACGCGTTCCTGAGAAAAAAGGTCTTGACAGACAGACAGACAGACAGACAGACGGACAACAAAGTGATCCTATAAGGGTTCCGTTTTTTCCTTTTGAGGTACGGAACCCTAAAAAGGATAAAACCCGAACAAGTGCTTGTAGAAATATTTAGGGAATGCTTTTTGAACTTTTTCTAAAGCTAGAGCATACTGCTTCTCAAAGGGATTCCATACGCACGCACTAGACTCAAGCTTGCTACGGACTAACGCCCCAAAAACCAGCTTGATAACGTGGGGGTTGTGAAAGTCGCGACAGTTCTTCAAAACAATGCCAAGGCGTTTAAATGACTCCTTCACAGTGGCTGAGGTGAGAATGCTAAGGGGGATGTGTGGACTGTGGTGTGACGCGAATGGATATAAAATAAGGAATGAGTACATAAAAAGAAGTCTGATTGGCACCGGTGAATGAAAAGTTGTGTGGTAATCGATTGTCGTGGTATGGACATGTGATGTGATGCGAAGGAATGAAGAAAATGTTGTGAGGTAAATGTTTAGTATGAATTTAGATGGCTATAAGAGTAGGGGAAGACCAAAGAAACGATGGATGGACTGTGTGAAGGATGATATGGGTAGAAAGGAGGTGACTGCTGAGATGACGAGAAATAGGGGAAGTATGGAAGAAGAAGACATGTTGCACTGACCCCAAAATTAATTGGAATATGGGCAGGAGAACAATGATGATGATGTGTATCCATATGGCCACCACAAACCATATTCTAGGCAATACTCTAACGTTAGTCTACTAAAGGTACCTTCCCGAGATGGCCTGCAGACTGCAACTGCAGGCGACACATGTAGATAGCGGCTGCAGTTGACCGCAGTTCTGTCTGCCGTCACGGTTCCTTCCGTTCCAAGCGCGGCTGCATAATGCATCGAGCCATACCTCAGTCACTCCAGAAAAATAAAAAGTCAAAATTTTTGTACGTGTGAACGCTGCGGTTCGCGATACCACTGGCACTGCAGCCTGCGGTCGCTGCGTGCGCTACAATAGGGTATTTCACCCAAAAAATCTAATTAGTTTATTCTATTTATCTTCGGGGACGCCGGCAGACACCAGGTGGGCGATCAGTCCTTTCGTTGTGGATTATTTCGCCCAGTTCTCTCATAATCTAATCAGATTTTTTTGTGAAATACCCTATTGCCGCGCTCGGAATCAATCGATAAGAGATCAAGAATCCAGCAGTGTCGCTTCCAGTTTGCGGTCTGCAGCCCACCTCGGATAATTGTATGGGAAGTCATTTCATTCCACAAATGAGAAGCGGAACTTACGTCTTAACGTTTTTCCCGAGACAATGAGGGGTTTCGTAATGCCAAGATACGAGCAAGATTTCAAACACAAATTAAAAGCTTATAAATATCAACTTGAATTTTGATGATGGCTTACCTGTAGCCTGTAGCCCAAGGCGTGCGTTCAGAAATCACCCGCCTCATCGTCTTTTTGCTTAAAACCACCATGTTTGTTTTAGGATTGTTTTTTTTTTGTTCACAAGAAGAGGAGAGGCAGGGATTCTCAAACTTTATACTTAGTAGTATACTACTAAAACCTGTAAATGACAAAACAGAAGTAGGTTGGTGCCTGATAAATGACACCGTTTCGGGTTCAATCACGTAGGACTCGAAACATTTGTCACGAAATGTGTTTGTTTTTTAAGGCAGACGTCTGTCAAACCCTTCAGCCTTCAGCCTTCAGGGATTAATGTTTTGTATGTATGGTCGCTTAATAAATGGTTTTACAATTACGGACGTTTGAAAGCTAGTTAAGAATCTCAAAATAAAACCAAAATGTTTAACAACACTGAAAACCTATATATAAGCGTATTATAAATAGGATAGACCAAAATTTATCCAGCGGTGTGCGGTTGTACCTAGTTATAGTCGCTACGATGAAGATGACTTATTTTAAACTTACCAAAGCTATATTCACACCAGAAAACGTTTATTGTAATCTACTATTGTGCTAAAAATAGTAATTTCATGAAATGCCATGCTTTGTCCGGTGGTTTTGAAGTCAAGTTTCAACTTGTCAAGACAAGTCGGTCCCTAATCGATGAGACTTCAGACAAAACATTGCTTATCGACTCATTTGTTAGCCTACTTCCTACTACTACCTATATAATAATATTTAAGATGGGCTATCGCTATGATACATTGTATAGTAGGTACCTAAAATAACACTGATCCATTAATTTATTGTTTTTCTTATTTAATTTCGTTTTATTGTTTTGTCCTGTGTAAGACTGAAAAAACCCGATTACGAGTAAAAATGTGGGTGTATATTTCAATTTAAGTATATTAAGTATAGAGGACAGCCGTAGTTCTTAGTAGTACCTTCCTTTTGGCCACCTGAGGCAAACCCGGTGTAGGAGGGGCCCGCAAGGGCCGACGCCCGTCGGGGCCGCGGATTTTTGTACCAGATGACGTGGCCTCCCTCGGCGCAAGGGCAAAGAAGGAACATGGGTTCGGTTTTTAGTCAGTAGAAGTCTGACACTCCCCTTCGCTCTGCCCAAGGGGGTCATTCGATGATTTTCCACCCACCAAAAAAAAAAAAAAAAAGGCAAACCCGGTGTAGGTATCCTATTATAATTATCTAAACACATATTATATAAAGCTATACACACCTCCGCGTCTCCTCTGGTACACCTCAAAGCTACAATCTACTTCTGTCACCAGTCAGCGATAATAAAACAATTTACGGCACTTAAAACAAATAGGTAGTAGACGCAGTTTATCTCACTATACTTCTAAAGTGCACCTCCCAAGCATTAGGGCTTACCCTATTGTTTGTTCGGCGGCTACTTTTTTATGTTATCTTGGTTCGATAAGGGCTGGGCTCGGCGCCATCTGTGGGGGCTATGAAAATAGCGATTGTAGAAGCGGAAGCGGTAGCCGCAGCGACTTCGAAAGCAGTAATAATAATGACATTTCCGTGGTGCTAGGTGCTAGGCAACTGGGCTTATCCCAGTTGTATACGTCCCTGTGTGCCTATTGGCCTTGTTCTGTTCTGTCTCCTGCTGATATGGAGGGAAGTGGAAATTATGTTTATCCTACTCCTCCGCTATTCTTTTCTGATTAATTTCGTGGTGGGATCCAAGACAGTTAAATCGTTTCTCTGGGACTTCGTCGAGCTTCATTGTCTCGGCGCTTTTCTCGTGGTCGTTGATTCTGGCTAACAGGAGTTACAGTGGTTTGGGAATAGTGTGGCGGGTTTGTCCCAAATAAGTACCCAATTAAATTCTATTATGTCAGAAAACCTATTTTTTTTGTAGGTAGTACTTTCTCACCTCTCACCGCGTTGTTGTGGTTAGTGCCTATTGCCTAACCTGCAGTTTTTTGAGACCGGCCAATGGCCTCTGACTTGGCTTTATTTACTTGCCATCTCGAAAATCTGTCAGGCATGCTGGTTTCCTCACGATGTTCCCTACTTTATCGAAGCAATTGATTATAAATTATACAATACGCATAAATTATTAATACGAAAAACCAGAGGTCTAGGGTTCGAACTAATTTGGACGCAGTCGAGCCTATGACTTGGCAGTTCGGTGGTCACACCCCTCGGCTATCACTGCTTGTTTTTGTAGTACTAAATCTAGAGCCTATACTACCTCAAATTAGCAACAGTAACTCTATTTGTGGTGGTTCTAACACCGTTTGAAATACTGTTCGAATAAAGTTCTAATCAGCTTGCACTACAAAGCGGTTGTTACGTCTTTCGCTGCGGCCGAATAGTGCGAAATTAGTGGTATTTTGCGATTTACAAAAAAAACTATCGATTGGACTAAAAAAGTAAAATTTTCCAATGAGAAGCTCGAAAAATGCTATTTCATTACTTATACCCGGAAAGTAGGTCTGAAGTTGCTTGAGGAGCGGGTTGAAAGTAATAATTTTCAGCCCTAGGGAGAATCGCTTTCAACACAGCTTTCACAGCTGTCAAATAATTAAAATCAAAAATTGTGTAATTAGGAGCAAGCCTGTTGCCATCAAGCGTTGTAATTCGGAGCAAGCCTATTGCCATCAACTAATCTAATTGGGGGCAACCCTGTTGCCATCAACCGATGTTATTAGGAGCAAGCCGCGAATCCAATATTAGTTAACATACAAGCTTACACTGTCCCGGCAAGTTGCAAAAAAACATGAGAAAATTCGAATATCGCGGGCTACCTTGTCGCATCAACCTTAAGGTGAATCCTTCAACCAGCCCGCGAAATTCAAATTTTCTTAAGTTTTTTGCAATTTGCAGGCCAGTGATAGGTTGTATGTTGATGAACATTTGATTCGCGGCTGTAAGACATATGTGGTTACAGAATTATAATCATCAAAATCATTCATACAACCCTCCGAGCTCATGTAACTCCCAAGAATGATTATTTCATCAAAAGGTCATTCTTGAGAGTTACATGAACTTGGAGGGTTGTAATGATGATTTTGATGATTATAATTCTGTAACTGCATACGTCTTACATCCGCGAATCATATTTTCACTAACATACAACCTAGCACTGGCCTGCAAATCGATAAAAACGTAAGAAAATTTGAATTTTCGCGCCCTACCGTGAACATCAACCTTAAGTAGACAGAATATGTACCTACATTGTCAGCCCTAAGGCCGTGCCTAAGGCTAGGTTTACAAACAACGGGGTAGGTAGGTAGTGCTGCACATTCGGCCCTCCTCAAACAAAGGCATCGTTGCATTAGTTTTGTTGTTTTTTTCCTCCTTGTATGCGCGCGCCTTTAGATCGCGTTCCTTTTTTCATTGCGTGCGCCGGTTTATTTATTGTGTGTCTAATCTTTAGTCTTTATTTTGGTCTTTTGGGAAATAAGGAGTGGTTATGATTTATTTTGGGGTAAGTAATTTCGGTTGGTAGGTACCTACCTACATAACTAAGTCATCATCATCATTTCAGCCAAAAGATGTCCACTGCTGGACATAGGCCTCCCCTAGGTGTCGCCAAGTCATCTAACTAAGTACAGTCAACAGCAAAAGTAGATGATCAAAATCAGAAATTCAATAGGTATAACCCGGTTCATTAAAGAAAGGAATCTAAAATGGCAACACATGGCATGTCCTCTCGCTCGCTCACTATAGTGTGCGAGCGTGAGGACATGATAAAAACCGCCATTTTAGATTCCTTTCTTTAATGAACCGGGTTATACTAATGAACGGAGTTCGCGTCAGAACTGTTTGGCGTCGAAGTGATTCCAAAGTATGTGAATGTAAATTATGCCAAACATTTACTACTAGTACAACTGCCATATATTCGTGATCTGCCTTAAATTAGCATTGAATTTCTGATTTTGATCATCTACTTTTGCTGTTGACTGTACTTCATTCTAAAAGTACTACTATAGATACCTACTTACAATATTATTATTATTATTACACCTAATCAACTGAAGTTAGGATTTTTTTGTATGTAATATCGGTAATACGGTAGGTACTTAACCACTTTCTAGTTTGCAAAATTAATACTTAATCTAATTTAATTATGAGCCTACCATTTTCTCAGACAACTAAACTTGTACAAAAACTTTGAGCCCGTCTTTCAGATTAAAGAGAAGTAAGTACTTAAAAGAACTTGAGATGAAAGGATGAAACTCTGATCGACACTCTAACAGAACTAACAAAGGTACCTTTATGAAACGAATTCCATAGAAATAATATCTATCTAGGTAAGTTCCTAGGTACTTACAGGTAATTGAGTAGAAACATTTTTCTATATTAACATTTAACAAACCAATATTTTCAGAAACAACAAAACGACGACCCTCGTTAAAAAGCATTAAACTAACAATTTACTTACAACTACTTAGGTACCTAGGTACTATTTTATTGTAGAAAGAAAGTTGCAGTTACTTTCTTTTGTCTTTTTTTCTTCTTCAGCAAATACAAAGAATGCGCGCCACGCGGCTGGCTACTCTAGCGCCGACCGACCACAAAAAGTGGCGCCTACCGAAGTGCAATTATTTTCAGCTTTATTTACTTTTTTCTGCATCTAAATATGCAACTTAAATCCATCCCACAAGGTTTAAAATACTGTAAAGTCAAATGACAGTATTGATGCACGCTTTCTTCTGCAGGAGACTATTGGGCTGTTTTCAAAATTATTTCATCGACAGTCGATGGTGGTCGATGCGTCTTCATATTATTAGATCTTTCTACATGAAAGGTATTTTTTGGGCTAATATAGCAAGCTCTTATTAAATAAAGTAATTAAAAAACTAAAAGTTGAAAACTTTAAACAAATTAACGAAATAATATAACTGTGAGAGCAAATGACCCGATTTTCATTCAAAACAAAAAGTACCAAAGCAAACCTCAATTTATGTTAATAAATTGTAGAAGAATCATAGAGTTAATTCAAAAAAATACTAAAATGCATCCACTGTAAAATTAATAAAAATATGTAGGAATACCCAAAAACTGAAATCGATAGTCCTCAAGAATTTTGTTCACATCCCTACTCAGTAGCGACCCAATCCGCTTGCTCGCTCATCGCATCGTTCCTTTCATTCATTCAGTCGAGCTTTGGTCGCCATTGCGAGTGGGCTGTGTTCGCGCGTTATTGACGTTTATCAACGCGTGTTCAATATTTTTCTTTAAAATTCACGTGCGTTATACAATAATAAAGTATAGTGCCACAAACAAAAGTTTAAGTGATAAATCCATGTGTGAATAACAGTAACTGTGATAAAATATAACGTAATATTATTAATCTTAGATATATTTTTAGTTTTAGTCCAGATATTTTGGTGATGACTTGAGAGCAGTGTTTTAGGAATGGATTAGCCTGTTAGTGAAAGTAGTTATGGTGACTGTATAGTGTTTATTATTAACAATAAGTAGCAATTGACACGGCAATGGCGGTGGTCAATATTTGCGTGTGTTTTCTGTTGGTGGTTTACCAGTTGTCCGGAGCATCTAGCGAGGCCTCATCGGAATCTACTGATCTCGGATTGACAGGTAAATATATAGCATAACCTTTGAATCTAGACTGTCGGCTAGATACTCACCCTAAATGATAAGGTATCCACACGACTCACGCTTTTGTTTTGTAAATAAAGCAACTTTTGACTAGCCAGCGTGTTTTCGAGTCATCAATTGGTTCTTCTATTTTAAACTTTGTTAATAATAAGTAGGCTTAATAAAAGCAACATTTTTAGTAGAGGATTTAACAAATAATTTAAATACGAACCTGCAATAAAAATATAAAACTTCACCAAAAAATGCTTCGTAATCAAAAAAAAGTGCGCCCCTGATGACCCACTGATCAAATAATTAAGTAACTCAATAAAAAAAAAATCACGCCTTGCCTGGTTCAAGCGTTATCATGGGAGGTCACAAATAAGCGTTACTGTTACTTCAACACATAAGTACCTATGTTAGATTTACATTATTAATTATTTATCGTGAATAGCTGTACATAGATTCACTACTTAGGTAGGTAATTAAATTAACTAATGAGTGGATTTGTAAGTTAATTTTAGGTAAATAACCTACTGTTTCAGCTTAGTTTTAACATGTTTACGTTATCCAGCGCATATTTTTTGCCTACCTACATTAAATAATGAGTGCCTAATTAGCATTCACTTAGGTACCTAAGTAGGTACCTATTTAATTATCTATTCGGTTACTATAATAGGCAATAAGTAGCTAGGTATCCATACGACAAATAATACAAATAGTATCCATACGACAATTCCGAACCAACGTCTCAATTCTCGAAGAACTGAACATAAAACAGCGTCTTTCTTCCATCGTTCAAGGCCGTATTCTCACTTTCTTTGGACATATTACACGTCGAGAGGACACGTCTGTGGAGCGACTCGTGGTCCAGGGCAAAACCGAGGGCACGAGGGCGCGCGGTAGATCACCAATGCGCTGGACCGACCAAATCAAAAATGCACTAAATGGTCCGCTCCACGAATGCACGAGGCAAGCAACAGTGCGAGAGGAATGGCGTCGAATTGTTAAGCTTGCCACCACCCCTGTCATGACGACCACGACCACTCTGCCAAGAGTGTGACGACAGAGAAGAAGAATCCATACGAAGTCTAGAAAACGTACCTGGTCTACCTACCTAATAGGTACCTAGGTACTTACCTATTTTAGTTTCATTGAAATTACAGGTTTCCTGATTGGTATAATTCCACTCTTCAAAACCTTTGACTTTCACACAATCCAATTTTTTTCGCATAGGTACACCTACCTCCTACCTAGAGTTTATTCCATTCGTTCTTTGCTCCCTAATGAAATACCTACATACCTACTTGACAGCTTTTTAGGGTTCCGTAGCTGAATGGCAAAAACGGAAACCAAATAGATTCGTCATGTCAGTCCGACTTGCACTTGGCCAGTTTTTAATTGTCTCTGGTACCTATTGGGTAGGTAGGTACCTACTTGAGAAAGGATCGTTTACCTTCCGAAGCGCCGCCGGCACTAAAGACATTTCGAGTGGCTTCTAAATTCAAAACAACGTCTAAACAATGCGCTTTGTTTCATTTTCATTCGTTCATTTGTCCCGGTAAAGACGTATTGTTTAGTGGAGATGGAGAAGGTAATTTAGAAGCTTTTCTTTGCTTTCTAGGTAATGGGTAAGTGCAACGGTAATGTTAAGAAAAAGACAGTTTCAGCCTTAGTTTATAAATGCAGATTATTCTGTCTTAATGTACCTACCTAGGGAAGAAGAAGTCAACCAGTTTAATAGATGCTAGAGAATGCCATTATTTGACGCGCTGACCGCCGAAAACTACCTAATACCTACCTATATCCTAGTACGGTCAGGATAAACTCGTATTTTTTTTCTGTCCTCCGATGATTATCATAGCTATTCGTCTACGCTACGATACGATATCATTGTAACATGTTCATTCATGCACACAACAGACTGTCAAATGTCAATTGGCATGATGAAATGATAGTTGTTCACTTGTTCGTTCATTTGCTAAGGCTCCTACAAGTTCCCGCCACTTGCTACCGAAAGGCGGCAGGCCTTTCGGTTTTTAATTAATGTCAGCTACTTGATTCGTTGGTAACTAGGTAGGTATATTTAGAGCTACCGTATTTAAATTAATTAAGTCATCGACAGAATATTATGATGAGTTATGACTAAGGAGTCACAATATTCTGTCTACTTATGTCTTAATTCAGGACCGAAAAAAAATGGGGACAGTCCAGCCCAGTTGTGGGATAATGCAGAAAAGCATTAACAGTCCTAAGTAGGTACCTACTTTGACGAGAAATAAATCTGTAAGGGTTTCTAAATCCATCCTGCTCTAGGATATAGGATTCTCAGTCCTAACCATCATCCAACCGATCCTTATGTATCGTTATCAAGTCTATCTCATTAGACTCTGATAACAGTTCGATAAATAATCGTTTCGTTGCTATGGCGATAAGTGTACGTGACCCTGCGCCGCCCGGGCAGCGCGGTCGAGTGGATCCGTCTCATGATTGTGCCTAATACTTGGTTTATATATTGTACCTGTAAAACCTATGATAACCTCATATTGACAGTGGCTACAAACCTACAAATAGGTATAAAAATCCTACCCCCCCAACATGGTTCGGAAACGCAGATTAGGGACATAGAAGAAGAATGGAGTTGTTAAGTCTAGGAATCAGTGGCACGATGGATATTTTGACCCCGTCGCGAAATGTGCACTCCTCAAAACATATGCACTGGAAAGAAACGTGCACTTCGCAATAAATTGGTGTACCTATGTCCTTCTCATAAAGGGCGCTTGCTAATAGGTAGATTCCGAATTTGCGAAAAGCATCTCAAAAGAATACCGAAACACCATTTGACGAAAGGAAGCCAAAACTCAGCTGCAGTCGATCGATACCAGCATCATTTTATTCCCGCATGGGGTTCGATAATCGCCCCACAAGATTGTACTACCGGCAAGTCTTTAGCCAGGTTATAACCTACCCGTGTGCCAAACTTCGTTCAGTAGTATTAGCGTGATAGCATAATATAGGTTCAGACATTCATGCATCCAGCCGCACAAATTTTCGCTAGTGGACCATAAGATTGGCCACTATAGGCAACAGAGAAGAAATAGCTTATTAGCTAGATAGATGCTAAAGAATATAGCGGAGTCCTTTGCCGTAAGACCATCATTCTCCTGCCCGAAATCATTTGGGTTCAACGCAGCATTTCTTCTTCTTCCTTCTCTATTAGGTACTTGTCATCTCAGCAGTTACCTCCTTAATACCTACTTGTATGCAATTAACGATCAAAAAGGTGTGTCTACTAAACACTCGTTGCACAATAAAAACAATTATTTACAGAGAAGCTGATAAGATTCATTACAAAAGTATGCTCCAATCTAATCGCAAATCCTTTACTAAAAAAAATGCTAACGGTTAGGTATTTTATTGTTTTATATTTGCAAAGACCACTAGATTGCTGATAAACGTTGATTGTTAGTTTTTGATGAACTGAGTTTTATTGCACCATGTTTGAGTTTGTGGTGGCTGTTCCCAGAGTCCTAAAATAGTCCTTTATGAAGCACCTCGACCGGGGAAGGTAATGCACCATCAACACGGTTATTTCTGCCGATACCAAGCAGTGTTACTGTGTTCCGGAGTTGATGGCAAAGCCTATCAAATTATAGCCACATGAGATTGTTCAGTTTTGTGTCTGAATTAGAATCGCATGTATAATCCTCTGGTATTTAGAGTTCATAGTTCTTCCGTCTTGCCCAGCATACCTACATGAGTCCTTTGCGCACTTGATGACCCTACGACGGCATCAGTAAGCGGAGTTCGCGGTACTGAATTTTGGGCCAGACATATTTCATCTTTTTCCCGTTTATACACAAAGAAAAACAGTACAGCGGCAATAGCTACATCAGATAAGCCGCCAGTTCGTTTCCCACCCAATATCATCAAAAAAATATAGGTTGGGGTCGCCTTCCAGTGAAAACGGATGCGACTGATTATCGCTCGATATTGCATGATATTATCGTCATACTTACGATTACGTATCACCGAAGTACGCGGGATTGACAGTTGATGACGTCATTATAGCGATAGTTTATCAATAGATCAGATAAGGGACAGACTTGGCGCCATACGGATAGGTTGAATGCACTACTCAGTGTAATAATTGTGAATAGGTATTTTGTTGCGTTATCAAGGATTAATTGTTGATCTGATCACGTTCGAATCATGCACTTTGTCTAGACAAAAACAAATCGTTTATCTATAAAATTTAATCGAGGAATGTAGATCATCGCTATCTCTATGCACTTTCTCTTATAAATTTATTAAAACTACATGACAACGTCTTAAAGTATTCAACTAATTCTTCGAAACTATGGACCTTAAAAAATTAAAAACCATAATATCACAAAGCCAGTTATAATAAAGGCCGAGGGCTAGCCAATTGCCATCAACCAGCCGCAAATCCATACGAGGCCACTGGCAAATTATCTAACTTCTTTCATTTTTGCAATACCAGCGGCTTAACCCGCTACAACTCGAAAATTATCCCACGGGAAGATAAAATCGGGGTAAAAACTATCCTTTTAATCCAGGTTATAAACTAGGTATCTGTGTACCAAATTTTATCCAAATCCGTTCAGGAGTTTTAGCGTGAAGAAGTATAATATAAAACATTCACACAAACTTTCGCCTTTATAATTTATTTATTTATTTAAACACACACACACTATCATTACAGGCTAGCCTAATACAACAATAAAATAAATATTAGTGTGATTTCTAGCAGAACCGTGCATGGCAACGACACAGTAATTTACTTCCGACGTAAGTATGAAATGATGCTTACGACTCAATCGACTCATGTCAACGTCAAAGTATGCAATCATTGCATTAACATACCCCTTGCAACTTTGTGACGTAAACAATAATTACACGCATCCATTGTTATAGAAGTCATTCATTAAAGTGAAAGCGATGCTTCTACCGTAAAATTGACGTGAAATAGATCGTAATATGTAAAATTATGTTTAATATGAAGTATGAAGTAACATTAGTACTAACTAACTAATGTGCAAGTGAAGGAGAAAGCGAATTTGACGCTGAACGAATATTTTCGTTGAGTTAACAGTACATACCTAATTCATTTTTACTATAGTAGATTTAGCGTTCGAATTTTGAATGCTTCTTAAAACCAATAAGGCAGAATTTTCAACAACTATTTATACTGAATGGTTTTTTTAGTTCATAAAGCACGCAGCCACTATTTGAAGTAATTTGAACTAACTCCGCCTCCGCCATCTTAATTTTCAGTTCACTTACCACAGATAATTTCACTAATGTTTACCAACAGCCGCCTACTGTCAACGTCAAAAGAGCGCCGAAAGGACCATGCATAAATTGGGAGTCGATGGTCGCGTTTGAATTTAGAATGCTCAATAAACACCATATTTGCTGAATTTATTTTCGATACGGTAATTTTTACGGTAAGTTATTCCTCGATCTATATGAACTTGGAGGGTTGTATTGATGATTTTGATGATTATAATTCTGTAACTAAATACGTCTTACAGTCGCGAATCAAATGTTCATCAACATACAACCAAGCACTGGCCTGCAAATTGCATAAAACGTAAGAAAATTTGAATTTCGCGGGCAGTATGTGAGCATTCGCCTTAAAATAAGCGTTCGAAGTTACTGAGTTAGTCTAAGTAGCTATTCAAAAAAAAACGACAGGGCAAAGATTCAACAAGTTAGTTGTCATTTCAAAACATTTTCAACTGCAAAAAAATCTGTCTGGACAAGTCCTCATAGAAAGGGTGTAAAAATTCTCTACAGGACTTAAAGAAAATGGAGTACAAAATTGTACTAACGTAATTAACAAATGCATTACCCGTTCCAGCATTTTAAAAAGTGTCCCTATCGGCTAGAAAGGCAATGCCCGTTGGTAATTAAGGGCAATAGACACAACAAAACGTCGCACGACATGGCATTGGTGACAGAAGGTAAAGAAATGCAGAAGGTCTACTCCGATAACCGAAAACTTCCCTTACAAACCCTTAATTGCATGATCACTTCTGCAAAGACATTCCTGAAATATTTTGACTTTATCGTTAATTTCTTTAAACACGAAAATGATGGAAGAACAAATAGAGAAATAGTTGTAGTATTTGGTCATAGGTAATGTTCCGGTATTGTTATATCAAAAAGCTAGTTACCAGAGCCATTTCACCGGTCAAAAAATCTCATCGTCCTAACGCCCTTGTCTGGAGATCTTACAGGATAGTCCAGTTGATGTGATGCAGAAAAACAAACAACTTTCTAGAAGGAACCAGAAGATTGGAAGCACCCTGAATATGATCTATATTCCTCCATATCTCGCGTTTCCTTTGAGTCAATGGGTTTCTCACCACGCCATCCCTATCAAAAAACTTCTGTGCCCTACCATTGCCACCCTTACCAAGGAACTTCTGAGCCCCATATATTCCATAGCCCCCAGGGCGACTCATTAGTAATTCATGGGTGGATTCCCATGACGTCAGCGGCGCCCGTCTCCCGGCGCGCCGCCACATGCTCGACTTTTTGTAAACGCACGGATTTGGGACTCAAGTGGTTTGCTTCGGGTAAACTATGGTTCTGGTAGCTCTTACACGTAGATATGTTTAGATTTAGACAAGTTTGATGGGTTAGAAATTTACTTTGGGATCATCTGAGTTGGTCTTTCATTTAACCACGAAAGAAGTTGCTTGGAAAATAGTGGAAGTAAATTTATAGCAGTAAGTGGATTTGCAATAAATGACTTCGATAAAACTATGCGTACGGCACTTGCTCCGTGCATAAAGAGTTCCTTGATAGTGCCTACATGTCTATAAGCACGTAGACGATATAAAATAAGTACATACAGGGAACACCATTGCGGTTCCATTAGCGGATCCTTCCTTTTAAGTTTGCCATTACAAAAAAGGGTGCCTACATTCACCATTTACTGTTCCAACATTGCTATAGGTAAGGAGGTTTGCTGACTTTGATGTAAGTGTCTCAAAAACTTTTTTTTTTGTTTTCAGGTAAACACCTCTGACCACATCATACGGTGAGATGACGTCACGAACACACGACCCCCGAAAATCCGGTCGCATGTGAAAACACAATTAGCTAACTATTGCTCATAGCAGACGAAGGGTAGTTGAGACCGTTTAACCGTTGTCTGGCGCCAAAATACTAGACACGGTGATCACTTGATAAACAAACCGCATCCCATTCTGAACTATAAGTTGCCATGTTATGGTGTATTTTGGTTTGGAGGGGAACACTGAGGGTCTATTGAGCCCTCGGGATGTCATAAGTAAAGCTTTTTATTACCGCCTTTATGTAACATTCGTCATTATGGAGCGTAGACAGATGGTATTCAATGCACCTGCGTATTTAAATTGTGCAGGGTATAACTTTTATGCTTATTTGCTTTAGATAAAATTACGTGTAAAGATGTTGGAGATAAACGGGTTGCCAGGGGGACATGAGCGTGATGAGTCACCTTCAGTGATCGGGAACGAGTCACTCATAGTTTTGTACTGGGATAATGTGGCACAGACGATGACCCAGAACGATGAAGTCACAAATTGAAGCTCGAAGAATCAAATAAAACTTACGATTTAAAAACTGATAGACATGTTACAATAAATAAAGAGTAAATACTAGCGTGACAGTTGACAGAGGAGAATGCAAGAAAAAACACGTGTTGCGCCGACCCCAAGTAATATTATGGGAGGAAGGAGGAAGATGTATGTTACACTAGAGATCAAAACAAAAGCTAACTCTTGCGCTAGGCCTGTGTAAAGTCTAGCTAGCTCATCGTCCGTCTGTCTTATGACGACGACATCGACAGGCCGAGTCGACGGCGCGTTCGTGTTTTACTTCCACGCGCGCCTCAAAGAGATGACAGCAACATTGAAAGGGCCCGCAAGGTCTGACGCCCATCGGGGCTCCGGTTTGTTCAAAAGAGATACCGCGGCCTCGACACAAATGGCTAAGAAGGAACATGGGTCGTTTTCACTCAGTAGAAGTCCGACACTCCCTACTACTCTGCCCAGAGCGAGGAGTCATTTGAAGATGTCCCACACTCCAAAAAAATGGCATGTGTACAGTAAGAACCTCCAAAGACTGAAGATTACTTACCGCATTCACACCGTAATCAAAAATCAATACAAAGTCAAGGCGAAAGAAATCAGAAATTCTTCACTCGGTCATGGCTTGTTCTCCCCGCTCTGAGCCTATGAATGAACAAAAAACTTTAGCGGAACAAATGAAACAATCCAAAACCAATCGATAGACATTTGCAACGCTCGTTAATAGTGTAATCAAGCTGTTGTATTTGGATTTCTTCGTTAAAATGGCGAACTATGAATTTATGAGTAGAAAACTAATATTAACATGCTCCAGATAAAAACACCAGTTGATTTGAACTAATATTTTGTGTAGGGCAAAGGAAACTGTCTGCCATTTCTTCCCATGAACACCATTTTCAGATCTTAACGATGAATTACTCCTTTGTACGGTAATAATTTCAGCCAGCCATTTAAATTTAAATGCCGCTTAATCTCCTCTACCAACAGACTAATCCTTTTGGCCTTTGGATTCGCCTTACTCAAGTAAATATGTACTTAATTTATTACTCTCAAATGTACACTGAGCACACAAAAGCTAATTCTGTTTATTACATCTTTAATAGGTAGGTACTTCTTCAAACAATGGCGCTAGCAAATTGTGTTGGCTATACGAAATAGATGCGTGTAGTTGACTGTATGCGTCATACGACAAGCCAACAAAGAATTGTTACTCGAAATTTAATGGGGCCAAGAGTCTTCCGCGAATTACTGCATCAGAATACTTAAAGATTTTTCTCATGAAATCATCTTGAAGATGTGAATGTTTGCTCTATATTTAGTTTTCTGAGGCGGAACCTAACGTCACTTCATCATTATGGTCATTCCGCCTGCCCCTTGATATGCAATCCGGAACGGACAGCCCACAGTAATTTAGTTTTAAAATGCGATGTAAATTTATTTATGACTGAATACAATAGCAGTCACACAGGTATAGCAACTTTTGTTAGCCAATATTATGACCAGTAGCCGACAAATTAAACAGGTAAACTGATACGGGTTGAAAATAATACAACAGGGCTAGTAGTGCATAACGAACGACAGTTGCAGCTGACTTCCGCTACATGCCGGAAGTGTGGCGCCAGCGGCGCCTGCGCCGACAATCCGCGGTTTTCAGCTATTCACACTCCAACCGCGACGTGGCCCGGACGTCATGCGTTGCTGCCCTCACAATTAATTAACTCCATCATTAAAATTACTTTTTATTAATGTTTGTTTTATGAGCTCTGCTTTCAAGATTTGTAATTAGATGCGGCGTTATCTGAGAATTTCCTAACACTACACATAAAAGTAAATTCAAATTCGAGCATAGGCGCATTGGAGGCATTAAGTCGACGTCTGTCAGGGCCGTGCAAATAGAGCATTAATCCAGCATGTCACGGTGTTGTTGCAATGCAGTTGTTAAGCAGGCGATATGTATGCGTGTGGCGGCTTTGCCACTCGCCGACGAAGGTGACTATATAACATACTTCGACGCAAAGCCTTAGCTATAAAACTATTTACTCGTAAACACAAGTCTATTAAAAGAAGTATTGCATGACGCACCTTTCAGACATTCGTTTCGACGTACAGCAGAGTATATATTGCTTTCTCTGACGTCAAATTTCACATCGCAGCTGCAACTTTATGTTCTACTCAATTCAAGTTTATAAGCAAACATTTTGGCGTTATTTGCTTTTGTTGTTTATTAACATTAAACAATTTGATGTGCAGTTACTTTGTCGAATCTTCATGCAACAGCAACCTTTGCACTTAGTTTCCGAAACTGCTAGAAGTTTTCTTTTGCGCATATAATTATTCCGTACGCGGTGTTGCATATTGCTTCGACACAAATTCAAACTGCTGTAGGTACCTACCCGTCGAGCATCAGAAGTGTAATTTAATGTTTGGTTATGTAAATAAATAGGATACAAATACGTTATCCATCAAAGGTCTACCACATATGGGCGTCTAGACATTGACTGCTGTCTAGACATTTGAGTAGCTTGTTTTAAAACTGACAGACGCTCCAGTATGATCCGATTTTATCTATCAAGTGATATTTGTATTAAACCTATGATTCAGCGGCCTATGGAGACGGTTCAATTTGTAAATTGCAGTCCAGAAATCTTCTTGTAAATCCGCAGTAAATTTCCAAATGGTGTTGTGTTTTCCTGCAACTACCTAAGCAAATCTTCAGATGAAAATCCTGTTCAGTTAAAATCTAAATGAAGTACTTCGCTATCAGACATCTCAAATATTTTATACCGTTGTCTGTTCAGTACTCAAGTAAGCTTGATCGATGCGCCGTCAACTAGCAATGCAAAGTAGTTAGCAAGTCAGCGAGCAACACGGCCTTCCTTGACGGGTGATTTATTGCGCCGCACAACTTGGTGGTCCCTCATTATTGAATATCAATTAGGTATTAAAAATAAACCTTGTCTAACGGATAGGAGTGATTAGAAACCAGTACTAAGTACTTGGAGTCGAGTTCTTGAGGATTGCGTGTTGTTAAGTTTTGAATTCGTTGAATGATTTTGTTAATGTTTTTAAGATTTAGCAGAACAAAGTCCATGGTAAAAACATTTGTAGGAAATCGTTATTTTATAAGCTGTTTGTTTACCTTCAGAGTATGGGTAGCAAAACCGGTATATTTTTCTAGGCTTCCCTAAAAGTAATGGACAAATATCATCCCAAATATTGCATCGTGTAGGATGTGCATTTTGTGCACCTGTATTGTATAGTATACCTAGTACTGTCTTCTTACCAGTCTTGTCTTGTTATTCAAATGAAATCTCATCATAACTGAATAGAAAATTAGTTTCATTTTCGGTTCCTCCGCGAATATTTTCATCATCACTACAAGTAGGTACTTCAGCGCGTATACGCTTGGCTCGTTCGCACGGAAGTATCACATTCTTCGAAATACTCTGTTATAAATATTTATTGCCCCCGTGGGTGGTCAGCCATTATTCAATGAAAGTGTATTGAGGTGTGGGGGAACTGGAGCAAATACCGCAAACTTTGTGTTTACATATCGTTTGTTTGGAAGATTCATTGCTATGGCATGTTTAACAGGGTTGGGCTGCCAGAATTCGATGTCTAGCAGTCTTGCGACTTTGTTTTTCGATAGTACATATGATATTCGTTGATGATGGGACGGCACAAGTTTAGCAATAAGATTTCTAAGAATCCCCTCTAGACTAGACTAATTGACTGTCTCTCTAGACTGTGGTCGTGATAGTTCTTAGATATCGTTTTTTTTTGAAGACACAACTGAAGAAGAAGATAGAACTCTTGCCGTATTGAGTTCTGGCAACTCAATACGGCAAGAGATTCGTTTCTGGACTGTTTGTTCGAAAAGCAGATTTTAGCTCAAATTCACGCATAACTTACTTGGTAGGTCTCTGGATCGTATTGTGATCGTGAGGGATTGATTGAGCGTTAAAAGGATTACGTACTTAGTCCAATTTTAGGGTTCCGTAGTCAACTACGAACCCTTATTAGGATTTGGTTTCGAATTATAAATGATATCTCCTACCCCTGCCTACGCGGATGCTGTCAAATATTCTAGTACATTGATCTACTTTTGTTTTATCTTGAAAGCATATGTACGTGCAAAGCGTTGTCTTATCGTTGACAGATTCTTTTCGGATTCCAAGTAAAATTAGTAATTCTTTGCGCACAAAGCAACGATTTTCCGCGAAAAAAGTTGAACCGGGAAAGTTGCGAAATATTATATTTCGAGATTTGATCTCAGCTTGAAAACTGTTAGCATCTTTACATTATTATTACAAGTCTACTTTGTTCCGCTGCCGGGGAAAGGCATTCATTTCTAGATTTCTCTTTTTAATGGTTTTGTAGGTCCTTTAAAAATGATTCCATCTCATCCATCATATATCTTCACACCTTTAAATTTATTGCAGTAGGTAGACACAACATCAATTAAGGCATGCCTGCTAAACACATACAGTCATTCATTCGGTACGCACATAACTTCAATTAAGGCGAGAACATAAGCAGATGTCTATCTCAACACCAAAACAACATTCAATTTCCAAATATATGATGTTTCCATAAAATATATTATTCAATAACCTTGAAAACCTTCAACATGTGTGGGTGAGCCAATCAAATTCTGGTTTATAGTTGACTAGTTGTAGAATTAACACGTTTCTGACCTGTCAATTCCACACCTACTACACCAATTATGTGTAAAAATACCAATAAACTGGTAATCTTTTATGTGTCAAGTATATATAATGAACTTACCGTTATTTAATAATAATGCATTAATTAGATTGACACGATTTTGAAATTATGATTGGATTTATCGAACATGCGTTTGCGACGACAATTTGCACAGATGTCTTGCCTTAAGAGGACTTGTAGATCTTGTAGCTAGTTTTAAAAGACCTCTTGAGTGCACATAGAGTTAGGATTTCAGAGGTCTTGGTTATTAAGTCGGTGGTCGGCAAATGGACTTATTTGGTAACTTGCAAATTGGACGAGTCGTTTTGAACAAATATTTGCCGGTACGTCTAGATCAAAAATGTCGCTGATAAACCTTTTCCTGAGTAACTGGCTTTATATTCCTGTTTTTGTGAAAGTTCTTGGATCTGAAACATTTGCTGAAACCTGAAGTACCGTTGTATCAGGTTTATTTGTAAAACTGTCTTTTGGGGCTGTCATGGATCAACATAGCTCTATAGTTGGCATATTTTATATCCATTTCAGACATAATAGGAAAAACAATTCAATTCACTTTCTTATATTGTTAATTGTGTATGCCCCTGATGGGTAGTTTTTTGAGATACATAACCTACTGTAAGACCGCATCACCAAAAAATACGCCAATAAATACTTTGACTTTGACAAGCCATTGTTATTTTGGTCGTAAAAACACCATTTGCCGATCTTACGTAACTTGATATTGAATTAAATATTAGGTACCCACAAAATATTTTATTGCATTCCTACAATTTACATCTCCGTGTGTGGCAATTACTCGACTTGAAAGATTTAAAAACCTGTATAATATTTTATTTAGAGGTCGCGTATTTACAAAAACTAGTTTGGTGTCTTATTTGTGCAATGAGGCTAGTTGAAGTTGAAAGAGCCCATTGTGCGGATGATTTTCCCTTTTACAATTATGCTTACACCCACTTGCCTGTATGTTTGTCTGTCTGTCTGTAAATGCAGTAGCCAGGAGTATGTAGGCGAGGCGCCGGACGATATTTGCATTAATTATTTCACGTTTTGTATAATTGTCTATGTGTTTACCTCTTAATCGTTCAGCTGTACAGTACAGGTATTAGGAAATAGAACAGCAATCTATGCAATTTTTTAATGGCTTAAAAATATTTGTGTCAGAGGAAATGCGTATTTTACTATTTTCAAATGCGCTAATCGGAAATGTTGAGTTGGTGTACACTGTACAGCGATTAAAATTTTCCAACGCGTTTTAATAAAACGGAACATTCAATGGTAACGTGCTTCTAATCCTGTAGTTAATTTAAATATTGCGTTAATAAAACGTGTTCAAACATTAAGCTAATTCCTAATAAGATTAACAATGGCGCTACCTAATTTCAAGTCAAACAAGTCGCCTATTTGCAAACATTAGCATAAGCAAACTTCATGTACTATGTCCTAATGTCAATATATGCGGCAGATGCCACTTAACAAATAGTCAACATTCCGTATATGTCTGGAAGTACACCTTATAATACCGATATGGCTATGTTTAAAGTACATAACGTACCTTTACGGTGTATGTAATGTATACGAGTATTTCTGTGGCGCCGGCTCACGTCAATGACGCCCGGTATGCAAATACTACCAGTTTATTGATGTCAAAATTGCATTTAGTACAATTTCATACGCGTAACGGGACTTTCTCTAAAGAAAATCTTTAAATAAACAACAACTTCAACTTCAGAATTCTAATGCCTTCGGTTTCTTTGAAGACTTGAACGGCTCCATATTAAAAATATTAAGTTCTAAAAACTTCTAAATGCGGTATTATAAATGCAAAACAACATATCCTGCTGAGAAAATAGCAATGATGAGATTGATAAAATATTCATGTTTTTTTGTTGAATTGTTATGAAATGCAAATTAGTACATTTAGTCATCAATGAAATTATAAGAATAAGCGGCTAATAATTCAGAAGAATAGTAATAAACCAACATTCAAAGATGTAATTATTGAAGGCATTTCAATCATCATCATCATCTGCTCAGCCATTTCCCAACTATAACCGGATGCAGCTGAATATCAGGATTTTACATGGAGCGACTGCCTATCTGACCTCCACAACCCAGTTAGTCATACCACACGCTTTGCTATGACTGGTTGTCAAACTTTTGGACTACTGACTATCTGTAACGACTGCCAAAGATCTATAAATGACAGCCGGGACCAAAGCTTAACGTGCTTTCCGAGGCACGGATGAAACTCTGTATGTAACGGGTGGTCACCAATACACAGACCAACATATGCAAGCTTTGGTCTGCGGATGGGAGAATTACAAATAATTACAATCAACAATTTTAAAGATTGTGTGAAGAATGATTATGAAAGAGAAAGGACTAAATGCCACAGTAACGTCTAACAGGGAAGCATAGAAGTAGAAAACGTAAACCTCAAATAGAATGGGATGAGGGTACGAAGCTGATGATGAGTTTTAATGACAATCGTGCCACGATCACACTACAGATGTTCGAAGAAGTCATCTACAAATAAAAAACTATCGTCGTTCAAATAGAAAGCCATGCACGCAGTTTCAATTATAATAACAGCCTTATTTGATCCGATAGAAAAACAATAAAAAGGCCGAGTAGGAGCGGGCCCTTATAAATATTTTAATGCCCTGACGCTGACGCAGCAGAAACTCCTTGTGACTATTGTTTCTTAGTTGTGTTGAACAAATAAATATGGGGCCGGTTTTCGTATGTTCAAGTTTGGTGGGTGTTGTGTGGTCAAAGACTTGTGTCTTCCACTTGAGTAAGTTTTTAATGTCACATTTGGTCTACATCCAAATGTGACATTTGGATGTAGACCAAATGTGACATTAAAAACACATGCAATTATACATACATATACTAATAACACCGCATTTGTATAATTCCGTTCATTATCTATTATTTGTATAATCGCTGACTTGCCTCTATTAAAACCATGTACCTACTCTAATAGTACAACAGCTGTCTATAATCTTGAAAACGGTCGCGTGACTGAGATACTTACATTATAAAGGTATCATAAGTTATTATTAATAAATAATAACAACGGACGGTTCGCCATAGCCCTTGCAATAGGATTTCCTGTGTTAGGCGCCATTAAAACATAATTATAATTTACTTTGACAAGAAATATTATCTTGGAGTTGGAACGAATCTTGAGCAAACAGTATTACTTTCCCACGTTTTTCTGTTGTAGATAAATAGCAAAATCATCATCATTCTCTTCCCTTATTCCAATTTATTTGCAGTCGCCATAGCTTGTCTTCTTCGATACTTCAGTCTGTCGCCATTACTCGCCATCGCCTTTCGAGCCATCGTTTTTCACACGGTTCATACTATAATTGCACTGTAGTAGACAGAAGACAAAAAATAGGCAATGAATAGAAATCTAGAGAAATCGTTAATCAGTCACCCTTTTCATCAGCATACACAAATCATAAAGCATATTTAATTGGTTATTTAAACATGTACAATTTACTTCGATTCGTGCGAGAAATCCGATTTCAAAATCCAATAGAAAATAAATTAATATCTGTATGAACGCAAGTCGCGGGTCAAATGCCAGTGACTACGCAGATTGCATCTTCAATACCCGGCAACAATATAGCCGCAAGAAGGTTTATTGCCTTCTATAATTACTGTAAGTATTACCGGTTGCAGTACCCCCTCCCCACACAATTCTTATGTAAACCCCCATTTCTCACATGTTTAATATACACAACACGTACATTAAAAGTTAAAACCACGAACCCAAATGTTTGGTTAAAACTTAAACAATTGTATAATCGAAGTACACTATTCGAATTAAAAATACTGATGCTCTTGAATGTGAGCCAAAAACATCAAATGATTTCAGTTCCAAAACGAGATCAAGATTCAAACCGTGACTACAGAGCGGTGGCATCTGGAAAATCAGATTCAAAAAGAATAACGGAAACGTGGAACACCACGACATACTAAGCATAAAGGATGTTATTCACGGGACGAAAGCACTTGCAGTAGTGAGTCACAGCCTTATCTCACTTTTACGGCTGCTACACGCTGCTCTTGTTCAGAAGTCAATGCTAAAACACAATTTGTTGTTTCGTTTTATCAATTACACAGCGGATGCGCGCCTATCGACAGAAATATCAATTGCATGTGAATGCTGTTCACGAAACACCTTACAGCTTTGTCGACGCAAATACGAATATTTCTCGGGAAACCAACGACACTATTCAGAGAAACTGTACAATTTTCAAATCACGATAATATGTTAATGCGTGTATTATATGATTTTATTGCGTGATTTATTACCTCTCGTGACTTCACCACGACATAGCAATAAACAGCAATAAAATCGTTACTTTAATTCTTAATGTTATCAACTCCAGAATAATTCGGCAATAATAAAACGCTTGTTTCCAGGCGCGAGATTATGCGCACTTAATTGTACCGATAAACTTACTGGCCCATGTCAGACCTCTAATGGCATTCGGTGATAAAGAATCACTGGACACAGAAACTCAATTAAGAAAAGGTGCTGTGATCAGAAACTGCAAAGGTGGGCGCGAGCAAAAAGGGCAAAAAGGACTGTCAGACGCTCTTGTCTTAGCGTCTTATCGTATTCAGTCATTTGTCGGCGACATTCCGGGAATGGCGGCGACGGATGGCCTAATTGACTTAGTCGCCCACACTGTATCATACTGCCATTAACTCTGACGCCTCTAGGAGCCCCTTTTGTTCTCGACCAGTCCCAACAGGTACACTCTACCTGCGCATATTTGCCAAACAAGGGTGGCGATTTTTTCAACAAGCAATTTCTAAACATAAAATCTACCTGGAGCTTTTTGCCTTTCTCAAGTGGCCTTACGTCCATTTGAAATATTGTTTCTGGATCTGCTTCGTGTGGTCGGGAAGTTAATTATAGTGTACTCGCCATTAGCGTGTCGGTGTAAGTGATTAATAGCCCACCGAGTCTCGAAAGCTTAGTACTAGATCTAGTAAATTATCTCCATTTACTGTTGCCGCCAATTTCTATGCTTTACTCGACTTGTTAATTGCTTACCTGCCTACACGAGCTCACCGTTGTCGCTGCAAATAACGTTGCGTATATCTTTAGACCCGCCATAATAAGACTCACAATTGGTGTTTCGCCACGTTAATGTTTTAAAGTTTCTTACGGCATTTTGTCAACATTGTTTCGTTCCTTTGTTGGGTCTTTGTGCTATGTTTGTCGCTGACTCATCGTGTACCTGTCAGCGGCGCTCCTCACGCCACTCCATCATACAGTGTCACTTGACATTCCTTGGACACTCATTACCCCTAATGGAACTTCAAGAGCTCGGCCACGCTATCTTCAATCAAGTTAAGAGCAACCAATTGGAACGGTTCTCATAAAATTCTAAATTAGTGTTCCCTACTTTTGTGGTCTCTAATTGCATCGTTAACTATTTATATTAAAGATATGACTAAGAGGTGCAGCTTTTATCATCCAATAATAATTGTTCCTGTTTTCATCCTGGCTAAAAGGGAGCATTTAAAGGATCCGTTTGAACTCTCATCCGATTCTCGCCGTTTACGCCCTCCACTTCAATTATCTCGAAGTGGCTCCCGATTCCAATGTCGCTCGGCTTTTACCGTCTAAAATTACTTATTGAGAGCACTCACAGGTTTCCGTTACCTAATGTAGACTTCCGCCGACCTGTAAATCGAACCAGACGGTTATAAATCTCGTCGGGGTTGGGATCGCTCCGATACGGCTAAAAGCTTCGTCGAACGAGTAAAAATAGGGACCGCCTTAAGTTGAGGTTCGTGTACGTTGATAAGGTTTTGTAGTTTTTGTGGAATAAGGACAACATCCAAAGATAGCGGTGCCTCAAGACCCGAGATAATAAAACTCGGCCGCAGGATGGCACTTAAGAGGTTTGGGCACCTTTGGGATTATGAGCGTGGGCTCTGCTTGATAACACCGGTACGGTCGCTTATTTGTCTTACGATTTGATTGTGAGTATTTGTGAGTCGGAGATTTCTTTCCTGCCTGATAAAATTACATCATTAGTTTTGTTAGCTGACTCCTCGGATTATTTGAGGTTACATAAAGCGTTATGCTCCCAATAATGAACGTTTACATCAAGTATGGTCGACGGCTGGCCAACATCTGTTATCGAATCGGAATTTATGTTTTTCGTCTTTCAACCGCACCTGCTGCTGATTAATACAAACTCAAACAAACTTACATTGCAACAGCTTGTTACTGAAGATTTTCCCAGGACATCTTCTAATGTATTTGTTTAGTTTTGTGTAAGTATACTTTTAAGTGTCTTTTGTTCATCCGCAGTGGAGTTTTCAAGTGGTTTGTCTACAAGATTTGGGTCCTCGACTGTCGGTTCTCACACGCCTACTTTATGCTCGTATCTAAAGCCGGCTCGGCTTCCGCGTTGTCGCTGGGAGTTGCATTAAATTGAATTTACGTACTAGCGAGGGCATCTGTCCGAACTAAGATATTTATCACTTCGCTTGCTTCATGTAACGTGTCAAAACGAACGGGAACACTGCGCTCGCGGATATATTTTTTGCTCTTTCCATCTCATTTCCTTGTACGCTCGAAGACAAGGATAGAGCACATTTCCGAGTACGTAATCGATTGCGATAGAGACTTTATATCACAGGATTAGAGTGTAGTTTGGTTTGTTTTTATAGAGTAACATTTTCAAAGCATCGTAATGACTCGCTACGGTCGCATGAGCGCATTCAGAATCCGTCGTTAGTCTTGCAATGTTGTATTTGCAGCCGTAACTTGCGGTAATTAAAGCTTTATGTTTGTGCATTAAGGTATATTATTGTCTGTTTAGTCTTGCTATTTACGGATGAGGTGTGTGCGTGCAAGGCTTATCCTTGCGCCGCCACTGGCGCCGGCGCCGCACTTAGAGCGCTATTTTTTCCCGCGGCGCACCACATTGTACTAATAATTTATTCATTTATTCCTATTTAATATATACGAGCTGTGTAATTCTCTAGTTTGCGACTATTGTTGTCGTTAATATTTATTTTTTAAGATTGGCAGAAGCGAAGGCGTGGGCGCAGCGTGGCGTCATGTCTGTCGTCGTGTTTCGTTAAATAAAATATCGCGTGACTATATTTTACTGTGGGAAACTCGAGTGAAATTCTCTCAATTATAATCTCATCAAATTATGATGGGGAATAGCGAAGATTGTTGTAAACTGTGTTCACACGCGTTTGCACAGTTAACCGCTAGCTCGCAACTGTTGCCCTCGACCTGGCGCCTATATTTTGCTAAGCCAACCTTGTGACCTAAATTAGTTTACATAGAGTCTGTTCTACTTGTTTTGTTTCAGACATTGTTTGTTTTGATCTATGGCTTGGAAAACGGACAGTGTTATGTAAACAGGTTTTCGTGGAAGCTAGAAATTATTGCCTGTCATTATGTTTGTTGCGTTAATTTCAACGCGTTATTTTGATTAATTGAATTTCTGATATCGGAGATTAATTAAACCTTTCCATTTTATGATTTAGACTTCGATAAGACTGTAATGCAATGTGATTCATACTCCTTGTAAATGCAGTAAACAACAAAATGACATAGAAAGTGATTCAAATATGGACGGTTCTACTTTCGAAGCACTGATCTTTGGTAGTCGAAAACTATCATACAAAATACGTTTTTAAGAATAAATAGCCCTATATTTTTAGACTCGGTGGGATATCGCCTTCAAATAGAACATTCTAGAAGCGGGAGCCGGCGTTACACCGAAACTGGGGTCTGGTATGACCAGTTTAACTTGACCTTTCAAGTTTGGAGCAGTTGCTCTTTAATTGTCTTCATTTACGAGGGTTTGGAGGGGGAAGAGGGATCGTCTGTGATTGGTGATGTTGTGTGCGTAAGCGGCGCGTGGCGACAGATGTGGATGTAAACTGAAAAAAATTTGTACCGTCAGCAGATTTGTGTTGATTTTTCAGTTATTTGTTTTCTTAGAATTTCATTTTAGACTTTCCCATTATTTTTTATAGAAGTAGGATCATAAAAAAACATGTTTAGATTGTGGGCTTCGGATAAAAATAATACTATGGTTTTCCTTGTTATGTAAGGATAAAGGCTTTATCAAACATGTTGTTAAACGGTTTTATTTAGCTCACCCCGTTTGTTTTATTCTTGGATCAAAGAAGGTCGGCCAAATCGTACCTGACGATGAAACGATGGCGTCCCAATATGGCATATATATGAAAAATACCCTTATTTTTTAAGGTCTTAAAAAACGCAAGAAATAACTCTCTAAGTAGCCACAAAAAAAAGTTATCCATTTATTTGTGTTCTTGTAACTGTTTCGAAATAATTAAAATAATAGTTTCAGAACGCACTGGAACGCACCTAATTACGATTCATTTCGCGGATGAAAGGACTTGGTATTAAAAGACTAATTATTCACGTTTTTCTGAATAGTTGTTCATCCTAATTCAATTCAATTAGTACGCAGGCATCAATTTCAACTACTATGCTTATTTATTATGTACTGGATTCTTGTCATAAAAATAATTATGTAGGTTCATAGTAAGCTTAGCGACTTCACGTACAACGGAACGTCATTTGTGATCGACAAGTTACATAATCTGTGGTCATCGATCCGCTTAGGCTTTTTTGAAGTCGTTCCTATTAAAAGACTTCACGTGTGATGATAATTATTATTATCGAAATAAATGGGAACGAGATCGCTAATAAGCCTCTTCGCTTATCGCTAACTACACTTTTAGGCTACTTCGCAGTCGGGTTATAGGTAGTTGTTGATTGATTCTAACCTCAAACCTCAAAAGTATTGTTGACGTTATTATAAAAAATCGTGGCTATTTAGATACGATTTTTCAACAGGATGGTGTTTACAACATAAAAACAAACCAATTAAACTATAGCTTGTTTTGGGACATGAAAAATAAAAGTCGGGTCCAGCTCCTATAGAAATTTGGCCATTGTTCTTTAGTAATTCAAATTTCACCCTCTTCCTGTCAACCGATTAATCTGAAATTTTGTATACACTTTGGATTTTGGTGACAATACAATTATATTTATTCATTATCATTATAAATTCAAGATGGCCGCCGCTACAAAATGGCGGATAATTTATGTTTTATTAATCCCATCAATATGGGTATCAAATGAAAGGGCTCAACAAGCAGAATACAATATACTATATAAAATTAAAATCCAAGATGTCGGCTAAAAACTAGAAAATAAAAATAGGTAAAAAAACTTTTTAAGTTAAACGGTTTTATGTTAAACATACATTGCAATGTTTAAGAAAGATGTACTAAAAACCAAAAAATAATAAAATAGATACAGTCGTGGGAAAAAACCGTGGGGCACGTCAATTCGGAACTGTCGTGCTGCGGAAATTACAGTTGACGTGCCCCACGGTTTTTTCCCACGACTGTATCTATTTTATTATTTTTTGGTTTTTAGTACATCTTTCTTAAACATTGCAATGTATGTTTAACATAAAACCGTTTAACTTAAAAAGTTTTTTTACCTATTTTTTTAATTTTTAATAATAAGAAAAATGGTTGGTTTTCAATAAACTTGATAAGCGATCCAATAATATTACTAAAATATGCAGACATGTTTACAGCATACCTGCATATTTACCAGGAAAAAAATGCATAAAAAAAACACAAAATAGTGAAAAAATAAATGGTACCTTTTTATCATGTGTTTTGGAAAACAATTACAATCATTACCATTTGTCTTGCCTATTCCCAAAATCCCAACTATGTTGGGGTCTGCGCCGACCCCAAAATAGTTGGGATTACTTGGGATGTCAGCATGTCTTCTTCCATAGTTCTCTATTACTCATTATTTCAGCAGCACACCTTCTTTCTTGCCATAATCCTTTCCATCGTTTCTATGGTCATTCTCTAATCTAAAGTAGGAAAATAACATGGGTGGTTTTTAGTCAGTAGAAGTCTGACACTTCCTGCCGCTATGCCCAGAGCGGGAAGAGTCATTTAACGATATCCCACCGTCCAAAAAAAATGTAGGAAGATTTAGATTAATTTATTTCAGGAGTTTTCTTTGCAGCCACTCCAACCATACACATGTTTATTTATAACGGACAGTGGCTTGTAAATCGGATCGTTGTTTATAAGTTTTATATAATGCCGGCTGCAACAATAAACATAACTGCTACTTGCGTGTACGCATCACTTTAATTTGTATACAGCATGTTCTAACCCGTGTATTTGTTTTTTTTTTACATGGAGTTCGTGTAGATGGTGTTGCGTTTTGTTTTGTCTTGTTTTTTATGCTAACGGTGGTTTTAGGGTTCCGTACCTCTGTCTGTCTGTCCGACCATTCCCCCCCCCCCTTTTATCTCCGAAACTACTTAGCATAAAATACGGAACTTAGTTAAACACTTAATATAATAATATTACTATCTGTCTGTCTTTGCTTCACGCCTAAACTACTGAACCGATTTGTGTGAAATTTGGTACAGACATAGTTTGGAACTTGAGAAAGGACATAGGATAGTTTTTTTTTTTTTTTCTTTTTTTTTCGCGAGATCGGGAACTATGTGGGTAAAAACAAAAATCTGCCGGAAGTCACTACCACGCGAACGAAGTCGCGGGCAAAAGCTAGTAAGACAATATTTTTATCATCCCGGAGTTCTAGTCTAACTTATCGAAGCTGTCATTGGCACATTATTATTATCTGATCACCAGTCTATAAGGGATGCCAGTAATAGTTGAGATGGCGCCAACCGTCTACTTGGGGTGCTCAATGAAGGGGCAAATAGAAATGCGATCGGCACACCCCTACACTATGTTGAATTATCGAATGTAAACAGTGAAAGACAACACTTTAATAAAGAACTGGCTGTTGCTAGCTACCTTCGACCGCGTGAAATTCGTCATCATCATCAGCCTATAATATACTAGTGCAGGTTGGTAGATGTCACGATATTTTTGGTTAAAACTATTATTAAAAAAATAGTAAGTACTAAATAACTCGATTATCAGCAAATCACACAAACGGATACAAAAAGTATTTACTTATGGACTTCATACTCAATTTCTAACTTAAGCACATAATCTTGAATGACTCACGACCTATGTAGGTTAGACATTAAGTAAAACTGTAAATATATAATTATGATACATTATATATGTTTGTATATAAATACGTTTTATATTCCCGTTGACATTTGAAATGCTTACAAGCTTATAACTCTATCGTTACGAGTACTTACGAGCTACAAGTTACCTTACTCATCGTATAATATAATAATTACTATAATTTTCGCATAATTATACAGAGGATTTACCTCCCGCAATTTACGAGGTACTTGAATCCTATCTATTATATGAGCTTTAATTATGTGAAAACGAATAAACGTTTATAAAAACGTATACTTTCAGCTTAAACTTTTTATATAAAACAGATCGTTTCATGCTATTTATTGATGCGATTACCTTTTATTATTATTTACTAACTGATGCCCGCGACTTCGCCCGCGTTATTTTTATATACTAAAACCTTCCTCGAGATTTACTTTATCCATTGGTGTAAAAGTAAAACGCATGAAAATCGGTTCATTCGTTTTTGAGTTTATCGCGATCTGTCAGACAGTCAGACGCGGCGAACGACTTTGTTTTTATAATATGCTTTTTATTATTCCTTATTTTTAATGTCGACAGTCAGCGTAGATATACGAAATGCTTCGGAAGCCATTGTCTATTCCCTCAGTAGAAATTATCGCCAAAAACTTGATTACAATGCTTCTTGTTATCATTTTCTAATAAACACTTTCTTTTTTTCAGGTATGTGTCATGGCCGTCTTATCACAAGGAAATCAATCCAGCTGGGTAAAGTACAATAACCCATACAATCTGAATCTGCCTATCTGATGAAATAGGCAGATAATAAGGATTTGATGCTATCTTTCTGATTGAGAGTCTCATAGATAGCAAGAGTCTCAATTTGAGACTATTTAATCC
Organism: Diarsia mendica; assembly: GCA_949316265.1. NCBI lineage: Eukaryota > Metazoa > Arthropoda > Insecta > Lepidoptera > Noctuidae > Diarsia > Diarsia mendica. Next base: position 6,386,265 of record OX438899.1, on the reverse strand, counting down.
TTTTTCGTCATTGTCTTTCATCATATATTTTTTATGTTATCCTAATATTATGTAGTGAGTAGGTATGTGAAAGTGAGAATGTTTGTTTTTCGTGCTTTCTCGTGCTCAAAGGATTTTCACGAAATATGAACTGGGTTAGGTAGGTCATAGGATACTTTTTTGTCCAGGTAAAACGTTCTCATTGGATAATTTCTACCTCCACGCGAGCGAAGCCGCAGACGAAAGCTAGTGTTGATTTGCAAAAGTAAATACCTACTTAGGTTCTTGAATTACGAAAAACAGTCAGGCTTCAAAACTATTTACACAAACACAACAAACAATAGGTTCTTTGTCATTTTCCATTGTGTTTTGTACAAGCTTATAAATCACAATTGAGTTTATAATTTACCGCGTTCTATTGCATTTTACAATGACTTTTTGTGCACATGCAAAAATTGCTGATTACCATTATTTATTAGCATAACAATTAACAATCGGCTTTTTTCCAAAGCGACAGTGGAGGGACAAGGTGCATTGTTTGCGAAACTGTGGCGCCGGCGCAAGAGGCGCCGCACATCCGCTAGTGACGTTCCATATTATGTCGATAAACCCACCAGTCATAATAAACGCACGATTTCGACTGCACACAATACCTTGTTGCCAGTTTCGGTGACAATATTATTGACATATCACAGCGTTTCGATAGTGTTTTATAATGTGTACAAATCGCGAAAGTTTAAAAAGTTTAAAATCACAGCGTGTTTTGTTTGTGTAAGTTTAAATGGGAGTTGGCGGTCGCGTGGTTTTCGAAGTAGATCATGAGAATAATAGCTAAATAGAAACATTCAATAGATAGAGAAATAATGTGACATGCATTTGGCGCTATAAAGGCATTAATATTGATAGCTATTTGTAGGGATTGTGCATTTATCGACACATAATGCAGTCGGTTGGTCGCGCTTGGCTTGTCGCCTGCCGACCTCATTCCAGGGCTGCGGCACGGCGCCTGTCTCGATCGACGATTAGCAACACTGCACACCCATCACTATTGTCTTTTTCACTAGCCGACGTGATAATTGTTTCACCAGCCGGCGAGACATTGTATAAAACTGCAAGTTTTAACTCACGAGTTAATTTAATATTTATGTGCAAGCAATTTGTTGTAATGATATACAGGAACATTTAATATTTCACAATTTAAATTGTAAATACTAATTATTTTCCGTCATACATACTTTATTACGGTCATTAGTACAGTGGTGTAGCATTAATCATCACAGTTTTATTTTGCAGCTCATATTACGCAGCTCCTATATCTGTAATTGTCCGCAACGTTGGCGCCACTGTTCTTTGGCCGTCTGCCACTGCAATAGGTTTTGGTTCGTGTGTTTTAAAATCTAAATATTGACAATATGAATGCAATAAAACCATCTTGATAATCTTTCAAATTTCAATGCATCAAAGTTGTCATAGAAATGCGGAGGTGAAAACTTATTAGCTGGTACACTAAAACACTGTGGCAAAATTTGTTTTGGAACCGAGCCATTATTCCCACAAGCATTTGAGTTACGTTCTATTGAAATATCCGTGAGATGTTTACAATAACTTTACTTAAATCAATTACATTTCATTAAACAAAATCCAAGGTTTGTTTGGCACGGTAGACTTCGTGTTTTAATGTATGTTCGCTTTTATAATTAGGTATCTAAGTTATCAAAGTATCGATAAAAACTTCAGTCATTGGCGTCAGAGCGGCGGGCCGTGCGTGACTCGTTTTATATGCACTTGGCTCGACGCCACCGGTGACCTCATTGCGCGACCGTTTTTGGCGCCACTGTCGCTTATAATGATCACTATCGCATCGATGACATGCCAAAACGCGATCTCTAAGATCTTTATCGATGTTGATTTAATTTTGCAAATTGAATGCGCAGCACTAGTGTCAAATTCATCTATAGAAACGTGATTTCCATTTGTCAAGTAAATTTATATTTGTTTATGATTTATTTAATCTATTCGTGTTTAAATGAGTTTTGTTTATTGATAATAGAAATAGTGTTTGATTTGAAATTCGTTGGCGCCTGCGCGTTTTGAAATAATGATGACAATTAATGTTTTGGGCAACAAATATTTATACCGGGTGTAAATATTGTTAATGGTTTTGGTTATAACTGGGATATTATATTTTAGTGGCCGTTATTGCAAGTGGTGTGCTTTACAAATGGCGGTGCGGTTGTAGTAACAAATCGTGACAAGTGCCACGTCTTACAATTACTTTTTATTTATTACTCGCGGTTATTGTCCATTTTATAGTTTGTAATGCAGTTTGCTAAACGATGAGTAAGTTGGCGTGATAGAAAGTTTAGCAACAAGGTCCTGATTCACGCTCAAGCTTTTCTAAGACTGTTTGTTAGTGCTTTAGGCCAAGCAACAATAAATTATGATAAGCAATTAAATCTGCTCGTTAAGTAACCACAAGTGTTATAATGACTTAATTCAAGTTAAACATTAATTTAGCTTTGGTCAAAGGTCATTGACTGCTCTTGTTATAATTAATTGCTTAGTTTAATTAACGATCGATTATTATTTAACACAAAGATATTATTATCACATTACTCATTGTCAAAATCGGCATCCGTTTGAAACAAATCTACCGAATATCGCAAGTAATAAATAGCTTATTAATATTCAATAATGCTGTTTGAACTTGGTCGGTTTTCGGTGTATAGTGTTATAATCACGGCGCGGTGGCGCTAAAGCGAAATGACTCACACAACTCCGAGTATTCGCATTATGCGCATATTGATTCTAATTCCCATTGTTTACGCATTTTATTTACGCGTTCCACGAATGATGCGCGCGAGCATATGGCGCTAATAGTTTTATACGGGCTTTTTAAAATGTATTGTGTATTTTAAATTGTTATAAAATGTCCATTTAATTTTTAACAGCTACTAAAAATAAATGTGAAATATATTATTTCGTAATAGAGGTGGGCCTTTAAGTAGATACCAGATACTAAGTCTCGGTTTCGACCTTCAGATAAATGTAGCTTATAATGCGGTATGCACGCCCTACATGCGTGTGCAATAAATAAATAATAATTATCTGTAATTTCTAAAATAATATGCACTATATCCACTTTTCCAGTCGATAAATACCTTATAAGGTACACCCGTCAAAACTAGTCTGTCTGAAATATTATGATTAATAAAGTTGCTAGCTTGCCTAAGTACTAAACATAATTTATTACCTTGTTCTGTTATCTTGGCTGGGCGACTCAAAAACCGAACTAACAGTTTTAATCTCAGGTCAATAGGACGCTCGTAAATCCATCTGTTTGTCTGTCACTGCGCAGCGACTAACGCATTCGGTAGCGCTTGCGACAGACACTTAGCGCTTTAGTACTCTTTACTGAACATAAACATATGCTTGTGAAAATTGTGTTTTACGATCACTACTATGAATGTTACCAGTCTTTAGTCAGTCAGACATTATCCCATCATTAAATATTTGGTTTCGGTTTGATGGTGATCGGTTTCGGCCTATAAAAATATTTTCGGAAAGTGATTTGACTCGTAGATGCATTTTTGAATTTTTGAGGGAATTTTCGGAATGGTTCGAAGCGTTCTTAATGTTAGTGTTGAATTAATTCAGATAGCGATTAGGCTTTATTTACTTTTCGTAATCCATGCAGGAATTAGAAAGTTTTGAGTCGGTCCTCGTAAAAAAGACTGAAGTTGTTTTATTTTAATTAAACGTCTCCACAATCAACTTTGTTATAGGCTGTTGATACTAAAACATACAGTCAAAAACATGTCGTTACAAAATTTATTATTTTATAACTAGTCTTGTACGGAAATCAAGTTCATTTAACGTTTCCGATCATAAAGAGTTCGTTTGAACTCCAAATTATGGTCGAATTTAAAACTTAAACGTTCACTATATCTTTTATTATAGCCGAGTGGTCTATCAACATGTGTTCATTAGTACAGACAGACAGACGAGACAATTAGAGGCCTCTAAATTGCTTTTATGATGCTTTCTTTACGGGCGGACTTCGCCCTTAATTGATTTGTAAAAGACGGTTCAGTGGTAGGATGTCTTGGTTTGTTGTGTCCGATTTGAATCAATCGTAGCTTAGAAATATTGTCAATCTGGGTAACGGTTCACAAGAGGGGAATCCACTATTTGGTGTAAGATTATCTACATAATTATAAAGATGACCATTAATTTCTTTCAGCTAATTATTACATTTAACGGTATCCATTCCAAACCATAAAATATAACACTAGAGATGGGCAATGGATTAAATTCGAGAAACAAATCGATACCGATTATCAAATCTTGCTTCATTTCACATTATAATAAAATGCAAGTTCTATAACAATATATCATGGGGGACAGTTCTAATTAATATAAGTTTATTTTTTTCTCATGGTGTCTAATGTGCTCCATAAATCCATCTGTCTCGTTTAAATAAATAAGCTAATGAATGAAGATTATGTTTGCTCGACTTTGCTTAAGGAGAAGTTCACTGAGAAATGAGCTTTAGAGCTTTTAGCATGTGCTTATAAATGATATTAATATTTTTTAGGGCTTTCCTTTATCTTTCTGTGGTTAGTGCTTAACTTGGTGTCAGCCTTTGACTTCGTTCTACATGCCGTCGAAAAAGCTCACAAATATGCTAAGATGTTTCCCTTCACAGAAACAAGTGATAATTTTACAATATTATTTGGCAATTTGTGTTTTTCTTCGACTGAACTTTTGATTTTCAGTATCGCGGAATCATTCATTATGACAACATAAAATACCATAACAATATCATTTATTTCTTAAATGAAATTATTATTTTCTTAACATAATAATACACACATCAACACGGTCTAGGGATATTTTTAAAAAAGCGAATTACTATTAATGTGTTAATTATTTATATGACATGTATATATTTAAAATATACGTTATTTAATATTCTACCATTTTTTAATAATGGTTAAGGTACTGATTAAAATTTCAGGATTTTATGGAAAAAAAATTAAGCATAGACGGAAACCGTATATGAATTAACTTTTAATTTGTGAGTAAAAACTGAAAAAAATAGAAAAATCATTTAATTTGTGTTTATAAACTTGAAGTTAGTAGTCTGAGAAAGCGCCCATGATGTTCATAACACATCGGCAACGATTCGGCAATTCGGCATGCTCAGAACAAGGTTGTCAATGTCTTGCAGCGGAATATTGTCCCATGTCCTTCTGAGGTGCGCAAAAAGTTGATCTTCTGTAGCCAAATTTTCAGTAACTTCCTTCAGAGCTCTTCTTTGCAGCATATCCCACGCATGCTCAATGGGATTTAGATCTGGCGATTGAGCAGGCCAGTCTAAGGCCCTAACATTATGTGTATGTAACCAAGCTGCTACCGTTCTCGCCGTGTGTGCCCGGGCATTGTCGTGCATGAGCAGGAAATCTTGCCCTATTTGTGTTCGGTGGGGCAAGATTACGGGCCCCAGCACCTATTGGACGTATCGTTCTGCCGTCATATTGCCCCGCACCCAAACGTGATCCGTCCGTCCTCCAAGACGAATTCCTGCCCAAACCATAATTGTTCCTCCTTGGTATGGGTGAAATTCCTGAGGGTTCTGGAGACGGCTCCATCGTCCAGGAACTCGCCAAACACGCGTCCTTCGTGAATCTGGATGGAAGCCAAACCTGGATTCATCCGTGAACAGCACATTGGACCATTGCTCACGGCCCCAGTCCACGTGGTTCCGAACCCATTCTAATCGTCGTCCACGATTGCCTCTCCGTAAAGGTGGGACCCGGAGTGGTCTACGAGAGCGTAGATTGCTTTCATGCAGTCGCCTTCTTACAGTTTGGTCACTCACAAGCACTTGGTGTTCCACTCGCAGCCTTTGGACCAATTGAGTCGCCGTTGCATTTGGTTGAGCTCGCGCAGTAATTTGCAAAAATCGGTCTTGTCTGGGGGTAGTGATGCGACTTGGCCCCCGGTGCCTCTCCGCTACTTCACCTGTGGCACGATAGCGTGTCCACAATCTTGAAATTACATTTTGATGGGTCCCTATGGCCTCAGCAACATTACGCTGAACAGATCCAGCTTCCAGCATTCCCACAACTCGTAACATCTCCGCCCTCGTCAAATGTCGGCGTTGCATGGCTACAACACCTCAATTTTAACTTTATCTTTCGTTTAAAAATGAAAAAAAACTGTAACTAAACGTAATTCGTATTGTTTTTTAAATTTCGCACAAATGAAAATTCCCTCTCCTATACATCAAGACATTTTTATGCCACCGAAACAAAAGAATTTTCAAAAATTTGAATTTGGAATTAGTCTGAGATAAATTACAAACAAATCGGTGTATTAAAGATTCCAATGCGGCCAGTACTTTTCGAGTTATTTAATTGAGTATGAAATATCCCTAGACCGTGTTGATGTGTGTATATTAAAAAATAACACAGATCTACAAAGCCAAATCAATCATAAACATAATCAAAACATACACTTTGTAAAATCGCTTTAGGCAACAAATTGACACTTTCTCACTGAACCTTAACTGCTATCGCCAACGATCATCAATCAATTACACAAATATATTAATAGTTTTCGTATAAAATTAATAGGCTAATCATATAATGTGTAGCTAGCGGCCATTAAAACAAAGATGGGCTATTTTTTGCCACCCACGCGAACAGCGGGGCATGTTAATACTATTAATTCAATCATAGTAAGCTTATGTGTTAGATATTATAACTTTATTTGAAAAGTGTTCGTATACACTTATTATTTGTTTAAGCTATTTTAAGCCGGCAACGCATATAAAATAATTTCTGTGGGTTGTGTAAGTGTTGTAACGAATAAATATTTCTAAATATACTGGGATTCCCGTGTTTGTGGTCTTATATGCATAAATCATGTAGAAAAATATACTCTGGTCGTAGCTGGACATTTTGTGCGCAAAAGATTTCAATCCTGATCATAAAATTTCACTCGTATGTAAAGATGCAATCTCTTATTTTCTTCAGTCAACCGTAAGATAGAAAACACCAAAAAGTGAAAAATAAACTTCAGAAGAAAAATCAGCTTCTGAAGTCGGTGACATTTCTTTGTTTTATTTGGTTTTTTTGCCACCGACTTCAGAAGCTGATTTTTGTTCTGAAGTTTATTTTTCACTTTTTGGTGTTTTTGAAGTCGGTTGTTTTTTTTTGCAAAAAGTTTTTTATTTTTTCATTTTTAGTTGTAATATCTTATAGAAATACTTACTATGACACCTAACCCTTAACCTTCAAGATTCCCTGATTATTGCTTTCAACTCCTAACCATTGAGGAGTAGTACCTTCCATCATAAGCTCATCAACATGAAGTGATGACTGCTAGATGCGAATACTTGTATAGCGTCAGAAAAAGCACGAAACACGTAATATGTGCCTATGAAATTTGAGGGTTGCCCTCGATTTCTCTGGGATTCCATCATCAGGTCCTGGTTTCCATATCATGGTGGCCCTTGAAGTATCTCCGTTCCAATAAAAAAAAAATCATCAAAATTGGTTCATAAACGACGAAGTTATTCGCGATACACAAAATCAGGTAACATACCTACTTACATAAAAAAAATGTGTATTGTACACATCTGCATACCCCCTCAGAGCATACAGGCGTGATGTTACGTCATGATAATGTATATTCAATAAACAACCAAGCGATTCCAGCAATTACGACAGATTTGCCGTCTATTTTTGAAGAGTTCCATTGTATATCTCCGAAGATCAGCACCAGATCTTCACCAAATTAAAATGGGACCACCTCAGGAGTATACTCTTTCAAATAAAAAAAGAATTTTGAGAATCGGTCCACAAATGGGGCAGAAATCACATAAAAAAAAAAAAAAAAAAATACATACACACGAACATACCACCTCCTTGTTTTTTGAAGTCGGTTAAAAATACACGAGAACGAGCTCTTCTGTCATTGCTCGCCTTGCAAATGGCTGACTTGCACTAAATAAATAAATTGCTATGTTCCACAAAACGTTTATCAAAATGAGTTATATCTTGCCGCCATTTAAACATCACCTAAAACATGTAACTGATGAAACGTGATACCCTTTCAGATACCAATCCTCTCAGTAATCATTTTCACACTGGTGTTAAGTAGTTTGCACTTAGTTAATTAATATTAACAGCTTTAAACGCTCTGTTAATTAAAGTCCATGTTTGCGCATACACAATCATGCGTTTTATATTTCGAAAATATTCATTCTTAGAAAGCAATTATAATAAAACCAATTTACATGTAGTTAATATTATTAAAGGTAGTTAACATTTACCTCATCCATAAACACTTAATACAGGAATTACGAGTATAAATGCAACCTCACAGATTGGCTGTACTGTATAATTAAGCCACATGCTTAACGCGTAATAAAAAGTAAAGTAACAGGTCTCGATCTGTCATTAAGAGGAAACGCGAGTGCTGTCTCTTTCTACTATCGCTGTCTCTCTCCGTCCCCCTGTCCTCAAATTCGTGCGATAAGGACAACTGTAGAAAAAAGTTAGAATTCGAGGTTTGGCTCTCGCCTATTTCCTCCTCCAATATTGAACCAATTTAAAAGATATTTTAGACAATGAATAAGGAGGTTATATACTACGCCGCTATGTTTTTCTTTTTTCGTTAACAGTTGTCAAATTTGTACACTAGGACTCTGATAACAGCGATCTAAACAAGCAATTTTGAGCATTTTTTGAGGGTTCTAGTGCTTATAAAAATAATTTATCACCAAAAAGGAAAACATAGGGGCATAGATATAGTTAATATTTATTATTCTGTAAAAAACCATTGCTCTAGGGTCATTAACCAAAAAGAAAACAGGCGAGAGCGTTTGTATGGAGAAAAGACCACTCACGTTTCCTCTTAAAGAACCGCATAAAGATATCTGAGACCCTATTTTCCGCCTTCACATTAAAATAATCGTCGTAGCGGCCATATGTCTTCGAATTATCATTTCTCGACTAGAAATTATAGCCGACCTACATCCGTCGATTAAAATACAATTTGAGACCAAAAATTGGTATTGAAAGCGGCCCTCTCTAAAGGTTGGGTGATGCTAAATTGGCCGAAAATTATAGGGACGTTTGTGAGAATAGAAAAGTTACAAAAACTTAAATTTCGGATGTTTTGCAGTTTAGTTCTTTGTTATTTTCTGTTACAATGAATATTTTAAAGTTCTGTAGACCAAATATTTCGCATGTGGAAGGCAATCATTCTCTCTATGCGATTAGTATTGATTTAATACAGTCTTCAAAAAAGACTAGCTTTCAGTTTAATTCTCAGTTACGTGACGATACCAGCTCAAGAACACGAATGACAAACGACTAGCATTTAATGTCAATTAGCGAAGCGTTCCGGGGGAATTGGCCGTTTACCTATAAATAATGTCTAGTTACCGCCTCACCCTGCAATATCAACCTTATTTCCACAGCAATAAATGCTGAAATTCTTTCACAAACAGCAAATTCTAAAAGGAAGCAAAGATGGTTTAGAATGCATAATAGAAAGCGCTGTAACAGCATTTTCCATTTATTTCTCGTTTTATTTCATTCAGGAATGTTTAAATGCAACGGTTAAAATAGGATGATCTAAAGCTAATTACTAAATGGCAAATAAAATACCAAATTTATTCCTGATTGCTACCTAGAGACCATTTCCACGAACACTCGCTAGACAAAGAATAATGAAATACATAAAAACGAACACGCAACGATGAGGCACGCAATCATCAAATATTAGAAGCCCTTATTATAGAGCTAAGCGAAATCGTGTCCGTCTATAATTCAAAAGGTACACGTCACTGTTGGAATGAATGCGCTAACAACCTTATTCTTTCTGGTCCTCAACAATTTATAAAAGGGTATAAAGGCCCGACAGTGTATTATTGTTTTAAGTCATTTCGTTGTTCGTCGTGGTCGGATTCCCGTGGCCGCTAGTGGGCGGTTACCCTGTAATCAACCCCCCTCCCGCGCATTGGGAGCGGTCCACGGTGATTATAGGAGGAATTTTACGGCTCCTTCGTTAGTCCGTTAAATCATAGGTCTGTTGCCTAATGGTTTAGAGAAGACGAGCCTGTGAACAATTTTATGTCATTTCCTAAAAATAAGCAGGGATGCGTTTTTCGAGGTAATTGTCTGTGAAGAACTCCCATCCGTTGGAAATGAGTTGTCGCAAGACTCGAGCTTGTTCAGTGGGTCTTGGACCGGTGCGTAATACGCGTTCAGCTGTCTTCATGGCGCCAGTCTCGATGGTAAATATCACCTGTACCGGTACCAAGTTAATTTATCGTGAAATGATGCGTAATTGATTCGAAGCCGCAGCTGCTTCGCTCGCATATAATTAGTAGGTATAAATAAAAATCCATGATTATAATCTAGCATTTGCTTCAGAAAATGCCGACGTAAACTGGTAATACTTAATTCTTTGATGCTATGCTACGAATGTGGTTTATTTATATAATTTTCTAACATTACTTTCATGATATATATTATCATAGACACCTTTAAAAGCATTTGCTTCGGTTCTCATAATTAATTGCGATCATTAAATGCATTCGATAGCGAAATCCTGCTATGCTATGCATACCTGTCGTCCGTTGAACTCTGCTATTATGATGAGGTAGCGGATTTTTTTAATCCACAAAACAGTTCTAATCTGCGATCACAGTTTATTGGCAAGAGTTTTTTTTCTTTCATTTATCCGGAAGCCGAAACCACAGATTAATTTCGGCTTCAATTTCAGTTTAGGCCGAAACCAGTCATCATTTACTTGCCCTTACTTATCCCAATTTTCATTTGGGATCGGCCGGCGTAGCATGTCTTCTTAGGCCGAAACCAGTAGTAAGTAAAAAATCCTTATCGGTTCCTATTCATTTACTCTACTTATTATTTCACGTTAAAAATAACAGTAGCTAATATGATATTTTTGTTCAACATTAATTAATTGATTTTATTTATCCTTCAAATGACTTATAGAAACCTAGTACATATCAGTCCAAGGCATTAAATGATTCATTATTATAAAAACAGAACAAAGTTGATAGTGTAACCGCAAAAAATATCCATTTTGTTATTAAAAATGTCCTTTAAAAGTACCATTATGACGCAAGTAATGATAAATCATAAAAGTCGCATAATGTATTGAAATTGCTCTATAATGGAGGTATATAAAAATGAGTTATTTTGTGCCGTCTTGATTAAAGCTATAATGTTACTAGACAAGGACAACCTTATATCATGTACTAGCTTTTGCCCACGGCTTCGCCCGCGTGGATGTCGGTTCAACTACAAAAGTGACGATACAAACTTTCATCCCCCTTTTCACCCCCATAGAGGTTACATTTCCAAAAACCCCTTCTTAGTGCTCCCCTACATTATAATAGGAAGCCGTGTGCAAAATTTCACATTCCTAGCCCAAGTAGTTTCGGCTGTACGTTGATATGTCAGTCAGCCAGTTCTCCTTTTATATATATAGATAGATGAAATAAAATTGTAGTTTCAATTTGCACTACACTACACAATATAAATACATAATTATGTGTATTTGCAGCGGGAAACCAAAATTTTGTAATCAGGTGCTTTCTTCATGATTCGCATTCCTTTCTACTCGGGAAGAAGAAAAATCATATTTTATTAAATGCGCGCATTACGTAGCTTTTCAATTTACTTGACTAGTAACACCCCGTGTTCACGTACTGCATAATTAAGCCATTCAATATCCAAAGCTCTTCGAACGTCATTAAATCAATCACCTTTCCAAGAAAAGTGCATTACTTTAAACGGCTAGACTGCACGTACATTGTAACAAATGATTGAAAACTATAACTCAGCAGAGAACGCAACAATTTCCAAGAAATGGAGTAACAAGTCTCACCGATAGTCATTGTTTAGTGCACAGCTTTTGCAGTAAAATTGCTTGAGATCTGCCGACAGAACCAGTAATTGTAGCCAGTTAGCCAGTTCAGTAATTTCAATCGTTAGCAGTTAGTCGATTTCTCAAAGCCCAACGAGACTAATCAGTTCGAAATAGACTAAAAATTGCTCTCTGTCGTACTTACATGGCGCCTTTATGAGAACTAATGTCTGCAGTTAGCATGTTATAATCACATATTTCATTATCATTATTGGTAATCGATTCGTCTGGGTGTCCGTCGTACGTTTTCTCGCGTGTGTCATTTGTTTTCTCGTAATTATCATCATTTAGTTTTTATGATGGGGCCCTAATTGAGTTTGTAATTGTGCTAATAAATATGTGTTGTGTGACGCGTCTTTTCGCTTTGTCATAACGTACGATTACTTGATCTTTACTTACGTTTATTTTTTTAAATGAGATGTGAAACGTTGTTCCATTTACATTGATTAGTTTGTCTTTCTTTTAAGTATTTAGTTAGCCAATGTGTTTGTATATTCATCGGTCAACAATTTGTCCTTCAGTCTCTAAGCTAGAATTAAACATAGCTGTCTGCTTTGCATCCTTAGCCTATCTATCCTGCGGTCTACTTTCATCCTCACTCAAAGTCCGACCACAAGTTATTAAAGTAATCATTAATTTGTTAAATAAAACAAATCTTCAAAAGCTTTAGCCTGGGGCGTTTCTGTCGGCACGACAACGGTCGTGTTCGGCGTCCCTTCGGCAAATAATCGTTTCGTCCGATAATTGCCGATTTCACCCGAACGCGGTCGGAGCACAAAGCTCCCCCAATGATTGCGCAAGATTGCACTACAATTTTATTCGAGCAAACAGATGCTTATGTATGAAGACTGATTTCTTTTTAGTTCAAACAATTTGTGGTGGGTTATAAGGTGTAGAAGTTATTGTGAGAATGTTTGCGGTCAGCGGGGAGGTATTTTAGGTGAACTTTATTAACAGAATCATGTTTTTCATAATATGAAATTGCGAATTTGCATTTGGCATTGAGAGGGATAAATTTTGATCTTTTCAAAACGCAACTAAGCGTTCTTAATCATGACAGGCTCCGATAAAATCTCGACACTCAAAAAAAAAAAATCACAACACGTTTTCAACTCCTCAGTACTTTATAATCGAAGGTTTTTAACCCGCCGGTACTCGCGTCTCCTTTTATTTCATGAACAGTCGCGTTAGGGTCGAAAAGACCCAGATTTTGAATGTATTGTTTTTAATAACTTAATTAAATTTCGGGATTATTTGTTAATTATTTGGAAAGAGGGTATCAAAACAAACCTAAAAATAATAAATGTTCATTATTTAGAGAAAAACAGTAATATAAATCACCAAATTCTAGAGATCACTGCTAAATCTTACTTTTTACGATATATGAACTAAAAAACAACTTAAACTTTTTTTATTTAATCTAAAAACATAAAAAAATCTTTTTAATTATCATAAATATCAACAATCTTCTAAATAGTGGAATAATTCAGACTGTCGGAATGGTGAAGATAAACTCCTTGAGGACAATGAAGTTTCTAAGCCTGAAAATTTATCAATATCCAAATTTTCTTCAATTTCTGCCGAAATTTCACGTTGAATGTCTTCCTCTTCTAATATATCTGCTATTCTCTTGTAATTCAAACTATTTGACGACATATCAACAAAGAAATAAAATCAAAATAATATTTTTGTAATAAAAAATACACTAACGCATTACGTCGCACAAGGGTCGAAACGACCCATATTCACTTTAAACGTCCGTAATTTCTAAATGCCGCACGGGGACTGGCTGAGGTGGGGGTGTGCACATAGCCTGTGAGGCTACTTGAAGGTACATAGAGCGACGACGCGAATGAACTAATACAAAAACAGTTATGGCACAAAAACTAGAGTACTGGGTCTTTTCGACCCAGGCGCGAGCACCCGCGGGTTAATTTGAAATGCGTCTCTCGCTGTTGGGCAATAAAAGTTATTAGTTAATAAAAACAATATTCGGTACTGATGCCCCGTCGTGTCCGGTACACGGACCACACATCGCCGTCATCGGCGCCTCTTTATAACGTGTACACTGCACGTTTCACTTGGGGTTGTGGGCAAGGCATGAGCTTGCAGCGAGTTAACCTCCAGCGTGTCAAAAATACAGCAAATGCACATGAAACAATGGCTTTTTAATTGTGTCTATAAACTCGTCATGCGATGGGTTAAGCAACACTCCTTTAAAGTAACAACAACTTAGAGCTTGTTCTCATGTAAGTAGGAGTAAAAAGAACAATCAAGTCTTCATCACAGTATAAATATGTACAGTAGTGTGACTCGGCCGTGTCCTTGAAATAAATGCCTACAGCCGCGCGGTACGTAAACATGCGTAAGGGCTGCCCGCCTCCAGTATTTTAATTACATGTGCTTATTTTGTGTTTCCATTTAGTTTTGTGATCGTAAATATACTTTTTAAAACAAATAAAATACTTTGTGAATTGAATAGAAAGTGTTCAATAAACATGCGTGTTGTTTTTTGATTGATAGATTTAATTAAAAAACCATGTTTTTTTTCGGGACATATAAAGAAATACTTATCCATTAAAAAAACACACATTATAAGCCTACCTACTAGTAAGTGAAATTATTTTATAGTCTTATCTTTCAAAGTTTTCAGGTAATTAAAAAAAAGTTATCTCTGGATACGTTATTAACGAATTCATATAACCAAAAACAACACAAAAAATGTAAATTAAATGTACTTGTCTTATTTTTAGAGAAAACATCGCGCATTTATTGTAAAACAACATACCGTCCGCTCGTCACTGCGGCACAGTCGCGACTGTCTGCATCCCAGGCGCATCCCTTAATCGAGGCGCGTAGGCATAGCTCGCGCTTCGTCCGTTTGTATGAAGTCGAACTACTGTATGATAATATTACCGTGTCTTCATCGACTTTTCATGAAAATAGAATTGAAAAGGACATGCCACTCATTCTTGAAGACTTGTGTGTTTACGTACAGGCGGGGCGTCGCGCGACGCGTTGTGCGTTTTTAATTCAAACACATGGCGATGTATGAAAACGTTAAAGATTTCAAATGTCGATTTCACGAAAAGCGATTATTCACTCGTTAGTTTAAAATGCAGGGTTCGTTGCGGTGGACCTGCCTCTCAGTAAATGATTAAAAAAGCACGCGACGAGTCTTTTGCACGCGCCGTGCGATGCCCCGCGTCTCCGTAAACGAGCCCTTAGGCATCTAACTATTGCTGTCGATAGCTTTTATTTGGTCTTCCTCTTTGTTGAAAATAATAAGCACTCAAACTCAAATTATTAGTTAACACTGACTGACTGCGTTAACCAAGAGTTCCGACTAAATAGATACCTAAGCAAGCCGTTGACCACATTTATGTTTAAAAAACTAACAACTAATCCTTCAATTTAAAACACTTCAAGCCAATTCAGTCCGTCAACTAATTTAAGAGTTAATAAGCTCAATCCCCGCTCCCGCCACCGCTTGTACCCTACACCAACCGCTGCACTATCGTCTCTTTAAATATTAGTAGTTATACCCCGAGATGTTGTTTGTTTCTACCGAGTGCCAGTAGTTAAGTCCCTCGTTTGTAAGTACATAATAATATATACTTGTGTACATTTGAGCTAGTTAGCGGTGCAGACGCGCTTTTTATGGCCACTCCTGATTGTGTTAATTCTTCGTCAGTCAGATGTACTTGTGTAGTTTTCTAAGTTTAGGCGGTGACGTAGTGTTGTCTAGAACTCTAGATGTAGAGTAGGGCTTGTCTGTGGTTTTGCATAGGTCTGAGGTTTGTGTGTGGGACAGTTTTTTGGTAATATTTAGGGTTTTTACGATGCTTGTGTAATTGTGTTAACTTTGTCTGAATATGAAGTGTTTATTCCTGTAGATTTTCTAATCGGTTATTTCCAGTTGCTTGTTTTTTTTCTTTATTATATATAACAGTCTTCATAATTAACGCTTTTATAACTCAAAACCATAACAGTAGGGTAGATTGACAAAATAAATAACAAGCAAACGTGATAAATCCAAAAAAGAAATTAAAATACACACATCAACACGGTCTAGGGATATTTTTAAAAAACCGGCCAAGAGCGTGTCGGGCCACGCTCAGTGTAGGGTTCCGTAGTAATAATTCTATTTTTGTTTGAAATACGGGCCAATGAAACTTGACCTCTGGATTGTATAGGCGCTCATACGATTCAGGGACCAAATTATATTGGTTAACTGCAGTTTCCATCTGTTGTTTCCATCCAAGTTCAAAATAATTTTCCTAGAAAGTCCTTATAAAGTTCTACTTTTCAGATTTTTTTCGTATTTTCTAAACTTATGGTTCAAAAGTTAGAGGGGGGGGGGGACGCTTTGTTTTTTACTTTTGGAGCGATTATTTCCGAAATTATTGACATTATCAAAAAATGATTTTAGTAAACCCCTATTCATTTTTAAATACCTTTCCAACAATATATCACACGTTAGGGTTAAAATTAAAAAAAAAAATCACTTCCCACTTTACATATAGGGGGGCTACCCTAATAAAACATTTTTTTCCAATTTTTATTTTAGCACTTTGTCGGCGTGATTGATACACATATTGGTACCAAATTTCAGCTTTCTAGTGCTAACGGTCACAGAGATTAAGCGAGGACGGACAGACGGACAGACAGACAGACAGACAGACAGACAGACAGACATGGCGAAACTATAAGGGTTCCTAGTTGACTACGGAACCCTAAAAAGCGAATTACTATCAATGTGTTAATTATTTATATGACATGTATATATTTAAAATATACGTTATTTAATATTCTACCATTTTTTAATAATGGTTAAGGTACTGATTAAAATTTCAGGATTTTATGGAAAAAAAATGAAGCATAGACGGAAACCGTATATGAATTAACTTTTAATTTGTGAGTAAAAACTGAAAAAAATAGAAAAATCATTTAATTTGTGTTTATAAACTTGAAGTTAGTAGTCTGAGAAAGCGCCCATGATGTTCATAACACATCGGCAACGATTCGGCATGCTCAGAACAAGGTTGTCAATGTCTTGCTGCGGAATATTGTCCCATGTCCTTCTGAGGTGCGCAAAAAGTTGATCTTCTGTAGCCAAATTTTCGGGAACTTCCTTCAGAGCTCTTCTTTGCAGCATATCCCACGCATGCTCAATGGGATTTAGATCTGGCGATTGAGCAGGCCAGTCTAAGGCCCTAACATTATGTGTATGTAACCAAGCTGCTACCGTTCTCGCCGTGTGTGCCCGGGCATTGTCGTGCATGAGCAGGAAATCTTGCCCCATTTGTGTTCTGTGAGGCAAGATTACGGGCCCCAGCACCTGTTGGACGTATCGTTCTTCCGTCATATTGCCCCGCACCCAAACGTGATCCGTCCGTCCTCCAAGACGAATTCCTGCCCAAACCATAATTGTTCCTCCTTGGTATGGGTGAACTTCCTGAGGGTTCTGGAGACGGCTCCATCGTCCAGGAACTCGCCAAACACGCGTCCTTCGTGAATCTGGATGGAAGCCGAACCTGGATTCATCCGTGAACAGCACATTGGACCATTGCTCACGGCCCTAGTCCACGTGGTTCCGAACCCATTCTAATCGTTGTCCACGATTGCCTCTCCGTAAAGGTGGGACCCGGAGTGGTCTACGAGAGCGTAGATTGCTTTCATGCAGTCGCCTTCTTACAGTTTGGTCACTCACAAGCACTTGGTGTTCCACTCGCAGCCTTTGGACCAATTGAGTCGCCGTTGCATTTGGTTGAACTCGCGCAGAAATTTGCAAAAATCGGTCTTGTCTGGGGGTAGTGATGCGACTTGGCCCCCGCTGCCTCTCCGCTACTTCACCTGTGGCACGATAGCGTGTCCACAATCTTGAAATTACATTTTGATGGGTCCCTATGGCCTCAGCAACATTACGCTGCACAGATCCAGCTTCCAGCATTCCCACAGCTCGTAACATCTCCGCCCTCGTCAAATGTCGGCGTTGCATGGCTACAATACCTCAATTCTAACTTTATCTTACGTTTAAAAATGAAAAAAAAACTGTAACTAAACGTAATTCGTATTGTTTTTTAAATTTCGCACAAATGAAAATTCCCTCTCCTATACATCAAGACATTTTTATGCCACCGAAACAAAAGAATTTTCAAAAATTTGAATTTGGAATTAGTCTGAGATAAATTACAAACAAATCGGTGTATTAAAGATTCCAATGCGGCCAGTACTTTTCGAGTTATTTAATTGAGTATGAAATATCCCTAGACCGTGTTGATGTGTGTACTAAATCCCCGACTTTCAAAACTCAAAATAATAACTCAAACAAAAGATAGAACTTTTCTTAGAAACTTCAGTCCGTTTACTAATTAAGTGAATTAATTAGTTGGTATGGTAATGTAATTACACCAAGATAAAATTCTAGAGGAAAGTAGTAATAAAACGACTGGTTTACGATTAGAACATGCTACTAAAATGTTCTTCTAAATAAAATGGCTGAGTATTTGCTGTTGCCATGCTTGTGTTCATGACGTCATATGTCATGAACTAGAATGCTACCAGGCTTTTGACCTGTTGGAGGACGACTAACGACCTTGTGACGTCGGTAGAAAGTCTAGAATTTAAATTGTAAATAGGAACCACATTTCTTTTTATTAATTTATGATTTTAATTTTTTATTCTTAAAACATAAACTTTGGAATTACATTTATTTTAAATTTATGTTTTTTATAATGCGAAACTATTTTTGTTTTGAATATTGAATACGAATGGCCATTTTATTATTTTTAAAGTTATGCGTCTTTTAATTTGCCTTCAAGCTTAAAGTTAATTAACGGTTTGACTATTTAATTACGGAAAACAATATTTTACTCATCTTCTTTCCAGTTTCAACATCAAATAACTCAAAATCCTATGAAAAGTTTTGACCAATTTGTCAAAGTTTATAATTAACTTTAGATTTTTAAAATTACGACAAACGCCTTAGGCTTGTTTTATCATAATCGAATTAGTAACCGATTGTCACGTTCTTAACAAAACTAATAAACAATTTAAAGATAAATAACATGTTTCAAAATATAACTGCATAACATAACATCTGTGGCCAAAGACCTCTCACCTCGAAGAAATCATAATGTCCCAAACTGACTACACCATCTTATTCCTTCGAAATAAAGTTCAAAATCAAACGATTCTCTCTTAATCAACAGCTTCAGCATCTTAGTAATTTCCCAATCATCTATAAATAATGAAGAATTCCACAAAATATTGTATTAAGCTTCATTAATCGTATATGAAGACTCAATAAATGAATCGTGAATACCGTTCGTCGAACAAAATGGCGATATCGAATTTATAATTCGCACGATTAATGATATCGATTTTTGCGATGATCGATAGTTTGGATGTGATCACGTTTTCTTGATACAAATTGATACAAGTAGATACTATTAACATAATTAATTAATTAAAATAGCAGGAAACTGGTGCCCTGACACAGTGAGGCGGGGTCGCGGCAGGCCACGAAGGAGATGGCGGGACGAATTAGACAGGTTCCGTCAGAATTGAAGAGAAATGGAAGGAGTGGAGGGAGGCCTTTGCCCAGGAGCGGGAAAGAGCAGGCTAGAAAAAAAAATTACGCATTTATGTTTACCTTAGAGAAAATAATCTAGTAAGTTTCAGTCTAACCGGATGCAGGTACCCTGAGCATTTCTCTAAATTCTGTGTTAGCACTATACTAACGGACTGAACAATTCAATCGGCTTGATCAATGGCTGTAAGACTCTAAGCAACATTAACAACATATTCAAGTACAAAACAGAACACTACATAAATTACTAGTCCTATTTATAAAGCGGTTTAGTGCGTTTAGTTAGCGGTGCGTTCAAAGGAATGTTCATCGAACATTGAACATACTCTGTATGCGAATCTAAGAGATCATTATTGTAGCTCTGATGGAGTTTAATATACGAATCCTTATTAATATTATAATTATGCGAAAGTAACTCTGTCTGTCTGTAGTGCTTTTATTATGGGTTGAAAATGCTTTGGTAGCAAAATAGTGTATTTAATTCAGTGGAGTGCACAATTTGACTTGCAATGAGTCTGCGGCATTAGATTGGATTAGAAAGTTTCGGTTGTGGTTGGCACATTCCAAAGAATGTTAGCTATAAAGCATATACAGCTGTAATACTTTGCAGTCTAACAACGTCGCAAATTACTATAATCTCAGCGATTTCCAAGGGTAAGACAAAGTGACATTCTGTAGAAGACTGATGATGTAAAAGTCAAAATCCAATGGAATATCAAAATATTAACAACAGAAAAGAAAGAAATCCTATTGAAAATCGTTATAGAAAACAAAAAGCTTGTATTCGCTGTAACCTATTACAGGGAAAATAGGACATCGACACACTAACGATAACCGTTTGCGCATCGATGCCTACCACCCTATATTAGTAGATATTAAAAAAAACTCACCCTCTTTTACAAGGGACTTAAACATAATTGGCGCAATGAAGATGTAGGTACTGTTAAGTAAACCCTTTGGGAATTTCAGGTGTGATGTCTATATTGCGTAAAAAAACACTCGTTGCATCATTCCGATTCGTATTTGCTATCGAAATCCAGTCTTTTCAATCACTCCCGGCGGGCTCCTCATTCAAAGTTAATCCCTGATCTCTATCATAACAAATTTACTACGCCCAAAGGTATAATTTTCACGAAAATCTATCTTAAAGATAATAATATTAAAGCCGAATGTAACGTGATACGTCGTGTAAGTCATGTGTAACTGTTTACTCGTAGTTGTTACTCTTGTGCCGCGCCGAGGCGGCTGAGACAAATGAAAATACCGCAACTCTACTACTGGTTTGTAAAGTTAATTACTGAGTTTTAGACGTGATATGTGAGAGAGAAAGGATAGAGATAGCTGGACAAAAGAGGCATCCTATAAGGACCCCAAAAATAATAAACACACCGTTGAGTTACCCATCTTGAAAGCAATTGAAGCACGCACCGACACACGATGACACGACGTATCTTTTTTCCAATTTTCTAGTTTCGTTGTTAAAACTAATGACATTAATTTCAATTTTGACAGCGAAAAGCATAGTCATAGACACACATGGTGTCATTGAACATGTTTTTGAGAATACTGTAATATTCGCTATAGTCCACCCTGAATTGATGATAAAATAGCTTTGGTAAACGATATTGCTCACACACTAACTCTCACCACTACTACACACACACACACATACACACTACTCACATATACACTCACTTACACACATAACACACATCATAGCGCGTTAGTTATTTTCATTAAAAATACCGTTCTATTCCTTACCTTTTTAATTTTTATTTGTATAACTTCAAATTTTAAATAACAATTACAAAACCTGGGGAAGGGCGGAGCATCCTAAAACAAGCATACTATTTGCTTAATTGGATTCTCCCAATTGTAACTAGCTTAAGTTATTTAAGATGAAGCAATAAACATTTTTTATTTTATTTTATTTATTGATAATATTTTTATTTATTTATTTAAACTTCATGCACAAGAGTGGTACATAGGCGGACTTAATGCCACAAGGCATTCTCTACCAGTCAACCCTAATAATATACCTTAATATCTAAACACACAATAACTATAATACACATTTTGACATAGAAGACTCAGATGAGATGGTAGATAATACCGTAGATGATGCGGAAAACCTAGGGACAAAAGTAGTTATCGCAAGAATAAGAATATCCTGGACAAAACCAACTGCCCAACTGTTTTGCATACACCACACAAGGACTAAATCCTTGATGTACACTATAAATACCACTGTATATTCAGATGCCGCCGCTGCCAGCATAAAACATACGGGCTGGTGCAAAAAGCACGTCAAATCATGAAGTTGACATGACTGTGTGGAATAACAAGCAGGACTATGAATCACTATGAACTAGTTGCTATGCCCCCGTATGGTAATAAATCAGTTAATAGTTAGGTACTGAATTTATATGAGCAGCGTTGAAATTGTTTGGAGTGAGGTTGATGAGTTTTAGGAATAAAATTAGATGGTCAATCGTTTTTGTTGCTATGTGGGTATTTGAAAAAGGCATTAACGGAAGACTGATTGGAGAACTGCTTTAAATAGAACGCATTGCTTACAGTGATTTTAATCAGTCCACGACTGAATATAACGATCTGTTCCAATAGGCCTTACTCTCACACTATTTTGTCTTCGACCATCTTCTTCTATTCTAGTTCATTGTGTGTTGTGAATACATCCTTGGTTTTCTGGTGCCAATTCATTACCTCACAAAGGTTAAAAGCAAGATGTCAAATCAGGGTCCTATGCCCCCAGAACGCGCTGGAACGTCAACAGATACTTGTCCAAACAAATCGTGAAAAAAAAAACAACCAAATTCTAATCTCGAATCAAAGCCATTCGCAACTAGCCTTCGTGATTAACGAGTACAAGTGGTAACGTGTGAATTCCGCGTCCCAACAAACGCACGACCGCATTCCGGCCCCTACTTCTTTCACCGTGCCACCGGCGATCCGGAGAAATTCTTTAAGCGCATTCCATTTCAGATATGATATAATAACCCGTTACAGCTCATGTGTTTTGCTAGACCTAGTGCTTCCTCTATGTGACGTCTGCCAAGACTTATCGTAGCCAGTTCTTTGCCATCCGCGTCCAGTCTCTCCCAGTTACCTTATACAATTGTAGATGCTGAATCATCATCATGTAGCATCCAGAATTGCTTTGGATACTTTTCTAGGAATTCTCCTATTAGTTCAGAGTAAAAAGTCAATCAAGGAAGCGTCCTTTAGGTATGCAAATTCATAGGAAGTTAATTTTCTAAAAGTTCTGTTTCTTCCAACATTTGACGCAAGTACCTACTTGAAAGTCGATCCATGCTTTTCAAATGGATTTATGAATTGCTTTCTCCATTTTGCAACTCGTGCGTGATAATATTCTTATACTTAGTCACGCTCTCAGAAGTGTCGAAAGCCAAACTAAAATCCATCAAGTAATCTCTGAGATTAACCTAACACACTCGCAGCTGGAAACTTTGATTTTATGATGTGTGTGGTAATTTTGCGAAATTCTCGGCTCTTGAGTTACGAACGCCTATGATTACCTCATAAGTTCTGCGAACACAAATAGCCCTTTGATGTTTGTAAATGTTAAGGTAACAGCAGCTTACGAAGTGGCGTGAAGTAAGGAAATGTGACTGAAAGCGCCGCCGATATGCATAAATACATATTTAATATGCATAATTTATAACGTCGTGTGTACAGCATTAGTGGCTGCAATAATTTCTCATACACGCGAGCTCAAAACAAGAAATGTCTTGTTAAAACGCGAGATAACATCTCATGTATAGCTTTTTTCACGATCTAATTAAATCGAAAGCCAAGCGCTGCTCGGATAAGTGCGGAATGCGGCCGCTGTTGAAATATTGATTAAGCTTTTTGTGTTACGTTTCAATCTCGTCTTGCATTATATGTAGCAAGTCAACGAACCGATCGCTCCCTACAGCGAAGGTGTTAACATTTTCACACGTCAGTTTTAAAACAACACTGCTGTTGCAACACGTAAAAACTTCACTTGTCACCTTACCACCTATGTCGCTAAACACCTGTCCCGAATTGTTGACACTGCGACAAACGTCCACCGATGTTTACACAATAAATTGAAACGGTAAATCTCTAATGAAAACTTTTCACTACCGTATGGGAATGCACACAAAGAGTTGAAATGTTTACGGTAAGTCGGCACGCGTCCACCTAATGTACTACCAGATGATTGAGAGCTGTTATGATTTAATTTAAGACGACAATCGCCCCGAGTCGAGGGCCCTAAACGATGAGCATTGTCGTTGTGACATTTACGTCGCCTACACAATTGAAGCGGGGCACCGCGGCTATCGTGGCCCATTCGAAACGGATAAAGGTCTTGCTCGTGAGGAATCGATAAAGGAAAAAAAAGATCAGGTAGTCGGCCTTCTGTGGCCCATTGTGACTTAACGAGGCGATGAATACTCGGAGTCATCGGCGAACAGGTGGCACGTCACGCCTGTATCGGCGCTAGCTTCGTTTTGCACTTTTAGGAGTTCGACGAACGCATTTCATTATTCAAATGTTATTCGAGTGGCGTGAAAGCGCCTCGATAACCTCGACGGCGGCGGGACGTGTACAGAATGACTGATAAACGTCGTTCCTATACTTAGATCCAGCACAACTATCGACCGATTGACATCTCTACGCCATTGTAATAGAGATTAGAAACGAAACACGACCGTCCGAAATCCGAGACCGATCGTCGGGCTCATTTCCATTATATCTATGCGAAAGCAACGCGTACTCCAAGAGTTATTCTAAGCTAATGTTAATCGAATGGGTCTATCGAATTACATCAGCATGTAAACTCAACAAGGAACTAAACGTATAATAAATGGCTGTCAGGCGAGTTGTATTTAGTAGTAAACATAAGAATGAGGCGGTGCACCGTGTTGCGGTACGTCGGCTAACGTGCCAATGAGCAATTTTCCGAGGAAGTGATCTCGCCCGGCCTGCAACAGATAGCTCTTTGGCGCCGCGGACCGCTCTCTATAATAACGTTTGCATTTATTTATTGCTGGTTCGTCGACACTATTCGACGTGGTGTATCAAGGTACCGCTATCTTTGATAAAACGCTCTCTTAACCGCCTTCAGAAGAGCTCGCTCTTCGGAAAGCTCGTGAATCTCTCGATTTGGAACGCGAGATTATCGTTGCGATTTGTCAAGGTGCAGCAGCATTAAGCGGCTTTAGAGGTTCGATCTCTGCACGAGATAGCTGCAGAAACGCTACTCGACCCACAGACAGGCCTCTCTCGACTTGCATTCCGATGGAAATTGCCCGCGGCCCGGCCAGATTACTGGCGCCGCATTGGATAATTACGCACGGACGAGGACATCCATTACGGAAGATAATTCAGCGAGTGCAATTAGAGGATGAGTCGTGATTCGATCGCGACCGCTGATGCAAAATGATAAACTGTAATCTTCTTCTAATATAAATTATCTATGTCCATAGTTATTACAGTTTGCCTCGGGCGCCTGTTTAACATTCCTCGCCACTGCACCACCTATACTTAAGACGCTGACGGCGTTTCGCCATATTAATAGTTGTTGAATAGAGAATAGTTGTTGCGATGGCCGCGGCCCGTGCGGTCACGTCAGTAGTCACAAATCAAGCGGTCCAAATTGACAGCCAATAAATAGTTTCAAATAGCGGACATCGGAATGCGACAACAAGGCCGCAAAGCAGCCTTGCTTTTTCCGCGTCATCCAATCAGCATAAAGCCTGTTATGTTAGCTCCAATCTGAATAGCAGAGAAACCGGCTGCGGCTCGCGCCACAATCATTATTAACGTAATAAAGTACCAGATAAAACGGACTCAGACAGCGTGTGAACGCCAGGAGAAAGCCGTTGTCGCAACATTAGTTAGGCGCTATTACCATCAGATGCCCATTCCGATGTTTTCGACAGAAACTGTGTGTTTAATTACGTCTCTCCAGAGCATCTCAGTCATAAACGTCAAATGCTTACTAATGATTACAATCTAACAACTAAGAGCTAATAAAAAGTCGAATAGTTTTGATTCCCATCGATTTCATTTCTGGTGCTATGAAAGTTATCGACATCCATCCATTTAACTTCAGTAAAAACAACATCAATAAACCTGTAAAACCATTTCCTTCGGTTGCAGATAAGCTGACTGAACTAGCGGACTATTTCTGTTGTGGCTAAGTTTTGCACTATCTTAGCGGCAGATCAAAATTGAATCTCTGATCTGAAATGAGCGAAATGTACTGAAGAAATGGGCTTGGATGGAACTTGATACTCCGAATAGACGTCTCGTTGCGTCTCCCATCTCGTCATCTGTAATGAAATTGAAGGGACGTATGTGGCAAACGAAGCGGCGTTAAAGTTATCTTATTATAAAGATCTGTTCCACCGCAGCGGCCCGCGACGAGAACATTTCAATCGCGATTTACCCAAACCGGCTCCCGTGTCGCGATGCGATCGCTCCAACATTAAATATTTGCTCTTTTAAATAAGTCTTTATCGCAAATGCATTCAGAAATACTTCTGATTCAAAGGAACCGATTCGAAAACCTTTTCCGGTTTGCTAGATCGGCTTTCGTAAAAAAGCTTCTTCGTTAAGTGCATTCCACTTATTTCAAGTATCCCAAAACTCCCTTTTACGGTTCTCAATTAGTGCGGCAAACAAGGAGGAAACTAGGAAATTAACACCTCGTTTACCGTGCCACGTGACAGAGGGTGACCGATTGCGCTAGACCCTCCGTAAATGCTCGGATGTCCAAACAAAATCTTGCAACCGTGAAGCACCACTTTCTGACTCAATGCACCGTGAACAATTGGCGCCTATGCACTTAACAATTCCTATAAAGCTGCTTTTTATACATTAAAGAAAACCAAACTTGGGAAAAGATAAGAAGCACTTTCTTTTATCTTTGAATGCATCCTGCCTTCATGATCATTAGTAAAGCTATCTCGTTCTGACCCCGCTCCATCCTTTTCTCCCACATCTCCGGAGGGCCATTTATCAATACCAAATAACATGCCGGGACCCTTTTCTCTTTTGTTTATTTGTTTTTTATTTACCTTATCCTTCGGTGTTCTATTTGTGCCTTCGTTTTTGACTCGAAATTGATTGTAAAGCCGGTCTAATGGCATCCGTCTAACATAATGTTCGATGCATTGATGGCTGCTAATGAGAGGTGATGAGTTGTTTTAAGAACAAATGCATAAAGGTTAATCAAGAATGAAATACCATCATACGGTAATATTGGCGGTATCGTGGAACTATAAGACAAACAACATTAAATTAACGACCGTAATAGAATCTCGATTTCATAATAAGTGCATTGTGAGCTGCAAAGTGCAATTAATGGATGCAATTCTGCGTGCAAATGCTATTAAAGTTCGCTATTAAAAGTTTCCAATTTCCCTTGCCCCAAAGGTTTAGCTATTAACGTCGTGCAAACCCTTTTGCTTTTTTGCGTTGGTATTTTATTCTTTAATTGTTTTATTTATTGCGGTTTCGCATTCGCTCGCAACTTCATCTGCCGGTTGGAGAACGGACGGAATTCTGCAATTTCTTTGTGAATTCGGAGACGACCGACTCATTACCTTTTTACTGAACTTTTTCGAATGATTCGATGGCAACGTTTAGGGAATAATAAATCTTCAGTTCATTTATTTCAATAAATTTTTAATGACCCCTTTAAAACGTGATTAGCTGGACGTTGGATGTTGGTATCGTTTTTATCGAGATTCTTAAGCGATGTCCCGTCGATGCGCCTGGGCAACGGACAACTCACTAATCATTCAAATATTAGGGTTAAAAACGACACGATTCCGTGAACGAAAAAGATATCCTAAAGATGCCGGACATCAAGGGGGGTCTTCTTTAAGTTTTCCTCCGTCGTCGAGAGCAAATAAAGCGGCGTCCCTCTGAAATTAATTTTGTTTTGTTTCATCGTCTGGAGCCGAAGCATTTACATTGAATGCGGTCGGAGGCTGGCCGTTTGTGAGGATATTTATGTAGGGGCCCGCGGAGTATGACATGCGCATTATTCATACACGATACGCGCCACGAACCAGCTGTATGGTTATTTTTACCGGTTCATCGGCTTGTCGTCGATGGGTTACCATTTAAGATGAAAGGGAAGTTTTTTCTAGTTTAAAACATTTGTATGATTCACCGCGATGGTTTCAGGAATACAGTAGTCGGATACAAAGATGTTGTTTAAGAATACCTTTGTGATGTTTCTGTGTATAGCATGAAATGACAGATGAATGCGTTCATGACGGTAAAATTCTAGAATTTATAGGTAAGGACGTAGGCACGGCAACTCGAACGCCATCAAAGTTTACGACACCACAAGGCGCCACGGTGTCGATACTTGTGATTGGATACACTGCCTATAATGCATTTCCTTTTGCATTCGCAATAAACGTTTCCTGTTTCAATTATTTTATCGGTTTACACTTAATAAATTTTCAATTTTATTCATAGAATTGCGCTGTAAAATGCACGTGGATATTTTCTTTCACTTTCCATTGTTTACTTAAGTGTTTACCTTTCCATAGTGATTGTTGATATTAGCCTATAAAATAAATTCGAATGAAAGCATCATATTTCAATTGTTCTGTGCAGCATACTGGTATTATTTTTGCGTTTGTGATTTTAAAACAATTTGCGGTCTGAAAAATTGTATTCGCTCGATCACGTCGCACTTTGTTTGTCGTACGCATTCGAAAAAAAAAAACAAATGACCTTATTGGCAGCTTTTTCAAACAAACCTCTTTGCTAACTTTTTTTTCTTCGTTACAGATTTAAACGACGGTGACGCAGGAGTGCGATGTTACTGCAACACGGCCCAGTGCGTGGGCACGGGATACATGTGTCGGTCGGCGCGCAGCGGGGGTTGCTACAGTGAACTGCCCGCACCGAGACGCACGCACCACGCCAGACACGGATGCCTGCATCATTTGGCTGATACGTATGTATTTTGTGTTTAATTACTGAAAACCAACAATAAAAACGTAGATAAAGGCCAATGGTAGAAGGATAAAGAGGAGGAAACACAAATACAGGACAAATGATCCTCAAATTTGTCTTGTGCTACTTGAAATCGTTTAAATGAATAAAACGAATAAGCCATTTTGACACCGCTTTGTAGTTTATGTTTACAGCGTTGTAGACTGAACATCTGTTTATTTTGTTAAGTCACTTTACTTTTGTTTCTCTTTCTGTGCATCGCTTCGTTTATCAATATTTACTTTCTTAATTTCACAATGTTTTGTAATCTACTGTCGTATTTGCATATCTGTCTATTTCATTATCAATCTACATATTTTCCATCGATATAATCTATGTTAGTATGTATTATTATAACGTTTGCACCTACTAAAACAAATGATTATTAGTTTTCTACGTTTATCACAGAATATGAAACGGAAGATATTTATTTGAGAAGTACGACGGAAGATTCTAGGTTTTGCATTATAATCTGTGTGCGTACTTCAGTAGCCTTGTCACTAAAGATAAAGATGTTTTTGAAACAATACTTGGGTCATCGTCGGTCAGGTTTATAAAAACTATTTTCTTAAGTCATAACTTTTAAGATCCAATCACGAAGTCCAATCATTATATTATCTGTAATTTCGCAACCACGAAACAAATTGTAAAACATTCCTAATGATACAAAATTAATTTTCATGAATGTTGTAAATTCAATCCAAGATTCGTCCGTCGATTTCGATATTTAACAAGAAGATGCCGTCGATAAAAAGCTAAAGGAGCGTTCCAACAACATTCCTAAAGAGGGGACAGAAGATTTTATCATTTCTAATTGCAATTCTAATTAGTATGCTGCCCATCGCTTAAATGTCAACCCTTTACAAAAAGGTACATGATTTAACAAATTGGTCGTTGGGCTTGCTACCACGCAGTACATTAACTTAACCTTTTTAGCGCCACAGTCACGTATAGACGACAAGCCGAACAAGCAAATTAGTGCTCTAAGTCTGTCGACTTAAGGTACTTTTTGGCTTGTCGTCTTACTCGACCGTGGCGGTCAATGGGTTAAATTTATTTGATAACTTGAAGCCGGTGTAAAATTACATTAAGTTGTTGACAAAGATCTAGGTAGTATTAATTTACCTGCTACTGTAATTTGCATACTACAGGTCTACAGGTCTCACTTAAATCATTGTCACTTGGATTTTTATCTCTTGTATCTACTTGGGAATTGTTTGGTAGGTACTTCTAATTAATGTCCTTTTTAGGTGTGGTCTCTTATTATAAGTATCTCGTGGGGCTTATCTTTCTTATTCATCTTTGATATTAAAATTATCAGCATTTCTTGCAAGAACATCTCTCCTAGCAATCGAATTTACTTCACATTCTTCATCTACGAGTACTTCGACTAAAACTAAAACACATTCCTCACAATCTAACGAACAATTTATCACAATCTTAATCCTATCTATTGACACATTCCCATCTACTTAGAAAGTAATTACGATACATTTCCTAAGATACGGCGGCAGTACCTTTTTGAATTTCATCAAGGAATTAATTATTCTTTTGTTAGTCATCATGTGAGGTGCATTGTCATCCATCAATACTGCTTATCATGCTAGTATAGGGGCTCTACGTTGCGTACGAGTCTCTTCAATCAATTTGTCTATGGTTTCGAAATGACTGCCGCTTTCATCGTGATCATAGATGTAACGTAACGACACAATTAGAGATTTGATTGAAGACGTTGTGACTTAAGTATTTGCGGAATCTTTGTTCGTTTCAATAGGTGAGATTGTACCGTTGCGCGTAGGGCTTTCAAAATACCGGATGCTTTCAATACCGGTATCGATCCGGTATTGGACGTCAATACCGTGATCACGGTATTAATACCGGTATTACATACCAACATTTAAAGTATGTGTTTTTATTTGTAAAAACAGTCTTTTTTTATTTTTTTTTAATTTAAATAACTTTTATAAATAGCGCTCTATATTATAATTTGGTATTGGTTGATTATTTAATTAGATAGGACTAAGTAGGAACATAATCAAAACTTAACTCAAGTCTTTTTGTAGGAAGGCATTCCACATAGCGTTTGAAAAGAATAAATATCAAAAATGTCGATTTTTATTATTATTGAAATGTATCATGTACTCAACATAGCTTAATTAGCTATTAGCCATCATTCACAATAGCCTACTGAAAAAAAAGCACGCTCTGCATCAATATTCGTAGGTATTACAGACAGTAAATATCTCTAAGCTGCCGGTAGGAATGGACGTGCTTTCATTTTCACACATCATCATTAATGATCATTTCAACCTAGACGTCCACTGCTGGACGTATAAGCCTCCCCCAGGTGTTGCCGCAGTGGCCTGTCCTATGGGCGCATTCAGCGTGACCCCGCAACCTTCACCAGGTTATCGTTCCACCTTGTTGGACGCCTTCCAACACAACGTCTTTCTGTTCGCGGTTGCCACTCCAAAACTTTTAGGCCCCATTGGCCATCTGTTCTGCGAGCAATGTGCCCTGCCCGGTTCTCTATTGTGTCACCTAACTTTTTTATCCATAATTTAAAATGCCATAACTTTTTTTGTCCTAATCATCATTTGTCCGAATGATAACTTACCCGAACTAAATATCACATAATATCACATGCTATAAAATTGAAATCCCTAAATATAATATGTCCTAAATCCATTTGTCATAAATATTACAATCAATAATATACGAAAGACATAAAATCGTTTTCCATAAAAGTTTTAAGTCCTAAATTAAAATAACATAATGTTTATTTATCATAATAATATTATTAGAACAAAGTATAACAAAGCTTTTGGTCACGTCACTCATACATGCAACGCATGTTGTACTCCATGACGCGCGCTCGCTTCGCTCGCATATTACATAACACTATTGTCTTCTGTCCCCGAAGTGCCGGGCCTCCGCCGGCCTCCTTCGTCGGCCTACGGCCCGGTGCCCATGCCGCCCATAAAGGATACTGTCGCGAGACGGTGATTCATCCACTTAGCGGACGACTAGCAACAGCCTATAATTTTGGTTATTCATCCGGCTAATCGGACGACTAATTAATTTTATTCATCCGCTAATCGGACGACTAGACACTTCGAATTTTTTTTTAGGACTATAAAATTTATTATAAACGAACATTCGGAATAATACACATTAGGTAAAGCAATAGTTAGGACATATTAATTTAGGTCATGTAAAATTAGGAGATTCAATTATTATAGTAATCGATATTATGACAGAATACTTTTAGAACTAAAGATAATTATGTTAAACAAAATTTCGGCAATTTGAACATTATGGTTAATGAAGTTTATGGCAAACGTGTTATGGATAATGATTTTCGGACAAACAATTTTAGGAGAAGTAAGGGAGTACCGCCCTGCCCACCACGACGATTTCTACTCTTTCTCGAAGTTCGAACTGACTGACTGGTCGAACTGGACCTATTTTACATCATTAGATCCAGGTAGACTTCGTCCACAACTTCGAGTGTAGAGTCTCCGATTTTGATAGGTGAGGGTGTTACGTGGACACTGTGGACAGTCAACATGACCTTGGTTTTGTCCATGTTTATTTTAAGACCCACTCTTTCGGAAGCTCTACTGCGGTCATCGAGCATTTCTCTGAGGTCTCTTCAATCCAGAACCTTAAAGGTATCCACCAGTGCAGGGTGAACAGTTTCGGAGATATGACGTCTCCCTGTCACACAAAAAAAGGTTCCGAGGTCTGGTCCTGAAGTCGAACTGACATGATGGTGTTTTTGCCACCGTTGGAGACACTGCAGTACGGCCCAAGTCTCGGTCGAATTAAAGGGTTTCTCGTAGTCCACAACCGCTAATCAGAGAGGCAGGTTATACTCTTCGGTCTCTTGTATGACATCCAGCCACATAACCACGCAGCGTATGTAGGTATGCTGTCTACGGTACTAAAGCCTTTTCAGAATCTGGTTCGTTCGGGAGGCTGGAAATCGTCAACGCACTTCGTCTTCAAGGACCCACCAAGCAGACCCACTGGTGGGTCTCCGAATACTGATGTGTCTCCCAAGACCTACTAGTGGGTCTGATCCTACCAGTCAGTAGGTCTTTGGAGACACATCAGTATTCGGAGACCCACCGGTGGGTCTGCTTGGTGGGTCCTTGAAGACGAAGCGAAACCGCGCAGGTTTGACGATTTCCAGCCTCCCGATATCATTTCCACTGCTCGAATTCAATGAAGTAGAAGGTTCTTCTATGGTCTTATCTTGTTCATTATCAGTCATTGTCGCACTGTCTCTTTATATGTTTCGTGTGTCATTATTATATTTTAAAAATGGAATTTAATTTACGATAATACATGTAATACTTGCCATACCGTGATCCCGGTATTGAGGGCTTCAATACCGGTATTGAAAATGGCCCATATTTGTCCGGGATCACGGTATTACGGGATCCCGTAATACCGGTATTGAAAGCCCTAGTTGCGCGTTAGTATTCACAAATTGGAAAGCTGTGTAAGCCCTTTCTTCTAAGATCAAATCATCTCTTTCTAACATTACTTCAACATAGAAAAGGAATCCGTGACCATCATTTCCATCAATAAATGCGTCTGTTTATTTAACAACAGTAGAACATTAAGTAATCGTCGTGTCTTTTTTGTATGGCGCACGGTATGTTCACCTCGGTTTATTAATTATACCGGCGAAGGCATGGCTGGACTCCACGTTGTGTTTTTATACACTGAAATTACCCGCTCAGTTGATTATCTTATTCGGATCGGCCCGGGCCGCGTTCACCGAACCGGTTTCTGTCTGCCGCATGCCCACTTTTATTTACTTTAAATAATTTTTGCTCCTTTTTGGCAATCTCTGCCATTATCTTCGCTAACGATCGCCGTGTCCGCTTCGTTAAGATTTCCATAGAATTCAAATTGATATTCGCTTATTTTATCGGTAATTAATTCTCGTTTGACTTGTTTATTGTGTATATAAAGTGCTGTTGAGTGATGTCGGTTTGATGTCCTCGTTTGTTAAGATAAGGGTGACTCTGTTGGGGTTGAGGCGCGGGTCAGGCTAGATAGTGCTGCGCGGACGCCGACCCGGACTATTCTGTGTACATCTTTGCACAATCACACCCTATCATCCACTAATAAAGTTCAAATTAGATTGTAAAGATTTACAAATATAGAATGTCTCCTCTAGGCTTTGTTCTTAGAGTCATCTTTTTATCGTCAATCATTGATATCGGTATGGAATTATCTAGATGGGTTATGCATGTCAACAATCCAGGTTCTTTGTATGTCATCTCAACTAGTTCTTTGTTTCAGCTACTTGCATCATTACCACAGATTATACTGTTATCGGCTTCTAAATACGTAATTTATACTTGTTTGTTTATTTATTGTTTAAACTCTCGATTGTTTAACACTTGGATGTCAATGTGACATTATAAGTAGGTACCGGTTGGATAAAGTTTCTTGGAGAACAGAGGATGATTTAAGTTGGTGCAAAAGATTATTATTATTCAAATTATCTTCATTACTTATCTTCTTTTTATGAATCGTTTTTTTATGAAATGACTTTCGTCGTTGACTAGTTATATCTACACAAATTTTCCAACATACCCTAAAATCTCTATCATTGCTAGCGGCGGCTTTTGAAGGTAATCTTAAGTATCCAGCCCTAAAATCATCAACAACTTTCTTTTTTAGCTAATATTGCATTAATTAAAAAGAAAAACTGATCCAAAAGCAAGTCCACGATGCGCTGGAAGATTAAATCTTAATTAGCTTTCAAGTGATTGTATTTATTTATAGTTTCACTCATTATATTTGATGAGTACCTTATCTCCATGTTATGTTTTAGTTGCTATCTGAATTCTTCTTACTACTAATTAGTTTACATCATTACTATCATCTCTTTACCCTCGGCAACCTTGGTAGTAATATGTTTCATGAAATATCTATCGGGGTCTGTTAGACCCGAATATGTACATTGCTATACTGGTTTGTGGCGTTGTCGTGGTCGTCTCGATACAATTAAGACGATGACAATAGCTATTGACTTCTGATGTTTCAGTATTTTTGGACACGCCCACAATTTTTCCGATACCCTAGCGCCATACTACCAAGTAAGAAACAAATAGTCCAGGATCCGCGGTCCATTTTTGCACTTGATTACTATCAAGCTAATTTTGATGAGACGGCGAGACGCCCAACAATTTCCTGCACGAAACTCTCGAATTCTCGATTGTGGTAAGTAATAGGGGTAGCAGGGATAAAATATGTTGGTTTGATGATTCTCAAAAGTGTTAAGTACAAACACTTTTGAGAATCAGCTGGGTTTTTTTTGTTAAATCTGATGATAATTATCTAAATTATTTGAAAAAATATTTGTCCTACAAAATGTATGGTTTGATCAAAGAGTCCCCTTCCTTCCTTCCAATATGCATCGATAACGAAGTCATTAAAAATGATTACTTACTAACTGGGTTTTGGGGATTGGATATTTTCTATTAAACCCACTCTTTACAAGTTGCCTACAAGATTCTAAAAATTATATTAAGTGTTTGGAACTTACTCCACGCACCATCAATACTCCTGTACATCATAAACAACAGGCTAATACACTTTCTGGAGCCACAAATTCCAGAAGAGCAAGCAGGTTTTGTTAAAGGCAAAGACACGCGGGAACAAATCCTGAACGTTCGCCAAATTATAGAGAAAAGTCGGGAATTTAACAGCCCTGTATTGATATGTTTCATAGATTATACCAAAGCATTTGATTGCATGGAGTGGGGCAAGCTGTGGGGGGTTCTTAAAGACATGGGAACGCCTCAACATCTTATTGACATAGTCCGATGCCTCTACCTACACATCAACAACCGCTCTTTCGTCAAAATAGACACCGACTGTTCAAATGCGTTAGGCAGGGATGCATCCTCTCACCTCTGCTCTTCAATATGTACGAAGAGTAATATCATTCAAGACTCTTTAGGGCTGGGACAAGGGGTTTACTGTTGGTGGAAAGTGGATTTCCAATCTGAGGTACACTGATGACACCGTTCTCCTTGCTACAACATTTGGCAACATGAAAGAGATACGGCACAGATTGGAAGTGGAAAGTGGCAAAGTAGGGTTTGCAATAAATAGGCAGAAAACCAAGCTTATGGTGGTAGATCGTGCGGGAAACCTATCGGGCGCCTATAACATCTAAGGCATCTATACTGTGGACAGCTTCGATTAACTGGGCTCCAATATAAGTAATGAAGGTAGCTGCGTCACAGAAATAAAACGGCGGATAGCCATGGCTAAAGATGCTATATTACGCCCCCGGAACATCTGGGAAAAACGTGGTATAAGTTTTAAAACGAAGGCCCGTTTGGTCAGAGCACTAGTTTTCCTGATTTTCCTCCATAGAGTTAATAATAATAATAATAATATTTATTTATTTTCAGGCTACTTTGGCCCATAGATAAATACCTTACAGACTAACATACATACGATATAATTGACAGCTTGTGTTAGTAAACAAAACTGTAGTGATACCAAAAACTATATTAGTATCACTACAGTTGCACTACGTCACTGTGCGATCATGTGGCACTTGCCCGCGGAAGCGTCGAAACACCACCCCCTGCGGCCAAAAGTCCTCTTCCAAGACGAGGTGCAGGTAGCATGTCGGTACTCGCACCACAAACGCCTAAAGTTGACGTTGCGGCGCGACTCGAGCAGCTGCACTCTCGCCACGTACTTGATCTTCTGGCGCACGTACTCCACGATGTCCTCCGTCGTAGTGGTGTAATGTAGACGGGAGAGGTACAAAGGAGTGTTCGGCTTTGCGGCACGAATATGCACATTGGGCTCCGATGGAGCCGTGCCGCAGCGGTTCTTGATGGTTCGCTGACGGCGCTTCCTCCTCAACACCGTCACGAAACCATCATCAGCCTGGATCGGTTCCTTTTCAGGCACAGGCTTCTCGGAAGGAGCATTTTTCCCCACAAGTTAAGACATGGACAATCCAAACAAGAGTAAGACAGAGGATAGACGCATTCGAAATGTGGTGTTTTAGGCGGATTCTCCGAATTCCGTGGACGGCCAAACGCACAAATGTGTCTATCCTTTACCAACTCGATATCAAGACTCGATTGTCAACAGTTTGCCTACAGCGTATTTTGTCTTATTTCGGCCACATAATGCAAAGAGGAGATAGCAGCCTTGAAAAGCTGGTCATTGTTGGCAATACCGAAGGCAAGCGACAGCGAGGCCGGTCGCCATTTTACAAATTTGGAAGTGTCTGTCTTCCAAACGATTGGCTTTGAGAAAAAATTGTTTGTGGAACCTCAATGTCATTTTTAAAGACCTGTCTAATGTCTATAGACACCCCACACGTAGGTATAGGTTTGATGAAAAAAAAAATATAGTTTCAGTTCCATGTATGGGGCGACCCCCTAAATCCTTTTTTTTATTTTTGTATAAAAATCGTAAAGCGGTTCACAGAATACTTGTAGAGTTTCAACTGTGTAGTCTCAATAGTTTCCGAATGAAGTGGCTGTGACATACGGGTGGACAGACGGACAAACAGACATGACGAATATATAAGGGTTCCGTTTTTTGCCATTCGGCTACGGACCCCTAAAAAACAGCTGGTTTGTAGTGATTTTTGATGAGCTCGTTATCAATACATGTTGGATTTAGATAATGATCATCAGATAAAAATAAAATAGTTAGTAATAGATTTTTGAAAATCATCAAATAAATAATTATAATAATATATAATCAATATATATTTTATCCCTGCTGCCCCTATTACCTACCACAATCGAGAGTTTTCGTATAGGGTAATGTTAGCTCACGGAAAATTAGCTTGATAGTAATCAAGTGAAAAAATGTACCGTGGATCCTGGACTAACATTGTGACGCGGTCAATAATAATTTATAGATGAACGGATAGCTGTCAGTGGGGCGCAAAGTGACATACGTCCGTCTAGCACCGCGCCTAAGCGCTCACTGTCGGATTGCATACGTAAGAAAGAGAGCGCGATGACGCAACGCTCGAACTTCTTACAAACCATATAATGATTAATTATAAAATAATAATTTATTAAATAATCAAAAATTAAAAACAACCAAATTTTGTATTTAAATATGATACGTTATTGTTATAAATTTTACCAACGTACGTTCATCAGTAATACAGATATTTTTGTTGGAAGATCATTTTAAGAGGTTAGTTTACCATTTTTTTGTATCGAGAAAACTTTTCAAAAACGTGTTTTGAAAACAACGAAATTATCAGAAATATGTTCAAGATTAACATATATTTTTTCCGCCGTGTCAAACTGTATAGATTTGGCTAAAAAATTGTTCAATACAAGCCTATTTGGCTCTTGTCATCGCCTTAATACATGAAATGTGACGGTTAAGTGCAATTGTGGGTCTGTCAGACCCTACCAGGCATTCAGACAGTTAACAAAAATAAATTGTGTTAATCATTTACACATTTTACACTTCTATTAGCTTTTTTATCAACGTTAGAAGAGCGTGTAATGTATGTAGATGATATTCGCGTTGTGAAGAAAGTGTTTAATTTATTCTTTGAATTAAAACGTTAGTTTATGATCCCGCAAACGGGTAGCCGTAAACTAGTAAGTACTGCTGTTTTATATGTTTTTTATCGTGTGGAATTATTTTATGAGGGGCTACATAGAAGGTGCGTGGAAAGGCGCGAAAGACAAAATAAAGAATGGCGTCTAAACGGAATGAAAGGAATTTTTAGTACTTCATTAACTACTTAGTTTCTTAGCTTACTGATATTAGCGTATTTTCCACTTGTTTCATTTTATCGTGGTGGTAACTTAGTTAATGATTTAATTTACAAAATATCCCTTATAGACCCATCTCGTGTTTAAGTTATCACGTGGTGTTTTGAGGGGGGATTAGATTAAGAACCACCATTAAACATTATAAACCAAGCTACTGAAGTTAATGGTTTGGTATTAAACGGTGAAACATTTGGTTAAATACTAAGTACTTAGTTTCTAGCCTGTTTGCTGAAGAGAGGCCTATTTGGCGCAGTCATGCGACACAGTATTACCTTTCTTTTCATATCGTGTAGCATGTGCCAAATAAACATGTTTTACTTCTTTCTTTCTATCATCTCAAAATGTACCACCTTGCGGACCATATTATCTTTCATCCACCCATCTTTTCTTTTTCTTTCTTTCTTTTAGCTTTCCTTCTCTTCGATATAGCACCTTCCGCATCATCCACTTTCATACTCAAATCCTTCCTAACGACGAATCCCTAATTCATCCGCATTCGTCCGTGACAATCGGTTCCATTGCGGTTATTCCAGAGTCTAGAAGAACCGCGTGGCAAATTGGTCGGTCTAGAATCCAGACAGACCAAAAATATTTGATGACCACATAGGTACCCAGTACTTCTTGATTGAATAACCTAGACGAAGATTTGCATACATAAGTTAGTTAAGGTGTCGTAGAGACATCCTAAATCCTTTTTTGTGTAAGACGTGGTAGCCATGCTTAGTTGATACCTTGACGGGAAACAATGTACGGGGTTTTCCGTATAGACATACATATGCATATTGTTAAGCTAGAAGCCGTGGCTTTGAATTTGCAATCATGTGCTAATTGTCGCTAGAGTTTGTTTTACTAATGGGTCTTAATTTATTTTTCTTGTTAGTTGTTAATGGCTAGATAGAGACAATGGTTTTTGCAGAAACAATTAGTGAGGGACATCTTCTTCGACTTTAATGTACACCACACACTTGTACTGCCACATTTTAAGTACTTAAAACAGTTTCTAATAGTAACGCTTTCCTGCAATTCGTGAAGCATGAAAATTTAACAACACTTCCGCGGTTTATATTACAAAGGGTGCAGCGAAATATTACAGCACAATGTCATAATCGTTACGACATCAAGTTATGCTATCAATAACTACTAAAGAAGATATAAGAAAAAATCATCACGCATACACCTGGCAACCTTACATCACAGTGTAATCAACTAAAAATTTAATCAATCCACCGTAGTGATGCACGGTTCGATCCGATACTTTATTTTAGGATCGATAAAACATGATGTCGTACTTTTTTTTTTTTTTTTGGTTCGATACAAAAGAATACGATCGTTGACAGTCGTAACAATATTCAGTGGCCTGAAAGTCTGATAACCTGTCTTACCAAGGAGTATATTACCCAGTATTAACTAAGTACTGGTTAATATACTAGTCACTCCATGTAAAATACTCGAATTCAGCTGCATCTGGTTACACTGGAAGCTGACCTCAGCATAGTTGGGAAAGGCTAGGGCAGATGATGATGACAAAGGAGTACGATGCATGAATCAAAGCAAAAGAACCGGTATCTCAATGACGTATCGTATCAAATTGTCATAAATTGTGTGATCATATAATTTAAAGGAATACAGAAGGAAAACACCGAACAGGACATACAGGAGGACTCAACTAAAATCGTATCGTATTCGAATAGTGTCAATTCGGTGCGATCTAAAGTCTAAAGTATCGATAAAAATGCAGGTATCGTCCATCCCTACTCCACAACTATTTCACTCCACCAGTTTACAAAACTTTTAATTGGACCTAGCCAATCGTTTCTGCAAATAGGTTTCTAATCGGCAAAACAAAGCTGGCCCAATCTTTTAAATTATTCAAATTGATGAAATTCTTCAAACCAAGTTCTCGTGAGAAACGGAACATCTTCCTAATTAAAATTGACGACCGAAGATTATGATGGCTATCGGAAAGAAAATTGAGCGAAATTTGATCGTGACGAAATGACAGTTATTCTGAGTTGTTAAGATTCTCATTAAGATGATGCTGTGAATGTTAATTTTTATTGGAGACTGTTAGCGTCTTCGTGTTACTTCGGAACTTGTTTTCTTAAGGGCCTGTTCGACATTGGGAATCGCTGTTAGTAAATTTTGTTTATGACTAGCTGTAGCCCGGAACATTCGTCTATATAAATTATTATAAAAATATTACTTCCCCATTTGAATCGAATTTTGTTAACAATTTCAAGGGGTTTTGTTTTTTCATTTTATTTGATTAGGGAACCCGAAATTTAAGTTACTCAAAGACCCGACAAATTCGACCGGAACAAATAGACAGACGACACACAAAAAGATTCAGGTTAGGGTATTCATTCAAGAAGTTCTTCAGTACCTACATCTGTTTGTTTACTTAATTGAAAAGCAAGTACCATATTCAGTGTAATTGACTACCACAACAACAACTGCCATAATTTATATCGCCTTTTATTTCAATAAACTATTTCCATGTAACGTATTAGGTTTCCACTTAAACGCCAGTATTACTAGAACAATACAAACCCAATTTACCCGCTTCTATCAAAGTACTTGATCCTCTTGCCCTGTACACACGGCTACACATCAAGCTATACAAAACCAGTATAATCTGATCGTTCATTGTGCGAAAAGATCTAGTAAAGTGAGGCCAAGATTAACTGGTTTTGTATAGCTTGATGTGTAGCCGTGTGTACACTCTCGCACGATAAAAGTAAAACCAAACAAGATTAGAAATTCCAAAAGCTTGTAAATTGAAAAAGGTTAAAGTTCAAACACGCAAGATTTATTCAAACAAGAAGCCGTTTTGTATGTTAAATGCTCACCCTAATACATCAAATGTCTCTTCAATATTCAGAAGAAATGTACTTATGTAGTGGTAAATTTTAATTTTATGTAAATTTTTTGGTGACTCCGTGAGAACATCGGCCGTGATTTGTTTGCGACACGGCTTGGGTTCTTTGATAAAGTCTTTACTAGCATTAAGCATCAGCTACTGTACGCACACATAGGCAACATTCATACACACTGTAAGTAACTGGTCATCGCTACCAACTCCCTCTTACTTCCTTCCGAAGCCCGTGTAAAAAACCGTATCTATGTGTGCGTGCGTTCACGGACAAAAGCTCCAAGTGAAGTGAATGTTCCCCAAGTAAACTGATGATTTGTATTCCATCGTCGAAACGTTATTATCTGGCCACGCTGTCCACGCCAAGATGCTAAGTACATAAATCTTCATGTCTTTCAGTCTTTATTATAAAAACCTCTGAAAATGGTTAACTTAAATGGGAATTTGTGTGCGTTCTGCATACTATTACGTGAGAATGCGATGGTTGATGATGATAAGGTGCTTTAGTCAGTGGTCAAATGGGTATTTACATTTTAATTTTGGTTGTCGGCTTTACGTACTTACTCCAACTGGAAAAATCTCTACATACTTATTCTCCCCTTTATCGTTACCTGAATGCTGGACGACCTCTTAGGCTTTCTCAAACATCTCGTCATATACAGAAACATTCACATGTTGAAATCTCTATTTGTCTCTCTCTCTCTCTTCTCTTCATGATCATCATCATCTATGGATGATTCCTGATTTCACCTACTAGTTGAAATATTTTATCTCAGACTTTGAGGTACTTTTTACTATGTTACAATAATTTACTAACGCACAACTAGTGTGCATGATATTATCGTTTAAAATTCTTCAAATATATGTATTAAGTACATCCTTTTATCTATTGTCATCCCTGAACTTACCACTTCCTTGTTTAATATTGACAGCGTTTGACATTCACAAAGCAATTAACGGCACTTAATTTATATTTTGATTAAAACTACTTAATTATTTTCATTAACGAAAAGACGTATAAACTAGTCTTTGGTCATTAGTATTTATATTATTAGATGTCAATTAATTCCATTCATCTTTATTCTCATTATTAAAATTATGTTTTTGGGAATTATTATTAGTGTTTTGTTAATCAAAAGCTGAATACGAACGTCATGCAAATGTATTATTAATTTATTTGTCTGCATTCGCGACGAATTCTTTCGTCGTTTGTCATAGGTTAACAGTCTCGTAATTCTCATAATTTTTATAAATAAATCTTGTTATCTGTCTAACATTTTCAACTCAAAATATTTCTTTCTGCCTTTTGTAAAAAAACAATCAGACAACGTCGAAGTTCTAAATCAAAGTGTAAGAAACAAAATGATCGCATCGATCAGTTGGCATACCCAGTTGGCACTTTAAACTCTTGCGCATCTCAAACAATCTGGGAGGTGCATATGTCATGACTTGATGTGGATCACACAGAGATCGCGAGGACATTTTGTCGCGAGTGATTTAAAATTATCTGCTTTTTGTCTTCATTTTAAAAAGCTTCTCTTTGTCGTCTCTTCAACATCTAATTTGAAGCTCTTACCTTTGTGTACAATATTTCATTGTGGCTGCTTTTACGTACCTAGTTGATTATTTGGTTATGGTCGTTCTGGTAATGGTAGCTTCGACTAGTGCCTTTCTTTTAAGATCCTTTATTTTGAGGGTGGTAAATCATCAAATGACTCCTCCCACTCTGGGCGGAGAGGAAGGGTGTCAGACTTCAACTGACTAAAAACCACCCATGATCCTTCTTAACCTTTTGTGTTGGGGTCACGGTATCTCTTTCCAACCACCCGCAGACTTTAAAGATCTATCACATCACAGCATTTAAAAAGTTTTCATCATGCCTTCTTAATCATCTCCCAAAACTCGCTCGGAAATCAGTCTTTATGGTCTTCATTCAATTAAAACCTTAATTCATTGAGATCTAGAATGCCAATCAATTACTCGGCCCAACATAAGGACACAAATAGCAGTTTTTTTCCTTATCAACGCAATAAACTAAAGTACAGGCCGAGGCAAACCACAGAACTTTTTGCCTCAATACCATTGAATCAAGTGAACTCGAAATGAATTCGTATTCAGCAAAAAATTCACCATTTAATGTTCAAGTTCTGAATTCAATAACGATAAGCTTGATTATTTTCTTTGTTCATAACTCGTTTGTTGAGACTCTTGAGACAACCTCTTTTTGTGAGGACCGGGTGAAAGACGGGAGCGAGGAACTGGTTTGATCTATGGTAGGATGTTCATGTTCATATCAGCTGATTTATTGGCGGTTTTGAAGACTGCAAACAGTTGTTAGTTCTTCCATAAAACTAGCGAGGGTTCCTGTTCATTTGCAATTATAATAATTATGGTCTAG
Source organism: Diarsia mendica (assembly GCA_949316265.1). Classification (NCBI taxonomy): domain Eukaryota; kingdom Metazoa; phylum Arthropoda; class Insecta; order Lepidoptera; family Noctuidae; genus Diarsia; species Diarsia mendica. The sequence continues at coordinate 6,342,595 of OX438899.1, read as the reverse complement.
AAGTTTACCTGTTAGTGCGTAAATTCCTGTAGACGTGTAGAAAGATGGCAAGCTTTGTACATTTATACAGAAATAGCCTCAATTTCTATATTAATATAATCTATATTGTGTACTAATACAGCCCGCTCAAAGCTGTTCTTTTTGTATTGGTTACCTAATGTTTTATATCAATACAATATAATTTTTGACTTTTCCATTACAACTCACGGCACTCTATCTAATAAAGTTTTCTCTATTCAACAAAAATCTCATGTGATCTTTCTACAATTTTCAGGGAAGAAGAAGCGTTATCCCGATGCCAGAACTCGCCAGGGTCTGCAGGTCCAGCACCGTCGTCAGAGCACTCCCTTCTGCTTTGCTGCTTCAGGGACCTCTGTAATCATGAAGATAGCCCCCTGGCTAGAGCGAGGCTCAACATTACTAGTAATGAATTTGGTAAGTCTTATTTCTTTATTATACTCGTAATCTCTGAGACACTCAGAGTTTAGAACATTTTGATGATTTGTATGATTATAAGAGAGCGCTTGGTTAGATACCAAAAGATGTTACGTTGATGATAATTTTAACAGACGAAATGTGTAAGAATTTTCGCCTATCCTGCAAACATGAATAATTAATCTAAGTTGTATCTTAGTTAAAGGAGATGCGGTTTTATCCTAAGCGAACTGGTAATCAACGTGACTTTATCAGCAATGTTCGATCAAAACAAGTTTTATACCCAGACAGTAACTTCCTCAGTTTTCAATAAAGATCTCAAAGATTAAATTCAAGACCTTTAAAACAGTAATGCACTTATAGGCACTAGGCGCCAATGAAGCGATAAAATGGTGGCTGACTATAATCCTAAGGCTACACTTTAATGTTATGATGCCCAACACGGACACAAAGATGGAATTCATAGATAAATAACATCATTATAGCATAGACACAGTTTTCTCTATGTCCCTATTCATAAGTCCGCAGAATCGATTACGCTTATCTTAACGATATTCGAGACTATAACAAACCTGCATTTAGAAAGAAGATTGCATACGGAATAACAAGATAGGACTCGATTAAGATTCAGTGCAACCAAATACGTATGCAATAGCAACCATTGATTGTAGGCTATCGAAACCTAACACACGTTTACCAGTAGCTAGTTTACAAACAAAGTCTAAGCAGGGCATATAGATAGAACTTACACAATACAAAACATTAAAGTAAAGGCAGCGGGATAATGAATAGGCTATGTCGCATTTAATTCAAAAGACAGGTGAATTCGAAACAGGTTAAGGATAATAAAGAACAATTGGAAGATATAAACGGCAGCCTTTGTCCAGCCTTAATGTAATCGAAGTGAATGGATCGTAAAGTGTTTGTGCACTTTTTTTTGAATAATTTAATCAGGAGTTTAATTATGGCAGACAGTAACTTTTAAAAGGTTTGTTGATTGGTTAGTAAAGTCTGCGTTTTTAATTGAATAAATGACCACAGGTTGAGAATTGGTTTTGCCGAATATGCTTTTAAATATAATGAAAAAGATACTAAAGATATTTAGTATGACTGTACAAATATACTTAAAGAACAATACGATCTGAGGAGCTTCAAAGCATGCATCAAACGAAGACAATAACAAACAAGTTATCAATAAGGAAGACCGCAAACCTAACAAAAGCAACAATAAAACTGTACATTTAATTCCTACCAATATAACGGTAACAATACAAGTCAACAATAAATTGATTCGAAAACTATCAGTACAATAAACATAAATAGCATCTAAACACTGCCGGCAATCCAATTATATTGATACAATACTATTGCAGTCGTAAATTGTATCGAATAACGTATTCAAGCAAACATGATGAATAAATAAATATTATCAGCCAGCATAACAAGGCAAACAGACTGTTTAAGTACCTACCTATTAAAATCTCCATACGCTCAAGGAAAAGTAGACTTTTCAAAACGCGTGAATGATTAAGCCGGTTTAAAGGATTTCAATAAGGAACAAAATGAAAGAAAAGATGAAGAAACAGAAATAAATTAACAAGAGGACAAAGCATATGAATCGGATGAAAACAGAGATTTCCTTTAGCAAACAACAAGAAAATCTCATGATCTCACTTTCCCAAGAACATTATGTCTCAGTAATTTCAATATAAAATTGTTAGTCTCAAAGCCTCGCTACTTCGCAAGCGGATTATATCTGAACAAGTTGCAGTAATTCCGTGTCAAACAGAACAGAACAAGTCCTAAAGGTGAGCACAGATTCAACGCAGACAATTTAGCGTCGCGTGCACAGGTCTCATCGTGTATAGGTTATTTAATGTTATTATTCTTTGTATGAAACATTGCTGTAGGGCTTTTGTTACAAGTCTTAGCAAATTGTTGTGGCCATAAAAACACAGCAGGTAAATAATTATTGAACATGTTATGTGATGTTCCAACCTGCACTGTGCCCGCATTTTTGATTATAGCCCATTCCCTCACATAGAGAGACGGCCTTTGTCTCAATAGTGGAAACATTATAGGCTGATTATAGTTATGCATAAATGATGTAGAGGTTTTATTCGATTTTGGTAGAATCTTGTAGAAGCAATCTGCTTAAGACAAGGCATTAAAATTACATGCAGGTCAAGATGAAGAACGATGACCTGATAAAGGATGCGGGAATCCACTTGATGTGAAATGCGCAGGGTCAGGTGACACGGCGATACTTGGGGCCAGGGGAAGACCCAGCAATGGTTGCTTTCGGCCCATATGATAAGGCAAGATTAAGAGTCCAAGACTTGGGTAATGACAAAGCCGATATAGAGGAGAGAAAAGATAAAGAATCTAAAATTGCAGTCGTGAACCTGAAAGTTGATAGGTATATTATGTTCGCTACATAGTCAAGTGCCAGTAATTGTCAAAGTGTTACCAAAGCTGCAGTATTTTTTGCTGAGTGTAAGCATACCCTAGGAACACAATAAATAATTCAATTCCTTGAATTGACAAGCTATTAAAAGTGATAATGCTGGTGCTATGTATATTTCAATTTGAGCCGATATTAAATCACGGGTAGTTTGTTGAGCAACGATTTCTCCTACCGTTTGTCATTCATTATTTATTATGTATTAAAATACTTGTTTACGATATCATAAAGTTGTATAGCGCCGTATTTAAATTCTCTTACGACATAGTTAAGTAGTGTTTATGAGGTAGTTAAAAGTTCTCGCGACATAAGAATTGGGAAACTTGAATATCAATCAATCAGTATCTCTTTGAATTCATTAGTTGACATGACACTACCTTCTTTCTAAATCGTAAAAATATCCATCCAGTCAAAGATGCTAGTTTCATTATCACATACACAAGAATTCGGCGCTTCCCGGGACAGGTAAAGTAGTATTGGGTTTTCTATATTTCTCAGTAGCAGCCGCGGACTCTGAATTTGTTCCCGGTTGATGGCACTATGGTCGCCAGCTATTACATGGGACTTAAACTTAAACGGCGAAACGTGGGTGTACTACTAGGGTCCCTTCTACCTAACCCTTTCGGGATTAAAGGCGTAATGTTATGTTACGCAAGTATTCTACAAATTCTTTCATAATCCTACACAATTTTCCATGTCGGTTTCACCTCATCTTCGCATACAATACTGTAAACATTCTTAGTTCTCACCGCGTTTACTCAAACATGTTGTAATTACAATAAAATTCATCCCGGCACAGTTTCCTCGAACAAAGATATTATTCTAGCGCCGTCCGTATCTAAAGTAAACAGCGTGTGAGTCAGCTCTTGGCCTATACCCGTACTTGTACGATTACGTCAGAGGTTTACTGATTTTCAAGTGCAGCAGATATAGCTTGTTTCAGAATGTTGAGTAATTAATCGTTGTTTGGTGCAATCTTATGACTTATGAGTGCAAAATTGTTTTCAGTCCAGACGGTTCAATGTCCTTCATTCGCTTCTGCTTTGTTCTTTCATTTGTAACAGAACATATTTGATTTTCAAAATTTAAATGCTAGATCAACAGATTTGAAATCAAGTAACTAATCAAGATCCCTTTCTTCTACCAAGCTAACATAATCACCCTCGTCTTTTGTTTTAACAGCTTTATTCTCCTCAACATTATTCATTCCAACAAGAATGTCTAGAAGTTCCACAACAGATTGAACCAATTCCGTATCATCGATTGCAATTTCAGATTAAACCAATTCATCATAAGAAACTAAAGGATCATCTTAATCTTCATTAACTCTGTTGGCACGACATTTAGAAACGGTACGATTTAAATCCTCGCCTCCAGCGTTGGCCTAATCAAGTGCAATCCAGGCAACATCGTTTGATTATTCAACAAATTGTAATGCGGTATAAATTTTCCCTGCTAACGCCTCGGGGTTTGTATTAATAGTGTAACTATAATGGATGCTTAGATCTGCACGCAATTTCGCCCACACCAGGTTTTTGTTGCTGCATTTTTGTAGGCAATGTCTACGGTAGGAATTTAGGAAGCTATGTTGCAGACTTCAAGAGTAACAATGACGATATGTTTCTAGAAACTAAATTTATAACTTCCAGATATCTTCTAAATCAAAGTGATGTATGATGTCTTTCAAGTGAAAATAATTGAATCTCCAGGCAAATCTCTTGAATGTTTTAATAATAATGCATAGAAGATTAGCATTACAGATCTGGGCTAGTTTCCTTGCCATAATGGATTTCGCCCGCGGCCGTGATTGCGATGCGCAATTGTTTCAGCTTATATTCCTTTGTTGGAAGAATTAACTTTTGTTACGACACGCAGAACTAAATCTTAAAGCTAGACGTTTAAAGTTGACTTCTGTTCGTGCGGCTATAAACTGTTAATCGCCTGTTATAAATAGCCAGGGACCTGTTTCGGTGACCGCATCTTAGGAGTGATTTTTGCTTCTATACAAAGGATAGCTTTCTTTGGTATTCGACTAATGGACTTTGGTAGCTATCTCAACGCGATGAGATGATCTTTTTGTACGATCAGTAATCCGTCTGCGATTATTTTTCATTACGTTTCTTAAGAGCTGCTTGTTCTGTATCTACGGACTGATATAATTAACTGTTTATGAACGAACCGAATGAGATCACTTTGTGTAATTCAATATTGTGCTAGGTCATCTACAAGCCCGTATCGTCATCACATTCAGGAGTGCTGTTCATTGATACGAATTATTTAGGGCTTTGTCTTACGCGGATGTTTATGGAATGGTATTGTTATTGTTCGTGATTAATCATAGCTTGTACACACGGCTACACATCAAGCTATACAAAACCAGTTAATCTTGGCCTCACTTTACTAGATCTTTTCGCACAATGAACGATCAGATTATACTGGTTTTGTATAGCTTGATGTGTAGCCGTGTGTACCTATGACAAACGCCTGAACTTTATGAATAGTCAAGTATAGTTTTGAAGCATTGTATCCTTATCCTTCCTTACATAGTATAAAACAAAGTCGCGTCTGTTTGTTTGTTTATTTGTTTGTTTGTCTGTATGCTTAAAATGTTTAAAACTACGCAACGGATTTTGATGCGGTTTTTTTTAATAGATAGAGTGATTCAAGAGGAAGGTTTTAGTATATAATTTGAACGACATCCACGCGGGTGAAGCCGCGGGCATCAGCTAGTATTATCTATAAAAATAAAGAGAGAAGTCCTGACTGACTGACTGACTCATCAACGCCCAGCCCAAAGCCTTGGACCTAGAAAGCTGAAATTTTGCACAGAGGTTCCTTTTATAATGTAGACAAGGAATAAGGAAGGATTTTTCGAAATTCAAACCCTAAGGGAGTGAAATAGGGGATGAAAGTTTGTATGGAAAACCGTCATTTTCACGCGGGCGAAGCCGCTGGCAAAAGCTAGTCTTTGATATCATTATTTAGAACAGACAATCATCGTAGAGATAGTAAGCGATGCATTTCCGTCAAATAAGAAAAAAATTATATTACTGTTTTTACCCGACTGCGGCGAAGCCTAAAAGGAGGGTTATTATATCTTATGAATTAAAACACTGGTATTTAGGTGCATCGCCTGCATCTGGTCAGGCTAGAAGCCGACCCCAACATAGTTGAGAAAAGGCTAGTCAGATGATGATGATGTCTTCAATTGGATTTCAATGTAAGCGCTTCTAAAATGTTGTTATGACCATTTAATATTCTGTTTATTTGACACACAAAAGCCGCAATTAACACGTCAAATCTTTCGCAATTAGAAAACAATTTTGACGAAACTTAAGTGAAAACTCAAGTTATTTATTCTCATAAATAAATTTTATTCACTAATGCACAACGTAATCATCAATTCGTCACGGTCGGATCACCAATCGATGCAAGCGAAAGTGTGAATATTGTCGCATTTATCGAGTGATTAATCGTTTGTAAAAACAATCGAATCAATTTTTATAATAGTTGTGCCCCACGACGTTCGCGTAAAATTGTTAAAAAAAATATTAAGTGCTTCGTCGGATCGGATTTTGTTAACAATTTCTAGGGTTTTATGTTTTGTTTTAATTTTTGTTCCCATGGTCTTGGAATTTAGGAATGTTGTATTCAAATAACGGTGTTTCTTGTTTTTTGCGTCTATTAGTATTTCTTTTAGTATCTATTCTCACGGTTCCGATCGATCTAGATCTCGTTTGGGTCCTGTTTGTTCTCCAAATCGTGTTAAATTATGCAAATGTTTTAATTCAGACAACATTTCTGATCCTACTAATATTATAAACGCTAAAGTTTACAAGTATGTATGTATGGATGTTTGTTACTCTTTCACACAAAAATTACTGAACGGATTTTGACAAAATTTGGTACACAGATAGTTAATAACCTGGATTACTTAACATTTTTATCCCGATTTTATCTTCCCGTGGGATAATTTTTGAGTTGTAGCGGGCGACTCCGCTGGCTGAACACCTAGTAAATAATAAAATGTTGACTGCGTCGTAGGTCTAGTGGTCGTAAACGCGACTGCTGTGCTTGAGGTCTCCTGGTTCGATTCCTAGGCAGGTTTATTTGGTTTTTCTATCAGGAATTCCTCAGTAGCAGCCACGGAGTCTGGATTTGTACCCGCTTGATGGCAATGTGGTCGCCGCCTGTTGCATGAGACTCATCAAACGTACTATGGCGGTCTTATGCGCCTGATCACCACTAAGCTCATTTTTGCTTGCACTCAAGAAATAGAATCGCTCGCTAGCCCGTGGCAGCGCCTCGGCACGATTTAGGCGAAATTTTTTTTAAATGATCAGGCGCGGAACTGTCTTCGATCGTACCTGGCGAAATGTCGATGTACTTACAGGACATTTACCTACACCGCTGCCTAATCCTTCGGAGACGGAGTCATCACTACATAGTATAAAACAAAGTCGCTTTCTCTGTCCCTATGTCCCTTTGTATGCTTAAATCTTTAAAACTACGCAACGGATTTTGATGCGGATTTTTTTAATAGATAGAGTGATTCAAGAGGAAGGTTTATATGTATAACTAGCGGACGTCCCGCGGTTTTACCCGCGTAGTTCCCGTTCTCGTAGGAATACAGGGATAAAAAGTAGCCTATGTTACTCGTGGATAATGTAGCTTTCGAATGGTGAAAGAATTTTTAAAAACGGTCCAGTAGTTTTTAAGCCTATTCATTACAACCAAACAAACAAAGTTTTCCTCTTTTAAATATTAGTGTGGATAACATCCATTTGCACCCGTGCGAAGCTGGGGTGGGTCGCTAGTAATTAATAAATTGTTGTGTCTACCGGTTTCTAAGAAGTCTCCTAACAATTCGCACTTATAACCTTCCCGGTAATTAAAAGTACAATCAATTCTAAAGAACAGATAAAAACCGCCTACAGATACATTTAGAACAATAGCGGCCGTATCAATTGTCGAAAAGAATGCCATTATGACACTCTATACTCATTTGATCTAATAAAATGACTGCATTGTGTTCCTGGTAGGCCACCATTTGAACCTGCGTGTGATCACGATCAGGTAGCCATAACAGTAGGTTAACTGGCAGTTAGCTTGTGAGTGACTATTTGATGAAATAGGCATTCAAGGGACGTATATGAACTGAGAGGGTTGTATTATACCTAATGTATTGGTTATTTTAATCATTTAGTCATTAAAGTAACATTTGTTACAGTCGTGAATCCTATTTTATTTAACATAGGTACAACATGTTGTAGGTTTGTTAAATAAAATAGAATTCGCGACCAGTGTCAGGACCATAGATAACAGAATCTATGGTCAGGACACTGATCGTAACAACGATCGAACGTAAAAAAAATCGAATTTCGTGGGCTACCTTGTCGCATTCACCTTACCCACTTACCTTTCACCTAATCTTAATTTCTTTTCATTCCGTTTATAAATCGTCTTGGTGCCTCTTCTTCATAATTTAACATTTTATCAAAGATGTTTTTCCTCTAGAGAAGGGCTACAGCATGAGGCCTTTCTCTCAATAGGCCCTCAGAGGTATCACAGTCGGCTTACTGTTATCATCAGTCAGTAATTATTGTAATATTTAATGTAAAGGTTTGTTTGATTTATCCAAGGGAATGTGTGCTATGTTTACTCATCATACTCCTTTGACCTTATTCCATACTTCTCTACCTATATGAAATCACTCCATTTCTATCAGTGTTCTCTTTGTTCTTTCCCTACTCTTGTATCCTCATACATAATCAAAACTTTCCTGACCACATTCAAATGCTATGTAATACTAAATTATTGGTACAGTTACTTTGTCTGTTTTATTCATCTATGTTCGGGTTTTTCATAAGGAATCATTATTAGGCACTGTCATCAAGTTTGCCCGCAAGCTCCTTGAGTTTTTATCACTGCATAATATCGCAAATTAGTATCTACTGTTTATGTTCTAAATTGTCGTGTGTGGGCTAATAATATTGAAGTAATAACGGTATCTAATGATACAGCACAATCTCCACCATTTTAACCGTAAATCGAATTATAGTTGATGAATTATACACAGCAATACCATTTTTAGAGGAGCTGGACCAAAAATACATACTTCGTTTCAGATTTTTATCTTTAGACAAAAATATACAGTTTAAGGTTAGACCAAGTTTGGAGGAAATTTTGTACCTACAAGAAATAACTAGAAAAATATAAAATTATTAGAAAGGACAACTCAGAAGGTAAGGAGTCTTGATTTGTGCCCGGTTGATGGCAATGAGCTTGCTGTCTCCCTTACATAGGACTTAAACATAACTCGCGAAATGTGGATGTGCTTTTAAGTACCTAAACTTCTGCTTAACCCTTCGGGGATTACAAGCGTTATGTTAAGTAACAACTAAGAAGTCAAATAAAGCGGATGCTAAGTTTAATGCTTGACACAAAGTGATAAATAGCTAAGATATTCTAAGTTTAGACAAGGCAGACACAAGAGGCGCCACGATAGCCTGACTTGATTGATTGAATACGGAACGAATCCAGAAATAGCCTACAATGAAGTTATCTAAACTGCAATAAATCGTTCAGAATAAAACTTCTGTCAGTCAAACATAGGCCACGCATTATCTCAGAAGCCGGTTGCAACATAATTAATGTTACAATTCGCAGTTTCGTTGTACACTCGAGTAATGTATTTGGTTTATGGGTACAAATGTATTTCAACTACACTAAATAAATTACGATTTACGCTTTTTAAGAAATTTATGAAGCAGTACAGATGATTTGATTTGTTCAGCACACCATGTTACAACACAACTTACACAACAGATCGAAGCAATCCTTTTTTGTAGGTATACTTAAGTTTTTATGTGACTTGACGTGTACATGAAACAAAATTTCACACCAGTTTCCACCAACCGATTGAACAGATTTTTTTTATTCTTCTATCAGCCACCCATCTTTATATCCCCGGTGGTCTAAAATGGCCACTTTAGCAAATGCGTCTGTGACCATTTTACGAATTTTCATGCAATTCATATTATTTTCCTATTATGATCTACTTTCCTAAATGGTCACAGACGTAGTTACTATTATGAAAAGTCCATTTTACGCATTTTAACGCAATCCATATTATTTTGACCGGTTGGGCAGAATACGCGTCTTCTATTCGTCACTCGAGCAGACATTGTTTTTCATCCCTCCTGGAAATTGTCCCAAAGCTGCCTTTGCACCAATCTCTGTGTTTGACTGTACATTTCATTGATAAGGTTCTGGTTATAGCTGAAAGATAACATCACAGTAGGGTGGGCGTTGATAAATGTGCTAAGTTTGTGCTCTGACGGTGGACATCGGTCGGTCGTTCGACTACAAGATATGTTACTCGCTGTCCAGTAGTTTGAGGCAATTGTAATGATTTGTAATACAGATAAAGGGCATTGAATTGGGTTGTTAATGATTGTAAATTGTATTAGTTTAGCCATTGACACCTCGCTAGATTATTGCGTTTTGTTGAGATTTCTGCAAGAACTAGTACTTTTGATTTTTAATTGAGTTAGGGCTCGGCAAATAATTTAATCGCGCTTTTAACGATTTTATAAAAACAAGACATGAATTAAGAATTTAAAGTAGATAAAAGCAGCGATAATAAACGTGTCTTCAAGTAGAAATCAATTTTTGTTTAGGATTTACAATAATAAGACCACGACAAGATAATCGCTTCAAATAATCGGTTTACGAAGCGTTGATGGAATTTTGAGTTTAACTTTATTTGAAGCAGGCAGAGCCGTTTATATAGTAATGAAAATAAACCATCCTATATCGTCTATCATCGATCGAAATTCTTTGTTTTACTCCTAACTTCCAAAAGAACTTGCTGCCAAAATTAATTTATTTCTATCGACACATCTCTAACCCTCAATCCCCTTATTTCCAGAAGGCCAGACAGTGGCCAGCGAGCGTGGTGCCAACTACAACGGCGAGGTGTGGTTCAAAGCGGCCACCATCGCCGTGCCTGTCTGCGGGGCGCTGATACTGTTCCTCTTGGTCGCTGTGGCCGTGCGACTGCTGAAGGCAGACGCGCTCTTGCATGCTGATAGGAAACTTAGGTATGTATTGATGATAAATAAGTGTTTTTTTTTAGATTGGTGTCTTTTTTTTTTTTTGGAGGTTGTGAAATCATAAAACGACTCCTCCCGCTCTGGGCATAGCGGTAGAGAGTGTCAGACTTCTACTGACTAAAAACCACCCATGATCCTTCTTAGCCCTTTGTGTCGAGGCCGCGGTATCTCTTTCGAACGACCGTCAGCCCCGACGGGTTAGATTAGTGTGTGCGATGGTCTTTTGAAGACAGAGCCACAGTTTTAGGTAGACCTTGCGGTTATCTTTAACAGACTACCCTCGGAAGAAGGGTAATAATGAGAGAGATTTTGTCAGATTAGTGTCTGTGATGGTCTTTTGAAAACAGAGCCACAGATTTGAGTAGACCTGGCGCAGTTAATTTTCTGTTCTTCATAGAGCTGGTCGCTGAAAAATGAAAGTTACTTACTTACTACATCTGATTTGTTTTATTTAGTAGTAGTGTAGTAAAGTAAACACACATCCCCCTTAAGCCATTAACCGGGCGCAAATCCAGATTCCAGGCAGTTACTGAGAATTTCGTAATGGCTGAACTCAATGACACTTTGCTCGACCCGAATAATCAAACAATCAACCAGTCACCTAATGTTGATTGTAAGGATAAATGGTGGGCAAAGAGATAGGCCCCAGCATGGCCGGGTTTTCAGTATAGTTGGTCGATTTTAGCAGAGGCGGTACCGTAATTCAGATCGTATCGGATAACGACCAATGGCACCTATCTAGCTTATTGCAGACAAGTCTAATCAGCAGACAGGAAAGCTTAGTAGATTTATAATTCACTTAGATGTTGTAGATTTAACAAATAGAGGTGAAGGTGAACTACTAACACTTTCTAAAATTATACTATGAAAGTAATTTGGTGCTGCTCCACAAACGATGGGGCACTTAATATCGTGTCCTGTATGTCCTTGCCTTAGATCAACACAGGATCTAATAGACGCTAATGTTGTCAGGCTCGTACAGTACCCGGCGAAAAATATTGCACACCGACCTTTGGAAAAATCAATGCAATTTATTCGTTAATTTAGTTTCTATTTTGTATTTAGCTTGCAGTGAAACATTTTTGAACCGACCTAGCTTGCGGCAGTTATATATAAAAGCACCGCGGAAAAGAGATGTCTCGAACAGTCATTTCCCTATATTTTCTCCAAAGGTCGATGTGCAATATTTATCGCCGGGTACTGTAGCTCAGTATTGGGCTGACTTCTACTCAGCGACACGTTCACATACGGACCTGTGTCAACATTTTATCGCACTTTAGCTCGATCGCCTTCCCTGTAAGCTTACGATGCTCAACGCGCTCGTGGAATTCAACCCTGGATTGGACTTGTTTGCTGATGAAACGAAGACGATAACGTTAGAATGTTTGTGGTTCTATAAAAAGACTAGACTAGAATTAATAGCTTATGCTGTACTAAATGGTTATAAGATGAAACTAATTTGATCTTTCTCCATATTTCAGAGGCGGCTACATGTCACCACTAGCTCAAAACACATCAGAAGACGTCAAGAAGGTCTGGATAGGGACGCCTTCAGCCCCACTCCTGGTCGCGCCTGGCGGGTGCCTGGTCGCGGTCGAAAGGGCCCAACTGGTCGACAGCCAGCAACTCTGTGATATCCAACGGTAGATAGAACGAGGAAGAATCTCTAAGGCGGGTTGTGCCGTGAAATGGACGGACTTTAGTGTTGTGAACGGAAAACCAGGAAGTGCAAAATGCGTTTTTAAAAACTGGAAAGGCTTTGTGTTTTTGGAAATAATTGCTTGGCAAGAGGATAGTGCTACATGGATGTATTGGCGTTTACGCCCGCTTTTGTTCAGCGTTTGTGAAAAGTTGTGAAGAAAAAAGTAAAGCGGCGTTAGTTCAGATCTTGGATGTCGCCTATAGATCTATGTAGGTACACCTATAGTTGAGAATGAAGCTTTTAAAAATGTTTTTGTACTTTAAAACGATGAAATTGGAACAAGACTGTACTAGATTTGTATCTGGTCTAAAAAGATTTTTGAATATGCATGTGTGACCTTTTAACGGTAATGAAAAAACGGATTTATTCAACATTTTTAAAGACTATTAGATTTTCAAGTAAAAGAGGTGCTTTTGAGAAAAAGGAGTGGGTAAAATGAGCCCTACAAGATCCGCATTTTTTGTTTCTTCAGGGTTATTTTTCAATACACCTTTCAGCAGATGCGACACTTTTTGCCTACGAACGGTATCATAATAATTAATCCGTGTTGTCATTACTGTAATTTAAGGCCTTAAATCTGAAATTAACAAACAAGGCAATCTAACGATACCATCCAAATACATGTAAGAATAATTAAACAAAACAAAATATATCACCAAAAAGGTTGTGCGTAATTCCTGAATACAAAAAAATAGATTGAAGTAACATTTGAGTGAGTGTAAAAATTGGTTTGTATGAATGTTTAGGTTTTAAAAACGACTGATCGCCTCTCGCCACTAAAATTAGAATCTTTCGTACGACTATAAATGCTGCGTTTTGCTGTCAAAATCAATAAGCTCGAATAAGCATTGCATTCAGTACTTTATTTACAATCTGATATTTAATTACAAGAAGGATTTTATCGTCTATTGATTTCAAGACTTACCATAGATGGGACAATCGTTGAGCTGGTCTTTATGGCTTTCCAATGCCAGTCCTGTTCAATAATCTACTGTTTATTGTGTTATATTCTGCCCTGTAAGTGAAAAGAATGCTTCTGAGAAAAAAGATAGGGTAAAATTAAGCCTTAGGAGATACGCCTTTTTTTTCAGTGAGACTTATTTTTCTTTGTATGTTTTTCTGGAGATACGCCCTTTGGCTTATAGCGGCAGTATATTTATATGGAGATGAGCCTTGTTAGACCAGAAACCGTACCTACTATGGTATAGAACAGTCTGCATGTATATTTGTCTTTCTTAATTCTTGACAAAACGCAGTATAAGTAAAACGACCGTACAAACAAAAAAAAAGTGGCGAATAGGACATATTTTTATGAATCTAATTTCGTAAAATTGATCTCAGATTTATACAATTAAATCCACCACTACACGGAACGACCCGCGGGTATACCAAATTTACCACATTGTATATTTAATTTTATCATTAAAATATTTCTTTTAAGAGCTTTGTGTTCCTCCTGTATCTTTGTACATGTATCTTTTTAGTTATAAGCCGGTAACTTCTGTAAATACGAGTTACCAATAGAGTGAAATGAATTACCAAAATTACCATTCAAGAAGCCATGTGTTGAAAGAATTACCATCTTTTAAAAGTATGTCAATTATTGTAAAAGCACTATTATGAACATCGAATTTTTTTAGGCATTTTTTTAGTCTGTGTTCAAACATTTTTATCAATTGTAATAATGAACTGCCTTTTCGTCGTGTTTCGTGCACTTTTGTAATGTCAAATTAGAGTTTGAATAGTGTAAAATCATGTAAAACATAATACCTGTATTTTAGGAACACTAGATGAGACCAGGTGCTGTTGTATTTTGAACTTTAGGCACTTAGTCGAGCGTTCAAAATACAACAACGCAATTTTATATAGGTAGTCTTCACTTTTGTAGAAAATGGCATTAATCAAATTATAATAATAAAAAAATAGATAACATGTAAACCGCAATATTATTCACAAAAAATGTAGACAATTTTTGTTTAAGTAGTTATTTATATTATCAATTATTATCACATTATTTCTGCATGCATTTCCTTCTATGTATAATGTAAATGATTTGTATTTTTGTAAATATAATGTTAAGTTTGTTACCTGTTATAAAGTTGTTAAGGACAGTTTCTGAATGTGAAATCCATTTGGAGTATTTCCTAGTCTTTTTTTATCTGATTTTTTAGCATATACTATTATAACTGTGTACATTTTTATGTAAACTCTAAATAGATTTCACTTATGGTCGATTGCTGTAAGGTAATATTATACATATTTTGGAAAATTATGTTTTTTTTATGTGTACATATTTAGCTAATGATTTGGGCATATATACACTGATATGGTTTTAGGTTTTTATCTAACGCACAGTTACTGCTTACGTCAATGGCTCTCTAAACTTCTTTACCTTAATAATTATCTACATTATTTCTGATTAGTCTTTTTCACTAAGGTTACATCTTACATCCCTTCAATCATAATGAAATATTAAGGGCTACATTCTTGTTCGGGTCGAGACATTCTTTCTTTCACTTTTTTTCATTCTTCTTCAAGTCTAATCTGGATACAGCTGAATACCAGTATTTTACATGGAGCGGCTGCCTATCTGACCTCCACAACCTGTAAGACAACCCAAACGTATTTAGGAAAAGTATAGCCAGATGATGATGATGATGATGAAATATAGAATCAATACAGCCCGAACATGTATGAGTACTTATATACCATATATATTATAGGTACCGGACCAGATCAATGCAACAAGCATAATATACTATACAAATACATACATAAATATCCCCGTGCGTTAGATACCCATGTTAGTTAGATAATATATCTTTTTCGACCATAGAACAGAGATTGTCATTTAAATGAAGCTTCCCTAAGGTGCCTTACCTACTCTTATAGAATAAACATAGGTGCAAATAAACAAAATACTCCATAATGTAATGAATATATATTATCAGCATCAATGTAAATATAATGTATGTGTAATATAAATGAAAATAAAATGAAATTATTTTATTACTGGATGTTGTTGTTTTTGTTCTACTCCTTTTTAATATGAATGAACACACACACGGAACATTACGCCTGTAATCCCTGGGTTAGGCAGAGGTGTACCTAAAGGTACACCCACATTTCGCCAGTTTTAAGTCCTATGTAAAGGCCGGAATACACATGCTACGTAGTAGCACGAAATCATGCTAGTTTCGAGCAACTGTCACTTAGTCATACAAGTAGCACGTGTATTATACGAAAAGAGTATGCTTGTGAATAAGTATGTCTATTTTTCGTGCTAACTAGCACAACGCATAAAGCACGCTCGGAAAGCACGTTAAGCTGTTGGTCCCGGCTGCCATATATATAGATCTTTGGCAGTCGTTACAGGTAGTCAGTGACCTGAAATTCTGACATCCAGTCTTACCAAAGGGTATTGTATTACCTAGTAGGTATTAACTGGGTTGTGGAGGTCAGATAGGCAGTCGCTCCATGTAAAATACTGGTATTCAGCTGCATCCGGTTAGACTGGAAGCCGACCCCAATATAGTTGGGAAAAGGCTAGGCAGATGATGATAGCACAACGCATAAAACCTATTTTTTAAATTCTTCGGTTTTACTATTTTATATGTTTTTTTATCGGGCTGCCACCTTTTTCTTGTTTTCCGTCAGTGTTTTCAATATCCAATAAAAACTGTAAAGCCGCGTCCCCACTTACGTACGTCACCCGAAACGGTTCGTGGCGCGGCCTCACGGAGCCGCGCGGCTTAGGCCTCGCTCACGTCCACACTCACGAGGCACTGCCGCGTGGCTCTTGTGGGGGGCTTAAGATAATTTCACTCAGACGCGGACGTGCTAAAAAAGAGTATTCTCGTAAAAGTATGCTTTTGAGATTTGTGCTTTGGAGCAAATGTGAACACTCGGAAAGCATGCTACAAATCAGCGTACTACCTAGTAGCAACCAAGCATGCTTTTCTAGTAGCATGTGTATTTCAGGCTATAAAGGGGGCGCCTATTGACATCAACTGGGCACAAATTCCGACTCCGTGGCTGTTACTGATAAATTCCTGATGAAAAACCCAATAACACTTTACACTTTTTAATATGAAGCCATTTTCAATTAGGACACGCCCGCTACACTCTTCCCAAACCGCTTGCACTTTTGAAAGCCAGAATCAACAGTAATAACACAAGAAAAACGCCGATAGAATGACTTTCAACCAAGTCCCAGAGAAACAATTACACTGTCTTGGATCCCGCCTCAGACCAAGAAAAAAAGGCAAACTTATAAAGAAAAACCTTTTTTTCTTGGTCTGAGCATCCCGCAAAGAAAATAATCAGTAAAAAGAATAGCGGAGCAGTATAAAAAAAATAATTTTCATTTCCCTCCATATCAACTTGACGCCTGCATTTCCTAAGGGTTAAGTAGAGGTGTGCAATACATGCATTGCTGTTAAACGGGCACCTCATAAAATTATGCGACTCGCCGGAATCGACCCCAGCTAGGACTTACCTCAGGCGGGGTCGTCTCATTGGGTAAAACTTGGAATGCCTACGGGGGCTAGACCTGTGCTGCCAAGTCCTTCTCTATTATGCGAGACCTAAAAATTACGTTTTTAAGGATGGCAACATTAGTAAAAATGAAAAGATGCCTAGATGTTTAAAAGCTACCATAATGGTAGTTTTAGAGAATTTTTTGTTTGAATTATCATAGCCAGTATAATATTTAGACTAATTTATTCAATGTTAATATTATTAAAATTGAATAAACGTAAATGTAATTAGTGCAGAATTAAATAGAAATGCTATTTATTTTCAAAATTATTTGATTTCTTAAAATTAGCTTGGTAAGTTTTGGTTAAATGACAGCAAGTGACAGTGACAGCCCCACATCACAACAGCTGACAGCATCTGGTAGCTCGCTAGAGTGTATCTGGCTGCGGTTTAAATTGTACGATGTGCGCTATTGGTACTGTGTTCGTGCATAAAATCGGTTTATTTTGTACAAACATGAGCTCTTCTTAGCAGTGTGACGTCATGATTGACGTCATCGATCGCTACCAACGGCGCACACAAAAATTTGGTAGTACAGTGTGTGCGGAGACGTCAAATTCGAATTTGACAAGTGTCAAGGAAAGCAATTGACTTGTTTTTATTTTGCTTTTAGATGTTGTGTGTTGTTGCACCATTATTTAGATATTATTCAATGAAAAATGTCGCAGTACGTAAATAAATAATTCCGAGAGGGGTTTAATATTATGTTCTGTGCTTTCGGCTTAGTTCCGAGGTTATAATTTTTGACAGAAGTGACATTACAGGGCTATTGACTGGTTCAAATTGAAAGTGTACCGATGGTAAACATTCAATTTAAACAGCTAGTTTGTAGCGTTGGCACGTTTGTAAAGGATCGTACAATTTGAACCGCAGCCGTTCTTTGATCACAACAATAGTAGATTGTATCATAAGGGAGCAAAATTATATTTTTACGGCGAGGGCGATTTTTTGAATCCAGAGCGAAGTGAGGGATTCTAAAGTAGAATCCCGAACGTAGTGAGGGATTCTTTAGTAGAATCCTGAACGTAGCGAGGGATTCAAAGTACGTCGCCCGAGCCAAAAATATATTTTACTCCCAAGTGATACACTCAACTTTTCATCACGCTCTATGAGAAAATAAAAGGTGCCTCATCTCATATTATATTGTAATATTATTATTTAATAAAACATAAAGTAACGACACGTTTAAATCCATCAGACATCCTCTTCAGTTAAGCGATTAATTACGAATATGTGTCCAGTTTTACGTTGTTATTAAGACAACACGTTACTAAACAACCTTCTACTCCAAAGAGTAGAAGGTTGTTTTGTTTTAGCTAATTCTTGAAAATAGGCCAAAAATACACTTTCTGAAAATGTCTTCGCTACTTTTCTATTTTTTTTCCTTATTAAGAAATTGTCGTATGCCTTTAAATATTTCTCCCGGGATTTCGTAGGGATTAAGTTTTGTATGACGTTATTAGCTTCTATTTTTATTGTTTCAGGAGTTTGTGCACTATCACTTTCAGAACTCGACGTAGAGCTCATTTTTTTGCACAAAATACAATAAAGTCCGTACCGATTATTAGAACAGGGAAGTAAATCGCGCGCTTTTGTTTTTTTTTTTAATTTAGCTACCGCGTCTCCTCGCACCGTAGGTACAGCCAACACACACAATACAATTTGCGTTCGATTTCAATGAACGATTCATGTTCTAAATTCAAATCCCATTACTGCCCGCTAAAAAGTCTAATGGAGAAAAGAGCTACTTTGCTCGCACTTAAAGAGGAACAAAACGACACTTTTCGAATTGAAGGGATGAAAAAACATTTACCGGCCCGAGCGCATGTTTATGTTTTTTCACTTTTTTCTTGTAAATTCACTTCGTACCTTTGACGTTTAGACGTTCGTTCTCTTTTTGCAACGTTTAGTGTGTCTGTGTTTATCCTCGCCACTAACGACGTAGAGTAGAGCCTACCTAGCATAGCTACCTAGGTTCCTCCGTCTGTTGTGTGCCGAAACACCTGTGTTGTAGAGACAGTGACCCTTTTTTTTCAAACATGAAGGAGATTAAAAGGAAATGTTTTAAGTGTGGTTCTTCGCCTGCCGATGACCCCGAAATCACTTTATTTCGGTTTCCAAAACTTGGTTCCACAAATATTGAACGGTAAGTGCTCCTATATTATTGGCTAGATCTATAGATTCACGCATGCTCCATTTAGACACTTGTTAAATAAGCCCCCTAGTCCAGATTTGTGATTGGTGATCCGTAATTACTTATAACTATTGCTGCAGGTACTTCATTTACCTATTCTATTTCTTTCAGTTGTGAATTATGGGCAATGTATTGCTGTCCAGACAAACCTTGGTCAAACAAGGACTTTCTTAAGAAACTGCACACTGAACACAGAATGCTGTGTCATCTGCATTTCAAGGAAACAGCATTTGTGGACTTTTCCAAGAAAAAATTAAGACGTTTTGCTTCACCAGATGTGGAGGTAAGATAAACAGTGAGAAATTTTAAAGTAAAAACGGCGGTAGGTATTGTGGGATACCCAACAGAAGTGGAGCTTCTTACGCATTGTATATAAAATTCTGTACAAATATGAGGAACTAGCTGATGAACGCGGCTCTGAAGCTGTTCACCGCTGTACTGTAGGATGTCTTCAAGGTTCTGGACTAGGGAGAACTAGGCATCAATGTCAATGGCGAGTATACATCATTTACCTTCGGTTTGCTGACGATATTGTGGTTATGGCTGAGACCATGGAGGACCTCAGTACAATGCTCGATGCTCAGTAGAGTTTGGAAAGAGTGGTAAAATGAACATGGACAAAACCAAGGTCATGTCGAGTTGTGGACGATAGAAAACCAAGGTCATGTTGACTGCCTATGTAACACGTGGGTGTTACATAGGCAGTCAACATGATCATGGTTATGTTCATGATCATTTTATGATCCACTCTTTCGGAAACTCTACTGAGGTCATCGAGCATTGTTCTGAAGTCCTCCATGGTCTCAGCCACTATATAGTCAGCAAACGGAAGGTGACTGATGTACTCACCATTTACATTGATGCCTAGTCCTTCCCGATTCAGAACCTTGAAAACATCCTCCAGTACAGCGATGAACAGCTTCGGAGACTCCCTGTCTCCCTGTCTCACACCTCGCTGCAGAAGGTTAAGTTACGAGGTTTGAAAACTCCGAACGACATCACTCCACAGTAATAATTACAAAAAGAAAAGTATTGTGGTCAGTAACATAATTATTATTGTGACTGATTTCGGTTTCTTCATAACGATATAACTTTTTTCGGATGCGGATTTCAGTTTCGCTCTCATACAATAAAATGATAAGTGGACTGTAACTATAACCCTTCGAGGCTTCGATTGACATAGGTTTTAAAGTGCTACAAGGGTGGAGACCTTTTGTACATTGTTCTTTCAGCTCAATCGGTGCAGAAGTTTTTGAGTTTTTGAAGCGTACACAAACCAATAAAGATATTTTATTCAATTTTATATAGATTGAAAAGAGTTAATACTGAAGGCTGCCTGTCTCACTTCTGTGACTATAACTGTCTCATACTCTCATCTGCGCGCTAATCTCTTGAACTACTACTTGGAATTGAAAAAGTACTTTTTTGTTGGATAGTCCATGTGTGTGAGTGGGATTACCCAAAATCAGTTCGGGTTTATGCCAGGTAGAGAAACAACGGATGCCACATTTGCACTCCGCCAATTGTGCGGGAAGTACAGACGTGCACACAAAAACTTGCACATGGTGTTCGTTGATCTAGACTCTAGAGAAAGCGTATGATAGGGTACCTCGGGATGTGTTGTGGTGGTCCTTGAAAGAGAAAGGTTTGCCTGGGACTTAAGTAGAGTTCATTCGTGCGATGTACAGACAATCTCATACCTACGTCCGATCAGCTGCTGGTTAAGTGTGGCTGTAGCCTGTAGGACTGCATCAAGGGTCGGCTTTGAATCCGTACCTCTTCCTGTTGATTATGGATGCTTTGACGTCGGACATACAGGAAGAGGCACCCTGGTGCATGCTTTTTGCTGACGACATTGTTCTTGTCGGTGAAGATGGACCTGAGAGCAGATTGGAGAAATGGCAAGAGAAACTGGACAATGTTGGCTTGAAAATCAGCAGAACTAAAACCTAATACATGTTCCGCGATTTCGGCGGTCTGCTCCGACTTCCGGTATCTCGGTTCACTCGTGCAAATTAAGCGATGGATGAAATGGCGGCAGGTCGGGAAAAATTAAGGGGAATGCGACACCCGCATTCCCCTTAACTAAAGAAGAAGATCAATAAAACAATGGTTAGACCTGCTGTCCTGTATGGATCAGAATGTTGAGCCACAAAAGAGACGAATGTAAGGCATGTGGCTGAACTGAGAATGCTTAGGGGGATGTGTGGTGTTACGGGAATGGATAAAATATGAAATGAGTACATAAGAGGAAGTCTGAAAGTGGCACAGCTGACTGAAAAGTTGTGTGGAAATCGGTGGTCGTGGGATGGGTATGTGATGCGGAGGAATGAGGAAAATATCGTGAGAAAGATTTTGGATATGAATGTGGATGAGTATAAGAGTAGAGGGAAGACCAACGAAACGATGAATGGACTGCGTTTAGAATGATATTATGGCAAAATAGGAGGTGTCTCATGAGATGACGAGAAACAGAGAGGTATGGAAGAAGAAGACATGCTGCGCCTACTTCAAATGTTTTTTTTAAATTTATTTATTTATTTGGGATAAGGGCAAGAGAATGATGGTTATAGCTATATTATGTGACCCAGACGAAGTTGTGTGGCTCAGCTATACTCCATTTACCTACTATAAGATTAGAATTTTAAGTTGACTGTTTTTACAGTCTGTTCAACCGATTTTGACTTCTACACCGTAGACATAAGGATGGCATTAAAAGCAAATAGAATGTTACAAATACAGACTGTTTACTGCAGCTGCATTTTGTCTTGCTGTCAATGTAATAGAGTTCGCAATTGGTTGAACGGACTGTAAAAACGGTTAACTTAAAATTCTAATCTTCTAAGTAAATGGAGTATACAAGTGCATTATAATAGAAGGAGTTCGACGTTAGAGTGTAGTATTGCCTTGCTGCGGGTTGTTCGAAAGAGATACCGCGGCTCCAGAACTCAAAGGGCTATGAATGAACATTGGTAGTTTTTAGTCAGCAGAAGTCTGACAGTCCCTTCCGTTCCGCTCAGAGCGGGACGACTCATTTGATGATTTCGCACCCAAAAAAGTAGTATTGCCATCAACCGGGCACAAATGGACTGGACTCCGTGGCTGCTACAGAAATGCTGTGCTGTGCCTGATAACATTTTGCTTGATCCGGTAATGCATCCCAGCCTCCCAGGAGCTCATACTCTAGTGTTGTAAAGAAAATTGTGCTTAGGTAAAAAAACAAGTGTGCTAATTTCTCCTGGTGATTCTAGGTGCCGGGAAACTTTCTTCGTGAGAACGGTCCTTAAGACTGTGCCTCCTGAAGGATGGCAATATTGCAAATATTTGTGATTATATATTTCACTGTTCTGAATAATTTATCAATATTTTTAAATTAAATTGCCAAATATCGTTCTCCTCTCTTGCTTTTCCAGTACCACGTATAAAAGAAAAGAATGACCGTGTTATAACACGGTCATTCTTTTCTTTTATCACTATGCCATTCATAATTACCATGGTTACTTTTTGTTTCGAGTTCCCATTATCAGCATTAGTAATAGTGTTACTTACCATGTCAGTTTAAAATTCATAATCAACTTAAATGACTTACAAGCTTTTATTTGGTATTTACAAGGCAGATGTGGATGACAACGCCGGGAGGAGACGCCCTAGAAAGACATCCACTGATCTTATTGGTGCCGTTCTTCAGGAAGGACAGGTGTGTAGTGCAGTGACGAGGGATGACATATTGAGAGAGGTAAGCCGGACGTCACGTATTTTCTGACGAAGGAAATGTGGACGATTGAGTAGTGTTAGTATGAACTAAGAACACACTACTACCAGCTAGCTTGCTTGGACGGCCAAATTTCAGGTATCAGGTCATCAAGGTACACAAAAAAATTACTTACTTCACGTATTTTCTCCAAGCTGATTTTTACGTATGTTGTAGTATCCTTAAAAATAAGTTGCCAATACTCCCAGACACTTCCTAGCGGCCGTTTTGCTTATCTGTTAAGCAAAACGCTTTAAAGTTCCCAAAAAGTTTAGACTTAAACGTAATGGTTGTTTACCCGGTTCGTTGTCACTAGTACCATTGACAGTTCCATGATGGAACTACTGAATGTTTTTTTTTTATCACTAGTTCCATTTTATAAAAAACTGAAAATAGTGGAACTAATGTTGATTTTTTTATCATTAGTTCCATTACAAACGAATCTGAAAATAATGGAACTAATGTTGAATTTGTTATCATTAGTTCCATTATGAACGAATCTGAAAATAATGGAACTAATGTTGAATTTTTTATCATTAGTTCCATTTTAAAAGTATCTGAAAATAATCGAACTAGGTAATGTTGGATTTTATTATCAGTAGTTCCACATTCTTATTTTAGGCACTTGTGAAAGGGAATAGAACCGATGTGGCATATCAACCTGGCCGTCATTTTGTTTTTTTTTCGAAATCGCGGCCCACATTGAAAGTGGTATGTATGGATAAAGGACATATAGACGAACAAAAATGTCCAGTAACGTGGTACCTAAAGTGTCACGTTACCGAGATATTTGAAGGTAAAGATCGACAATTGAGTGCAAGGAATCAGTAAAGACAATCATTAAAAATAGACTTAGACTTTTTCGCCCGCGTGGTGGATTATAGCCCATCCCTCTCCTAGAGAGAAGGCCTGAGTCCCTGCAGTGGGAACATTATTCTGTTGCCAGTCATTACCTAGGGTGTCATGACCACCCCGCCCTGGGCTGGGTCTAGGCTATCTGTGATCATTTTTCTGACCTCTTTGATTAAAGCCGCCTTTTGACTATGGCATGTAATATATAATTATTACATCCCGCTATTGCTGTTCACACTTAGACCGAAAGATGGTGACACAAATTATTAGGTCATTTGTACCAGTATGACGGTGCTTCAGGGGTCTAATTACATAACATTAATTCTAGGGGTCTAATTTCATTACATTACAAAAATGTCCTCTATCCATACCTATACATACCACTTTCAATGTGGGCCGCGATTTCGAAAAAAAAAACAAAATGACGGCCAGGTTGATATGCCACATCGGTTCTATTCCCTTTCACAAGTGCCTAAAATAAGAATGTGGAACTACTGATAATAAAATCCAACATTACCTAGTTCGATTATTTTCAGATACTTTTAAAATGGAACTAATGATAAAAAATTCAACATTAGTTCCATTATTTTCAGATTCGTTCATAATGGAACTAATGATAACAAATTCAACATTAGTTCCATTATTTTCAGATTCGTTTGTAATGGAACTAATGATAAAAAAATCAACATTAGTTCCACTATTTTCAGTTTTTTATAAAATGGAACTAGTGATAAAAAAAAACATTCAGTAGTTCCATCATGGAACTGTCAATGGTACTAGTGACAACGAACCGTTTACCCGAGATCGCATGGCATCGCTCGTTTGGCTGACATAAAGACCTCCACTGGACTCATTCGGTGGGCATTCAACAGGATCTGTCCATTGCCTGTGTCTTTAGAATTTTGTTGAAAACGTTGCTTTCAACGCTCGGATGCATTTTGGAGCGCCTGCCCAATATAGCATGGCAATATCCCGATCAATTAGCTTTAAGTATTAAAACATAAGAGGTTTAGTATTCTTTAAAGCGTCTGTTAAGCAATACGGCCGACGGAAAGTGTCTAAGAGTATTTGCGACTTATTTTTAAGGAAATTGCCTAAAATTTACGTAAAAATCAGCTTGGAGAAAGTACGTGAAGTATAGTACACACGGCTACACATCAAGCTATACAAAACCAGTTAATCTTGGCCTCACTTAACTAGATCTTTTCGCACAATGAACGATCAGATTATACTGGTTTTGTAAAGCTTGATGTGTAGCCGTGTGTATATTGTTACATTAGGGGTGAAAGTAACTTATTTAATCCCCGAGACGGGGTTTGGCGCATGAGCGCAGCGAGGGCGCTAATAGTTCGAGGGACTAAATAAGTCTTTAACCCGAGGTAAACACTGTGCTTTTCATTACGAATACAAGGAAAGTTGATAGGAATAGGCTTGCGCCCAATTACCTAAATCGAAAGAAAGAAAAAGTAAGAAACATAAGAGAAACACTTAAAATCGATTAAATCTAATCGGTGGTTGGCAATAGGCTTGCTCCTAATTACACCGGTTGATGGCAATAGGATTGCTCCTAATTAGATTGGTTAGTGGCAATAGTCTTGCTCCTAATTACATCGGTTGGGGGCAATAGGCTTGCCCCCAATTACATCAGTTGATGGCAATAGGCTTGCTGCTAACTACATTGGTTGATGGCAATAGGCTTGCTCCCAATTACCTACCTAAATCGGTGAATGGCAATCTTTCTCCTAATTAGATTGGTTGATGCCAATAGGCTTGCACCTAATCACATCAGTTGGTGGTGGCAATAGGCTTGCTTCTAATTACATCAGTTGATGGCAATAGGCTTGCTCCTAATTACATTGGTTGATGCCAAATGCCAATAGGCTTACCCCCAATTACATCAGTGTATGGCAATAGGCTTGCTCCCAATTACCTACCTAAACCGGTGAATGGCAATAGGCTTGCTCCTAATTAGATTGGTTGATGCCAATAGGCTTGCTCCTAATTGGTAATAGGCTTGCTCCTAATTAAATTGGTTGATGGCAATAGGCTTGCTCCCAATTACCTACCTAAATCGGTGAATGGCAATAGGCTTGCTCCTAATTAGATTGGTTGATGCCAATAGGCTTGCACCTAATCACATCAGTTGGTGGCAATTGGCTTGCTCCTAATTACATCAGTTGATGGCAATAGGCTTGCTCTTAATTACATTGGTTGATGGCAAAGGACTTACCCCCAATTACATCAGTATATGGCAATAGGCTCGCTCCCAATTACCTACCTAAATCGGTGAATGGCAATAGGCTTGCTCCTAATTAGATTGGTTGATGCCAATAGGCTTGCACCTAATCACATCAGTTGATGGCAATAGGCTTGCTCTTAATTACATTGGTTGATGGCAAAGTACTTACCCCCAATTACATCAGTATATGGCAATAGGCTTGCTCCCAATTACCTACCTAAATCGGTGAATGGCAATAGGCTTGCTCCTAATTACATTGGTTGATGCGAATAGGCTTGCTCCACATTTGTTGATGGCAATAGGCTTGCACCTAATCACATCAGTTGGTGGCAATAGGCTTGCTCCTAATTACATCAGTTGATGGCAATGGGCTTGCTCCTAATTACATTTGTTGATGGCAATAGGCTTGCACCTAATCACATCAGTTGGTGGCTCCCAATTACATCAAATAATTTGACAGCTGTCAGTAGAAAGCGATTCTCCCTAGGGTTGAAAAGTAGTACTTTCAACCCGCTCCGCAGGCATGTTCTGACCTACTTTCAGAGTATGAGTAATGAAATAGTATATTTCATTATAAGTGCGGAAAGCCTGTCATTGCAAAGAGTTCCGACAAAATTTCTAACCGAGCCGAGGCACAGCCGACGGCGAGGGTTGACAGTCGGAACAAGTTGCAATGATGGTTCCGCACGTGTACTGAACAACTATTTTTAATACAGTTGCGAAAAAATGAAGCAATTTAATAAAATAATAAAACCGTAATTAAACTCGCAAAGAACATTTTTGGAAAATGGCGCCAACCGTAAAATAATATAAGCAGAGATTTTTTTTGTTTTCTTCACCCATTCTGGGTAGGCAAAGGGAACTATGCCCATACAGCCAAGTCTTCAGTAGATTTTTTTTATTGATATAAAATGAAAATGAAATTTAATGAGATGAAATGGAATGAATCAAATAATTAAATCTGATATTGAAACAAATTAGTAGCTTCTTTAGAAATATTTGTATAAATCATAAAAACTTCTATGATTTTTTTTAGTAAAAACTTCGTGGTTGGTTTTTTTTAATGTACATTATTTTGACAGTTGGGAAAGAGAACGCACGAGTTCGGAAATGGTAAAGAAAAAGCACGAGTACGTAATAGCCCACATCCCGAACGCTATACGTCCCTGCAATACGCCACTTTTTGAGCAACTGATGACCTGATACCTGAAAATTGGCCGTGCAAGCAAGCTAGCTGGTAGTAGTGTGTTCTTAGTTCATAGTCATACTAACACTACTCAATCAACTGCCTCCGTGGTCGAGTGGTTTAGGCGTTTGCCTTGAGACCCGGTGGTCGTGGGTTCGATTCCCACGGGAAGCATACTTTGTGAAGTTGTTTCCAGTTTGGTTAGGACATTGCAGGCTTGAATCACCTGATTGTCTGAGAAAAAGATGGTTCCGTGCTTCGGAAGGCACGTATAAGCCGGTGGTCCCGGCCGCCAAATGGCGGTCGTCAAACCATGTCAGAGGCCCTTGCGGCGGTTTAGAAACTCTGACACCAGGGTGTGTGGGGTCTTTAGACCTTACTGCCCACACGATAAGAAGAAGAAGAAGAAGAACTACTCAATCGTCCACATTGCCTTCGTCAGAAAATACGTGACGTCTGGCGGCCCTGGGATCTTGGACTATAAATGCGAATGCATTACTGTATCGTACTTGCTCAGATATAACAAAGTTTCTTTATAGTTCCCTCTGTTATCAGAATTGGGTATTTGAAAATTTTTTTTACTTGTGATTCGGAAACAGTAAATAACTAGATAGACAAAAGTAAATTAAGAAGTACTTCCAAACTGCTCTTTTGAAAGCCATTTTGCTTTCGGCTTTTTTTTTCTGTTGCTGTCTCTCATAACTCGATCAGCATCGGCTTACAATTCTAGTAATATGGCGGGCTGGGAGCTGGGTAGCGAACCTCGTGACGTTCATTTTGCACTGACAAATAAGCCGATCGGGCCTGCGAGTTGTGTCATAGCAAAATGTTGTCGAATAGCAAATTTTGATGATTGAATATGAATTTTATTAGTGTAGGCGTTTAGTTATGTTTTTTTACTTTTATATTTCAATAAAATTACGATAGAGTGGTTGTATTCCCAAATATCTGAAGGGAAGCCGGTGGGAATCGAGTTTTGGGCACGCCGCGTCACTGGTGTAGTACTCGTAACCGGCGTGCGTGTATGGACAGATGTATGATTGTGGACCAGGCAAAAGGAGTATACATAAGCAAATGGCGTTCTGTGGTTTCTGCCTACCCCCATGGGAAAAGGGCGTGAGTTTATGTATGTAATATGTATTTGGTTTCAATTGACCTCGTGTCTGTCTATCTGTAATAAAATCTTGCAAGTTATATCTTACTCATTTTCCGGTTTCCGATTGAGCATTGCACACGACTTTATTTATTTAGTAATTTAAACCTATCAAAACAGCGGAACATTTTACAGCAATTTTTGTGACATTTTTACGTTAAGGCTATGGACAGGTTGCGGATTGCGGACCGGCTGCTGCGCACACACAGATAATTCAGAAGATACCGCTAAAGAAAAAAATAACCGGCCTAGGTGCGAGTCGGACTCGGACTCGCGCACCGAGGGTTCCGTACAAACAAAGTTTAAAATTATTAATATTATTATAAATATATACATTATAATTATGATGTACTTACTACTACTTACTTAACTAAAAATATATGCTTTTCGCAATTTTTCTGCTATAAGACGTTGCTTCGTACAAAATTTCCAGGTTTTGAGTTCACACGAAGTACCCTGCTGAAATGAAAAAATAAACTTTTTTGCAAAAAAAAACCGACTTCAAAAACACAAAAAAGTGAAAAAAACAAGATCATAAAAAATTGAAAATAAAATTCAGAAAAATCAGCCTCTGAAGTTTTTGAAGTCGACTTTTGTTTGCAAAAAAGATTTTTATTTTCCCAAGAGCTCCTTGTAGGGTTCGAACTTCCGTCCCTGGACTCTGACTTGTAACTCGGGGTCATTACCACTAAACAACAACAGCTTCAAAATTCTCGGGTTACAAAGCTTTATTGACCTGGTCCTCAGATTAATGACCTCTTCAGGTCATGAACCCAAAGCACTGTAGGCTTATACCAGGGATGGCGAACCAATGGCACGCGTGCCATCGATGTCACGTTACACAATATTTTAGGCACACCACCGAATTTTTAATCTATGCTTACGAGTAATTATTTTCAAAGATTAATAACATAAGATTCGATTAAAAACCGTTTGGTAGACGATTCCAGTTCAACATGCAAATATGCAATCTACTAAAAGTAACCTCCTTACAACCCAAAAACTATACCTAAACTTAAGTTACTTACCTATCATCTAATCAGAACCAACAGAAGTTACAATGATGTTACTTTAATTTGAATTCCATGTAGAATTGAAACATTAATTTGTTACGATAAAGGTCAAGTTTATTTTCATTTTTGTAAGTAAATACGTTTTTAGTTGAAAATATTTAGTTTAATTATTTACCAATAAAGACTAACCATTATTATTAGACGACACGTGCAAGGTCTCAATAAACATTACTTTAGAAAAAATGGCACGCTTATCCATATAGGTTCGCCATCCCTGGTGTATACCTCTATCTTCTACTTTAAACAAAAACTTGATACAATATCCTACCAAACTTGTCACAAATTATCTATGTTGCCTTCGAAATAGCAATTATTTTGCGGATAGGCCGGATACATTTCAACATTTAAAACTCTAACGACCGCTCTTTGATATCCATAGCATCTTATCTATGTAACATCTTATTCTAAATAAACACATAATCATTGGATTTTAAACCTTATTAAAACAGGGATAAGTACTTTTAATAGTCATATGTTTACATAGGAAAAATCAAAACATGCCATAATTTAATTTAATATTTTATTAATGTTTATGACATAAATATTAATTTTTATGTAATTAGTGCAGGAGAAATCTTATAAATAAGCAGATTCTTTTCAAAAAAATGCATTTGCGTGGTAGTGTTTAACCAAGCCGGTACCTTACTAATTGTTGGAATAGGTGAGTGTTTTAAAAAGTGATAGTCCTAGTGCTCTTTAATCTCTATTATTTTAACACGTATGTATGTTCGTACACAGTAAAGTATCATGATTGAACTTACATAATTATGTAGGGTTCTACTCATAAACCCAAATAGCATTCGAGCGACAAATAGTAGTCAACTATGTACCTACATAGATTTATTTGCATGAAATATGGTATTTTACAGATTTTATAACACAATAGGAATAGTTCTTCATATTCTGCCAACACATAAAGGGTTTGTACCATCGTAGTAAAGGAGCCCCCCTTTTATTTTTAATTATTTGTTGTTATATTATTAGCGATGACAGTAATACCAATTCAGTGAAAATTTTGGGTCTGTCTCCACCGATCCCGGGATCCGATTTGACGTATCACGGATACGCGCGATTTGTCTCCACGGATCCCGGGATCCGTAACTGTCTATCTAAAATCAAAATATTCGAGATCATGACAGATACAACTCATACAACCCGCTAGTAGACAGACTAAAACAATAAAAATGTGTTTATTTTTATATTTGCACGCCGAAATTAAAAGCAGAATAAGAGCGCAATTTTATTTATTTTACCAACCTTCTGTACCTTATTTGCGCAAATAAATGATTTTGGCCTGTTTTGGCTTGATTATCCTTCGGCACCAGGTGAAGTTTTGATACTTTTTGAATTACGTTTTCTAGGCTCCACTAGATGGGTCTTTGGGTATCATATGAGACAGAAACAGTGCAGCGTGAGGAGTCCCAACTTCTACCTTGGTTGGTACGTCTATTGTGTTCGTAAATCTCTATCAGTCTTTCTCTGGCTTTAATTCTAGCCTTTTCCTTTTTTAAACTAGCATTATCATTAACACTGAAAACGGGATATTTACCATGTTTACTATTTGTTATGAGCTCCCTATATTTCGGCGCTGTTGCAAGCCTCATAAAGCCCCATGATCGTGATAAACCACTAGACAATCCCGCCCTCCCTTTAAAATAATTATAAACATGGTAAATATTCCGTTTCAGTATTAATGATAATTTTCTTTTTTCCATCAGTCTGCCCCTTTAAAATGGTGAATTTTAGAAGCGACTCGCCAAGGGTTTTCATAACATCCCCATTTACCTACATTATGTAAAAATATGGTTGTGTTAAAAAACTAGCCATTTACATTTCAAATCTTTACTAAGTTATGACTTAAGTAATCATGAAACAACTCTGAGTGCGGCAGTTAAAGTTTCCAACAAAATAATAAATTATTTTATTTCGGCAACTAAGATATATTTATGCCCCACACCTTTTGTTAGATTTTTTCTCGAAAGTTTTTATTGAACAAAATGTTATTCTATTACCAAAGATTTTCCCTGATGGAAATATGATTTTTCTAATATTATAACATGGAATATTTCGGAAAACCTGTTGAGAGAAGCTTCTAAGAAACCTTCCATCTATTTTTACTTTTTATCTTCTCTTCCTGTTTTCTTGCCTCTGAAATGTAAATAAATTCTACTTATTCTACTATTTTAATTCTTTGTCAAGGTGTTCCACACTTTACTTTACTTCCATACTATAAAGTATGCCTATAGAATAAGTAATATTATTAATAATTATACGCTGCGCAATATTGCTCCTAATTGCCCATGGGTCAATCTATTTATTCTTCTCACGTTTCGTGAGTATCTGACTAGGTTTAGCACCAGGTGTTACTTGAATATCTTATAATATAAGATAAGTCCTGTATTTCTAATTATTATATTATTATTTTGCCTCGTTGATGGTGGGTAGCACGAGGTTATGGGTTCGATTCCTAGGTTCCGCGGGTCGGGCAGTGTTATTGGGTTTTTCCTTCAAGAATTTCTCAGTAGCGGCCATGGAGGTTGGATTTTTGCCCGGGTCATCACCCGGGCAAAAATCCAGCCTCCGTGGCAATAGGCTCGGGAATGTGGGTGTATACTATTAGGTAGACCTCTACTTAACCCTTCAGGTATTACAGGCGTGATTGTTATGTTCTACTAATTCTGATGCGTATCTATACTAATATTATAAAGCTGAAGAGTTTGTTTGTTTGTTTGAACGCGATAAACTCTGGAACTACTGATTGGATTTGAAAAATTCTTTTTGTGTTGGATAGTTCATTTATCGAGGAAGGTTATAGGCTATATAACATCACGCTACTGCCAATAGGAGCGGAGCATAAATGAGAAATGTTGCAAAAACGGGAAAAGAAAATTCCTTTCTGAGAGCTTCCGTTGCGTGCGCTGCGAAAACGGTTTAAGTTACGAGAATATCATGTATGAAGTAATTATTCGTCTTTAAAAGTTCTAAAAAAAAGTCCGCGACAGCATTTGTCTATCTTTTAAGATTGACTCACTGTAACCATTTTTTACTATTAAAAAGTTAGGTTAAAAAGAATTATTTTTTGCGAAGCTTATTTAACCCATGTGGTATTAATCTATATCTAAATAAATGTGTTCGTTAGAACGGAAATTTAATATAGAATATTCGTGCTCTTTACTCTATACAGTTTAAACAAATATCTTAGAAGATATCGCAATGTAAAAATACCCGCGCGGAAAAATAATTACGCGGGTTGCGTCGCAATGTAGGTACGGGGAATTCTGGCTGGCCTCCGGGAAATTCAAATTCAAAATATTTACTGCATCATAATGTTTACAAGTACAGAGTGTTATAGTAACCATCTAAACTATTGTAATAAAGAGGAAAGATAAGATTTTTTGTTTGTTACGATTTTGTCGGATAGTCGATATATCGAGAAAGGTTATAGCTATATTTATGTGACGCAGACGAAGTTGCGTGGGTCAGCTAGTCTATACTAATATTATAAAGCTGAAGAGTTTGTTTGTTTGTTTGAACGCGATAAACTCTGGAACTACTGGTTGGATTTGAAAAATTCTTTTTGTGTTGGATAGTTCATTTATCGAGGAAGGTTATAGGCTATTTATCATCACGCTACTACCAATAGGAGCGGAGCATAAATGAGAAATGTTGCAAAAACGGGAAAAGAAAATTCCTTTCTGAGAGCTTCCGTTGCGTGCGCTGCGTAAACGGTTTAAGAGGAAATGCGAGTGCTGTCTCTTTCTACTATCGCGGTCTCTCTCCGTCCTCCTGCCCTCAAATTCGTGCGATAAGGACAACTGTAGAAAATAGTTAGAATTCGAGGTTTGGCTCTCACCTATTTCCTCCTCCAATATTGAACCAATTTAAAAGATATTTTAGACAATGAATAAGGAGGTTATATACTACGCCGCTATGTTTTTCTTTTTTCGTTAATAGTTGTCAAATTTGTACACTAGGACTCTGTTAACAGCGATCTAAACAAGCAATTTTGAGCATTTTTTGAGGGTTCTAGTGCTTATAAAAATAATTTATCACCAAAAAGGAAAAAATAGGGGCATAGAAATAGTTAATATTTATTATTCTGTAAAAAACCATTGCTCTAGGGTCATTAACCAAAGAGAAAACAGGCGAGAGCGTTTGTATGGAGAAAAGACCACTCGCGTTTCCTCTTAAGTTACGAGAATATTATGTATGAAGTAATTATTCGTCTTTAAAAGTTCTAAAAAAAAGTCCGCGACAGCATTGACTCACTGTAACCATTTTTTACTATTTAAATGTTAGGTTAAAAAGAATTATTTTTTGCGAAGCTTTTTTAACCCATATGGTATTAATATATATATATAAATAAATGTGTTCGTTAGAACGGAAATTTAATATAGAATATTTGTGCTCTTTACTCTATGTCTATACAGTTTAAACAAATATCTTAGAAGATATCGCAATGTAAAAATACTCGCGCGGAAAAATAATTACGCGGGTTGCGTCGCAATGTAGGTACGGGGGATTCTGGCTGGCCTCCGGGAAATTCAAATTCAAACAAAATAATGTTTACAAGTACAGGGTGTTATCGACATCGTATATTAACCAGTAAGAGATATTTATAGTAATTCTCATTTTAGTATAATCTTAACTAATATTCTAAAGAGACAAGATAAAAATTTTTGTTTGTTACGATTTAACTTAATAATTTTGGTTGGATAGTTGATTTATCGAGGAAAGTTATAAGTTATATATAGAGACGCAGACAAAGTTGCGTGGGTCAGCTAGTCAATCATAACCACACAATTCATTTCAACAACTTAGACTGAAAATAAAATGTTGTTATTATTATTTCCGAAGGAAAGTTTTATTAAAATAACATAATATTCAATTGCATGTTTTCATTACCAACTTTTTATTAAATTATTTTTTAGAATTTTACACACTCAATTACGGTTCATTAAAGTCATCTTAATGTTAAGCTGGTCATTCTCAATAATTGTAACCCTGTATATAACAGATGATATTTAAAAACTTACATTCTTATATCTTACACACAGACGGACAAACTGAAGTTTCTTTAAACGTACTACTAGTAAGTAATCAATGGTCACAAAGGTAACTCAACCTAGAATTGTATTCTATAATTAATTTAGGTACTTCTAAGTACCAAATGCTGGTATAAAATGAATTCAAAGCAAAATTCAACGCAGAACTGGTTTCATTCTTCAGAAAGCGTGGAACGTCGCGTCGATACAAATGGTTACCAGCACAACGTATTCTGTACCTACATCATTTTGAACCCTGCCCGGTTGATGGCAATAGGCTCGCTCCCTGTTACATGGGGCTTAAACATAACTGGCGAAATGTAGGTTTTTTTATTTTTTATTATTGATAGGTTCGCGTTTGACCACTATCTCACCTGATGGAAAGTGATAGTGAAGGTTCACTATTAGGAACACCTCTGCGTAACTCTCGAAGATTACACGCGTGATTATATGTTTTTTTTTAATTGCCTGTTCTGTCTGTCCCACTCCTGGGGAAAGGCCTTCCTCCACTCCTTCCATTTTTCACGAAGCCGCGCGTCTCTCTTTCATGTTATGTCGTTTAAAAGCTATAGGACTAAGTATAGATTTTGACCGTGAAGGAATTGCAGTTTTCTAGGTTTTTTAGAATTATGTTGGGTTCAAAATAATGAACAATATGGTAGGTAACCATTTTACCGTCGGTGTCCCTTAACTCTTAAAGTGAGTGACGAAAAAGTTCTGTATTAAAAGTGACGCCTGGCATTTGTTTTAGAGCAAAATGACGAGAGGATTCTCTAGGCAGGCAGAAGGTCAAGTTTTGAACTTTGATCATCTTGTCTTCTACGTGGCGAATGCTAAAACTGTAAGTACAACTATATTATTTCAAAATGCCAATTAACTTAGTGTTTGCATATCTTCAGAGGGTAAAGCTATGCTAAATGTTGAACCTTGTGGGCCCTTATTGTTATCAACATGATATGTACTTAGTTTCAACACTCCATCTATACTAATATTATAAAGAAGTAAAGTTTGTGTGTTTGTATATTTGTTAAATTGTAAGGGGTAATCTCGGGATCTACTGAACCGATTTTAAAAATTATTTCACCAATAGAAAGCCACATTATTGCTGAGTGTCATAGGCTACTTTTTATCCCTGTATTCCCACGGGAACGGGATCTACGCGGGTGAAACCGCGGGACGTCCGCTAGTTATCTTATATACTTAGAGGTGACGCTAAATACAATATGCATGTCGCAAAAAAAAAAAACAAAATGCCATAGGATAATATCATCGTCATCATGCGCCTGCCCTTTTTTCAATTTACTGGGGGTCGGTGCAGTGCCAATATTTATTTTGATTGATTTAGTTAATCTTCCCTCTATTTTAAACTGAAAGAGCCTAGCTGAATTCAAAGGAATCTCTCATGCCCATGAATTAAATCGGTCGTTCGTGGCACTTCCTAGGTTTAAAACTTTAAACTAAAGACTGAGGAACAATACTCATAATTATCACTAATTGGTGGTTTCATCTTTCTAGGCTTCAAATTATTTCGTGACACGACTTGGCTTCAGGCCGCTGGCAATACGTTCACCGACAGAATCTAGACCCGTGCTGGCGATAGCTGTGAGATTAAACCAGGTATGTTACGTGTGTCTAATAATTCAATTTAATGCTATTGTACCTACAACCAAGCAAGCTGGACATCAATTGACATCAATGACATCTAAGAAACTATGACAAAAATGTTAGCGAGGAAAGGGTTTCGCGTACCTGAATGTTTTGGCTTCTGTATATTTTTACCCGACCACGGCGAATCTAAAAGGAAGCTATAATGATTTTATGAGATAAAAACGCACAATTGAATTCCTTCAATTAAAATACTCTTGTAAGTTAGTTAGTTTCTGTTGTCTCTCAAAAGCTCTTATAAGATTTCAACTTAATTTAAATCTCCTTTGTAACAGATCACAATAATATTCGAGTCACCCACGACTCCAGAAGGTGATATAACCAAGGACATTATCGCCCACGGAGACTTTGTGAAGGATGTGGCTTTCGAGGTACAGAATCTGGATGAGCTGGTCCGCAAGGCTAAGGAAGGTGGTGCCGAGATCGTCAAGGATATAACCGAGGAAGAGGATAAACTTGGGGTTGTGAGATATGCAGTGTTGAGAACGGTAAGGGATAAAAATATATTTCCAATTAACTTATTTACGCACTGACTTTATTGGTGACGTTCTTCAGAAAGGACAGGTACTCATAACCGGCGTGCGTGTATGACCGAATGTATGAATCTGGACGAGGCCAAAGGAGAATGTAAGCATCGTAGCCGTGGCGTTCTGTAGTTTCTGCCTATTCCCATTGGAAAATGGCTTGCGTTTATGTATGTGTACCTTCTAACTTATTTTATGCCCGTGACTTCGCTCCCGAGGAGTTATTGTCTCATGGGATCGTACATCGTACTATCGGGGTACACAGCCTATGTGTTAATCCAGGTAAACCATCTGTGAGCCAAATTTCCTCCAAATCCGTTAAGTAGTTTTTGTGTGAAAGATTTTAGACACGTTTATACATCCTCATAAACTTTCGCATATAATACTTGTAAGATTAGTAACTTTTAAAATTAATAGTTTTACACCCATTATTTAAGCATCCAAGTAAATTTCACCTTAATTGTGTTATAAAAATTTAACATTAGGTGTACATAATACTCGTCGGGACTGCGGGTTGTTCGAAAGAGATACCGCGGCCTCGACACAAAGAGCTAAGAAGGAACATGGGTGGTTTTTCGTCAGTAGAAGTCTGACACTCCCTACTGCTCTGCCCAGAGCTAGAGGAATTGTTTGCTGATTTCCCACCAGCCAAAACCCGTACTCTACATATTGGGAGATTTTCACCCGGATGCAGAATTACCTAAACATTCCCAAATTACAATATTTAATTTTCGTATATTAACATTCAAAACATTGTAATTGGGCATGTTGCTATCATTGTATTCAATGTTACGGTTAAGTTTCAGTTACTAACTGAAAGTTTATTTTCAGTATGGGGACAACACGCATACTCTCATAGACCGAAGCAAGTATAAAGGAACACTGTTGCCAGGATATGAACTATTGGAAGATGACATCTTAAACAAATTGTTGTAAGTACATCATAACAATATCTGTATATTTACAATGATATGTTAAAAATACCCTGTCGGATACGTGAGATACGTTCCGATATTAGGTATTAGATTATATTTGCGTAATCCTTAAAACAAATAAATATGTTTTCTTTCTCTCTATAGTAAATAATTGCAAGGAGTATAGATCTTACTACTGCTGACTAATGATTTTAAGAATAGATAATATGGATTCTAGCTCCACTTTCTTGTTTCCAGACCTCCAACTCATCTTATGTACATAGACCATGTAGAAGGTAACATGGCTGACGGAACACTTGAGGACTCCTGGACTTGGTACGAAAAGAATCTCAATATGCACAGGTGAGAATAGAAAGATGAATACGTAAATTAAGATCTAAGCATTTTGCCTTGCTTTGCTTGTCTTTAATTTTCTATTTTTCATTACCAGATTCTGGTGTGTTGACTACAAACATGACGTATCTCCGTGGTCCTGCATCAAGTCTGCATCTGTCATCAACAGGGATGAAAATGTTCTAGTGAGTATTGTTTCGTCAAGTGAAGACGTCAAGTAATTTATAGACCGTTAAGAAATATTAAAGAATTTCAAATAAAAAATTCAAAAAAATCAATCATCGAAGAAAAATGTTTTTTTTTTCAGTTGTCCATGAATGAAGCAACAAAGGGATTAGGACAAACCAGTAAAGCCACTGAATTTGTGAAAGCACTTGGAACATCAGGGGTTGAGCATATTGCTCTATACACCGATGATATTGTAACTACCGTGAGTCGACTTCTTTATATTTCGGTCTTATAACAAGTTCCTCGAAGACGAAGAGGTATTCCAAAGTGTTGGTATACTTAGTGGTCATCGACGAAGTAACGATTACCAGCCCCCGTAGCATGACGATTCTATCTCTATTCTACCAAGAATAGACAAAGATTGTTTCATACAATTTGACATGAAACCTTGCTACAATCTGTCATTTTGTCGATTCTTTCGTCGACAAAACCCGTTTCTTCAGTGGTCATGCTAAGCCGGCAGTAGACATTACTGTCGTTACAATCCAAAGCGACACGACCCCACATTGAAATTTTATTTTTATGTAAAATCTGGTCTCTCCTGTAAAAGTGCAATAGTTAGTTAGGTACAACATCCAATGTGCGGTGCCCAGAGCCAAAAGAAAAAAGGATTATTCTATTCTACATAACATCACGCCTGTAATCCCATAAGGGTTAGGCTGAGGGTATACCCAGTGCATACATTTCTCCAGTTTGTATTTGAAGTCCCATGTAATAGGGGCGAGCCTATTGCCATCAATCGGGCACGAAT
Source organism: Diarsia mendica (assembly GCA_949316265.1). NCBI lineage: Eukaryota > Metazoa > Arthropoda > Insecta > Lepidoptera > Noctuidae > Diarsia > Diarsia mendica. The sequence goes on along the minus strand of OX438899.1, from coordinate 6,303,409 downwards.
CCAGACTCTCAATCGAAAAACCTAATAATACTTTGCCCGATCCAGGAATCGAACTGATCGGTCGCGCTTGCGACTTATGTTTATGTTTTGCATGCCCATGCGACGGCAGAACATGGAGAGCTTACTTATAAGACAACATCTATGTACCAATTTTTACCCATGTTTGCAAACTAATAAATGATTATGATTATGACTACTGACCTTCTGTGGTTGCTTTGGTTATAAAACAAATTTTTTTTTTTCGGGGATTGGAAATCATCAAATTACTCCTCCCGCTCTTGGGCAGAGCGAAAGGGAGTGTCTGACTAAAAACCACCTATGTTCCTTCTTAGCCCTTTAAGTCGAGGTCGCGGTATCCTGTGAACATCCCACAGCCCGGTTCGAAGCCCCTGACTTGTAAGTCAGCGTCGATAACTCGATACCACAGGCCATCACTGCCATTTAAAATCTACGCATACTCGTATACCCTATTATTAGCCATGTGTGTCCCACTGCAGAGCAAAGACCTCCCTTCCCTCTTTCCACTTATCCCTATCCAATGATGTTAACTGCCAATCCTTGCAAAAAGAGTCGATTTCGTCCCGCCATCTTCTTCTGGGCCTACGGCGTTGCCGTTTGCTGCTGTTACGTATACCCTATAATTATTAATTTTTACCCCCACAGATGCTAAACTTTAAAGCCCGTGGCGCCGACATACTAGGAGTACCCCCGACTTACTACGACTTGATCAGAGAGAAACTGAAGCACAGTTCAGTGAAAGTCGCGGAGACCATCGAAGCGTTGAAGGAAGGCTGCATTCTGATCGACTTTGATGAACGAGGCTATATGCTGCAGGGTTTTATAAAGCACTTGCAAGCGCGGCCGACATTGTTCATTGAAATCATTCAGAGAAGAAATCATAGGGTTTGTAATTTTGTACCATTGTTTTTAATCAAACTTGTGAGGCCAAACGTGCGTAATTTTGTAAGTCGTGAGTCGCAGAATTTCTGTCGGAGAAATTCTGCTGCAATAGGTTTAATTAATTAAAAAGTCCTATTTGATTCACACGGCGACGCAAAATGAGTTGTCTGCCGACTCACACAAAAAACTGAAAAGCAAAAAGCAAGCACATTTTAAATCAAACAAAACTTGGAAGCAGGCGGGGTCCATTCTATTTTCTTTCATTTCATAATTTAATATTCAAATGAACCCCGCCTGCTAAGTTTTGTTTAATTTAAAATGTGCTTGTTTTTTTACTTTTCAGTCGGGTTTTTTAACTACTTTTTTTATTTTCAACTTTTTAGTTCTTTTGTGTTTGTTCTTTCGTTGGTCGCGTAAAATTCTTCGCAGATGATTTAACTTTTGTGCTTGTTTATAGGATTTGTCACTTTGAATTTCTGTAAACAAAACTTGGAAGCAGGCGGGGTCCATTCTATTTTCATTTCATAATTTAATATTCGAATGAACCCCGCCTGCTTTCAAGTTTTGTTTAATTTAAAATGTGCTTGTTTTTTGCTTTTCAGTTTTTTCAGTCGGGTTTTTTTAGTTTTTTAACTACTTTTTTTAAATTAAATTATTCATTGGTCGTTGACGGAATAGAAATACATAAAATATTATTTAAAAATATATAATTCGTAGTTTTTGAGGCAACGTTAATGGGTTTAGTACACGGAACAGAAAAACCAAAAACTTTGACTTTAAAGTTTGTCTTTTTTTATTGGTGTCTCGCAGGTCAACCTGAGAGGCTGGCTTTGTTTATCTGAACTATAAAACTTTTTTTCAACCATTAGTTAATTTATTTTTCTAAATATTTAATTTCTTTTCAGGGTTTCGGTGCCATGAACTACAAATGGGTGTTCGAAGCTATTGAGCTGTTGGACAAACAGGGACAAAAGGCCGACACAGAGGACGCTAATGATGCAGCTTGATAAATTACTGTTTTATTTTTTGTTTAAATTTTATATATTACGTGAACATTACTTAAGTATTGATAAGCTAAACAACACACGAAAACGAAAAAATAGTTATTGTAACCTTTTTGGATTAAAATAAGACCTCTTTTATCTTTGTTTATTGTTTGGCTGTCTATGAAATATAGCTTGTATCTAATAAACTTGTTCTATCGACTGAGAGTTTTATTTAACTGAACTGCAAGGGTCTAGAGAACTCTAGGCATCTGTTGGAAATAAGGCATTCGACAGATTGTTAACTTTTTAGGCGAGTTTATATACCTACCTATCTAAGTAATAAAATAATAATTAAAAACATTATACAAAAATCATTGCTTAAGGGTAAACAAGCCAACGGCACGAACTAGTTGGTGGGCGGGGCTAAAATGCATGCTATTTCACCCGACATCACGAGCGAAATGCATAGAGCGAAAGAGACACAACTAATACGGGCGCGCGATTGTTTCTATAGCAGACCTTTGGTATATTTGGTTTCATGAAAAATCTATTGAATGTATCTGTTCAAAATCAAATTATTTAAATTTTTTAATAACTAATCTATGTCCGTATGGTTTCACTTTTTTCTTTTTCATACTATATACGTTACTTATTTACGCCCAAAGATGAGTTAAAATTAGTGCTAAAATATGAAAGTTTTGACGTTCATAACTTCCAAATCAATATTTTTTTTCCAATTCTGCTTCCATACAGACCTAGATAATGATAAGACCAGTTGATACAATTTTTAATTTTGAACCTAAACCGTCAAACAGAGGAGTAATCACTTTCGTAAGTTTGTATGGAAGAATGACTGGCTTGTTCAACCTTAAGGACCAGGTTGGATGAATTTCAATGAATTAAAGGTCATATAAATAGAGTTAACCATTTTTTTTTTTTTGGTGGGTGGAAAATCATCGAATAACCCCCCCCCCCCCCGCTCTTGGGCAGAGGAGTGAAGGGGAGTGTCAGACTTCTACTGACTAAAAACCAAACCCATGTCTTCGCCCTTGTGTCGGAGCCGTGTTAACCTTTCGATAATCCACAGCCCCGACAGGCGTCGGCCCTTGCAGATAGAGTTAACCCTGACTCCCTAACTAGAAGATCCTGTGACCCAGGAGTCAGAGTCAGTAGCTTTTGATGTGCGAGAAATAAGGCAATATTGTGACACATTGCAGTTTTTCGAACAACCTGACAGTGACAATGCGCACACGCACCTAACAACGAACCATTGAACCATTCCAAAACCACGCCACTTCGTATATTTTTAACTTTTAATTAAATGCCATGGAAAATTCTAGAATCAATAAAATCGATTGCACAACATTTTGTAATATATGTAGAATGACTGGGTGATATTTAAAATGGCCGACCGACCCGTACCGGACTCCGAATGCTACTAACGTGGGGTAGAGACTGCTGCCGCAGAAAATTATATTCTAGAGATATAATAAGTCGCTGTTCGCGCTATATGTTTTGTAACTGTACGTAGTAAATGTTTTAAACAGATCAGAGTGTTGGGTAAACCACGGTATATCATACTGCAAATAAAACAATTTATTCGAAGAAAAATAATACGCAATCAGAACGGACCCTTAGTTTTTGTATTAAAATTAAATATGCCATGCAGTTTTCTCGTTTCCTTGTATAACAGTTACGATATCAATTACCATTCATAAAAATAAAATCATTATCGTATAGAATATCTACGTGCACTTTGTCGGGTTAAACTTTCCGTAAGTATAAGAGCTACTTCAAACACTCCACAAGAAAAATTATATAGCTTAAATTCTGAATTAAATAACTAACTTAAACTTTATTAAATTCTGTGTGAGTACTTATTTAAAGTTTTTCGAAATTTCATGAGTTCAATTAAGTATACACAATTTCAAATCGTCGTCGTCGTTTTCAACAAAACTAGTACATAATAACTAAACCCCACCCATCCTGCTTACCAATTACCAATATAGTGTACAAAGCATTGTTCCTATTGTATCAGTATCATTAAAGCTAGTAGGACTACGGCAATCTCGTCTCAGTAGGTGACTAGGCTACTCATGACGCTTCACCCCGCCTCTGTGCTCAACTTGCTTCAAAATCCAGTTTTCTATAACCAATCACATTTGCATTTTGTTTATCGCGTGATTTGCGCAGTGGGCTGAAGTTGTGGACAAAATTGTGAGGTATGCGGTAAGGGATTTTGTAATCAAGGTCCCTGTTTGTTGTTTTGTAAACAAATAACGTCATAATGTGTCTTGTTTTGTTATGTAGTAGCCTATTATGATGCAGTGCCCTAACAACATATGAATATACAAGTCATCATCATTCTCTTGCCCTTATCCCAATTCATTTTTTTTATTTTATAACTTAGTAAGGGTGCTGGTTGCAACACCTACCTGTTTTGTTAACTAGCATTAAGTCAAGTGCATTTATATAAATTACTATTTGATGTTAGCATTGTTATTTTGATTAAATAAATTATTATTATTTGAGGTCGGCACTGCATGTCTTGTTCTTCTTCTTCAATACTTCTCTATTAGGTACTTACTTGTCATCTTTTCAGACACCCGTTTTTGCCATAGCATCAACCCTGGGTGGAAAATGGTACCTAGTACCTACGTATCATAATGTCCAAAAAGTTGCAAATCATAAAGAACTGCTGTTATAAATATATGTGTCAGCCTACGTTTAAATTAGATTTAATTAAAGTACAGAAAGTATCCTCATATTAGAATAAAGAAAAAAAGAAAAAACATATTTATTTGTCGCATAAAAACAAGACGAACATACAAAGAGACACACAAAAAAAAAGCAATAAGTATGCAACGCATAACAAATCTTAAAAAATACAACAAGCAGGGATAGCAAAAAGAAAGTTAACAGCTTGCACTAAGAACAGGCAAACAATAAAGACAGCGAGAAACAACAGAACGAGACGAGAAATGGTAAAATTTTAAAAAACAAGACGTTGTCACAATTTTCCCACAACACAACCGAATTTTGTCCAAAAAAGAATTTTGGTAACACTGGGCGACGGAGGCTCGCCGCGTCGGAGACTACGGGACAACGTACGTAAAGCTTAGCTTTAGTTCACAGTGTTCACACTGAGGATCGACCAAACTGCAACAACAAACAATTAATTTTCTCCTTCATGGCAATTGATAGAGTTAATTAGAGGAATTGGATCTATCGATTTGATCTTCTTGTTGATCTACCTATAGGTAGAATTAACACTGGATGAAATGGCGGCAGGTCTCGGGAACACTAAGCCACTCCCGCTTTCCCCTAAATTCATGGGGAAGATTCCGAAGATTTATAAAACCGTGGATAGACCTGCAGTCGTGTATGGATGTTGGGCCACAAAGAGGGGATGAATGAAAGGTATTTGCCTGACATGCTAAGGGGGATTTGTGGTGTTACGTAATAAATGGATAAAATAAGGCTAAGACAGAACATATGAGGAAGTCTGAAAGTGGCGTCGGTGACAGAAATGTGGTGTGGTAATCGGTTGCCGTGCAATCGACATGTGATGCGGAGGAAAAAGGAAAATGTTGAGTATGGATGTAGATGGCTTTATGAGTAGAGGAAGACCAAAGTAACGATGGCTAAACTGTTTGAAGGATGATTTGGTTACTTAGATAGGAAGTAGGGCATGTAATATCGGAAGATTTTCAATTCCGATACTGAGTTTCGATATTAGATCTCAATATCGGAATTACGTTATTTAATTTGAAATTGCACATTTTATTTATAAATTGCACAAATTCGGTATGAGGTTAGATTGAGTGCAATAAAAATCATTTTTGAATAATATATTAAGTATATCATTTGGTTCAAACTTTGGTTGTTTTAAAATATTTATTTACCTACTTATTAAATCAAATAGCGATACTTCGGCGTAGAAAGGTCGTAAATGCCATTTTTAGACTGAAATTACATTATTTTGAATGTTAAAGTTTTATAATAGGTACTATTTCGATTTCTATATATTTTTTATAAACGATTTCTTGTAAAAAATAATGACCATAGGACAACAGTGAGACCACTCAATGCGTTAACGGTGAGGTGCGGCGCCGGAGCGGTACCGCAACGTCATCCTACATACAAATCTGTATACCGTGTCACACAAAATTTAAAGATTACCGTATCACCATAGTGTTATAGAAAAGTTTCAATGCGATTTGCCTTGAATCTAATTAACATAAAAACCACCCGAGTATCTTCATAATAATGTGTATTAGCAATAATTTATTTAGGTTTAGTTTTGAAAAAAGAATAATACGAAACAAAAAACTTGGATTCTTTGATAAAAAGAAGGAATATCATTAAAGCATTAATAACAGCAGCGATGGCCCAGTTGGCTGAAATGATGGCCCAGTGGTGGGGCAGCCCCGACTTACGAACAGTTAGTCGTGGGTTTGATCCCAGGCAGGCGCATTACTTTGTGTAATTTATTTAATCACTGCTGCTCTCAAAACGGATAAGGAAAACAACGTAAGGAAACCGGCATGTCTTAGAACCAAAAAAATCGAAGACATGTGACATCTGCCAACCCCCACTAGGCCCGCGTGCGGTGGATTATAGTCCATCCCTCTCCTAAAGAGGACGGTTGAGTCCCTGCAGTGGGAACATTATAGGCTGATCATCATCAGCCTTATCAGATTATTAGAAAGCCATCGTCTGTCACCAACTCATGACAGAGGTAAGCTACATTTTTGCCGACTGTAATAGTGTTTTATGTATTTATATTATTCTCTGTCCAAACTGCTTAAACATTCTTTCATGATTCTTCAAACACATAATTGTAGATCGTAGTAAGTACCTACTGTACCACTAAATGCAGTGTTATTCTTTAATTTATATAACAAGTTCTCTCCCTATATTGATTAGTGAAGAATCACCAAATTCATGACAAAATCAATGACTTAAATTATATTGAAAGCGACCATGACAATTAGAAACAACGAGATTCTATGACTTTTACTCCCTTTAGATGTTTTGATGAAAATTGTGGCATTTACACCCTTGACTCTAGTGACTAAATTGTTTTTTGATATTTCAATGTCACTCGTGACTTATATTGCTCTCCTATCGCATCATTAGTGAACTGGCAACCGGGATACGGATCTAAAATACAGGTTCAGTTTAAAATTCAAAATATAGAAAAATATGTCCGATATTGCAATTCCGATATTGAGTGATCCAATATCGGAATTGTAATATCGGAACTTTCGCTCCGAGATTCCGATATTACGAGATTCCGAGATTCCGATATTCATGCCCTAATAGGAAGTGACTGCTGAGATGAAGAGACATGCTGTGCCGACCCCAAATCAATTGGGGAAGTTCAGATTGCTTCGAGGTCTAGCTAGACAACAAATTTTCCCCGTAGAGAAATTACAAACCAAAAGCAATCGCCTTTGCAATAGCCTTCACATAAGTGCTGATATTACCTTTCTCGCTGTCCTCGATCGATTCGATGCTAATGACAATATTCGAATCAATGTAAACGCAGCCTTACTTCTGTCTTGTTTTCTTGTAAAACTACATTATGGAGTCGACATTTTCTCGCTTCAATAAAAGCACCTGTTGGTTCTGCTACGATTTAGTCTAAATAAAGTGCTTGATACGAATACACTCACATTTTAGTGTTAATTTACTTTGCATTCTTTGTTATATTGTTTTGAGGAGTGACAATGGTAAGTACCTACTTATATGTCTAGTTTACATTTTAATCTACCAGTTAGTTTAATTCTTGTTTTCAGAAACACTTAGCTATGTATCTTAATATTAAAGTGTGACTGTGTATTTAGCTGTGTCTTACTTAACATCACACCTGTAATTCCTGAAGTGTCCTCCAGATCTCTGTCTCAAGTAAAACGGAGTGGGCCTTTTGGCATTAACCGGGCACCGATCCAGACTCCGAGGCTGCTACGGAGATAATTATTATTCCTTTATATTATTATTTTATTTATTTTCCCAATCACACATTTTGCCCGATCTGGGAATCGAATCCAGGGTCACCCTTGTGACCACTAGACCAACGAAGCTGCACTACAAAATATCACAAACTTTATTGTACCCATTGTAGTTTTCGTAAGAGTCATGCAAATTGATCAATCAAGTCAGCATGAATGCGGAGTCGTATCACGCATTATCTCTATAGAATTTGTTTATTAATTGAGCTTGAACTATTCTGCAGTTTTTCGTATAGAAAGGAAAACTTTGCTAAAAGATGTTCCTAATAAAATCTCTGTTTGAAGACTTCTTACACAGATAAGGGCAGAAAACCTGAAGATGGGAAGTTCCTAGCTTTCGATCATCTCACATTTTGGGTGTCTAACGCGAAACAGGTGAGTTTTATGTTTTTTTTTTGTACCAATTAAATATGTTCTTCTAAGACCTCAGTCCAGTTTGGCTAAGTAGTTGCCTATTCTAAGGTATTAGGATATTTGTTTTCACCTACGTAGGTATAATGTTTTTTTTTTTTCAATTTATAAAATGTACCTACAACATGAAGAAACTATGATACTCTACATAATGCTTCGATTCGCTCAAATCAGTTGTATCGATCTCAAATATTATTCTTTAATAACATCACGGTCCTAATTCCCAAAGGATTAGGCAGGTGCATCTAACAGTACCTACACCCATTTGGCCAATAAGGTACTGATGTTAAAGCCCCATGTAATAGGGGCGGGCCTATGACTTCAATCGAGCACGTATCCAGACTAGGTGCTCGTGAAATTTCCTAATGGAAATACCCAATCAAATAACTTCATACCAACTTATTTATGTTTTTCTCATTCTTATGTCACAGGCTGCCAGCTACTATGTAACACGATTTGGCTTCGAACCGCTAGCCTACAGCGGTTTGGAGACAGGTTCGAGAAAAACAGCTTCATACGCCGTCAGAATGAATAAGGTAAACGGGTATTATGATTAGACGAGCCTCTGGTATTTATTTGTGCGAAATACTGGTTAATATTATTTTCAACACACTTGCTCGTAAAGTGAGCCTTATTACATCGTTCTTAGGGCCATACACCGAACTATAACTAACACGTGCATAATACAATTATACACTAGTGCATAATAGAATTATCACTACAAAGTAAAGTTAGTACCTTACTGCAAATTTTATGCGAGTAAACAGAGCATTTTGAATTTAACCGGGTAATACCGTTTTTTTTTAAATTTTATTGGTTGAGTTGCTATGTTCTTAAAAAAGTTTCGATACAAAAAAGATCGTGTTCAATAGTAAAAATAAATTAAATTAGTGCTTGCTCATTTCATGCAACGTTGAATTTAAATAGATAAATTTAACTTGTACGTTTTTAATAAATAAAACTTTCACTCAAATAATGTAACTTTTGTAATATTATAAATATAACTTTTTTTTAAATAAATTAACCTCATTCTTTTAGTCTATGGTAGATCGTCATTGTTACAGTATGACCATTTTAAGTTTGAATTTCATGGTGGCGCCACTGGTCAAGAAATATGCATCGCTACGTCAAACTTAGTACATTTATTTTAGTTCCGTGTTTTCCCGCCTGCACAGATAAGTTGGTCGAACTGTAGATGCGCGCGCATAGGAAAACCGATAATTTATTCCCGCTATTGTGAAAAAAAATTCATAACTCGCTCTAACTGTTGAAAATGACTTTTTAGTATTATTTTCTTCACAAGTGTGTTGAAAAACGTCGTATGATACACGTGTGTATTGATGATTACCGTCCTCGGCTATCTTAAGACCCTCACCTGACGGCTCGGGTCTCAATGGCGCCTCGGCGGTAATCACCAACATTACACACTTATATCATAATGTACTATTATAGATTAACTCTTTGATTGTGTTCGGTCAGTTATTTGCGTTGTTTAGAGACTTTCAACATTATCGGCAGTTCGGCACGCAACATATGGGTCGAACCATAATTCGTTCGTGTGCCCACAACCCGCCTCCTGAGTCGTGGTTATACCATAGCCATAGATAGCTTGCGCTCATGTCCAAGAGTTCCAAGACCCGACTAGCGAGACCACATCTAAACTAAATATGCTTTAATCAGGTAGATAGGACGTAGGCTACCTAAGTACTACACGTTTTGAAGAAGTAGGTATAGGCTTTGCGGTTCACGAATAAACGTAACATATAGGATCACGCCTGTAATCCTCTACAGGCATTTTGTACCTACCTACCTAATAGAACACTCACATTTGGGTCTCATAGGTTCACAAATTAGTACACCGCGTTTATTTTAACGTCCACAAAGTATGGCATCGGAAGACGAAATTATAGTTTGATGACAGACACGGTTGGCGCAGTTGCTCAAGCAATGGACTGCCGCGCTGCGTGTCGCGGGTTCGATCCCCGCACGGAACAAATATTTGTAAGACCTACAGAAGTTGTTCCGGGTCTGGGTAGTGGGTATTTGTGTATATGTGAGTTTAAATGTTTGTGAACGCACCCACGATACAGGAGAAATTCCTAGTGTGGGGCAACGTTTGTATAAAAAGTATGACTAGTCCGTTTTTTGTTGACCCTGGTCCATTGCTGCTGAATTTAGAGTCTGAATCGCTACCTAAGAGATGCGTACCTATGGGCTGCGGGTTTTCGAAAGAGATACCGTGGCCCCGGACACAAAGGGCTTAGAAGGAACATGGGTGGTTTTTAATCAGTAGAAGTCTGACACTCCCTTTCACTCCGCCCAGGGCGGGAGGAGTCATTTGATGATTTTCAACCCTCAAAAAAAAGAGGTGCGTATAATAACTCCGTTACTTAGTCAAAAAGCTTCTCAATTCAAGTTTTCTTTCGAAGGATAATTTTTCCAAATAGTAAAATAATAAATTGGACCCTAACCTACCATACATTGTAAACAAAATCTTAATTTATCATTTCATCCTACAGATCATATTCGTCTTCCAAGCTCAATACGACCCCGAAGAGACCGACTTTGTAAACGAAGTCGCGTACCACGGTGACTTCGTGAAAGACGTCGCCTTCCAAGTGGAGAACCTGGACTATATCCTGGAGTATGCCCGGAAACAGGGTGCTGTGGTCATCAAGGATTTGTGGGAGGAAGAAGACGAGTATGGAGTTGTCAGGCTGGCTACTATTAAGACGGTAAGGACTCTGTTATATAATTATATTACCTACTCTACTAGCTGCTGTTGCCCACGACTTTCGATCTCGTGATTTTTATTTAAAAAAATACTGTTAACATTATAAGGATTTCAATATTTTTCTATACCTAGCTTATGTTAGACATTAAAACATCAGCTATCTACCAGTAAAAGTCTCATCAAAATCGGTTTAACCGTTTCTGAGAATAGCCGTTTGAATCGGATTTTGTTAAGAATTTCAAGGGTTTTATTTTTATTGCACATTCCTTTTTCTAAAATAAAAGTAGCTTGCTAGACATTAAAACATCAGCTATCTGCCAGTAAAAGTCCCCTCAAAATCAGTCCAACCGTTTCGGAGACTAGCCAGAACCAACAGACAAGACAGAAAACAAAAAAAAATGTGGTTTGTAATATCAAAATTAATTTCAGCTTTTTACTGAATGCACTGAAATTATTAAAACAGAGTCCGTAGCTCTACGTCTACACCATTTAATTCACCTATTTGTTCAACAGTACGGAGACAACACTCACACATTAGTGGACAGATCCAAATACCGGGGACCCTTCCTGCCCGGATACCAGCTGCTCAGTAACGACCCTATCAACAAATTCCTGTAAGTAAATATTCAAAAAATATATACTTATATTGTTTTATTATTGGAATAAAGTTGTGACGGATTGGCGTCCAAGGAATGGAAAGAGAAGTGTTAGCCGTTCGGCGGCGAGATGGGCAAACGATCCATTGTTGCCATTGCGCTTGGCACAAGCTAAGAGAGGCCTATACCCAGCAGTGAACTGGTGAACTCGGGCTGTGGATGATGATGATGAATTATCAGAAGGCTGGTCTAGACTAGTCATGGCTCCAAAGCCGCCTCGTTCTTGGAGAGTCTATCACATATTTTATTACCAATTGTTTTTCTGCAACAGGCCAAAAGTAGAGATAAACTTCATAGACCACGTGGTAGGCAATCAGCCTGATGGTGGCATGGAGACAGCTGCGTCGTGGTATGAACGCTGTCTACAATTCCACAGGTAAGAAACCATTAGTGATATAAAACGGCACGGCTGGCGCAGTGGCTGAGCGATGGGACTGCTGCGCTGTGTGTCGCGGGTTCGATCCCCGCACGGAACAAATATTTGTAAGGCCTACCGATAGTTGTTTCGGGTCTGGGTGTGTTTGTGTATGTGAGTTTAAATGTTTGTAATCGCACCCACGATATAGGCATAATCCTAGTGTGGGGCAAAGTTTAAAAAAAAAAAAGTACTTACTTAAAGACACCCAACGTCAATTTTTTAAACTGACATGGTCACCTCTGCGGTGCCACCGACAATGTTGTGGAGGTGACGGAGTTATGGGCCAACAGATTTATGTGTTGTGCCACGACTCGAAGAAAACGAAGACAGCCGACTGGGATATTCACTTTATTCCTAGTTCTAATCCAGCAAGATTTGGTTTCCTCATTTCCAAATTATTTCTTTTTGCGATCTAGCTTTTTTGTTAGCACCATCTCTATACTTACCATGTCTACTGTTTGTTGGATTAAGTTACATAACAGAATGGTTACTTTAACAGTTGACTGCTAGCTACAATGTGACGAGGGTCTCATTAACTCAAGCAGAGTTTTAATAAGTTTTTTTATTTATTTATTTATTTTGTAAAACCTAAGTAAGTATTACAGATAGTCTTTGTTAAAATGAGCACTATGTTTTGCCATTAGATGGCGTACAAAATTACATTAACACATTAATTAGGTATAATTTAAAGTGGCATGTCAACAGATCACAATAAAAATAATTCAAAATAATATATGTCAAGTACAATAAGAAATAAAAATAAAATAAAAAATATGTCAGTAAGTTGCATCTATAATACTTAACACTTTAGTATGATCCTACGACAGCAAAAATAATGCTAACGTATAACGTGCCTAAGTCAACTTAACTATCTTTTAACTTCCCAAGGTTCTGGTCAGTAGACGACAGTCAAGTATGCACGGAGTACTCAGCCCTTCGCTCCATCGTGATGGCGAATTACGAGGAGACGGTGAAGATGCCTATCAACGAGCCCGCGGCCGGCAAGAGGAAGAGTCAGATCCAGGAGTATGTGGAGTATCATGGAGGAGCCGGCGTGCAGCATATCGCTTTAAATACTGAGGATATAATTACTGCTGTAAGTATGCTTTTTTGACCAGGAACCGATATAAAGAACCTTAGTATTTTCGGTAGCATTATTGTAGTTATCTAGCCGGAGCTTCAAAAATAGGCTTTGAAGGATGTGGGATAAGGTGGAAAGATGCTCATCCTCATAAAAAAGTTGTTGTTGGTTTTCTGTATAAATACAGGCATTTTAATCGCGCGGATGGCATAGATATTTCGCTAAGCAGGAGTAGTGTGTTATCAGTCTGGAAGTACAGATGTCGCCGCTGGCAACGAGTGTTCCATAGTTTCTGCCATCATGCTTACCAATGCGTATACCATCCAAATGTCACTCAGAATTATTAAATGACAGCTTTTCTTTTATCAAGAAACTCTTAGAGAATAATTCCTTTTTCCCAGATCGAGAAACTGCGAGCCCGCGGTGTAGAATTCCTCTCCATACCTTCGAAATACTACAAGCTGATTCGCGAGCGCCTCCAACAAAGCAAGGTGAAAGTAGCTGAGAGTATCGACACACTGGAGCGCCTCAATATCTTGATAGACTATGATGATGATGGCTATCTGCTGCAGATCTTCACGAAGAACACTCAGGATAGACCTACTCTGTTCTTGGAGGTTATACAGAGGAGGAATCACAATGTGAGTACTTAGAGGGACTTTTTTTATTGATTTGGGACTTGAGCAAGGCGAAACCACACTCAGAAATTTAGGCAGTGGACATAAAATCATACCATAAAACTAACGATACGGTTGGTCCATAAATTTAAAGTCGCTCAGCGAGCTATGCTAGGGGTCTCTCTCAGGGATCGCATCCGAAATGAGGTGATCCGACAGAGGGCCAGAGTTGTCGACATAGCTCACAGAATAAGTAAGCTGAAGTGGCAGTGGGCCGGCCATATTAGTCGCAGAACCGATGACCGTTGGAGTAGACGTGTTCTTGAGTGGAGACCGCGAATCGGCAAGCGGTCGGTGGGACGCCCGCAGGCTCGGTGGAGCGATGATCTTCGCAGAGTGGCTGGTAACAACTGGATGAGAGTTGCCGAAAATCGAGTTGAGTGGCGTAAGATTAAAGAGGCCTATATCCAGCAGTGGATTGCAATAGGCTGATGATGAAAAAAAGTTTATGAATGCATAGGGCAGATATGGATCCAATAAAATTATTTGATTCACGAGTAACAAAATGAAAAGGGTTCGTGTCCCTGGCTATTCATAGGGTAGAAAGATCTACTCTTCTTTACCAAGCTCAAATTAATATTAGAGGAAAATTAAATAGTTTTTTTTAAGATATTGTTTCTTTCCAGGGTTTTGGCGCCGGAAACTTCAAAACACTATTCGAATCTATTGAACTGGAACAAGATAAACGTGGCAACTTATAAACTGAACTGAATCTTAGTTATATTTCATAACCGGGTAAAACGGGGTGAATAGAAAAGCAGGGGTTTAAGTTTGAGAGGGATTTTGACGTAGGTAGACTTAATATGGTATGTAGCCAAAAAGGCCCAAACAGTTAAGTAAAATTAAGAAAATAAAATAGGTTAGTAGTTGGTTACATATCATTTTAATACAACATTAAAATCCCTTTCAAACTTTTTTCTCTATTCAACCCTGCGTTTCTATTCACCCCATTTTACAGTACATTTATTTCTTACCTTTAACTATTATGTATAATAAGGGATGTATATAAAACACCGCTTGAAGAATATAAGGTAAATGACTAACGTCTAGGTACTTAGCCAAATATATTTGGCCTTTAAACTCTCGCAACTCGAGTGTTTTTAAAAGTTTTTATCTCTGAATCTTTTCTTTACCTCTTAACTTAATAATGTACAAATACATCATGTAAGCTGTTTTATGTAAATAAAGAAATAAAACCAATATAAAAAGAGTATCATTTTATTGAAATACCATTGATTAACATGATACACACCGTCTTTTACATCAAAATCGTATTACGAGTGCCAGCGTATTTACAAAAAATACAAGTACCATATTATTCGTGAAAAAAAAAATGCACAAAAAAATCCAAAATGTCGCGTTCTTGGTTCGCGAAATAAATATTTATTATTCATTTTGTGGACAGCACCAAAATATTATAGCGACCGGTTTTAAAGACTGGTTTGATACACGAAAATAATTTTATCAAGTGTGGTGTTAGGAATATAATTTGTGATTAATTTATATGAGGTGATAACGTTCAGTTAGACTTTAGAGCGATCTAAAGTACCTATGTATAAAAGCTTGAGAACTGCGTAGTACCCAAGCGTAAATATTGTATTGAAAAACATAATGGAAAAATGATTGAAAACACGGAAGATATTGTAGAAATATAATGAATATGTGATGTTGATAAGAATCGGAATGTACTTTAATGATGCACCAAGAAATAATGAATATAGAAAAAAGATTTGCACGAGCGATAAGAATGATTATGTCAAATCAAAAACAGTTGTAAAACAACAACAACAGAGGTCATTTTCGTATATCAATCCGTCATGAACGGTCCGAATCACAAAACCCGACGGACATAACAAACATCAATAAAATGTATGCAAAAGTAAAATATATGCACAAATTACTGCGCAGTTCCCTCCTGCATAGACGTGCCGAACATAACCGAAGATTGACGAAGTTTCACGAGAATACGTCATACTCGGGCGTTTCCGCCTTCCTTCGGCGAAATTGCACAGGAGTGGGAAACGAAGTCTAGGGACAAATTAATCTGAGTAATAAAATGGAGTAAGTAGTAAAATCTTTCGTAACGAAATAATGTTTTTTTTTTTTAACTCTGATTTTGTCTACTTCGGCAAACTTCGCCAATCTTCGGTCAGTACTCGAGAGGAAAACATTATAATTCGTCAAAAATTCAATTTAATATTACGTTACAAACTTCTCTTCGCCTTGTCAATCCTAACGTTCATGTGCTCATTCGTTCTCTATACATTTACATTGAGAGAGCGAATGAATTATAATTATGTAAATCGAGTTTTTTTTAACATTTATTAGATGGCCACACTGATTTTGTTACCTAACTTGAACTAAAATTATAATTTTGAGCTTGCGTTGATATTATAAGCTTTAAAACTACTACATTATAATTTATTATCAATATAAATATTATTATTAAATCGAAACATTTTGCGATAGTTAACAAAATCAGTCGACATCAACGTCAATTATAATTTTGTTTCACTTCAGATCTTTTATTTGAAATATTTGATAATACTATAGATTTTTCAGTTATTCAAACTGGAGTCAGGGAGTGACCAGATATCGACGTGGAATCGGCTTGAGCCGATTACCCAAACTAAACTGGTACTACTGGGAGTTCGGCTAGGCGCCTTCCACTAAAAAGGGTAATGAGCGGAAACTGAGCTGATGATCTGAGTGGACCGGAGTAAATATAGTAGTCCGCTCATTCAGTGGAAGCACTTCTATGAAAAAGGCCGTTGCTAGTTAAACGGAGTCCGTACGGAGCCCGCTCCGCTTGCAGTGGAAGGCGGGAATTATAGACCTACCGCCAAAGAAGTGAATTATATATTTTTGAGGACCTCCTTTGTGGTCGTCATAATTACTGCCGCTCGGTCTATCTTTAGGTTAAGCCGCGCTTGCCTAGGTTGCTTCATGGATAGGTGACCATCTATTACATACCGAGTTTCCACCATGCCTCGGAAAGCACGTAGATCTTTAGACAGACGTTACGGCTCGTCAGTGGATCGAAAGTGACAACCAGTCTTACCTAGTACTAACTGGGTTGTGGAGGTCAGATAGGCAGTCGCTGAATGTAAAATACTGGTATTTTGCTTTATCCAGTCAGACTGGAAGCCGACCCCAACATAGTAGGCAGATAAAAAGCGGTTTTACACCAGTTCAAGCCGATTCAAAGTCGATATTTTCACTCCCTTTAGTGAAACTTTATAGTTAGTTATTTTTATCACTAACCAAACGTGTTATACCGTTTGTTATAGACAAATCTTATAACATTGGATAAGTGACAACCAACATACCCATAAGGAAATACTCGGAATTTAAGCTAATAAAACCTAACTTTCTACAGTCTCAGATATTTCGAGCTTTGTGTGGGTAGTCTTGTATGGGTTTCATTTAATTTAAAGTTCTTTGAATGGGGAAACATACTATAAAGAATGACCTATAACAAAAAATTAGAAGACATAGGATTTCTATTAAACCAAACTGGACCTGCGTGGGAGACGGCAACCTCCATCTTTTAGAGAGGAGGACTTACTCCCAGTGAGGGAAAGTCAAAAGACTGATTTTGTTGTCCTATTGACCGCCACAGTCAAGTAAGACGACAAGCCAAAAATAACCTTAAATCGTCAGACTTAAGGCACTTTTTTGCTTGTTCGGCTTGTCGTCTATACGTGACTGTGGCGCTCAAAAGGTTAAAAGAAAATATGTTATTCATATTATGATAGTCGTTTTGTGTGAAAGAAAAAATTTAGATGAAATTTTTATTATCAAGAAATTAGAGGTATGAACAAAAACTTCTAAATGCAAAGAAACGAGTTTTATTGGAGGTAAGAAAACAAAATTAATGTAATTCGAGACCAGCTCTGCATGTATAATATGTACGGATAGAGTAGGTATATGTAAGGGACTTAATAAAAGACGACAAATTTTTCGCCGACCCCAAATGAATTGGGATAAGGGCAAGAAAACAATTATATAAAAACTACTAGGACTACAAACAAACACAATAATGGAAGATCAAATGTTTTTATAAATTTTGATTTAAATAAACGAAATAGTAAGCGAGTATGGAAGACACAAATATCATATTATTATTACTCAATTACGTAAATATACGTACTTATAATTTCTTCAATTACTTATAAAGCGTACATCTTTTGCTTGTTGATGTTGCTCAAAGCTGACATTAAATCAAGTAAAATACTACAAGTTAGGTTTTCCTCATTTATAAAAGTAGAGTTTCAACACCCTATGTCATCGAGTCTATATCAATAGCAAGAGAAAAATCACTGATAGCAGCTTTGTCAATGCGGTAGCCATGTCTCCATAATAGCACCGATTAAAAAAAATAAAATGACGAACTTAAGCATCCTAAGCCATCAACATAATTTCGACCTCTTTTAACTGAAAACGTCTATTCAAATACTTAGCGACTTCTGCACAGTAATTCCCCTCTGTTGTCCATACAAAGATACCCACAGTGTGACTCAGTACATTCCCTCTCCCCCTTACGCCTGGTCCACCTTGTCAGGCTCGACATCGTCCGGCTCCACGATCTCAAAGTCTCGGTCCGTAGACGAACGCTGACTGTTCTCCGATTCGGATTCCGATTGTTTGTCGGCTGGTGGAGTTGATGTGTCTTGCTCGGACGATCTGGGAAGGTAGATTTTCAGGTTAATATTGTTTTTATAGGGCAAAACGTTGCGTCGTCGTAATGTGTCGTCACCGAGGGAGGTCTCGAAAACGCTGGCGTGACGACTTAGAAGCGTTTGGGACAAATTGGACAGATAAAACCGCACAGAGAGATATTTGATATTGATATTTAGGCGGAGGAGGTATTTGCCTGACAGTGGGATGTGGGACAATATATTAAAATTATATATAAAGTGTTCATGCCAACCGCTGGCGCCACCTATCACCGGCGCTCCGAACTTGGTGATCGCTGAGCATTCACGCTGGCACAGGGGTTCATACATTCATCACCACCACCAGGCGGAGCCAGTGTCGCGCGGATCCCTTCCACGGATTGCAACATCGCTAACTCACCGCAGCTATAAAAACTTTTTGTTTGTATAGAATCAGTCCTTTTTACCTTCTCTCTTCCTTCAAGTCACATCCATCATCCTTTACAGACCCCCGCCATGGCCATGGCGGTCTAATCCATCCACGCAGTCTGTAACTTATGTAATTTCATACATATTTCAAAATATAATTGTGAAACCATCACGCTCGCATTATTTCAACGACGGACAGACCTGATCCCCAACATTTTGGTCCTACGAGACGGATCTACAAGAATACCAGCCGGAAGAAGACTCCACATACACGGTGCCGACCACGTTGCCGGCACGTTGCGGACTTTGACTCGGACTGGAGCCGGGCGCTGAAGACAATAGCTGGCTGTGAAGACGATCGACCGGGTGCAGCGATCATCACGATCGACCGAGTGCAGCGATCATCACAGCTGGTCCAGTGACCCAGCAATAACATCAAACCAGAGAAAAAGGCAAAGGCGTAAGATACGTAAACGGTCAGGTCTCTGTTCCGTCCCGTCAATCCCACCCGTCACATCCATTCAGTTAAAGATTTGTGTTAAAGCTGTGTTTCGTTTCAGTTCACGCGAGTGTGGCAGCCACGTGGACCAGGTGATATTTGCATGTGAGTAACCACACCACATCACACCACACCACATAACGCTCATCCATATTCCGTCAGAATGTCGGTCAAGGCAGTGGACGAAGTTCTTTCCGAATTAAAGAAACGTAGGGGTAACATTAAGGGTCGGTTAACCCAGTTTAAAAATTACGTGGAATCGTTCGCGGGAGCTCACTTAACAAGCTTACAAACAGCTGAGTTAACTTTACGTGTTCAAGCCGCGAGTGAATTATACGATAAATTCGACAACGTAGAAAATGAACTCGAACTACTCCTTCCGGAATCCGAAACAAACGCGAATCTACAATACATAGAAGCATTAGAAGATATTTATTTTACGGCAATAGCCAGTGCAAAGTGTTTAATTAAAAACGCGGAAATTACAAGTCGACTTCCAATTGCATCGGAACCACGTGTCAATATTAAATTACCAGACATAAAATTACCTGCCTTCGATGGAGCCTATGATCACTGGCTAGAATTTAAACATTCATACGTAACCATGATTCATAATCGTTCCGATCTAGACGAGATCCAAAAATTCCATTATTTGCGGTCAGCACTTAGTGGAAGCGCGTTACAAGTGATAGCAGCGTTGGAATTTAGCCCAGCCAACTACGTTCACGCATGGGAGTTATTGGAAAGCCGTTATCACAACGAGAGGTTGTTAATTAATAATCACGTAAAAGCGTTGCATAATATTCCATCACTAAAACAAGAATCGCCATCGCAAATAAGGAAATTAATTGATACTATTTTACGTAATCTGCGCGCTTTAAACTCACTAAATGAACCCACAGTTAATTGGGATACATTAATAATTTATTTAGTGGTCAGTAAGCTGGACTCGTCTACAGAACGCGAATGGGAAACCCACATCGGTGCCACGTGTCTAGGTTCACGAGAAAAAATAAAACTTAACGATTTAATAACGTTCCTCCGAGGTCGAGCGGACACGTTGGAAATGATCGGCACTAGCCACATAAAGGAAAAAACACATCATAGCGACTTTAAACACCAAAACGATAAACGAAATTCACAGCGCGTACATAGTTACGCGGCTACTAAGGCGACGCGTTATAGTAATTACCGTGGTGCTACAAATAAACAATGGGATTTACCCAAGTGTGTCCTGTGCAATAGGGAACATTCATTATACTCGTGTACAGCATTCCTTAATATGTCCGTGAGAGACAGAATTAAATTCATTAACGAAAATAAGATGTGTGCAAATTGCTTGAGAAACGGTCACGCGTTAGATCAATGCAAGTTCGGTTCGTGTAAACAGTGTTCAAACAAACATAACAGTTTGCTACACATGGACGAGGCGGGAAACAGCGCTTGTGTGCGTGCGTCGTCGAACGGAGGGAACGTACATCCACAATCACACAGTTTGGCGACATCAACAGTGCATTCACGCGACTCGGCCACTACTGTTGTGTGTGAAGCGAACACTACCGAATTCAAGTTAATAAGTACTGTTTTGCTCTCTACGGCGTTAATTGAAGTAGCTGATAATAATAACGTGTATCATACGGCCCGCGCGCTCTTAGATAACGGAAGCCAAAACTGCTTCATAACTGAGAAATTTGCAAAGAAAATAAATGCAATATATATACAGTCCACTATTCAAATATCGGGTGTGGGACAGTCAGTCTCGCAATCACAGCATTCATGTGACGTCACAATACGTTCAAAATTAAGCGATTTCAATACCAAGCTTCGCTGTTTAATCTTGCCATGCATAACATCCAGTTTGCCTACGATAAACATCGAAGCCGGTAATATATATATACCTGAGTTCTTACAATTAGCAGATCCGACGTTTAACGTAAGTTCAGAAATTGACTTGTTGATCGGCGCGGATAGATTTTGGGATCTTCTAGAAACAGACAAAATACGTCTAGCAAGTGGCCCATTCCTACAAAATTCAAAATTAGGATGGTTATTGTCCGGTCCTGTGCTCGCGAGGAGCCCAAAACCTGCTCACGTTCATTGCCACTTCAGTCAGGAAATCGATAAACAACTCCGGCTGTTTTGGGAACTCGAAAACATTCCTTCATCATCATGCGCACCCTTAACAGATGATGAACGCACCTGCGAAAACATATTCAATAACACTACAAAACGCGTTGAAAACGGTAGATTTTCGGTTCGTATACCGTTGAAAGAGGCACCAGATGCCCTAGGTGATTCTTACACGTCAGCAACGAAACGATTTTTAACCTTGGAGCGTAAACTCGATCGTTTACCAGAGCTTAAACATTTATACTCTAACTTCATGCGTGAATACAATGATTTAGGTCACATGTCCAAGTTGGAGACTTGTAGTCAACCAAATTATTATCTTCCACATCATGGTGTTGTCAAGGAATCTAGTTCAACAACAAAACTACGCGTTGTATTTGATGCTAGTGCCGTCACTAGCTCGAATAAATCATTAAACGATATTCAGTACCCGGGACCCGCGTTACAAAACGATATTTTCTCGATTTTGTTACGATTTAGACAATATAAATATGTAGCTTGTGCAGACGTGGAGAAAATGTTTCGTCAAGTTCTTCTCCAGCATGACCAAAGGTCACTACAATTAATATTGTGGCGGGATAATCCTTCAGATCCGTTAGATACATATCAACTAAATACAGTCACGTACGGAACTGCGTCAGCACCATATTTAAGTATGCGCTGTATTAGACAGTTAGCATTAGAGTGCGACGATGACGTCATCGCTCGCATCATCACGGAAGACATATTCGTGGACGATCTCATCACCGGTGATGATGATCTAAACAACTTGCTTCAAATATGTCAAAAAACATCAGACGTGCTCCAATCGGGGTGTTTTCCTTTGCGCAAGTGGACCTTTAATTCAGATGCATCTCACAACAAAGCCACAGAACGCTTCATAGGCGAACATGCGCAAACCAAAACACTCGGATTGGGTTGGCATAACACTGGTGACGAGTTACACTTCGTTACAAATATTGAGAACCAAGACAACAATTCACGTTTAACTAAGCGAATAAGGTTATCAGTAATATCACAAATATACGACCCATTGGGTCTTCTTTCGCCGGCAGTCATGATTTCAAAAATGATTTTACAAAAATTATGGCTGAGTAAAATTGACTGGGATACTCCGGTCTCTCAGGAAATTGCTAACATTTGGAAACATTTTATTTTTACGTTAAGATTTCTAAACGATATTCGCATCCCTCGCCACGTAATAGGCGATCATAATCAATACACAGAGCTTCATATATTTACCGACGCGTCTCAAGACGCATACGGCGCGTGTACCTATATACGTACATTTAGCAATATCGGTGACGCAACCGTTCGACTATTGTGCGCTAAGGGCAAAGTCGCACCTTTAAAAACAATCAGCATCCCGCGCTTAGAGCTGAGCGCCGCGCTTCTGGGAGCCCAGCTATTTAATAAAATAATTAAATCTCTTAGATTGCAGTTCAGTAAAGTATACTTTTGGACGGATTCCACAATCGTTATGGGTTGGATTAAAATGTCACCACATTTATTGAAAACGTTCGTACAAAACCGAGTAACTGAAATAAATGAACTCACAGGTGACTCAGTGTGGTTACATGTGAGTAGTAAGGACAACCCAGCTGATCTATTGTCTAGAGGTTGCGGCCTAGATTTATTAAAAGATAACGGACTTTGGTGGCACGGTCCATCCTATTTACATAATCGTTCACATGACTTTGAGCAAACTTACCGCGATAATTCGGAAGAATATAACTTACCAGATTTAAAACAAAAACAAACCTGCTTACCCAATATTCAGCACGAAGACATACTTAAATTCGACAAGGACGCGTCATTCACAAAGCTCGTACGAATCGGTAGCTACGTACAAAGATTTATAGCAAACTCAAGAGCTAAGCAAACAGAACGACAAACCGGTTTCTTATCTGTAAACGAGTTGGACGCCGCGCTGAGAATGTTAATTAGGCTCGTTCAAAGGAATTCATTTCCAGATGTTTTGAATAACTTAACAGCTCAAATTCCTATCAAGCAACGTTGTAAACAATATAATCGAATTTCGGGTTTAAATGTTTTTATTGATGAACATAAAATAATTCGGGTTGGCGGTCGAATATGTAATTCATCCGACTTCACCTACGATAAAAAACATCCGATTTTATTATGCAGTAAGCATCCATTCACGATTTGTTTATTTAAGCACGAGCATGCACGATTATTACATGCCGGACCTCAACTTTTATTGGCTACCATGCGTGAATGTTGGTGGCCATTGAACGCTAGAAATCTTGCTAGAAAAATAGTACACGAATGTATAACGTGCACACGTAATCGAGGTAAGACACTAGCGCCCCTCATGGGCAACTTACCCCCCGAACGGTTGGAATCGGGCTACCCGTTTATGCGAACCGGTGTGGACTACGCGGGACCGGTTTTCATATTATCCAGAAAGGGCAGAGGTTCTAGACTAACTAAGGCATACATTTGTCTTTTTATTTGTTTCACGACTAGAGCCATGCATTTGGAACTCGTTACTAGTTTATCTACAAACGACTACATATTAGCACTAAAACGTTTCATTAGCCGGCGAGGTACGCCTCGCACTATCTTCTCCGACAACGGTAGAAACTTTGTGGGCGCGGAAAAGGAGTTTCCTTTATTTCTCCATAAGGAATCGGAGGCCATTATTGATTACGCTTCCACTAATAGCATTGAATTTCGATTTATTCCTCCTTATTCTCCACACTTTGGCGGACTATGGGAGGGCGGGGTGAAGTCATGCAAGTATCACCTGAGACGCATAGTAGGTAACGCGCGACTAACTTACGAGGAATTTTCCACGGCTTTGACACAAATCGAAGCTGTCTTAAATTCCCGTCCAATGTCACCTCTTTCCTCAGACCCTTCTGACCTTTCCCCCCTCACCCCCTCACACTTCCTCATTGGCCGACCGTTAACGTCGCCACCTTCAAGGAATTTTCCAGACCAGCCAACTTCGAGTCTGACACGCTACGAGCGCATCGAGCAACTGCGGCAGCACTTCTGGCGTCGCTGGTCTACAGAATACATCTCTGAGCTGCAACAGCGAACCAAGTGGAAGACCAAGCAGGAGGACATCACCTTGGACAGCCTTGTCCTCATCAAGGACGACCAGTTGCCACCATTGAGGTGGCGGCTCGGTCGCATTCTACGTGTCATTCCAGGCGGAGACGGCATAGCACGAGTGGCTGACATCAGGACAGCTGCTGGCACGATCAGGCGTGCCTTCTCCAAGATCTGCCCGCTGCCTCCACAACCTGTGAGCGGCGACGCCTGACTCCGTGCCGGGAACCATTTTGGAAGCAGCGCTTCCAAGGCCGGGGGCATGTTCATGCCAACCGCTGGCGCCACCTATCACCGGCGCTCCGAACTTGGTGATCGCTGAGCATTCACGCTGGCACAGGGGTTCATACATTCATCACCACCACCAGGCGGAGCCAGTGTCGCGCGGATCCCTTCCACGGATTGCAACATCGCTAACTCACCGCAGCTATAAAAACTTTTTGTTTGTATAGAATCAGTCCTTTTTACCTTCTCTCTTCCTTCAAGTCACATCCATCATCCTTTACAGACCCCCGCCATGGCCATGGCGGTCTAATCCATCCACGCAGTCTGTAACTTATGTAATTTCATACATATTTCAAAATATAATTGTGAAACCATCACGCTCGCATTATTTCAACGACGGACAGACCTGATCCCCAACATAAAGAAATAATAAAAAAAAAAAATAATAAAAAATTGCGTAGAAAAGAACGTATTGTTGTTAGTTTTAGGAAATATTATACGCTTCGGTGAAGGAAAATATTGTGAGGAAAGAAGCATTTTTTTTTTGGTGGGTGGAAAATCATCGAATAACCCCCCTCCCCCCCCCCCGCTCTTGGGCAGAGCGAAGGGGAGTGTCAGACTTCTACTGACTAAAAACCAAACCCATGTTCCTTCCTCGCCCTTGCGTCGGAGCCGCGTTAACCTTTCGACAAACCACAGCCCCGACGGGTCGACAAACCACAGCCCCGACGGGAAAGAAGCATGCCTGAGAAATATTTCTGGACGGCACGTTATATTATATTATATTATATATTATATTATATAATAATCATCACGCAGGTTTTTTTTTTTGGGGGGTTTGGGAAATCATTCCTCTATATGGTAAAAGGAATATATTTCCCACCATTTTTTCACCTCAAAAATTAAACAATTTGTTCCTGTTAGGTATTCTATGATTGTACAGAGCTTATTTAAAGACTTATCAATCACTCATTAAATATTCAAAAAACACAAAAAAGTAAAAAAAAATATTTTCTACCAATTATACCTATGCCAATTTGCCCTTATTTTCCGATTGCCAGATCGTTCTGCCTAATTAAGGGATAACCCCGCTCTGGGCAGAGCGAAAGAGAGTGTCAGACTTCTACAGACTAAAAACCACCCACATGTATGTACCTTCTTAGCCCATTGTGTCGAGGCCGAGGAGCTATCTCTTTTGAACAACCCGCAGCCCCTAACCTGGAATGATAATTTACTCACTTTTTCTCCACAGCGGCATCCTCGCTGACCTCCTCAACAGGTTCCACGCGAGGTTCTCCTTCCTGTTCCTCCTGCTTCTCCTCTAGAAGGGGCGTCTTCTCCCCTTCATCATCAGACAACTTGTCTTTCTTCTTTTTCTTTTTGTTCTTCGCTGCCTTGTCGGCGTCGGAACCGGGGCGGTACTCGTACTGCAATGGAAATAGGACGGAGTTAGAAATTGGATGTAATTATTGTAAGTTTTTTTGCGACCGCGATATATGTTAAGAAATGGTTAAAAACTTCTGCCATTGTGGTAGCAGAAGTTTTTAAGGGTAGTTGATAAATGAAAATTAACTAGTCCATCAGATAGATTTTCAAAAAAATATTGGACACTTTTTATTTCTATTTTCACGTAAACAAAAAAGGAAAACGATACAGTGCTTCAAAAACTCGTGTGACGTCACATTTTTTACCGAAAAATGACGTCACAAACCCACACTCATGATCTTTGATGCGTTTTATTTTCGTCATTTTTTATTAATTAGATAAAACAAAAAAACGTATCCAATATTTTCCGATAATCTAAATAAAGGACTAAACAGAATTATATTTTCTTTAGTCAGGAAAGTAGCCAATTGTGCTACTAGTTTGGAGTTTCGGTAACGTCCACCAGTTTTGAACTTTCGCACAGCTTATTTACATAGATCTCTTATATAATATGAACCACTAGCTGTTGCTAAACTCGAAAATTATCCTACGGTAAAATAAAATCGGGATAAGAACTATCCTATGTGTTAATCCAGGTTATAAACTATCTGTGTACCAAATTTTATCCAAATCCGTTTAGTAGTTTTTGCGTAAAGAAGTAACAAATAACAAACACACACAAACTTTCACCTTTATAATATTAGTGTGATAACTCACTTTATAAAGCGGCCAGAACGAGGCGAAGAAGCCGACGTCCTCTGTCAGATTAGGCAGCAACCACAGATGATGTCGAGACAAGGTCACCATCCACACCAGACAGAACACCACCACCCGCAGTATTGTGAGACCTATGATCGTCACCAGGAACGCTGCGGCTGCGATACTTAGGTAGTATACACCCTTTCTGAAATGAGAAGGCAAGGATTATTGAACAGGTTGAATGATGAAGAGATTTTGTGGTTGAACTGTGGGTATTTCAAACAAGGAACTGTTATAGCTGCAATCAGTCGATCAAAGGTAAGGTCGTTTCGTCGATAGGTGACCATTAATCGAGACCTACACGTGCTTTACAAAGCATGTTCAGCATCGGTAAGATGTAATTCGAACATCTTAAGGCGACATTAGCTGCCCGCGACCTTGAGCGCGCGTTTAACTCATCGCCTAAACAAATAAGGTTGAAAATGGCGATGCGTTTGATGCTCGTGACTGCCAAAATGAACGATAGTTCGCAGATTTAATTTATTAAAAAAAAAATACGCTGTAATGTTAAAATATTTTTACATATGTCTTTAGTTGGTTAAATTTCCTTTCTGATAGTAAAAAAATAAATAACAGTTGTCACTCAAAATATTGAGCATTTCGAGACGAAAAAGTTTTTTCGTGATTTTTTTGTGATTTTGTGATTTTTTTTTTCGAGGTTCTTGATTACTTTTAGAAAATATTTTTGCATAAGTCTTTTACCTATACATTTGACTATACACTGTATTTTTTTTGGAATTGTAATAAGTAGCAATACGGCTAACTCTGCGACGAAAAACAGGTCGTTTTTACGGTTCCCCCGTTAACTGCGTCTTAAGGCTGAACCTCCTCTAGGTAGCCCACAAAATTCGAATTTTCTGACGTTTTTGGCAATTTGCGGGTGGGTTTCAGGTTGTATGTTAAATAAATTAGGATTCGCGACCGTAACAAATGTTACTTTACTGAGTAATAATGATTAAAATCACCAATACAACCCTCTCAGTTTATTTAACATCCTTGAATGCCTTTTTCATCAAATAGTCACTCATGGAAGTAATCCATCCATCTTTTCTTTGGTATAAAGAATGCTTACCTGACAGTAGCGGGCCACAGCGGGAACATGCAGACAGTGATAGTACCCACGACCACCAGTATCCCGCACAGCCAGTAGTACCACGGCTTGGGGTCGTAGATCCACACGTAGGCGTCCAGCGTGTCGAGGAACACCTGCTCCATGTGCATCTCCAGACGTATCTTGCGTTTCTTCTTCTCTTTTTCTTTAGTGTCTTTTGTGTCCTGGAAAATGGGTTTTTAGTAAGATGAAAATCATGGATATGATTGTTGAAAAAAATAATATAAAACGTCTTAGAATATTTGTGCTCAAAAAATGCACAGTTTCGAAGAATATCATCAAACTCTCGATGTGTGATGTGATGTGAAAAAACGACATTGTCATACAAGTAAGAGTATTTTACATTAATAATAGTGGTTTTGTTAAATCACTTTGTATGTTTTTTTTTTAAAGTACAATAATTGAAAATAATTCATATGGCAGTTGGTTCTTAGACATAGGTTCTTTCTTTAATTCATACCCAAGAGTTATGTATGAGATACCTATAAAAAAACACCTATTATAAAAAAAAAACAGATGTTTCAGAAGATTTCCTTACCTTTCCTTCGCAGGCACTAGCCTGACTCTTCTCTCCATCCTTCTCATCGCCACTTTTGCTTGATTTTTCCAATTCCTTCTTCTTCGATTTCCCTTTCAACTCTTGTTCGGTCACAGGAACCTGCAATATGGTAAAATCATTAGATTCAGATAGAAAATGGTGTCAGAACGGGATTCGTACGGCCAGCACCAGAAGTAATTAAAAAACCGGCCAAGTGCGAGTCGGACTCGCGCACCGAGGGTTCCGTAAAAAAAATATATTTTGTGATGTAACTAAAAATTTATGGTTTTCGTAATTTTTCCTTTATCTATGCTATAAGACGTTGCTTCGTACCAAATTTCAAGATTCTGAGTTCACGGGAAGCACCCTGTAGGTTTTGATTCCCTTGCAAGTGTCGAAAATTTGCGGCATAAACGGCTGTATCTTTTGATTGCGTTGGCTTAGAAGTTTGATTTTCAGCTTCAAGGGACAGTAGACCTGAGTAATTGATATAAATTTCAGCTTCATACCTCCACGCGTTCCTGAGAAAAAGGGTCTTGACAGACGGACGGACGGACGGACAGACGGACAACAAAGTGATCCTATAAGGGTTCCGTTTTTTCCTTTTGAGGTACGGAACCCTAAAAATAATTCTTCTTCTTTTCTTCGTTTTAATTACTTTAATAATTGCGAGGCTAATCAATATTTTTTCTTTTCTTTCTTTCTTTAACTGTTATCGATATTGAGATAGACGTCATAATTATATCCTATACCTATAGGTTATTATTTTATCATGAGAAAAAAAAACTTAGGGGGGATTTGCGGAATAATTATTTTTTCGATTCCACTTTTCACCCCTAAGGGGAATTTTCAGGGGGATTTGTAGACTTTTTTGGATTCCACTTTTCCCCTTAGGGGATTTGTGGAATAAGCCATGTTGCGACACAGGTTGTTTTCGACAAAGAACTTAGGTCTGAGTATAAGGAAAAAATATCATCAAATACATAATAATATATTCGAATTTGTGTCACATTACTTTTAAGGATTACATTATCATTCGTTCACGAATGAACGATTTGAAACGGCCTTAACCCTAGATAGCTAAAACGGACACGTGGTAATTTATTATCAGTAAATAGTACTACCCAAATTAATGCATAAACACATGTCTTGCATCATTATCTGCCTCTTATCATTGTTTCAGACAAACTTGTTTCGAAGGCCAGACATTAAACTTTGTAGATTACGTAGTTTTGAGTAAAAATGTTCGAAGTTATCGATTTATTGGAATTAGTGCGAATTATTGAGTCAATATTATTATTCAATTATTAATATTGTCTTTGGGTAAAGTTTTTTTTCTGACACTCACGTACAAGATGTCATCATCATCATCATCACCGGCCTACAGTCCACTGCTGGGCATAGGCACCCTCCATCGCACGCCACTCAACTAGATTCTCAGCAACTGTCATCCAGTTACTACCATCCTCCCTTCAAAGATCGTGGAGCGACGATATCTGACGATCGCCGAGCCTGAGCGTTCCACCTTATGCGTGCCGATTCGCGGTTTCGGCTCAAAAAAACGTCTGTGAACGTTCTGTGAGCTATGTGAACAACTCACGATGAGAAGAAGTCTCGTACAACATC
Source organism: Diarsia mendica (assembly GCA_949316265.1). NCBI lineage: Eukaryota > Metazoa > Arthropoda > Insecta > Lepidoptera > Noctuidae > Diarsia > Diarsia mendica. The sequence continues at coordinate 6,273,048 of OX438899.1, read as the reverse complement.
GTCGATAAAAATATCGTTAACATTCATTAACGTAATATTCTACTTGGCTATAACCGTTTTGAGAGCAGTGGCGATGAAATAAATAACACGAAGCGTAAATCAGGGCTGTTAACATCTGATATTTATAATAGAAAAGACTATACCTTCTTAGCTCTGTGAAACAGTTTGTGTAATAGCATGGTGTGTAAGTAGTCTGTGACTTCGTGCCTTGTGGTAAACACGGGATTCTTGCCGGTCGCCCATTTTGAGGTCAGCAGTGCGTCTACTGCTTTTGTGCCTGTAAATTATAAACGAGAATCATTAGAATACAGGGTGTTAGGTTAAACAAGGGACATTTAGTCCGTCAGATAGATTTCCAAAAAATATTGAACACGTATTTTTTCTTTTTTTCACGTAAGTAAACAAAAAATGAAGACGATACAGTGCTTAGAAAACTCGTGTGACGTCATATGATAGTACATTTTTAACCTACAAGTGACGTTTCAAGCCCCACTCCATGATCTTTGACGCGTTTTATCTTTGTTTTTTTTTTTTTTTTTTTTGTATTTTGGTGTACATAATTAAAAGAGTATTCTATCTATCTATCTAACACGTATCCAATATTTTTCGATAATCTAACTGACGGACTAAACAGAATCGTATTTTTTTGAGTCAGTCCGATCCCCTATTGTCCTATTAATAGCCCCCGCACTCTTTCCAGATCTCAATTTATTAGAAGTTTCTTTTTCGCCATTGTCCTACGCCAGTTTCAAAATATGAAGGGAAAATGGATTATACCTAAAAGTCATTGATCCGCGCACATTTTCTGTAATAAACGCAAGGGTGACGAGATCACGAGACTTTTCCGAAATATATGGTATCGCTCTGTCTGTTATTTATCAGTGTTTTTTTTGTTTATATTTTTATTAGTATCATGTAAGCATGCCCTATTGCGGGTTTCAATATGCCCCTCGTTTAAAATTACATACTGTAGATATTTTATGTAGGAGCAGCGGTGGCCCAGTGGTGTCGGCTCCGACTTACGAACAGTAGGTCGTGGGTTCCAACCCAGGCAGGCGCATTACTTTGTGTAATTTATTTCATCACCACTGCTCTCAAAACGGTGAAGCAAAACATCATGAGGAAACCGGCATGTCTTAGAACCAAAAAATTCGAAGAAATGTGACATCTGCCAATCCGCACTGGGCCCGCGTGGTGGATTATAGCCCATCCCTCTCCTAGAGAGGAGGCCTGAGTCCCTGCAGTGGGAACATTATAGGCTGAAGATGAGATATTTTTATTGGCCCTCAATCGAGTCCACCGACTTAATGTGCTTTCCGAGGCACGGAGGAAACTCGGTACGTGGTGATCCACGGACCGACCAAGGCAAGTAACGCTTAACTTAGAGATCGATCCGAGCGGGTGTTATTATAAAGCCACGAGTTCCTCCATTACAAGTAATAAAATAGTTAAATCGATTTCAGATTAAATTTTCATTAACAACTTCACAACAAGATGAAAGGGATTCTTAAGAAGACAAGAATCAAGATACCTCATCTGAATGGCTTATTGTGTTCACACAGATTGCCAAGTTGCAGAAATCATTGAAAAAAGAAAATATTAACTTCAATTGATCTTTCAATGCTTCGAAGGCATTGTATGTGATAATTGAAGGGTTATTGAGCCGACAATAAGAACCTGTTTTACAATAAAACCTATGCCAATCGTACTGACCTACATTTACTAAACATACTAATAACTGACTGTTATACGTACAATATTATAACTGTGAAATAGTAAATAATGGAATTTAAAAGTCATATTGGTTGATATTCTAATACAAAGGTTGGTAAAAGTGGTAGCGTAATAAATAACAGCCTCGTTGGTCTAGTGGTCGTTGGCGCGACTGCTTAGCATGAGGTCCTGGGTTCGATTCCCGGGTCGGGCAATACACCCCTACCTAACCCTTCTAGTATTACAGGCGTGATGTTTGTTCTGATATTATTGCAGGATATAAATTTATAACTTAAGGGGGAAGCTCACACCCTGCCCGCGAAATTCAAATTTTCTTACGTTTTTTGCAATTTGCAGGCCAGTGCTTGGTTGCATGTTGATGAACATTTGATTCGCGACTGTAAAACGTATTTAGTTACAGAATTATAATCATCAAAATCACCAACACAACCCTCCAAGTTCATATAGATCGAGAAACTATTTTTTCAAGGTCAAAGTTATTCCTCGATCTATATGAACTTGGAGGGTTGTATTGATGATTTTGATGATTATAATTCTGTAACTAAATACGTCTTACAGTCGCGAATCAAATGTTCATCAACATACAACCAAGCACTAGCCTGCAAATTGCAAAAAACGTAAGAAAATTTGAATTTCGCGGGCAGTATGTGAGCATTCGCCTTAATATGTGCCCAGTTTATGGCATTAGGCTCGCCCTTATTACATGGGATTTACACATAACTGGCAAAATATAGGTGTACCATAGGTACACCTTTTTTTTTGGAGGTTGTAAAATCATCAAATGATTCCTCTCCCGCTCTGGGCGAAGCGGTAGGGAGTGTCAGACTTCTACTGACTAAAAACCACCTATGTTCCTTCTTAGCCTTTGTGTCGAGGCCGCGGTATCTCTTTCGAACAACCCGCAGCCCCGACGGGACTATAGGTACACCTCTGTTAGTAGTTACAGTAAGTAAACTGTTCACTAAATCGATGTCTCGTGCCCTTTAAAGCAGTGGCGGTCGTGAGTTGATTGACTAACTGACCATGACCGTGAACGCAATAAAGGTCGGACTTCCAAATGTTCCATTTATCGCGAATTATTCCATAGAAATTGTTCTGTTGTGTAGGAAAAATATGCCTTGTGAATGACCGTCGTTTTCAAATAGCTGTCTGGATTTTTGCCTGTTTGATGGCAATCCGCTGTAGATATAATCTGGCTAAATGGGGTATACCCCATCCCAAACCAACTGCCAGTGTGGAGCCCCTCTGCAGGATATATGCCACCTCCTATCCTGCCCATCCTGCACAGCCTTTTGCACCTTTCAGGACTTACTTAGAAGCAAATGATAGAGCTGTGCAGGTGGTTACATACTGGTCTAATACGATTTGAGCTCATCGACACGTCAAGGAGAAGATGGCAATAGACTCGCACCCTTTGATATGGGACTTACAACATAACTGTTGTGATGTGGGTGTACCATAAAATATGTAGATACCGGGATCCAAGACAGTTAAGTTGTTTCTCTGAGACGTCATTGTCTCGTCGATTTTCAGGTAGTCGCCGCTGTGGATTCTGCCTTTCAAGAATTGCAGTGGGTTGGAAATAGTGTGGCAACATTGTCTCAAAAAAATCATTAAGCACCCTTCCTTTTGACTTCGCCGTAGTCAGGTACAAAGAAGGACACCAATGCCAACAAACCCTATCTAAGTGATCATTTATTTTATCTCCCTAGTTATATTTTTGCTTTCACGTTGATTAAAAAGAACTTCTCGAGATTTGGCTCCGGGGTGTATTAGCAAACAAATGGACGCTTCATAACAACTTGTTATAAACCTATAGTCGACTTTTACGACATTCACAGGTACCAGTGAGACAAACTGACAGTTATCGGACTCTTTTTCAAGATACATCGACAAAAATAAACTCGTAAAACGTAAAAATAGGCACCGCTCGGAATTCTCTCAATATTTAAAAGGTTTGTTTTATTACAGCGGAAGTTCGGATGTTGGGAGAGAGAGCACGCGGCGAAACATAAAGGAAATGCAGCTACGCGGCTTGGCAACACGCCACAGACATGTTGGAAATTTTTAAAATATTTCCATTTTAAATATAGGATTATTTTTTGGTAGGCTTGTTTTGGGCAGTAAAGGTGATGCTATACTGTTCGATTTAGTCCGAAAAAACACGCAATCTTTGCTAAAGGATTTCGTAGAAAAACAACGAAGAATTTTTGAACTAATATTGCTATGGCAAAAATAAGTAAATGTGTTCTAAGCTTCAAAACTTCTTAGCATTCCTGTCGTATCGACTTTACTTCCATATTACCTACATAGTTTGGGTCCAGTAGTTGGCCACCTTTATTGTAGCGGTAGAGGTCGTCAAGAGTGCAGGTAAACGTGTACCTGGGCCCCAGGTACGCTCTCCGGACGGATTAAACAATACCCAGGTCCTGGGCATTGTTTAATCCGTAGCAGCGCATGCATAATACCCCATTTTGCCATTTTCGCTTTCTAATGAATTTTGAGAGTGGGTGCTCCTTTGTTTATTTTTGACTAGCGACCCGCCCCGGCTTCGCACGGGTGCAAATGGATGTTATTATACTTAAAAACCTTCCCCTTGAATCACTCTATCTATTTAAAAAAACCGCATCAAAATCCGTTGCGTAGTTTTAAAGATTTAAGCATACAAAGGGACATGATAACAAAAGCAGGTAGTGGTGGTGGGTGGCTTTTAGGGGCTGAGTTTCGAAATTTTTGATGACCCAAAACACAAAAAAACGGCAAAAAGTCACGTTTGTTTGTTTTTAGTATTTGTTGCTATAGCGGCAACAGAAATACATAATTTGTGAAAATGTCAACTGTCTAGCTGTCTTGGTTCTTCAGGTACAACCTGGTGACAGACAGACAGACGGACAGACAGCGAAGTCTTAGTAATAGGACCCGTTTTACCCTTTGGGTACGGAGCCCTAAGAAAAACCACGTAAGTTACGTCTAATAGTCAGAAAAGCTCTTACCAGTAAAATATTCTACGTGGTGGTTCAAGAACTTGGTCTTCTTTGTGGGAACGTTAGCCTTGAGCCACTTGGCGACGGAGTACTCCTCACTGGTCGCCTTCTCCGACTCAGGCACGTCTCCAAACTCCTGGAAATTAGATAAGGTTTATGTTAGTCTCTGTTTTAATAGGACAGGTTTGATTAGCATGTTTATACTAATTAACTACCTTGAAAACTACAGTATAATCTATACTAGAATAGGATTTGTATTTTAAAAACTACTGGACCGTTTTAAAAAAAATCGTTAACCGTTGGGAAGCTACACTATCCCCGGGTGACATAGACTTCTTTTTATCCCTGTATTCCCACGGGAACAGGAACTACGCGGGTGAAACCGCGTGACGTCCGCTAGTGCCACATGAGTAGGTTTTTTAATTGATTTACCCACGATACAGGAGAAATTCCTAGTGTGGGGCAACGCTTTTATAAAAAAAAAAAAATAAAGGAGAAAATGAAAATAAAAGTTTGAAAGAAGAAAGATGGATTTAAGGCTACAGTAAACAAAATAATATTTAATTCTATCCGAGTTCCTGGTGATAAATAAATCTCATATTTTTATTAATGTTGATAACTTCTTATTTTATTAACAGTTGTACTCTACATACAGGGTTTTTACAAATACAACACTAATAGTAATGAGCATTACGGTTGAATATTACATGAAATTAAAATTATTTTACAAAACTAGGACTAAAGTAGAGTTCTTCGAGAAATTACCTAGTGAAATGATCTACAATTTCGATAGTCATCCTAACAAATTCGACATTTCATCAGGCACAGAACAACAAGACCAGATCTATTATTATTAACAACAACAACAAACAAAGAAGGGTATTGTGTATTATTATAGCGATGGGTAATGTCTGACGACATACCTAGTTTTAATGTAGTTCGTTTAAAAGAGCCAACGGTTACTGTAAAATAGATATACAACGTGTATTTTATTACATGTTTTAGTCATTCAGTTATACCTCCTCTTTTTTTTTTTTTTTTTTTGGTGGGTGGAAAATCATCGAATAACCCCCCTCGCTCTTGGGCAGAGCGAAGGGGAGTGTCAGACTTCTACTGACTAAAAACCAAACCCATGTTCCTTCTTCGCCCTTGTGTCGGAGCCGCGTTATCCTTTCGACAAGCCACAGCCCCGACGGGAGTTATACCTCCTCTGTGTTGTTTTTTTAGTTGTAGCTGCCTCGTTGGTCTAGTGGTCGCAAGCGCGACTGCCGAGCGTGAAGTCCTGGGTTCGATTCCCGGGTCGGACAAAAAGTGTATTGGGTTTTTCATTAGAAATTTTCCAGTAGTAGCCCGGAGTTTGGAAGTTGGTGGTATAATACCCCCGTGTCTCGGAAAGCACGTTAAGCCGTTGGTCCTTCGCCTGATCTCTCTCCGGTCGTGTCGGATTGCCGTCCCATCGGACTATGAGAGGAAATGAACAGAGAGTGCACTTGTGCCTGCGCACACACTTGTGCACTATAATATCTCCCGCGCAGATGGCTAATCTCCGCTGAGATTGGCCGCCGTGGCCGAAAAACGGTCAGGAGAGTCCTCCTGACCGTTTTATTATTAAAATAAACTTAATATTCTTATTATGTTACCTATCTACAACAAATCGCGAATGCTGAGAATCAGGTTTCAATTCCCGGGTCTGGCAAAGTGTTACTGGGTTTTTTCATAAGGAATTAATCATTAGTAGCCGCGGAGTTCGGATTTGAGCCCCGTTGATGGTAATATTCTCGCCCCATGGCGAAATGATGGTAATATTCTCGCCCCATGGCGAAATGATGGTAATATTCTCGCCCCATGGCGAAATGATGGTAATATTCTCGCCCCATGGCGAAATCTGGGTGTGATATTTGATACACCACTGCCTTACTCTTTGGGGATTACAGTCGTGATGCTATGTTTATCAACCATAACCTAAATGAGAACACGACCGCAATTTTTTTGAAAATATTTAAATAGCAAATCAGAAGATGGGATAGTTGTTTCTACGTAATTTAAACAGAAAACAACCATATAATTGCGTATGCATGCGCATACCAGTCGGTACTATTACTGTTATGAGAACAAAGAACGCGAAACGTTCTGAAAGGGAAGGTTTTGACTTTAGGTCAAGTTAGGATAGGTCTTTATTACTGCATCCCTACTTCAAGAATAAGCATTGCTGTGGCTTTTTTATAATTATCCATACTAATATTATAAATGCGAAAGTAACTCTGTCTGTCTGTTACTCTTTCACGCCTAAACGGCTGAACGGATTTTGATGAAATTTGGTACAGACATAGTTTGGAACTTGAGAAAGGACATAGGATAGTTTTTTTTTTTCGCGAGATAAACCAAAAATCTGCCGGAAGTCACTATTCCACGCGAACGAAGTCGCGGGCAAAAGCTAGTAATAAATAATAATATGATTTAAAAGACCTGTATTATTAAAGTAAACATGTACCTACCTAGTTGCCCAACACCGGACTCGAGCCCAGGATTTCATGCTCAGAAGGCGCTACTGCGACCACTAGACCCATAAGTCTAGCTTTTTTGCAACATGATTATAAGTAAGTACTTACTAATTAAATTTTTATGTAAAAAAAAAAGTTGTAAGACCCTATTCCAGTTCAGTTTTGCATGTTTCTGACTTCTATCGCGAAACTTTCTCGGTTACAATGAAGACATACGAGAAACGTCACAGCTTTGTTTTTTTTTTTTTTACTAGCCTATCTTGTCCCACTGCTGGGCAAAGGCCTCCCCCATTTCCTTCCATCTTTCCCGATGTTTTGTTTTTTTACGTCACAGCTTACACTTTAATTATTATAGCCTTTGATCCTAACACGTATGACTATACTGCACGTGTACACATCACAACAAATCATTAATCATTCATATCACTATTCAATTTAAGCGTAAAACAGAAGCCAAATGGAAAATGGCAGCGAATTTCATCATCATCTGCCAATCCTTTTTCGCAAGTATTTTACGGTCAGCTTCCAGTCTAACCGCATGCAGCTGAATAACAGTATTTTACATGGAGCTACTGCCTATCTGACCTCCACAGATAGAATAGATTTCGCTAACGCTCTGCCGTACGTAACGGACCGGTGTCAACGTATAAGCTCTATCTGTGCTAACTACCGCCTACTCCTACGAAAATGACCAAGTGTGATAATTGCAACAAAGGAATAACCAGCAGATCGCCAGGACTGGAATGCAGGTCATGTGCTAAGACCGTTCATGCTAATAAAGCCTGCTCTGGTCTTACTGCGAAACAACTATCTGCACTTCGTAATGCGGACAGCCTGGACTGGATATGTGAAGAATGCAATCATAACTCGCCTAACAGGAAATCATCTTTCTTTATTCCGGACGAGGAAGACGAAGAAGAAGAAGAAGTCGCGACCTCCAGTAGAAACCTCGGTAACTGCAACATAGACAGCGACAAATTTCTGAAGGATATTACTGCCGAACTAAAAAAAGTCTTAAAGAAGGAACTACAGTCAATCGAAGTATCAGTAAGCCTCTGCAGCAAAAAGGTAGACGAACTGACAAAAACTGTTGAAAACCAAAATAAACACATACAGGACTTGGAGAAGAAGTTTACCCACCTTAACAACGAAAAAACTCATCTTGAATTAGAAGTCAGCTCACTAAAACAATATGTACGTAACGTGGAACAGCAGCGCCTAGATAACATGCTAGAAGTGATAGGAATCCCTAAAGCTCAAAACGAAGACCTGGAATCAATATCTGTCAAGCTGGCTGAAACACTAAATGTAGATAAATCAAAGATACTAAATGTTAAACGTCTGGAAGATCGAAATGAACGTGAAGGAAACATCCAGGTCGAGTTGAAACAAGTGGAACAGGCACAGGCATGGGTGCGTGCATCCAAAAAGGAAGAACTTCTGCTGGAACAAGTTGTGCCGGGAGCCCCTATAGGAAAGTCCAAGTCAAAAGTGATCCTGCGTCGAGCCCTTACGAAATCTAATAAATCCCTACTGTGGCTGGCCCAGCAAAAATTGCGTCCAGCATATAAGTATGTATGGTTCCAGGATGGAAAGGTGCTGCTACGTAGAGAAGAGAAGGATAAGCCTACAGTCGTACGGAGCGAAATGGACATTGATCGGCTTTCGACCACAACGCAGGCTGCACGTCAACAAACGTATCGGTAACAGTTTTAAAATAAGTTATCCCTAATCTCTCTCCCGATCACCAAGAACTTTTCGACTGTGCAAATCTTAATGTTTTTAGTAAGCTTATACCCTCCATTAGTAAAAGTAATCTGAATATTGTTCACATAAATATTAGATCCATAATTAAAAATTTTGGTTGTATAACACAATTAATTAGCTCATCCAATGAAACTATTCATGTTCTAATCCTAACTGAAGTTAATGTAAGTGAAAACACTGTTCATATGTACAATATCGATGGCTACGAAATGCACAGAAAATTGCGTAAAAACAGAAAAGGCGGTGGAATAATAATTTATGCCAGAGATGGCTACGAATTTACGCCAACAAATCATTCGTTAATACACTGTGAATGTATAATTGGCCAAATCAGTACACCTCACAATTACCACGCATATATCTGTGCAATTTATAGACCACCACGCGAAAGTAAACATCTATTCGTAAAAGAAATAAGCAGTGCTTTGTCAAGTTCTACTATTAAATCAGCTGACACTTATTTGCTAGGAGACGTTAACATAGACCTAAAGACATACGACAACATTCGAGAATACTACGTCAATAGCCTGTCCGAGTGCGGCCTAACTAGCGCGATATCCGATTACACGAGAATTGAAACCCGCGGAAATAACACTACACGTAGCTGTATAGATCACATCTTTATAAGAACGCGTTCGTTAGATCTGTACTCGGCCGCACTCGGAACTGTATTGGCTGATCACCGCATGTTAATACTGTCGTGCGTAGGACTTGACCCAAGACGAATACAGGTTGATACAAAAACAATACAACAACTTGATAACGTTAAAATTAAATCTTCACTTAACAACTTACAATGGGGTGAAATAGATGATACAGAGTGTCCAAATAAAATCTACGATTACATAAAAAATCAATTTCATAAATGTTACGAGGACTCAAAGTATATCAAAAAAATTAATAAAAATAGTAAAAGAAATAAACAACCTTGGATAAATAATAAAATAAATAACATGTGTAAAAAAAAGGACCTCTTATTTTTGAAATGGAAAAATGATTCTACAAATAAAATACTGCGATTGGAATATAATAAAATAAGAAACAAAACTCATAAAATCATCGAAAAATTTAGAAATAAACATTATTTGGAAGAAATAAATAATAATAAAACGAACCCTAGAAAGCTATGGCAAATACTAAATAATCTGTCCGGGCGCAACAAAAAATCAGTTGATGAAACCATCTTAAGAGCCTTCAAAAACAATAACCTAGAAATAAAAACAATAGCTGACAATTTTGCCTCAGAGTTTATAAAAAGTGTTAAAAAAATCTTGCCCAAATGTGACAGACGTCTGCTGAACGAATTAGAATATACGTTTCCCCATAACACATCTATGTACTTCAAGAAAGCCACAAATAATGATGTTAGTAAAATTATTAAAAACCTTAATACAAATAAAGCTCCTGGAGTGGATAACATTAGGTGTGTTGACATAAAATCCATCTGTGATCAGATGACAGGCGTTATTGTCAAACTGATCAATACTAGTGTCAGACAGGGAAAATACCCGGAAGTACTTAAAACTGGTGTAGTGCGCCCAATACATAAAAAAACCGGCCAAGAGCGTGTCGGGCCACGCTCAGTGTAGGGTTCCGTAGTAATAATTCTTTTTTTGTTTGAAATATGGGCCAATGAAACTTGACCTCTGGATTGTATAGGCGCTCATACGATTCAGGGACCAAATTATATTGGTTAATTGCAGTTTCCATCTGTTGTTTCCATCCAAGTTCAAAATAATTTTCCTAAAAAGTCCTTATAAATTTCTACTTTTCAGATTTTTTTCGTATTTTCTAAACTTATGGTTCAAAAGTTAGAGGGGGGGGGACGCTTTGTTTTTTACTTTTGGAGCGATTATTTCCGAAATTATTGACATTATCAAAAAATGATTTTAGTAAACCCCTATTCATTTTTAAATACCTTTCCAACAATATATCACACGTTATGGTTAAAGTTAAAAAAAAAATCACTTCCCACTTTACATATAGGGGGGCTACCCTAATAAAACATTTTTTTCCAATTTTTATTTTAGCACTTTGTCGGCGTGATTGATACACATATTGGTACCAAATTTCAGCTTTCTAGTGCTAACGGTCACAGAGATTAAGCGAGGACGGACAGACGGACAGACAGACAGACAGACAGACAGACATGGCGAAACTATAAGGGTTCCTAGTTGACTACGGAACCCTAAAAAGGTAGTTTTGCCGATTATGGAAATTATAGACCGATCACAATTCTACCCGTTATCGACAAAATTGTAGAAAAATATGTCTGTAACCAAATACAAGACTTCTATGTCAAAAATGACGTGTTATCCAGCACACAATACGGTTTTCAACGCAATAAGTCTACCTCACAGTTATTATCAAAATTCACGGATGAGGTCAACGAATCTCTTAATGATAAGAATAATGTATTACTACTGTTTATCGACTTCAGCAAGGCGTTCGATACACTTAGACACGACACGTTGCTAAACAAATTAGATAATTCTGGAGTTCGGGGACCAATACTCGAATGGTGTGCGGACTACCTTAATAACCGCAAATACAAGGTTAAGATATGTAGTGAAACCAGTGACGCCATTAAAGTTACTGAAGGAACAGCCCAAGGTTCAGTACTAGGACCCTTACACTATCTGACATATGTTAACGACATGGAACATGTGGTCAATCACTGTTCAGTATATCAATATGCAGATGACACATGCCTTGTTGCTACCCACAGAGACGTAAAAGTAGCAGCCCAATGGTTACAGGAAGATTTTACTCGAGTTTCAAAGTGGGCACATGATGCTGGACTGGTTCTCAACGCAAGCAAGACTAAAATCATCCATGTCCACTCAAGCCATCTAAAGCACATTACGCCTTTTAAAATAATCGCACACAATCACAGTTGTCTTCACTCCACTCCGACTCCGTTGGGTACGTCATGTCGATGTGAGGCAATTGACCAAGTTACGCACCACACCTACCTTGGATTAGTCGTGGACAATCGGTTTAGCTGGAGTTTCCACGTGGAATCAGTCTGCGATAAGTTGCGGGCTGTACTGGCAAAGTTTTACATCTTAAAGTCTAAAGTTCCCTTCAAAATATTGCTCAATATGTATAATGCCTTAGTAGAATCAATTATAGCCTATGGAATTACTAGCTATGGGCGAACATTTAAATCATACACTGACAGAATATCCAAACTTCAAGTTAGACTATTAAAACTCATTGTACCCAGAAAAATTAAGCTCCAATGTAAAGATAATGTCATCGAATTATTTCAATACTGTAAAATTTTGCCAGTACAGACTAGAATCGACATGGCCCTCTTAATTGAGCAATTTAATAACCAAAGCATTCAAATACCTATATCACATAAAATAATAACAAGAAGTATCATCAATAATAAACTTATAGTTCCTCAGACTAGAAATTATTATGGCAGGCGAACATTAAAATATTTAATACCCACAATAATTAACAAAATACCAAAACCCATAAAAGACGAAATAAATCAGAAAAACTTTAAGCAAAAATACAAAAAATACTACCATAACTGCATAAACAACCTAGTACCTACAAAAAAGAAGCAACCTATATAAGATATGTTGACAAAAAACGTCTTTCTAATGAGCGGCCCAACCGCCCAATAACAAGCACTCACTAACTTGCGGATAGATGTTTACGGGTAGTTGCGTGCAAAATATTATAAATGTACCTACATTTTTACTTATATTTGTTTTTAGTGATTAAGCAGTGTTGTTAAAGCGAATGTGAGTACCAATACAAACCATATATGGTTTAATGGTACGAAATTAATGTGAAACCATGTTAAGACTGTATGTTGTAAATAAATAAAAAAAAAAAAAAAAATGCGTAATACGATACACTTTGGTAAGACTGGTTGTCAGACTTTAGGCCACCGACTAGCTGAAATGACTGCCAAAGATATGGCAGCCGACACCAATGGCAAATAGTTAATGATATAACGTATGACTCGGGAAGAATGGAAGAAGAACACGTGTATTTTCCCCCAAGTACCTACCTACAATATGACAAGGGCTGGAAGACGATGATGATTTATAGTGATTAGTGATCTACCTTTGTAATGCAATCAAGCAAGTTAGAGCTAGTGAGCACCAGCCGAAATACAAAATCAGAGTGAGACTTTCCCGTCGGGGCTGCGGGTTGTTCGCAAGAGATACCGCGGCCTCGACATAAAAGGCTAAGAAGGAACATGGGTGGTTTTTAGTCAGTAGAAGTCTGACACTCCCTTACGCTCTGCCCAAGAGCGGGAGGGGTTATTTGATGATTTCCCACCTGCCAAAAAGAGTGTGAGAGTTTATGATGCAACTAGGTCTGTTTAATTGCATCATACACCTTAATTCGACAAAGTATAGCATAACTATAAAAATATACTGCTCAGACTAAAAAACATTGAGACATAGATCGTGGTTAAGAGTTCCCTTGGCTTGACTTATTAATTTTGATGATTAGTTAGGCAATTTCGTACAGATTGATGCTTTCCATATATCTCATTTTTTTCATCGAGAATTATCTTATTGATGAATAATAAGACGAAATCTCTCACTGATTGACGCCTTTCGTCGAACATTATAAAACAGGTGTAAAAAAATCTAACCAGACAAACAAATCGCGCGAAAAACAACGCTATCGACGTCACTGTCTCGTCATAGACCGACACACTTATTACTGCATGTGGTGAAATGGAGAACTAAAACAAAATGTACTGGATTTGAAAGATTTTTGACAGTTTCCTTGACAAGCAGCGCCACCAGTTCCAAAACAAATATGTCTGTCGTTGTATAGCTGTCAGTTTTTGCCGTGGCCGTGACTTTGGCCTTGTTATTGACCTAGTAAATGGTGTCTATCTAGATTAGAGCTACGAGTAGTGTGCTACAGGAAGATAGTGATTGAATGATGGCTAATGGTAATGGAGGCACGTGGCCTACATATTGTTACGTTCTAAGAAAAATCGGCAGGAGGCAAAATGATGAAATAGTTGTACCTACCATACGAAGTAATATTCCGGTTTGACTTAAAAATGACCAAAAAATCTACCATTACAACACATCAATCCCGGGCACTTATTCTGACAAAATTACGTTTAAAATACTTCTAAAACAATATAAAAACCACTGATTTATTAACCACCACTTCACAAACGAACACAATTTCCCGTTAGCTCACATTCCTTACTTCAAAAGCAAACACTTCCGAACCTCAAAGAAAAAATTGCATAAAAGAAATAGCACTAAAACATATAAAAATACTCACAAAATCTTTCATAGCTACACAACACAACCGCACAACGCACAATATACAGCATAGTGACAGTTAAAGTAAGGCTATAGCAGAGCCGGTGAAAGTGGGCCATTCGCCCATGGAACAAATTAATAGAAAACATAATGGTCGAAAGCAAAAATAAAAGGAAATATGTGTGTAATATGGATTGGTCTAGAACTCTAGAATAATACAGTGGACGCTTAAGTACTTTAAGTAGGTCAATGAAAAAGAAATTAGACTCTAGGTAGGTACTCCATAGCGTTTTAATTGAGTTCAAAATCGCGCGTTTCTGTGGGAGAAATTCTATAGCAGTCGGATTTTTAAACCACTGTGTGAGAGACTTTATCGATTGAAGTAATGATAACAGATATGCACTGGGATAAGTTACAATTTAGTTCCACGTGAAGGAATATTCGTAAAAACACATTGTAATGAAGAGTTGTGACAACCCCGCCACACTATTCTCAAACAACTGCAACTCCTGAAAGACAGAATCAACAGTGAAGACCATCAAAAAAGCGCCGACACAATGAAGCTCGACGAAGTTCCAGACAAACAATTTAACTGTCTTGGATCCCGCAACGAAATGAATCACAAAAGAATAGCTGAGGAGTAGGAAGAGTCGGGGCTGCGGGTTTTTCGAAAGAGATACCACGACTCCCGACACAAATGCCTAAGAATGGGTGGTTTTTAGTCAGTAGAACTCTGACACTCCCTTCCGCTCGGCCTAAGGCGGGAGGAGTAATTTCATGAATTCCTGACCTCCCAAAAAAATGGAGTAAGAAAAGTCGAGTAGTTCTAGCAACAAACAGAGAGCGTAGAGATGAAAGAATGATAAAAGAACCTGATATTCCCAATCAATATTTTCGTTCAGCAACCTCAGAAAGATTATTATGAAAAGGCACAATAGGGCGAAGACTTACACGATAAGCCGCTTCGGGATACGAAGGACCAAATTACGTTTTATCAGTAACACAAGGAAAGGATCCCGAATCACATTACTGGCTTCGTTTTCTAATTTAGCACCAGATAAAAAGTATTTTTCTTTAGGTAGAAAAGCCAGATTTGAAACGGAGCAGAACCAATCAGATGGACAATCATCTAAGTACTATTATATGACATCAGAGTCAATTGAGCCCCGTCAGGCGTATTGTAGTAACTTCAACTAAGTAATATAAACGATTGCTATTCTATCAGATTGCAGTATGCGGCACACGATCTTTACTGTTATTTTTACACCTTCCCCGAAACTTGTCCTACTTTGTATTTATTAATGAAACTATTAGATAATAGCACTGATAACCTAGTGGCGTGACCGTCGAACTGCCAAGTCATAAGTCTGGAGTCTGGGGCCGTATTTTTGAATCAATAGAATTCAAATCGTGTACGAAATCGCAGAATTCGTACGAAATCGCAATTTTTGAATATTCATACCCGTGAATTTTGCAACGAGTGGTCCGACCCACTCGTTTCCGATATTCTACCAGTAGAAATGACGGAAATGACGTGATGAATTCTGCGATTTCGTCGATTTGGAATTCTATTGATTCAAAAATCAGGGGCCTGGTCTGGAGTTCGAACTCAAAGCCTATGTTTTTTCAGATTCATGTGCGTATCATTTGCTTCGGTGAACGAAAACATCGTAAGGAAACCCGCCTGAGAGATATTTCTCGACGGCATGTTAAGCCAAGGTAGAGTCGGAGACCCATAGTGCCCATGGGCGGCATAAAAATTCTATCACAAGATTAAGCACTAACTACTTGACAAAGAAAGAAATAATGAAACTATATATTTGAGGAATCATCCCCACTGTTACTCACAATTCGATAAGTTTTCCCTAATCTAATTTAAAGTTAGAGAGGCGCACATAATTTTTTTTTTTTTTTAAAAATCGGTCACATTTGACGGAGATATCGGTGGACAAGACGTACATAAACATAACAAACCAATAACACGAATAGAAAACCTCCTTATTTTAGGAAGTCGGTTAAAAAAGGAACTGTGATGGATGGTATGAAAAGATAAATAGAAGGAAAATATAGGTACGTGAGTTGACCCCAAATAAATTCAAACAAAGTAGGGAGGATGATGATTTGGCTCACAATATCCAAGGAAATTCAAAAATAGTTTTCAGCTTACGTGGATTAACACCAGTGTATAAACGTCAACGTCCATGACAATTTGTGGGCAAAATCAGCCATGCTTGACAAACAGATTAGTGAACATAAAGCATTTTAGACTGCGTTCGGTTTTTCTCGTTTACCGTGGTGTTTATCGCATAGGACAAAAGTTACTACTTTTGTCCTATGTGACTTTGTAGGTACTTTCGAGGTAAATTCCCGTGCTTATCCGAACAGTAAATGAGTCAGTGGTTTAGAAGTCCCATTCATAAAGAATTCCGTTCTTAGGACGGGTATGGGAAACACGAGTACCTACCTAACTTCAGAATTTGTCAGATTACGTTTAGACTCTATTGTGCAGATCACAATAGAGTCCTACAGTTTGGCTGTGACTAATTTCTTTATGACAGACATTGATTTAAAGGACAATTCTTTTAAGATAGACAACGACGTTGCAGTTTACTGTATTACGAAGTTTTTTTTTGTACAATTTCGAGGCGGTTGTCGTTGCCAGCATTAGATACAATCTAATGCATTTGTCATTTCATACTATGCTTCTACGACTAGAAAATAATTCAATTTACCATTGAATTTTCATACAATGTATACCAATCAATCGTTTCTACCTATATCTGCGCGGAACTAATTTCTCTACATTGATAAGAGGTGGCACACATTTAGAACACTCGTAGCATGCTGTTGAATAAAAACATAATCGAAGTTTACATAACATTTCATTGTGCAGATCCTAAATTATTTTTGATGTGATAAGGGTCCCAGAAAGAAGGGACCAGTATTTCATTTTATAGGACTCCAATAAAAAGTAAAATTAAAAAAAAAAAAAAAAAACAAATTGCGCCTATGGTAAAATTCTTCTTTCGACGAGGGTTTTGGGGGGACTCTAGTATACCTATTTTTTTTTATTTTTGGACTATACTTTAAAGGAATATTTTAAAATGAACATAATATGTATAAAAATAAATGAGGAAAAAATACAAAGCCGCATAACTCATAAATTCTAAGAGGGCAAAGTCTAGAAAGATGCAAGATTTTGTTCTCATTTGAATGATAAATATAATTTCTTATTAAACACATACTTATTTCATCGCAATGGTTTAATCTTTTAAATTGTTAGCTCAGATAACATAATATTATCATTATTACAGCTAATTTAAATTTAGATAATTAGTTTGTTCATTGACTTCTTTATTAGAAATTGGATACCATATTTATTTGAATATAATTATTAGTATGGTACTTGAATAGACAAGTACTGTAAGCAAAACAGTTGCATAGACATTGGACCACTTAATGTTTTTACTTTAATTGATAGTATTTTATCTACAATAGACTAGCACTGCTATGAATGTGGTGTCTGTTGGCACCTTCTAAATTGTAAGATGTAATAAACTTTACTTATCTCCTATTTATAGGAAAAAAAAAAAATTAAAAAAACAAAAAATAATAAATAATAAAAAAAAAAAAAAAAAACTATAGATAGTGTATGTACAGAAAAGTATATTTTTTTTTTACCTATAGAGGATGACTTTTCAAAACATCCTTCTTTCAATTTCGCTTAGTTAAAAAAAGAACTACGTAGTGAAAAAAAGTATATCAAGTAATTTAGGCTATGCTTTCTTTGAGTTAAAGATTATTTTTAGGTATATTCTTGTACTACAATCTTTAGTAGAGCAAATATCAGAAATAACTTATTTATGAATTAGATACTAATTACTGTTACATATTGCTAAGTGTAACTCTCATGTCCCTGTGACATCCTTAATGTAAATTAGTCGATAGAAAACTATAATTAAAATAACAAGTTCATAATTTGATTAGACATAATAATATTATGAAATAGAGCCATGCTACATCCTGGTTTAACACAATTTGCTCGTACATGAACTCGTAAAGAAGAAGAAGAATTAATTTAATAACTAACAGACTCAAGAATCAAAGCCCAAAAAGGTGATTTAAATAGCCAATAAATGAATTGGTGTTGAAGGAAAAAAATAAAGAATTTTAAGAATAATTATTGTTTCACACCTGTGCAAATGTGTTGTGCGACAAAATAAACATCAAACAATTATGTGACGGTGACTAAAAGTGTTTGTGAAAGTCTTTAAATACGGTGACTAAAACCCTTTAATACAGTTCAAATAAACGTGATCAACTGCGTAAGTGTGCAAAATAAAATGAATCAAACCTTTTTTCGCTGTAAACAAAAAGACAATTAATAAAGCAAATGCATGCAAAAACAAATTAATGTAAATTGTTGTCTGATATCAATAAGTGGTTTAAAATTACCAGGGGCTTTTGGAAAATATCAAGGAACAGGTGGGATAAATTAAAAATTAATTTGTGCCTTTTTTTAGAACTGTCAACATGATTAATTATAGTGACTGACATGACATGATAGTAACATCTGGTTATTTGGTAAATAATAATTGCAGTAAACAAAGGATTCCCAAAAATAGCTGACACTGCGCTCAATACAATGACGCTGATCTTGAAGAACTACGCACAAAACCCGTTGGTTTTCAGCCAGGCAATGAACTAAACATAAAATCGAAATGGATGCGTCATTCGGTAAATACCACGAGACACGGTAAAACTTTGACGTGAAATAGGCATTTATTAACGCTAAACTTCAGTTTCACATGTAAGGTTAACAAAGACTCAAATAAATAACAACAAAATCTTTTACAAAGGGCGAAAATCAACACGCCGCATCCGCAATATGGAAACTTGGAATGAAAACATTAGCGGTGAAGTGTAATTGAATAATCTAAAGCGAGTTAAATTTATAAAAAGTATAACTATCTTACCTCTTTACGTTTTTTAGTTTTCCTTTTGTCTGCCATAATAAATTATTTTTGCCAACGTAGTCTTGATTGTCTGCAAATCTATTCGCTTTTCTTGTTTCTGACGCTGACACTTTTTTGTTGACAGGTCACCATAATGAATGACCGAACAACTGAATGAATGTCGAATGAATGGATCCCATGAAGAAATAGATAAATATGGAGGCCACACATAAAACAAAAGTTTGAGTCAAATACCTACGATTCTCTATCTCACTCTCTGTGGGCTTACCTCTCTTTCTAAGGTGGACGATAGTATTGCTATCTCGATATTAAAATCTCCTTATTCATTTTTAAAAAGAGTCACCACACAAATGTAATCAGAAGTTAAATACTGTCAAATAATGTGCTAATAAATAAAAAGCTAAACTAAGATTACTGAAATTAAAATTCCAAAATAGTATGTCACGAATGCTTGACAAGGTTGGCGAATCAGTGAATTATTTTCCCATTTCCTAAGGATGTGGTAATGTGGCAACATTGGCCCCACATGTCAACATAAATCGTACCAATATGGCGGTTGTTTACTTTGCGGTTCACAGTTTCGTTTGAGATATTTGCCTGTAATCAAAGTTATAATTGAGAAAATGGTGCAAACTTGTGTAGTGCGTGGTTGTGGTAGTACGTGGTGTCCAGGAGGTGATATAAGATTTCACGCGTAAGTGTTTGTATCGGGATTTTTGACACTGAATAATTGTAAACATATTTTGCATATTTCTTTGTATTTTCAATTAATTACTTCATAAAAGCTTGACCTATGATTTAGTCAATGATAACTTAGATAACTATGTAAAGACCAAACAGTTTTACATTGAATTTCATGGACTTTCTGCAATTTTATTTGTTTTTGTTTTTATGGAGTCATACTGAAGTAGTGTGACCATATTGGGGATATATCTGGGACTTTCCGTGGGACCTTCATTAATTATATAGTCATTATCATACTCGCTTTATTACCTTTTATTACTTTTTTCACACACCGTGTTATTTCTGTTAGTTCTTTGAAATAACATAACATTTTCGTGAATTTTTAACAGTAGTCAAATAGCCAATTACTATTTAAATAATACAGTAAATGTAATGAATAATAAAAAATTATGTTCTGATTTCACTCTTCTGGTTTTAGGTCAACAGCGAAGCCCAAGTCTCTACGAAGATTGATAGGGGCGTACAGGTGTAAATAAAATCAACTGAAGAAAAAATACTGCAGAAGAAATCTAAGATTCTTAAGCAAAGAGTTCTACGCTACGACAGACTAAAAAAATCAGGACATGTCTTCGTAATATAATAAAATGATTTTAATTTAGAAAGTGTTTTTGTTTCTTTTTGAGGTTTTATACATATGTATTACTGTTCCTATAGCCCCGTATTTAGATTAAAATACATAATATTAAAAATTCCACAGTGGTAAAAAACCTTAACACTGACTTACCCAGAAATCTTAAAAAAAAAACATCTTATAATATGTATCATTTTCATTAGTCTACAAAATAAAAGAAACATCTAAGTAATTTCTTTTTTGTGATTTCATGATTTTATAGTAAGAGTTGTACTGGGCAAAAATCTCTCCCAAATCCTTCCAGATTCATTATCTTGAGCCACCCCACCAGCTCTTGCGGTAGGCAACCACCGTGGTCGTGTCACCACCTCTTCTGTCATTATGATTTACTAGCTTTTGCCAGCGGCTTCGCCCACGTGAAAATGGCGATTTTCCATACAAACTTTCATCCCCTATTTAAATCCCTTAGGGGTTGAATTTCAAAAAATCCTTCCTTATTCCTTGTCTGGATTATAAAGGGAACGTCTGTGCAAAATTTCAGCTTTCTAGGTCCAAGGGTTTGGGCTGGGCGTTGATGAAGATCATTAATTTCGTATTGCTACAGGAACTAAAGTTTTATACTGGCCATGGTCTATATTCTATTTCTGTGCGAAATTACGTAAGACTTTTTTGCGTGATTGAAAATGACAAACTGCCAAAAAAAATCAGGAACTTTCACACTGTAAGCAAACAGCTTCTTTCGTAATTTATCATTGGCATCTTTCATCAATCTAGAAGTGAACAGAGATGTGGATATATTAATTTAATCAAACACAAGTTATGAAAAGGAACTACGTAATGTCCTAGGTAAAATAAAATAAAGGTTACCCTACTTAGAAAGAGAGGGTCAGCCCACAGAGAGCGAGATAGCGATGCATAAGTTTTGCTTCAAGTAGGTATTCGAAGTGTGGTCTCCATATTTATCTATAACTTCATGATGGATCCATCTCATCTCATCGTAGACAGAGAATAGGTATAGACAAGGCATCAGCGTATTCGGTAAGAGACAGCGATAGTTATTATCCGATTAATGACAAATGACATGAACTGACAAAAAGAACCACCTAACCTGTATTGCTACACACTTTGGTCGGGTAATATAAACAAACAAGTTAAGATATTATTATCGTCGTACTAGATGAAATTATCAATTATCTTTACTTGTTATTGACAGAAAATAGTTGTACGTACAATAATCATTTGATTTACTTGATGTAATAGATGGAAAATGCCACTTACCGATGAAAGGTTATGTTTGGTTAATTTCGTTCACTACGGCTTTTACAGCCATATAAACAGCAATTCACCATCACTACACACTTAATATTACTTTCTGGAATATCACTAAGTTGCAAATTACACAAAATAAGCGTATATCAATTTTTATCTAAGAAAATATTCTGACATCACAAATATTGCTTGCCATCAGGCTAGTGATGGCAAACAACAAAAAACCGATACGCAAAAAGAGATGAAAAAACGATGCTATGTCCTGTTCACACATACACATTTTGCCATAGTATTGTCTCACTTTCTTAATTCTTATTATTTTAATAGCTTGTCTATACCATTCTCTGTCTACGCATCTCATCCATATCCATCCAATCAAAATCATATGTCCGGAAAACTGTTACACGAAATGAAAATTTCAATACATTTTTACATTTGCAACACTGCACCATTCAGTATACAGAAGGGTGTAATAAGGTTGACCCGCTCTCTCCAAAGTTACGAGTATTCACAAGCACTCTTGAGGAGATATTTAAAACGTTGACAGCCTCATGGACAACCAAAGGCATTAAATTCGGCAATACGAGGTTGACGAACCTCCAAATTGCCGACGACATATTCATTTTTACCCCACAGGCCTGGGACTCTCTATGAATCGGTCCAAAACCCAACTTATGACCAACAGCACTAAACGTAGGGTCGAGGTAGATGGGCAAGAAATTATCTACTTGGGCCAGTTAATATCTTTCGAAAACAGGTAAGAAAGGGAAATCGATCGCAGAGTCGAAAACACCTGGAAAACCTACTGGTTCATGAAGACGCTAATGAAGAGCGCTAACTCATCGACATGTGCATTCTACCCGTCTTAACCTACGGTGCTCAGACATTAGTCACTCACCGAGACTTGCGACCTTGGAGTATGAAAGGGCATTATAGCGCAGCATTTTGGGTGTCAAAAGGCAAGAAAGGATTCGAAACACCACGCTGCGCTAAAGTGGGATTGGGCGGGTTGAGTCAGCCGCATGCACTACATTTAGATAGGAAAAATAATGCACTATGACCACTGGGCAAAAGCTTTCACGCTATGGTTACCGGAAGACTGACGGCGCGGCGCCGCCGAGGCCGGTTAAGAAAGAGGTGGCGTGTCGATGGAGACGCATACCACGAGGGCTGGTTCGAGACAGCACAGGAAAAGAGCTCTTGGAATGAATTGCGGTAGGCCTTTGCCCAGATGTTGGATAGTGCAGGCTAATAAAAAAAAAGAACACAGTCTCAAAAGACTGGTGTCACACTTGACTCACAACAATAAAAAAAATATTATCTAACTGCTAATGTCAAAAGTTGACTACTGACTACTGTCAAAGTCAGGTCAAAAGTCTTACTGAGGCTGCGGTTCAAATTGTACGATCCTTTACAAACGTGCCAACGCTACAAACTAGCTGTTTAAATTGAATGTTTACCATTGGTACACTTTCAATTTGAACCAGTCAATAGCCCTGTAATGTCACTTCTGTCAAAAATTATAACCTCGGAACTAAGCCGAAAGCACAGAACTTAGATTAAACACCTCTCGGAATTATTTATTTACGTACTGCGACATTTTTCATTGAATAATATCTAAATAATGGTGCAACAACACACAACATCTAAAAGCAAAATAAAAACAAGTCAATTGCTTTCCTTGACACTTGTCAAATTCGAATTTGACGTCTCCGCACACACTGTACTACCAAATTTTTGTGTGCGCCGTTGGTAGCGATCGATGACGTCAATCATGACGTCACACTGCTAAGAAGTGCTCATGTTTGTACAAAATAAACCGATTTTGTGCACGAACACAGTACCAATAGCGCACATCGTACAATTTAAACCGCAGCCTGAAATGACAATGACATTTCACATTTTCATTCAGTAGTTTTGCTGCTCGCCGACTTCCAGTTTCATCATTAGCTCGGAAAAATATTCGTGCAAATTGCAATCGATATTCTGTTCTTATTCTTATTTCGTTTCATAAGACTGCGGCAGTCCGTGTGTGTAGTGTGTATGTAAAGTTCACTATCCTAACCTCAGTTGAACTTACGTTAACGGTCACCGGTCACCTTCCTAATCGGAAAGTTTATTCGAATCTATTTCTAGTAATAAATTCCGTAATTAGTAATAGATGACAGTATTTCCGTTTTATTGTCTGCATTATCGGGAACTTGAATTCGCAAGTGAGAATTATTAATTATTTTTATGATAACGAGTGATAATCTAAACATTTTGTCATCAAAAATAAATACGACACGATGGGTGATTCAAGTGTAAATGGACATCAAGTGCATGAAGGTAATTTTTTTTCTTACTATCCCGTTTTGTCCTACTCCTGGGCAAAGGCCTCCCCCATTCCTTCCACTTCCTCTACATAAGTCCAATAAAAACCTACAACCGAAGAACTTAAATGTTAGCTATAATTTTTATATTAATTTATTTATATGGTTTGTGCAGGTCTAGATCAATGCTGATATAGAACTTGGCTGTTTCTGAATCTGTTTTTAAAATTTACATAAAAGTAATTGTTAATCAAATAGGTATATACTATAACTAGTATTTGCGTGGGTGCGCGAGCTGCGCGCAGCTCGCGAGGCGTGAATGGGGGAGAGGGGCAGCTTAGAAAAAAGATTTCGACTGACGCATTGCACCTCTCAATGAATCTGAAAAAAAAAATGTTCCAAGTCTCATAACTTCCGAGATCCGCCTAAAGGGGGAGAAAAGGGGGGCAAAGGGGTCAATTTAAAAAAATGGTTTTTACTTTCCCGAGCCTCCTCTATATGAATCTCACATGTGCCACCACCTACCTACACCTACCTACTACCTACCTACCTACACCTACCTACCACCTACGTACATACTACCTCCTACTACCAAAAAACATTACCCTAAAGTTTGCTTGTCGTCGCCCCTGAGTTACGCTTCACCCACTCAACCTTCGTTACGCTCACTCGGTCTCGCAGGTTCGCTCCACTCAGGACCTACCTACCACCGGAAAGCTATCATGACATTAACCCTACGCTACGGGGGTCGCCGGCTCGCTTCGCTCGCCCGCTCCCCCCTTCGCTTTACCGCTGTACCACCACCGGACAGGTGCCTACTATAATATTTGTTCAAACACCTAATGGCTATCTCTAACCGTTACGAAGTTACAGCCCTTTTAATTTTAGGGGAGGTTGGGGAGGGGAGGGGAGAGTATACAAATTTCAACGCCCCTCAATAAGTAGTTTTATGTAAGAAAAAAAAAAAAAGTTGAAAAAAGGGGTGAGGGGGGGAGTCTCGAAAAATGATTTCGATTAACGAAAAGGTCCCTCTAAATGAATCTGAAAAAAAAATCGTTCCAAGTCTCTTAACTTTCAAGATTTGCCTAAAGGGGGGGAGAAGGGGGGCAAGGGGGGCCACTTAAAAAAATGATTTTTACTTTACCGAGCCTCCTCTATACGAATCCGTAATAAAAAAAAAATACGGGTCTCTTAGTTTCCGAGATACGATAGGGAGGGGGGAGAAGGGGGGGGAAAAGGGGGGGTTTCGGACTTTTCCCATACTCACCAGACTTGTTTACGAATCTGTCAAAATATACCCACCTCCCCATCCACCATCTGGGAGAACAATTATGTCAGTCAGTCAGTGAGTGAGTGGTAATTTAGCTTTATATAAATAGAACTAGTATTTGCGTGGCTGCGCTCGCTGCGCGCAGCTCGCGAGTCTGCCTACCTACACCTACCTACTACCTACCTACACCTACCTACACCTACCTACACCTACCTACACCTACCTACACCTACCTACACCTACCTACACCTACCTACACCTACCTACACCTACCTACACCTACCTACACCTACCTACACCTACCTACACCTACCTACACCTACCTACACCTACCTACACCTACCTACACCTACCTACACCTACCTACACCTACCTACACCTACCTACACCTACCTACACCTACCTACACCTACCTACACCTACCTACACCTACCTACACCTACCTACACCTACCTACACCTACCTACACCTACCTACACCTACCTACACCTACCTACACTTACCTACACCTACCTACACCTACCTACACCTACCTACACCTACCTACACCTGCCTACTACCTACCTACTACCTACCTACACCTACCTACTACCTACCTACACCTACCTACTACCTACCTACACCTACCTACTACCAACCTACACCTACCTACACCTACCTACACCTACCTACACCTACCTACACCTACCTACACCTACCTACACCTACCTACACCTACCTACACCTACCTACACCTACCTACACCTACCTACACCTACCTACACCTACCTACACCTACCTACACCTACCTACACCTACCTACACCTACCTACACCTACCTACACCTACCTACACCTACCTACACCTACCTACACCTACCTACACCTACCTACACCTACCTACACCTACCTACACCTACCTACACCTACCTACACCTACCTACTACCTACCTATCACCTACCTACTACCCCCTACTACCACTAAAAAAACATTCCCTAAAGTTTGCTTGTCGTCGCCCCTGAGTTACGCTTCACCCACTCAACCTTCGTTACGCTAAGGAGGTCGCCGGCTCGCTTCGCTCGCCACCTCCCCCCTTCGCTCCACTCGGTCTCGCAGGTTCGCTCCACTCAGGACCTACCTACCACCGGAAAGCTATCGTGACATTATCCCTACGCTACGGGGGTCGCCGGCTCGCTTCGCTCGCCCGCTCCCCCCTTCGCTTTGCCGCTGTACCACCACCGGACAGGTTTCGACGCCTACTATAATATTTGTTCAAACACCTAATGGCTATCTCTAACCGTTATGAAGTTACAGCCCTTTTAATTTTAGGGGAGGTTGGGGAGGGGAGGGTATACAAATTTCAACGCCCCTCAATAGTTTTATGTAAGAAAAAAAAAAAAAAAAAAGGCGAAAATGGGGGAGGGGGGGGGGGGGTTGAAGGGGGGGTGAGGGGGGGAGTCTCGAAAAATGATTTCGATTAACGCAAAGACCCCTCTAGATGAATCTGAAAAAAAAATCGTTCCAAGTCTCTTAACTTTCGAGATTCGCCTAAAGGGGGGGAGAAGGGGGGCAAGGGGGGCCACTTTGAAAAATGATTTTTACTTTACCGAGCCTCCTCTATACGAATCCGTAATAAAAAAAAAATACCGGTCTCTTAGTTTCCGAGATACGATAGAGAGGGGGGGGAGGGGGGGCAAAAAGGGGGGGTTTCGGACTTTTCCCATACTCACCAGAGTTACTTGTTTACGAATCTGTAAAAATATACCCACCTCCCCATCCACCATCTGGGAGAACAATTCTGTCAATAAGTGAGTCAGTCAGTCAGTGGTAGTTTAGCTTTATATAGTATAACTAGTATTTGCGTGGGTGCGCGAGCTGCGCGCAGCTCGCGAGGCGTGGAGAGGGGGAGAGGGGGCGCTTTGAAAAATGATTTCGACTAACGCATTGCACCTCTCAATGAATTTTAAAAACGGATTTTACTTCCCCGAGCCTCACCCCCGAGCCTATATGAATCTCACGTATGCCACCACCTACCTACACCTACCTACTACATACCTACACCTACCTACCTACACCTACCTACACCTACCTACACCTACCTACACATACCTACTACCTACCACCTACCTACCTACTACCTCCTACTACCACTAAAAGAACATTACCCAAAAGTTTGCTTGTCGTCGCCCCTGAGTTACGCTTCACCCACTCAACCTTCGTTACGCTAAGGAGGTCGCCGGCTCGCTTCGCTCGCCACCTCCCCCCTTCGCTCCACTCGGTCTCGCAGGTTCGCTCCACTCAGGACCTACCTACCACCGCAAAGCTATCATGACATTATACCTACGCTACGGGGGTCGCCGGCTCGCTTCGCTCGCCCGCTCCCCCCTTCGCTTTACCGGTACTACCATTTTACTTCCCCGAGCCTCCTATCCTATACGAATCTGTAAACAAAAGAGAAAAAAAAGGGGTGAAGAGGGGGGGGGTGAAGGGGGGGAGAGGGGGGAGTTTCTAAAAATGATTTCGACTAACGCAATGCCCCTCTCAATGAATCTGAAAAAAAAAATGTTCCAAGTCTCTTAACTTCCGAGATCCGAAAGGGGGGGGATGGAGGGGGGCAAGGGGTTCAAATTTTCAAAATGGTTTTTACTTCCTTAAGCCTCCTCTATACGAATCCCTAAAAAAAAAACACGTAATTCTCTTTATTTCCGAGATCCGCCTAAAGGGGGGGAGTAGGGGGAAAAGGGGGGCCACTTTGAAAAATGATTTTTACTTTACCGAGCCTCCTCTATACGAATCCCTAAAAAAAAACACTTCAAGTCTCTTTGTTTCCGAGATACGATAGGGAGGGGGGAAAAGGGGGGGTTTCGGACTTTTCCCATAGTCACGAGAGTGACTTGTTTACGAATCTGTCAAAATATACCCACCTCCCCATCCACCATCTGGGAGAACAATTATGTCAGTCAGTGAGTCAGTGAGTGAGTGGTAGTTTAGCTTTATATAGTATAACTAGTGTTTGCGTGGCTGCGCGAGCTGCGCGCAGCTCGCGGGTCGTGAAGAGGGGGAGAGGGGGAGCTTTGAAAAATGATTTCGACTAACGCATTGCACCTCTCAATGAATCTGAAAAAAAAAATGTTCCAATGCTGCTCGCGGTGCTACCTACCTACACCTACCTACTACCTACCTACACCTACCTACACCTACCTACACCTACCTACACCTACCAACTACCTACCTACACCTACCTACTACCTACCTACACCTACCTACTACCTACCTACACCTACCTACTACCTACCTACACCTACCTACCTACCTACCACCTACCTACTACCTCCTACTACCACTAAAAAAACATTACCCTAAAGTTTGCTTGTCGTCGCCCCTGGACCAGGACCTACCTACCACCGGAAAGCTATCATGACATTATCCCTACGCTACGGGGGTCGCCGGCTCGCTTCGCTCGCCCGCTCCCCCCTTCGCTTTAACGCTGTACCACCACCGGACAGGTTTCGACGTCTACTATAATATTTGTTCAAACACCTAATGGCTATCTCTAACCGTTATGAAGTTACAGCCCTTTTAATTTTAGGGGAGGTTGGGGAGGGGAGGGGAGGGTATACAAATTTCAACGCCCCTCAATAGTTCTATGTAAGAAAAAAAAAAAAAAAGTGAAAAAAGGGGGGGGGGGGGTTGAAGGGGGGGGTGAGGGGGGGAGTCTCGAAAAATGATTTCGATTAACGCAAAGGCCCCTCTAAATGAATCTGAAAAAAAAATCGTTCCAAGTCTCTTAACTTTCGAGATTCGCCTAAAGGGGGGGAGAAGGGGGGCAAGGGGGGCCACTTTGAAAAATGATTTTTACTTTACCGAGCCTCCTCTATACGAATCCGTAATAAAAAAAAAATACGGGTCTCTTAGTTTCCGAGATACGATAGGGAGGGGGGAAAAGGGGGGGTTTCGGACTTTTCCCATACTCACCAGAGTTACTTGTTTACGAATCTGTCAAAATATACCCACCTCCCCATCCACCATCTGGGAGAACAATTCTGTCAATAAGTGAGTCAGTCAGTCAGTGGTAGTTTAGCTTTATATAGTATAACTAGTATTTGCGTGGGTGCGCGAGCTGCGCGCAGCTCGCGAGGCGTGGAGAGGGGGAGAGGGGGCGCTTTGAAAAATGATTTCGACTAACGCATTGCACCTCTCAATGAATCTGAAAAAAAAAATGTTCCAATACTACCTACCTACAACTACCTACTACCTACCTACACCTACCTACACCTACCTACACCTACCTACTACCTACCTACTACCTACCTACACCTACCTACCTACTACCTCCTACTACCACTAAAAGAACATTACCCTAAAGTTTGCTTGTCGTCGCCCCTGAGTTACGCTTCACCCACTCAACCTTCGTTACGCTAAGGAGGTCGCCGGCTCGCTTCGCTCGCCACCTCCCCCCTTCGCTCCACTCGGTCTCGCA
The DNA here is from genome assembly GCA_949316265.1 of Diarsia mendica. Taxonomy (NCBI): domain Eukaryota; kingdom Metazoa; phylum Arthropoda; class Insecta; order Lepidoptera; family Noctuidae; genus Diarsia; species Diarsia mendica. The sequence goes on along the minus strand of OX438899.1, from coordinate 6,243,191 downwards.
GGTTCGCTCCACTCAGGACCTACCTACCACCGGAAAGCTATCATGACATTATCCCTACGCTACGGGGGTCGCCGGCTCGCTTCGCTCGCCCGCTCCCCCCTTCGCTTTACCGGTACCACCATTTTACTTCCCCGAGCCTCCTATCCTATACGAATCTGTAAACAAAACAGAAAAAAGGGGTAAAGAGGGGGGGGGGGGGGTGAAGGGGGGAGAGGGGGGGAGTTTCTAAAAATGATTTCGACTAACGCAATGCCCCTCTCAATGAATCTGAAAAAAAAAATGTTCCAAGTCTCTTAACTTCCGAGATCCGAAAGGGGGGGGATGGAGGGGGGCAAGGGGGTCAAATTTTCAAAATGGTTTTTACTTCCTCAAGCCTCCTCTATACGAATCCCTAAAAAAAAAACACGTAATTCTCTTTATTTCCGAGATTCGCCTAAAGGGGGGGAGAAGGGGGGCAAGGGGGGCAACTTTGAAAAATGATTTTTACTTTACCGAGCCTCCTCTATACGAATCCGTAAAAAAAAAAAAATACGGGTCTCTTAGTTTCCGAGATACGATAGGGAGGGGGGGGAAGGGGGGGGAAAAGGGGGGGTTTCGGACTTTTCCCATACTCACCAGAGTTACTTGTTTACGAATCTGTCAAAATATACCCACCTCCCCATCCACCATCTAGGAGAACAATTCTGTCAGTCAGTGAGTCAGTGAGTGAGTGGTAGTTTAGCTTTATATAGTATAACTAGTATTTGCGTGGGTGCGCGAGCTGCGCGCAGCTCGCGTGGCGTGAAGAGGGGGAGAGGGGGAGCTTTGAAAAATGATTTCGACTAACGCATTGCCCCTTTCAATGAATCTGAAAAAAAAAATGTTCCAAGTCTCTTAACTTCCGAGATCCGCCTAAAGAGGGGGTGAAGGGGGGCAAAGGGTTCAAATTTGAATAACGGATTTTACTTTCCCGAGCCTCCTCTATATGATTTTGATGTATGCCACCACCTACCTACACCTACCTTCTACCTACCTACACCTACCTACCACCTACCTACTACCTCCTACTACCACTAAAAAACATTACCCTAAAGTTTGCTTGTCGTCGCCCCTGAGTTACGCTTCACCCACTCAACCTTCGTTACGCTAAGGAGGTCGCCGGCTCGCTTCGCTCGCCACCTCCCCCCTTCGCTCCACTCGGTCTCGCAGGTTCGCTCCACTCAGGACCTACCTACCACCGGAAAGCTATCATGACATTATCCCTACGCTACGGGGGTCGCCGGCTCGCTTCGCTCGCCCGCTCCCCCCTTCGCTTTACCGGTAGCACCATTTTACTTCCCCGAGCCTCCTCTATACGAATCCGTAAACAAAACTGAAAAAAGGGGTGAAGAGGGGGGGGGTGAAGGGGGGGGGGGGAGATGAGCTTTGATAAATGATTTCGATTAACTCATTGCCCCTTTCAATCAATGAATCTGAAAAAAAAAATGTTCCAAGTCTCTTAACTTCCGAGATCCGAAAGGGGGGGGATGAAGGGGGGCAAGGGGGTCAAATTTTCAAAATGGTTTTTACTTCCTCAAGCCTCCTCTATACGAATCCCTAAAAAAAAACACGTAATTCTCTTTATTTCCGAGATCCGCCTAAAGGGGGGGAGAAGGGGGGCAAGGGGGGCCACTTTGAAAAATGATTTTCTACTTTACCGAGCCTCCTCTATACGAATCCCTAAAAAAAAACACTTCAAGTCTCTTTGTTTCCGAGATACGATAGGGAGGGGGGAGAAGGGGGGGGAAAAGGGGGGGTTTCGGACTTTTCCCATACTCACGAGAGTGACTTGTTTACGAATCTGTCAAAATATACCCACCTCCCCATCCACCATCTGGGAGATCAATTCTGTCAGTCAGTCAGTCAGTCAGTGGTAGTTTAGCTTTATATAGTATAACTAGTATTTGCGTGGCTGCGCTCGCTGCGCGCAGCTCGCGGGTCTGCCTACCTACACCTACCTACACCTACCTACACCTACCTACACCTACCTACACCTACCTACACCTACCTACACCTACCTACCTACACCTACCTACTACCTACCTACTACCTCCTACTACCACTAAAAAAACATTACCCTAAAGTTTGCTTGTCGTCGCCCCTGAGTTACGCTTCACCCACTCAACCTTCGTTACGCTAAGACCTACCTACCACCGGAAAGCTATCATGACTTTATCCCTACGCTACGGGGGTCGCCGGCTCGCTACGCTCGCCCGCTCCCCCCTTCGCTTTACCGCTGCAGGCTATCTCTAACCGTTATGAAGTTACAGCCCTTTTAATTTTAGGGGAGGTTGGGGAGGGGAGGGTATACAAATTTCAACGCCCCTCAATAGTTTTATGTAAGAAAAAAAAAAAAAAAATGAAAAAGGGGGGGGGGGGGGGTTGAAGGGGGGGTGAGGGGGGGAGTCTCGAAAAATGATTTCGATTAACGCAAAGGCCCCTCTAAATGAATCTGAAAAAAAAATCGTTCCATGTCTCTTAACTTTCGAGATTCACCTAAAGGGGGGGAGAAAGGGGGCAAGGGGGGCCACTTTGAAAAATGATTTTTACTTTACCGAGCCTCCTCTATACGAATCCCTAAAAAAAAACACTTCAAGTCTCTTTGTTTCCGAGATACGATAGGGAGGGGGGAGAAGGGGGGGGAAAAGGGGGGGTTTCGGACTTTTCCCATAGGATTGAGAGTTCATTGTTTACGAATCTGTCAAAATATACCCACCTCCCCATCCACCATCTGGGAGAACAATTCTGTCAATAGATCAGTCAGTGAGTCAGTGGTAGTTTAGCTTTATATAGTATAATAACTAGTATTTGCGTGGGTGCGCGAGCTGCGCGCAGCTCGCGAGGCGTGGAGAGGGGGAGAGGGGGCGCTTTGAAAAATGATTTCGACTAACGCATTGCACCTCTCAATGAATTTGAAAAAAAAATGTTCCAAGTCTCTTAACTTCCGAGATCCGCCTAAAGGGGGGGCGAAGGGGGGCAAGGGGTTCAAATTTGAAAAACGGATTATACTTCCCCGAGCCTCCTCTATATGAATCTCACGAATGACACCACCTACCTACACCTACTTACCACCTACCTACACCTACCTACTACCTACCTACTACCTACCTACACCTACCTACTACCTACTACCTACCACCTACCTACTACCTACTACCCCTACCACCTACCTACTACCTCCTGCTACTACTAAAAAACATTAACCTAAAGTTTGCTTGTCGTCGCCCCTGAGTTACGCTTCACCCACTCAACCTTCGTTACGCTAAGGAGGTCGCCGGCTCGCTTCGCTCGCCACCTCCCCCCTTCGCTCCACTCGGTCTCGCAGGTTCGCTCCACTCAGGACCTACCTACCACCGGAAAGCTATCATGACTTTATCCCTACGCTACGGGGGTCGCCGGCTCGCTTCGCTCGCCCGCTCCCCCCTTCGCTTTACTGGTACCACCACAGGATAGGCCCCTTTCAATGAATCTGAAAAAAAAAATGTTCCAAGTCTCTTAACTACCGAGATCCGAAAGGGGGGGGAAGGGGGGCAAGGGGGTCAAATTTGAAAAATGGTTTTAATTTTCCCGAGCCTCCTCTATACGAATCCGTAAACAAAACTGAAAAAAAGAGGTAAAGGGGGGGGGGGGGTTGAAGGGGGGTGAGGGGGGTAGTTTCGAAAAATGATTTCGATTAACGCAAAGGCCCCTCTAAATGAATCTGAAAAAAATAATCTTCCAAGTCTCTTAACTTCCGAGATCCGAAAGGGGGGGGATGGAGGGGGGCAAGGGGGTCAAATTTTCAAAATGGTTTTTACTTCCCCGAGCCTCCTCTATACGAATCCCTAAAAAAAAACACGTAAAATCTCTTTATTTCCGAGATTCGCCTAAAGGGGGGGAGAAGGGGGGCAAGGGGGGTCACTTTGAAAAATGATTTTTACTTTACCGAGCATCCTCTATACGAATCCGTAAAAAAAAAAAAAATACGGGTCTTTTAGTTTCCGAGATACGATAGGGAGGGGGGAGAAGGGGGGGGGAAAAGGGGGGGTTTCGGACTTTTCCCATACTCACCAGAGTTACTTGTTTACGAATCTGTCAAAATATACCCACCTCCCCATCCACCATCTGGGAGAACAATTATGTCAGTCAGTGAGTGAGTCAGTGAGTGGTAGTTTAGCTTTATATAGTATAATAACTAGTATTTGCGTGGGTGCGCGAGCTGCGCGCAGCTCGCGAGGCGTGAAGAGAGGGAGAGGGGGCGCTTTGAAAAATGATTTCGACTAACGCATTGCCCCTTTCAATAAATCTTAAAAAAATGTTCCAAGTCTCTTAACTTTCGAGATCCGCCTAAAGGGGGGGACCTACCTACTACTACCTACCTACACCTACCTACTACCTACCTACACCTACCTACTACCTACCTACACCTACCTACTACCTACCTACACCTACCTACTACCTGCCAACTACCTACCTACACCTACCTACTACCTACCTACACCTACCTACTACCTACCTATCACCTACCTACTACCTACCTACCTACACCTACCTACTACCTCCTACTACCACTAAAAAAACATTACCCTAAAGTTTGCTTGTCGTCGCCCCTGAGTAACGCTTCACCCACTCAACCTTCGTTACGCTAAGGAGGTCGCCGGCTCGCTTCGCTCGCCACCTCCCCCCTTCGCTGCACTCGGTCTCGCAGGTTCGCTCCACTCAGGACCTACCTACCACCGGAAAGCTATCATGACATTATCCCTACGCTACGGGGGTCGCCGGCTCGCTTCGCTCGCCCGCTCCCCCCTTCGCTTTACCGGTACCACCATTTTACTTCCCCGAGCCTCCTATCCTATACGAATCTGTAAACAAAAGAGAAAAAAAAGGGGTGAAGGGGGGGGGGGGGGGGAGAGGGGGCTGAGTTTCTAAAAATGATTTCGACTAACGCAATGCCCCTCTCAATGAATCTGAAAAAAAAAATGTTCCAAGTCTCTTAACTTCCGAGATCCGAAAGGGGGGGGATGAAGGGGGGCAAGGGGGTCAAATTTTCAAAATGGTTTTTACTTCCTTAAGCCTCCTCTATACGAATCCCTAAAAAAAAAACACGTAATTCTCTTTATTTCCGAGATCCGCCTAAAGGGGGGGGAGAAGGGGGGCAAGGGGGGCCACTTTGAAAAATGATTTTTACTTTACCGAGCCTCCTCTATACGAATCCGTAAAAAAAAAAAAATACGGGTCTTTTAGTTTCCGAGTTACGATAGGGAGGGGGGGGAAGGGGGGGGAAAAGGGGGGATTTCGGACTTTTCCCATACTCACCAGAGTTACTTGTTTACGAATCTGTCAAAATATACCCACCTCCCCATCCACCATCTGGGAGAACAATTCTGTCAGTCAGTGAGTGAGTCAGTGGTAGTTTAGCTTTATATAATAGAACTAGTATTTGCGTGGCTGCGCTCGCTGCGCGCAGCTCGCGGGTCTGCCTACCTACACCTACCTACTACCTACCTACACCTACCTACACCTACCTACACCTACCTACACCTACCTACACCTACCTACACCTACCTACACCTACCTACACCTACCTACACCTACCTACACCTACCTACACCTACCTACACCTACCTACACCTACCTACACCTACCTACACCTACCTACACCTACCTACACCTACCTACACCTACCTACACCTACCTACACCTACCTACACCTACCTACACCTACCTACACCTACCTACACCTACCTACACCTACCTACACCTACCTACACCTACCTACACCTACCTACACCTACCTACACCTACCTACACCTACCTACACCTACCTACACATACCTACTACCTACCACCTACCTACCTACTACCTCCTACCTACTACCACTAAAAGAACATTATCCTAAAGTTTGCTTGTCGTCGCCCCTGAGTTACGCTTCACCCACTTAACCTTCGTTACGCTAAGGAGGTCGCCGGCTCGCTTCGCTCGCCACCTCCCCCCTTCGCTGCACTCGGTCTCGCAGGTTCGCTCCACTCAGGACCTACCTACCACCGGAAAGCTATCATGACATTATCCCTACGCTACGGGGGTCGCCGGCTCGCTTCGCTCGCCCGCTCCCCCCTTCGCTTTGCCGCTGTACCACCACCGGACAGGTTTCGACGCCTACTATAATATTTGTTCAAACACCTAATGGCTATCTCTAACCGTTATGAAGTTACAGCCCTTTTAATTTTAGGGGAGGTTGGGGAGGGGAGGGGAGGGTATACAAATTTCAACGCCCCTCAATAGTTTTATGTAAGAAAAAAAAAAAAAAAGTGAAAAAGGGGGGGGGGGGGTTGAAGGGGGGGTGAGGGGGGGAGTTTTGAAAAATGATTTCGATTAACGCAAAGGCCCCTCTAAACGAATCTGAAAAAAAAATCGTTCCAAGTCTCTTAACTTTCGAGATTCGCCTAAAGGGGGGGAGAAGGGGGGCAAGGGGGGCCACTTTGAAAAATGATTTTTACTTTACCGAGCCTCCTCTATACGAATCCGTAAAAAAAAAAAATACGGGTCTTTTAGTTTCCGAGATACGATAGGGAGGGGGGAGGAGGGGGGGGGAAAGGGGGGGTTTGGGACTTTTCCCATAGTCATGAGAGTTAGTTGTTTACGAATCTGTAAAAATATACCCACCTCCCCATCCACCATCTGGGAGAACAATTCTGTCAGTCAGTGAGTGGTAGTTTAGCTTTATATAGTATAATAACTAGTATTTGCGTGGGTGCGCGAGCTGCGCGCAGCTCGCGGGTCTGCCTACCTACACCTACCTGCTACCTACCTACACCTACCTACTACCTACCTACACCTACCTACTACCTACCTACCTACACCTACCTACACCTACCTACACCTACCTACACCTACCTACTCCTACCTACACCTACCTACACCTACCTACACCTACCTACACCTACCTACACCTACCTACCTACTACCTACCACCTACCTACTACCTCCTACTACCACTAAAAACATAAAGTTTGCTTGTCGTCGCCCCTGAGTTATGCTTCACCCACTCAACCTTCGTTACGCTAAAGAGGTCGCCGGCTCGCTTCGCTCGCCACCTCCCCCCTTCGCTCCACTCGGTCTCGCAGGTTCGCTCCACTCAGGACCTACCTACCACCGGAGAGCTATCATGACATTATCCCTACGCTACGGGGGTCGCCGGCTCGCTTCGCTCGCCCGCTCCCCCCTTCGCTTTACCGCTGTACCACCACCGGACAGGTTTCGACGCCTACTATAATATTTGTTCAAACACCTAATGGCTATCTCTAACCGTTATGAAGTTACAGCCCTTTTAATTTTAGGGGAGGTTGGGGAGGGGAGGGGAGGGTATACAAATTTCAACACCTCTCAATAGTTTTATGTAAGAAAAAAAAAAAAAAAATGGCGAAAAGGGGGGGGGGGGTTGAACGGGGGGTGAGGGGGGGAGTTTCGAAAAATGATTTTGATTAACTCAAAGGCCCCTCTAAACGAATCTGAAAAAAAAATCGTTCCAAGTCTCTTAACTTTCGAGATTCGCCTAAAGGGGGGGAGAAGGGGGGCAAGGGGGGCCACTTTGAAAAATGATTTTTATTTTACCGAACCTCCTCTATACGAATCCGTAAAAAAAAAAAAATACGGGTCTCTTAGTTTCCGAGATACGACAGGGAGGGGGGGGAGGGGGGGGCAAAAAGGGGGGGTTTCGGACTTTTCCCATACTCACCAGAGTTAGTTGTTTACGAATCTGTCAAAATATACCCACCTCCCCATCCACCATCTGGGAGAACAATTATGTCAGTCAGTGAGTGAGTCAGTGAGTGGTAGTTTAGCTTTATATAGTATAACTAGTATTTGCGTGGGTGCGCGAGCTGCGCGCAGCTCGCGGGGCGTGAAGAGGGGGAGAGGGGCAGCTTTGAAAAAAAAATTTGACTAACGCATTGCTCCTTCCAATAAATCTGAAAAAAAAATGTTTCAAGTCTCTTAACTTCCGAGATCCACCTTACTACCTACCTACACCTACCTACTACCTACCTACACCTACCTACTCCTACCTACACCTACCTACACCTACCTACACCTACCTACACCTACCTACACCTACCTACACCTACCTACACCTACCTACACCTACCTACACCTACCTACACCTACCTACACCTACCTACACCTACCTACACCTACCTACTACCTACCTACACCTACCTACTCAACCTTCGTTACGCTTCACTCACTCAACCTTCGTTACGCTAAGGAGGTCGCCGGCTCGCTTCGCTCGCCACCTCCCCCCTTCGCTCCACTCAGGACCTACCTACCACCGGAAAGCTATCATGACATTATCCCTACGCTACGGGGGTCGCCGGCTCGCTTCGCTCGCCCGCTCCCCCCTTCGCTTTACCGGTACCACCATTTTACTTCCCCGAGCCTCCTATCCTATACGAATCTGTAAACAAAACAGGAAAAAAGGGGTGAAGAGAGGGGGGGGGGGGTGAAGGGGGGAGAGGGGGGGAGTTTCTAAAAATGATTTCGACTAACGCAATGCCCCTCTATATGAATCTGAAAAAAAATTCGTTCCAAGTCTCTTAACTTCCGAGATCCGAAAGGGGGGGGTGGAGGGGGGCAAGGGGGTCAAATTTTCAAAACGGTTTTTACTTCCCCAAGCCTCCTCTATACGAATCCCTAAAAAAAAACACGTAAATTCTCTTTATTTCCGAGATCCGCCTAAAGGGGGGGAAAAGGGGGGCAAGGGGGGCCACTTTGAAAAATGATTTTTACTTTACCGAGCCTCCTCTATACGAATCTGTAAAAAAAAAAAAATACGGGTCTTTTAGTTTCCGAGATACGATAGGGAGGGGGGAGAAGGGGGGGGAAAAGGGGGGGTTTCGGACTTTTCCCATACTCACCAGAGTTACTTGTTTACGAATCTGTCAAAATATACCCACCTCCCCATCCACCATCTGGGAGAACAATTATGTCAGTCAGTGAGTCAGTGAGTGAGTGGTAGTTTAGCTTTATATAGTATAACTAGTATTTGCGTGGGTGCGCGAGCTGCGCGCAGCTCGCGAGGCGTGAAGAGGGGGAGAGGGGCAGTTTTGAAAAAAAGATTCGACTAACGCATTGCTCCTTTCAATAAATCTGAAAAAAAAAATGTTTCAAGTCTCTTAACTTCCGAGATCCGCCTTACTACCTACCTACACCTACCTACTACCTACCTACACCTACCTACTCCTACCTACACCTACCTACACCTACCTACACCTACCTACACCTACCTACACCTACCTACACCTACCTACACCTACCTACACCTACCTACACCTACCTACACCTACCTACACCTACCTACACCTACCTACACCTACCTACACCTACCTACACCTACCTACACCTACCTACACCTACCTACTACCTACCTACACCTACCTACTCAACCTTCGTTACGCATCACCCACTCAACCTTCGTTACGCTAAGGAGGTCGCCGGCTCGCTTCGCTCGCCACCTCCCCCCTTCGCTCCACTCGGTCTCGCAGGTTCGCTCCACTCAGGACCTACCTACCACCGGAAAGCTATCATGACATTATCCCTACGCTACGGGACACCATTTTACTTCCCGGGGTGAAGGGGGGGGGGGGGGTGAAAGGGGGGAGAGGGGGGACCTATGAAAAATGATTTTGACTAACTCTATGCCCCTTTCAATGAATCTGAAAAAAAAAATGTTCCAAGTCTCTTAACTTCCGAGATTCGCCTAAAGGGGGGTGAAGGGGGCCAAGGGGGTCAAATTTGAAAAACGGTTTTTAGTTCCCCGAGCATCCTCTATACGAATCCCTAAAAAAACACACGTAATGTCTCTTTATTTCCGAGATCCGCCTAAAAGGGGGGAGAAGGGGGGCAAGGGGGGCCACTTTGAAAAATGATTTTTACTTTACCGAGCCTCCTCTATACGAATCCATAAAAAAAAAAAAATACGGGTCTTTTAGTTTCCGAGATACGATAGGGAGGGGGGAGAAGGGGGGGGAAAAGGGGGGATTTCGGACTTTTCCCATACTCACCAGAGTTACATGTTTACGAATCTGTCAAAATATACCCACCTCCCCATCCACCATCTGGGAGAACAATTATGTCAATCAGTCAGTCAGTCAGTCAGTGGTAGTTTAGCTTTATATAGTATAACTAGTATTTGCGTGGCTGCGCTCGCTGCGCGCAGCTCGCGGGTCTGCTTACCTACACCTGCCTACTACCTACCTACACCTACCTACACCTACCTACACCTACCTACACCTACCTACACCTACCTACACCTACCTACACCTACCTACACCTACCTACACCTACCTACACCTACCTACACCTACCTACACCTACCTACACCTACCTACACCTACCTACACCTACCTACACCTACCTACACCTACCTACACCTACCTACACCTACCTACACATACCTACTACCTTCCACCTACCTACTACCTCCTACTACCACTAAAAGAACATTACCCTAAAGTTTGCTTGTCGTCGCCCCTGAGTTACGCTTCACCCACTCAACCTTCGTTACGCTAAGGAGGTCGCCGGCTCGCTTCGCTCGCCACCTCCCCCCTTCGCTCCACTCGGTCTCGCAGGTTCGCTCCACTCAGGACCTACCTACCACCGGAAAGCTATCATGACATTATCCCTACGCTACGGGGGTCGCCGGCTCGCTTCGCTCGCCCGCTCCCCCCTTCGCTTTACCGGTACCACCATTTTACTTCCCCGAGCCTCCTATCCTATACGAATCTGTAAACAAAAGAGAAAAAAAGGGGTGAAGGGGGGGGGGGGGTGAAGGGGGGGGAGAGGGGGGAGTTTCTAAAAATGATTTCGACTAACGCAATGCCCCTCTCAATGAATCTGAAAAAAAAAATGTTCCAAGTCTCTTAACTTCCGAGATCCGAAAGGGGGGGGATGGAGGGGGGCAAGGGGGTCAAATTTTCAAAATGGTTTTTACTTCCTCAAGCCTCCTCTATACGAATCCCTAAAAAAAAACTTGTAAATTCTCTTTATTTCCGAGATCCGCCTAAAGGGGGGGAGAAGGGGGGCAAGGGGGGCCACTTTGAAAAATGATTTTTACTTTACCTAGCCTCCTCTATACGAATCCGTAAAAAAAAAAAAATACGGGTCTTTTAGTTTCCGAGATACGATAGGGAGGGGGGGGAGGGGGGGCAAAAAGGGGGGGTTTCGGACTTTTCCCATACTCACCAGAGTTACTTGTTTACGAATCTGTCAAAATATACCCACCTCCCCATCCACCATCTGGGAGAACAATTATGTCAGTCAGTGAGTCAGTGAGTGAGTGGTAGTTTAGCTTTATATAGTATAACTAGTATTTGCGTGGGTGCGCGAGCTGCGCGCAGCTCGCGAGGCGTGAAGAGGGGGAGAGGGGCAGCTTAGAAAAATGATTTCGACTGACGCATTGCACCTCTCAATGAATCTGAAAAAAAAAATGTTCCAAGTCTCATAACTTCCGAGATCCGCCTAAAGGGGGAGAAAAGGGGGGCAAAGGGGTCAATTAAAAAAAATGGTTTTTACTTTCCCGAGCCTCCTCTATATGAATCTCACATGTGCCACCACCTACCTACACCTACCTACTACCTACCTACCTACACCTACCTACTACCTACCTACTACCTACCTACACCTACCTACACCTACCTACACCTACCTACACCTACCTACACCTACCTACACCTACCTACACCTACCTACTACCTACCTACACCTACCTACTCAACCTTCGTTACGCTTCACCCACTCAACCTTCGTTACGCTAAGGAGGTCGCCGGCTCGCTTCGCTCGCCACCTCCCCCCTTCGCTCCACTCGGTCTCGCAGGTTCGCTCCACTCAGGACCTACCTACCACCGGAAAGCTATCATGACATTATCCCTACGCTACGGGGGTCGCCGGCTCGCTTCGCTCGCCCGCTCCCCCCTTCGCTTTACCGGTACCACCATTTTACTTCGCCGAGCCTCCTATCCTATACGAATCTGTAAACAAAACAGAAAAAAGGGGTGAAAAGGGGGGGGGGTGAAGGGGGGGGGGGGGAGGGGGGAGTTTCTAAAAATGATTTCGACTACCGCAATGCCCCTCTATATGAATCTGAAAAAAAAATCGTTCCAAGTCTCTTAACTTCCGAGATCCGAAAGGGGGGGGATGGAGGGGGGCAAGGGGGTCAAATTTTCAAAATGGTTTTTACTTCCTCAAGCCTCCTCTATACGAATCCCTAAAAAAAAAACACGTAATTCTCTTAACTTTCGAGATTCGCCTAAAGGGGGGGAGAAGGGGGGCAAGGTGGGCCACTTTGAAAAATGATTTTTACTTTACCGAACCTCCTCTATACGAATCCGTAAAAAAAAAAAAATACGGGTCTCTTAGTTTCCGAGATACGACAGGGAGGGGGGGGAGGGGGGGCAAAAAGGGGGGTTTCGGACTTTTCCCATACTCACCAGAGTTAGTTGTTTACGAATCTGTCAAAATATACCCACCTCCCCATCCACCATCTGGGAGAACAATTATGTCAGTCAGTGAGTCAGTGAGTGAGTGGTAGTTTAGCTTTATATAGTATAACTAGTATTTGCGTGGCTGCGCTCGCTGCGCGCAGCTCGCGGGTCTGCCTACCTACACCTACCTGCTACCTACCTACACCTACCTACTAACTACCTACACCTACCTACTAACTACCTACACCTACCCACTACCTACCTACACCTACCTACACCTACCTACACCTACCTACACCTACCTACACCTACCTACACCTACCTACTACCATACTACACCTACCTACTACCTACCTACACCTATCTACACATACCTACTACCTACCACCTACCTACTACCTCCTACTACCACTAAAAGAACATTACCCTAAAGTTTGCTTGTCGTCGCCCCTGAGTTACGCTTCACCCACTCAACCTTCGTTACGCTAAGGAGGTCGCCGGCTCGCTTCGCTCGCCACCTCCCCCCTTCGCTCCACTCGGTCTCGCAGGTTCGCTCCACTCAGGACCTACCTACCACCGGAAAGCTATCATGACATTATCCCTACGCTACGGGGGTCGCCGGCTCGCTTCGCTCGCCTGCTCCCCCCTTCGCTTTGCCGCTGTACCACCACCGGACAGGTTTCGACGCCTACTATAATATTTCTTCAAACACCTAATGGCTATCTCTAACCGTTATGAAGTTACAGCCCTTTTAATTTTAGGGGAGGTTGGGGAGGGGAGGGGAGGGTATACAAATTTCAACGCCCCTCAATAGTTTTATGTAAGAAAAAAAAAAAAAAAAAAAAGGTGAAAAAAGGGGGGGGGGTTGAAGGGGGGGTGAGGGGGGGATTCTCGAAAAATGATTTCGATTAACGCAAAGGCCCCTCTAAATGAATTTGAAAAAAAAATCGTTCCATGTCTCTTAACTTTCGAGATCCGCCTAAAGGGGGGGAAAAGGGGGGCAAGGGGGGCAACTTTGAAAAATGATTTTTACTTTACCGAGCCTCCTCTATACGAATCCCTAAAAAAAAACACTTCAAGTCTCTTTGTTTCCGAGATACGATAGGGAGGGGGAGAAGGGGGGGGAAAAGGGGGGGTTTCGGACTTTTCCCATAGGATTGAGAGTTCATTGTTTACGAATCTGTCAAAATATACCCACCTCCCCATCCACCATCTGGGAGAACAATTCTGTCAATAGATCAGTCAGTGAGTCAGTGGTAGTTTAGCTTTATATAGTATAATAACTAGATTTTGCGTGGCTGCGCGAGCTGCGCGCAGCTCGCGGGTCTGCCTACCTACACCTACCCACTACCTACCTACACCTACCTACACCTACCTACACCTACCTACACCTACCTACACCTACCTACACCTACCTACACCTACCTACACCTACCTACACCTACCTACACCTACCTACACCTACCTACACCTACCTACACCTACCTACACCTACCTACACCTACCTACACCTACCTACACCTACCTACACCTACCTACACCTACCTACACCTACCTACACCTACCTACACCTACCTACACCTACCTACACCTACCTACACCTACCTACACCTACCTACACCTACCTACACCTACCTACACCTACCTACACCTACCTACACCTACCTACACCTACCTACTCCTACCTACACCTACCTACAGCTACCTACACCTACCTACACCTACCTACACATACCTACCACCTACCTACCTACTACCTCCTACTACTACTAAAAGAACATTACCCTAAAGTTTGCTTGTCGTCGCCCCTGAGTTACGCTTCACCCACTCAACCTTCGTTACGCTAAGGAGGTCGCCGGCTCAGGACCTACCTACCACCGGAAAGCTATCATGACATTATCCCTACGCTACGGGGGTCGCCGGCTCGCTTCGCTCGCCCGCTCCCCCCTTCGCTTTGCCGCTGTACCACCACCGGACAGGTTTCGACGCCTACTATAATATTTGTTCAAACACCTAATGGCTATCTCTAACCGTTATGAAGTTACAGCCCTTTTAATTTTAGGGGAGGTTGGGGAGGGGAGGGGAGGGTATACAAATTTCAACGTCCCTCAATAGTTTTATGTAAGAAAAAAAAAAAAAAAATGTGAAAAAGGGGGGGGGGGGTTGAAGGGGGGGTGAGGGGGGGAGTCTCGAAAAATGATTTTGATTAACGCAAAGGCCCCTCTAAATGAATCTGAAAAAAAAATCGTTCCAAGTCTCTTAACTTTCGAGATTCGCCTAAAGGGGGGGAGAAGGGGGGCAGATTTTTACTTTACCGAGCCTCCTCTATACGAATCCGTAAAAAAAAAAAAATACGGGTCTTTTAGTTTCCGAGATACGACAGGGAGGGGGGGGAGGGGGGGCAAAAAGGGGGGGTTTCGGACTTTTCCCATACTCACCAGAGTTAGTTGTTTACGAATCTGTCAAAATATACCCACCTCCCCATCCACCATCTGGGAGATCAACACCCATATTCATAATTGTAACCTCGAAAGCTACTCGACTCACCACTCATTCGAGGAGACCTCAAGGAGTGCCTCGAAAGATCCTCAAAATCGGTATTCATAGTAGTCAGATTGAGGAAATTATGAGGTCCCTCGAATGAGTGTCGAGTGGAGGTGACTCGAGGCGATACGGCACGGATACGTCATTACTGGAGGAATATTCCGTTTGTTATATTGGCTAAGCTTATTTTGAGAGTAGTTTGTGAGCGCGTTATCTGTGGTTTTAAACTTGAAGTGTAAGTAAACACTTCTCAAATGAAAGTAGAACGTTAGTAAACTAATAATTTATCCACTTGAACCTATGTCCTGGGCAAAAAATATGGTGATACTTGAGAAGGATGGCTTATAGGTTTGATTAGGTTTCTTGGTTGAATGTTAAATGTATAGTAAATATTTGTACTTATAGAATATTAAGAACAACTAAAAATGGAAAAATAAAACACTTTTTTGCAAAAAAAACCGATTTCAAAAAAACAAAAAAGTAAAAAATAAAATCATACAAACAAATGTCCATGTCATTTTCAGAAATAATTTTACTTCTGTAATATTTTTGTAACTTTTTTGTTTTTTTGACTTCGGCGTTTTTTTAGAAAAACATACAAATATTAACTACTAGCAGTTTCCAGCGGCTTCGCCCGGTATAACTCGAAAATTATCCCACGGGAAGATAAAATCGGGATAAAACTATCCCATGTGTTAATCCAGGTTATAAACTATCTGTGTACCAAATTTTATCCAAATCCGTTCAGTACTTTTTAGGTAGAAGAGTAGGTAATAAACATCCATCCATCCATCCATAAATACATTACAAACTTTCACGTTAATAATATTATTATGATGAATTCAACCAAGAAACCCTAACCCTTAACCATCAAAATTCCCTCATTATAGCTTTCAACTCCAATGATTTTCTGCATCTCTTATAATTATAGCGTCGCGATATGTAATTGTAAGGATTTTCATATAAATATTCAATAAACTCTTCAAAAGACATCATGAAAATCGGATAAAAATACGCGTATTTTGGTTAAAAGTCCCTTGAGGGAGCTTCAAGGTAGATCGCGACGTACCTTATATTTTGACAGTTGGTTCCTCAACTCGAACTCACCTCGAGTGAGGAAACTGTTTGAGGTGAGGGGTCAAATTGTAACTATGAATGTGAAAACCCCTCACTGAGGTTGAGTCGAGTCGAGGAAATCATGAGGTTTTGATTATGAATATGGGTGCAATTCTGTCAGTCAGTGAGTCAGTGGTAATTAAGCTTTATATAGTATAATAATAGGTATTCTTTTACCTTCAGACACTAAAATGAATGCGTGCTTCATTAATTTTAAGGTCTGGAGGTCATTGTGTAGAATAATAGTATAAGTAGTGCCTAAATACTCCAGTGTTGTTTGTATTAACGGGTAGTCATTTAAACGCCTGCATGGATTTAGGATGTTGTAATTTTTATTGTAGGTTCCTAGGAGCGTGATCGCCTGTGACTTTGTCACGCAAAGGCGAAGGGGCTGCTATTCCCGCAGTGCCGGAGATAAGGCAGAAAGGACTTGGGGCACCCCGACTCGGATAGGTTAGGTTAGAATATAAAAAAAAAAAACCATTTCATAACCTTGGGGCTCCGCGGGGTGGGGATGATACATGGGGGTAGCACCCTAACACCCCTTCTCCTCCACCCCTCCTCGCCACATAAATCGACGGTTAAAAATAGAAAGGACATTGCCCAACTTTGGTCCAAATGCTGCCCAGGAATGGGAGTACCTGCGCTGGGTTCCTGGCACTACTCTGTCATTATCATTAAGACGATTCAGACATAGAACGGGAACGTAGGGCGTTGTCTGTCAGAGCGAACATGATAGCTCGCAGGTTTGCACGATGCTCGGAGGAAGTGAAAAACACTCTTTTCAGAGCGTACTGCACTTGTTTCTATTCGGGCGCCCTGTGGGCTAACTATACTCAAAAACAGTACAGCGCCCTACGAGTCCAATTCAACAATGCCTACAGGAGGTTGTTGGGGCTGCCTCGGTACTGCAGTGCGTCGGGGATGTTCGCCGAGTCGCGCATTGATTGCTTCTATGCGACGATGCGGAAACGGTGCACATCCTTGGTGCGCAGGGTCCGCGCCAGCTCCAACAGCATCTTGAGGATGATGGCTGAGAGGTTCGACTGTCACTACCTTAACCATTGTTGCATGGTTAATGTGGTGACGATAAAATGATTGAATGACAACACATTTCTATTTATAATCTGTTCGTGTTATCTTTTTCCCAAATTGTAATATTTTAAATAATTTTATTTGTGATGATTATCCAATAATGTTTGTATTAGTTATTTATTACTTTTTAAATTTTAAATGTGACAATAATATGATTATTTTTAATTTGTTGACATGTACCAATTTAATATGTAAATTCTAATGTAATTGTGTTTGTCTTATTTTTCTAGTATTTTTATTGAATGTATAATTGCTAATTATGATCACTTGTGATTGAAATAAATGAATTAATAATAATAATTATACTAAATATTTTGAAAATCCATCCTGGGGTTCCTTTTTGTTTTACAGATTTATTTTGATGATATTATTGTTTATACATGTTTATTTTTTGACGGTGTTTTAACATTTTTACGCTTTTTGGACCCCAACTAAAGACATTTTGTGTAAATGGATAGTTTTTTATGTTCATTTTTGACATAATATGTCAAAAATGTCGGAATTGTCGGTCTGGTAGCTTTTTTAAACAGAGTCCAGGCCGTTTGCAGTCTCGCTTGTAACAAATCGAGGCACTGGGCCTCAAGGTGGCTCTCAAGAAGATGGAGGCTCTGGTATTTCTTGTGCCCCGACGCCAGCTTCCGGCTTGCGTACACCTCACCATCGTGTTGCAACGATACCGGTGTGAGCAAGCATTAAAACTTGGGCCTGGTTACATATTTCGGCGAGCACTTTGCTCAGCTTGCACCGGACTAAACGTGGTCTGAGACGGCTGTAAACGGGGGTGATTCGGGGATACAGAGCCCCGGTATTCGGAGGCGTGGAATTCGGAGGCGTAAGTGCTCACTGAAGTCTACCGGCGTGACGCAGACCTGCAGGTGGAGAGCAGCAGGCGTCCGATGCCTGAAGGTGGTCATGAAGTGGTGCAATGTAGGGAGGACCAAACCCATACCCTGGGAAAATGGCGGGTGAGGCAGGAGACGCCTAGTGCAGGTCACTGAAGGTTTTCTGGAGGAGTGGGTACGGAAGTGACATGGGACGTAAACCTTCCGTCTAATGCAAGTGTTGTCAGGGCATGGCTGCTTTGGCAAATACCTGCACAAAGTAGCGAGACGGGAGGCAATTCCCGTGTGTCACCAGGGTGACTGCAGCGAGGACATGGTACTTCAGACTCTTGAGCATTGCCCTGCATGGGTGGTGAAGCGCCGTGCTCTCGCGTGCGCTTTACTGGCGTGGCCAAGGCCATGGTTGACAATAGCGAGGCATGGAAGGCATTAGCGTCCTTCTGCGAGGATGTCATCTCGCAGATGGAGGTGGCAGAGTGCATTCCATCCTGACGCACTCCACCGCCTCCGTGATCAGTCGCAGGAGGACATGGTGGTGGAGGAGCCGCCATGACGACCTGATGCCGCCCTAGGAGGTGCCAACGGGCGATAGAACGGGGAATCTGTCGTCGCCGCATTGTACGGCGCTTATGAGTAGTGGCGGTTTTAGGTGAGCCCAGACATCGCCACAGGATTCTGGAGCCCAGAGGCAGGCTATGCTGGATGGGTCGCGAACGTCATGCGTAGCAGTTCTCGGGGCTCATCCACCAAGGCGAAAGTAAGCTCACGGCGGTGTTTTTACAAGCCCCATTTAACCAAACCGTCTCTCCGGACGCGGACGGTGCGGTATGCGTTAGCCATTTTTCACTACTTAATAAAAGAAAAATATAGGCACCAAGTTGCTATCAGACCTCTGCCCTCTCTTAAGACAGTACATACAGAGACATTGATGAAAATGATGATGATTGAAATAGAAATAAATAATACAAGGCATTTCAGATTTTCTTGTTCCTTTCTATCACTTCCAATACGGAATAAGTATTAAAACTGTCCATATTACTCCATATATACAAAATGTCTTTCGTTGTGGTCTTAAAGGGTGTAAAAATCTTCAAAAGGCGTCAAAAAACACCATGTGAAAAAATAAATTCATCAGAGTAAATAGGTAAAAAAAAGTGGGAACCCCGGGATGGATTCTAAAAATATTTTGTCTAATGACATAGTTTAATGCTAGGAACCCAGCGCAGGTACTCCCATTCCTGGGCAGCATTTGGACCAAACCTCATATAAACTTGAGCAATGTCCTTTTGATCATAAATATTACGATTTTCAAAAATTCATAAAAAAAAAACTATGAGTCGCCGACGAATTTCCCCCCCTCGGGGGGTTACAAATTTAAATAATTAAAATTGTAGTTGTTGAGTGTAATTCGTTGTCATGGTATTGGCATGTGATTCGGAAGAATAAGAAAAATGTGGTGAGAAATTGTTTTTTGTATGATTGTGGATCATGGCTATTAGAGTAGAGGAAGATCAAAGAAACAATGTGCAGTCTGTGCGAAGAATTTATGGCTGGAAAAAAAGGGACTGCTGAAATTATCAATAATAGAGAAGTATGTGTCATGCTCTGCAGCAGAACCACTTCGCCTTTATTACTTAAAACTTATAGGATAAAATGTAGATAATGTCTATATTATTGTAGGTTAATTTAAAAAAAATGTATATTGTCTGTTTCTTGGAAAACATCAATTCAAACTGGCCCTGCTGAAGAGCATACTTCCCAGCAGAACCACTTTAAAATAATAGGTATTTCACGCTGATTATGCACAGGTCTTAATAGAAACATAATGCATATTTATTGTATATCAAGATAACATCGTCAATTTTAGAAAAATATTTACAGAATAGTAGTTAAATGTAGATGAATTACAACAATGCGCCTGCTATAATAAAAAATACAGGATACAATGTAGATAATGTCTATATTTGTGTAGCTTAATATCAAAATTTGTATATTGTTAGTTTCTTGGGAAACATCAATTCAAAGTGGCCATGCTGAAGAGCATACTCCCCAGCAGAACCACTTTAAAATAACGGTTATTTCACGCTGATTATGCACAGGTCTTATTATAAACTAATGTATATTTATTGTATATTAAGATAACATCTACAATTTTAGATAAATACTTACTTATTGATTTTTAGTAACATATAAATGTTTTATCGGAATGCGCCTGCCATGAATTTCTTAGCAAATAACATGATTAATAGATTCATATATATTAGTATTTCTTTACGACAAATCTATCTATCTATATAAATAAAGAGAGAAGTCCTGACTGACTGACTGACTGATTGACTGACTCATCAACGCCCAGCCCAAACCCTTGGACCTAGAAAGCTGAAATTTTGCACAGAGGTTCCCTTTATAGTGTAAACAAGGAATAAGAAAGGATTTTTCGAATTTCAACCCTTATTGGATTTAAATAGGGGATGAAATATTTGTATGGAAAATCGACATTTTCACGCGGGCGAAGCCGCTGGCAAAAGCTAGTAAGGTATAAAGATTAAGAAAAAACAGACAAAAATGTAAATAGAATTTGTTTTATTTTTAAGTACATAAATCTTGACATCAGAAGCCTAAGGTCGGATGTACAAATGCATAGAGAGTTTTGTACATCCGACCTTCTGCTTCTGATGTCGAGAAATATAGATCTCATATATATATATCTTTGGCAGTCGTTACAGGTAGTCAGTGACCTGAAATTCTGACATCCAGTCTTACCAAAGGGTATCGTATTACCTAGTATTAACTGGGGTGTGTCGGTGTGGAGGTCAGATAGGCAGTCGCTCCATGTAAAATACTGCTACTCAGCTGTATCCGGTAAAACTGAAAGCCGACCTCAACTCAACATAGTTGGGAAAAGGCTAGGCAGATGATGATTTTATATGTACTTACTTAAAAATAAAACAAATTCTATTTACATTTTTGTCTGTTTTTTCTTAATCTTTATACCTTATGAATTCATTTCCTTGATATACCTGCCATTTATTTATTTATTTGTCGTAAAGAAATATTAATATGTATGAATCTATTAATCATGTTATTTGCTAAGAAATTCATGGCAGGCGCATTCCGATAAAACATTTATATGTTACTAAAAATCAATAAGTAAGTATTTATCTAAAATTGTAGATGTTATCGTAATATACAATAAATATACATTAGTTTATAATAAGACCTGTGCATAATCAGCGTGAAATAACCGTTATTTTAAAGTGGTTCTGCTGGGGAGTATGCTCTTCAGCATGGCCACTTTGAATTGATGTTTCCCAAGAAACTAACAATATACAAATTTTGATATTAAGCTACACAAATATAGACATTATCTACATTGTATCCTGTATTTTTTATTATAGCAGGCGCATTGTTGTAATTCATCTACATTTAACTACTATTCTGTAAATATTTTTCTAAAATTGACGATGTTATCTTGATATACAATAAATATGCATTATGTTTCTATTAAGGCGCTGACAAGAGCCAAATAGGCTTGTATTGAACAATTTTTTAGCCAAATCTATACAGTTTGACACGGCGGAAAAAATATATGTTAATCTTGAACATATTTCTGATAATTTCGTTGTTTTCAAAACACGTTTTTGAAAAGTTTTCTCAATACAAAAAAATGGTAAACTAACCTCTTAAAATGATCTTCCAACAAAAATATCTGTATTACTGATGAACGTACGTTGGTAAAATTTATAACAATAACGTATCATATTTAAATACAAAATTTGGTTGTTTTTAATTTTTGATTATTTAATAAATTATTATTTTATAATTAATCATTATATAGTTTGTAAGAAGTTCGAGCGTTGCGTCATCGCGCTCTCTTTCTTACGTATGCAATCCGACAGTGAGCGCTTAGGCGCGGTGCTAGACGGACGTATGTCACTTTGCGCCCCACTGACAGCTATCCGTTCATCTATAAATTATTATTGACCGCGTCACAATGTTAGTCCAGGATCCACGGTACATTTTTTCACTTGATTACTATCAAGCTAATTTTCCGTGAGCCAACATTACCCTATACGAAAACTCTCGATTGTGGTAGGTAATAGGGGCAGCAGGGATAAAATATATATTGATTATATATTATTATAATTATTTATTTGATGATTTTCAAAAATCTATTACTAACTATTTTATTTTTATCTGATGATCATTATCTAAATCCAACATGTATTGATAACGAGCTCATCAAAAATTACTACAAACCAGGGGTCCGTAGCCGAATGGCAAAAAACGGAACCCTTATAATATATATTCGTCATGTCTGTTTGTCCGTCTGTCCACCCGTATGTCACAGCCACTTCATTCGGAAACTATTGAGACTACACAGTTGAAACTCTACAAGTATTCTGTGAACCGCTTTACGATTTTTATACAAAAATAAAAAAAAGGATTTAGGGGGTCGCCCCATACATGGAACTGAAACTATTTTTTTTTTTCATCAAACCTATACCTACGTGTGGGGTGTTTATAGACATTAGACAGGTCTTTAAAAATGACATTGAGGTTCCACAAACAATTTTTTCTCAAAGCCAATCGTTTGGAAGACAGACACTTCCAAATTTGTAAAATGGCGACCGGCCTCGCGGTCGCTTGCCTTCGGTATTGCCAACAATGACCAGCTTTTCAAGGCTGCTATCTCCTCTTTGCATTATGTGGCCGAAATAAGACAAAATACGCTGTAGGCAAACTGTTGACAATCGAGTCTTGATATCGAGTTGGTAAAGGATAGACACATTTGTGCGTTTGGCCGTCCATGGAATTCGGAGAATCCGCCTAAAACACCACATTTCGAATGCGTCTATCCTCTGTCTTACTCTTGTTTGGATTGTCCATGTCTTAACTTGTGGGGAAAAATGCTCCTTCCGAGAAGCCTGTGCCTGAAAAGGAACCGATCCAGGCTGATGATGGTTTCGTGACGGTGTTGAGGAGGAAGCGCCGTCAGCGAACCATCAAGAACCGCTGCGGCACGGCTCCATCGGAGCCCAATGTGCATATTCGTGCCGCAAAGCCGAACACTCCTTTGTACCTCTCCCGTCTACATTACACCACTACGACGGAGGACATCGTGGAGTACGTGCGCCAGAAGATCAAGTACGTGGCGAGAGTGCAGCTGCTCGAGTCGCGCCGCAACGTCAACTTTAAGGCGTTTGTGGTGCGAGTACCGACATGCTACCTGCACCTCGTCTTGGAAGAGGACTTTTGGCCGCAGGGGGTGGTGTTTCGACGCTTCCGCGGGCAAGTGCCACATGATCGCACAGTGACGTAGTGCAACTGTAGTGATACTAATATAGTTTTAAGGTTTTGTTTACTAACACAAGCTGTCAATTGTATCGTATGTATGTTAGTCTGTAAGGTATTTATCTATGGGCCAAAGTAGCCTGAAAATAAATAAATATTATTATTATTAACTCTATGGAGGAAAATCAGGAAAACTAGTGCTCTGACCAAACGGGCCTTCGTTTTAAAACTTATACCACGTTTTTCCCAGATGTTCCGGGGGCGTAATATAGCATCTTTAGCCATGGCTATCCGCCGTTTTATTTCTGTGACGCAGCTACCTTCATTACTTATATTGGAGCCCAGTTAATCGAAGCTGTCCACAGTATAGATGCCTTAGATGTTATAGGCGCCCGATAGGTTTCCCGCACGATGTACCACCATAAGCTTGGTTTTCTGCCTATTTATTGCAAACCCTACTTTGCCACTTTCCACTTCCAATCTGTGCCGTATCTCTTTCATGTTGCCAAATGTTGTAGCAAGGAGAACGGTGTCATCAGTGTACCTCAGATTGGAAATCCACTTTCCACCAACAGTAAACCCCTTGTCCCAGCCCTAAAGAGTCTTGAATGATATTACTCTTCGTACATATTGAAGAGCAGAGGTGAGAGGATGCATCCCTGCCTAACGCATTTGAACAGTCGGTGTCTATTTTGACGAAAGAGCGGTTGTTGATGTGTAGGTAGAGGCATCGGACTATGTCAATAAGATGTTGAGGCGTTCCCATGTCTTTGAGAACCCCCCACAGCTTGCCCCACTCCACGCAATCAAATGCTTTGGTATAATCTATGAAACATATCAATACAGGGCTGTTAAATTCCCGACTTTTCTCTATAATTTGGCGAACGTTCAGGATTTGTTTCCGCGTGTCTTTGCCTTTAACAAAACCTGCTTGCTCTTCTGGAATTTGTGGCTCCAGAAAGTGTATTAGCCTGTTGTTTATGATGTACAGGAGTATTGATGGTGCGTGGAGTAAGTGCCAAACACTTAATATAATTTTTAGAATCTTGTAGGCAACTTGTAAAGAGTGGGTTTAATAGAAAATATCTAATCCCCAAAACCCAGTTAGTAAGTAATCATTTTTAATGACTTCGTTATCGATACATATTGGAAGGAAGGAAGGGGACTCTTTGATCAAACCATACATTTTGTAGGACAAATATTTTTTCAAATAATTTAGATAATTATCATCAGAATTAAAAAAAAAAACCCAGCTGATGATTCTCAAAAGTGTTTGTACTTAACACTTTTGAGAATCATCAAACCAACATATTTTATCCCTGCTACCCCTATTACTTACCACAATCGAGAATTCGAGAGTTTCGTGCAGGAAATTGTTGGGCGTCTCGCCGTCTCATCAAAATTAGCTTGATAGTAATCAAGTGCAAAAATGGACCGCGGATCCTGGACTATTTGTTTCTTACTTGGTAGTATGGCGCTAGGGTATCGGAAAAATTGTGGGCGTGTCCAAAAATACTGAAACATCAGAAGTCAATAGCTATTGTCATCGTCTTAAGACCTGTGCATAATCAGCGTGAAATACCTATTATTTTAAAGTGGTTCTGCTGGGGAGTATGCTCTTCAGCAGGGCCACTTTGAATTGATGTTTTCCAAGAAACAGACAATATACATTTTTTTAAAATTAATCTACAATAATATAGACATTATCTACATTTTATCCTATAAGTTTTAAGTATTATAGGCGAAGTGGTTCTGCTGCAGAGCATGACACGAGAAGTATTTGTTTTTTGTCCCACGCTAAGAAGTTCTCTTGTATTGTTGATACATTCTAGGGTTGATGAGGATTCCTCTTCCTCATCCTCATTATGCGGAAGTTCCTCATTTTTTTGCCATTCCTCATCCTCTTCCACATCCCCAAAATCAGGCATAAAATATTCCTCTTCCTCTTCCACATCCTCATTTATTAAGAGGAATTTATGAGGAAGTGTTGTTGACGTATTCAATGTAAATAAAAGCTTTGCTCGCTGCTTTAGGTACTTTCACGAACAGGCTCGAACGTGTTTTAGAAATATAATACAACACGCTATTTTGTGTGTGTAGTACTGTAGCCACTAATCCAGTCTCTGTTTTGTTCTGAGTGGTCGTAAGTAACTAGAACTACTAAAGTCGTAATTAGGTTATAGTTATGTTAAAAAGTATATGAGATGAAGCCAAAATGTAGTGCTAATATGGAAATATTTAAGTGAAATGGGCGTTAATACTGTTACATGTAAAATATGTGACCAAACGTAGGAAAGGGCGCAGGGCTTCGGGCTTAAGAAGTCATCTCAAGTCACACCATGAAGTAGAATAATAATAATAATAATAATAATATAATAATATTCCACAACTATCACACAACGCCATCTAGTCCCAAGCTAAGCAGAGCTTGTGTTATGGGTACTAGACAACTGATTATACTTATATATTTCTAAATACATACATATTATAGATAAATTACACCCAGACACAGAACAAATGATCGTGCTCATCACACAAACATTTGTCCTGGGTGGGAATCGAACCCACGACCTCCGGCATAGCAGTTAGGGTCACTAACCACTAGACCAACAGGCCAGTCAGAATATGCAGAGTATGAACAAAATAATACAACAATAAAAAAAAGCCGCGGTTGATAAACGCAAATTGTCAGAAGAGGCTCCTCTTCAACAGGCTAAGAGACAAGTAACTTTACAGGAGCCATTCCAAATCCAAAGACATCAGTATTGGGATTTTGGGATACATTTCACGAAAAAAGCCGCGAGCTGGATAAAATTTGCGAAATGTTAGCTCTTCCTCTTCCGCATCCTCATCCTCATCCTCCTCCTCATATCCTCATCCTCTTCCTCAAAACGTGTTTCTAATAGTTCCTCATCCGCATCCTCTTCCTCATAACCCCTTCCTCATCAACCCTATTACATTCACAAACATTTAAACTCACATACAGAAATAACCAGATGGCAGACCCGGACCAACTATGTGTAGGCCATACAAATTCACAACAAAAAACATTTAGTATGCACGGGCACAGTTAGCGCAGTGGCTCAAACAATTGACTGCTGTCATCAGCAGTCAATTGTTTGAGCCACTGCGCTACCTGTGCCGTCATTTTAAGAGAAGTATCGAGGAAGAAGACATGCTGGGCTGACCCCAAAAAATTAATTAGAATAAGGGCAAGAGAATAATTGCATGGAACTTCGTCTGCATGTACTATTTAGGCACCGAGGAGTATTTAGGCACGATATTATTGTACTGTGAGAATTTGACTGCCAGTTCTCAGCCAACTATTGAAAATTCAATTGAAAAAAACTTCCCGTTAGGACATTTATTTTATAATGTAAGTATAAAAGACCCATTTTGAAAGAAAACCGTCACTAGGTACATCAGTTGACGTCATTGATTCAAAATCAAATAGTTTATGTATTCAAAATTCGATTGTATACTTAATCACCAGCCAGATACCTACTGAATGTTATTATAAACAAAATGCACTGGTAATTTGAGCTTGTTTTCTAAACATACCATCCCAGCCAATCCTACTATGGTACCATGGGATTACTCATCAGTGAAATTAGCGATATCATATAATCCATACAAAGATTTTCCCCTCGTTAGGAGATGAATTTTCAGAAAAACACCTTATTAATTAAAAACTAGCTGTTCCCGGCATGCGTTGCAATGCTTTCGTACCCTACCTACTGACTACCCTACCTACCTACTACCCTACCTACCTACCTACTACCCTACCTACCTACTACCCTATTACCTACCTACCTACTACCCTACCTGACCCGGCGAACTTCGTACCGCCTAACAGTCAATGCATGTAGTTTTACCTTATATCTGAGATAATTTAGGCTTTTTTTTTCTTTTAATTGTTTTTAAAAAACCATGAAAATTGGTCCAGCAGATCTCGGGTTCGTTCGTGTTGTAACAAACACGACTTTGTTTTATAAATAGATAACTCTTTTATTAAATGTGCAATTTCATGTTTCTAAAACGGTTTAGGCTATTGCATATTGGTATATATAATATTATCTGTTAGTCATCACTATATGCCCTTATCCCAATTCATTTAGGGTCAGCGCAGCATGTCATCTTCTTTCATACTTAGTTTCTCTATTACTCCTCATCTCATCTCCTCTTTTCTCACACTCCATATCATCCTTTATATAGTCCATCCATCGTTTCTTTGGTTTTCTGTATGGTTTCTGTCAGTGAGTGGATTAAAGGTTTTTATTAAGTTGATTCCACAATTCTCTTCATGGAAAAGATAACAATCAACAGTTTAAGTCAATAGTTAACTCGTAAAGAGTCTAAAGAACGTTATTCATAGATTTTCCTTATGATTCATGTAACTGCAATGGGCAGGTACAAAGTCCACTTCGGTTGAATATTGTTGTTTGCCAAGATTCTCTCATAGGCTATCTATGAATTATAATTTCCTATTTCCAATATTATTAGAGTTGGTCTATATTTATCGAAAGGGAAGCTCAAATTCAAAGAAATATCTTATTTTTTTTACCCAATTTTCACTATGCTAAATATTCTGTGTGCACTTATCTAGAATATCAGATTTTTTCCCATTATCTCAAATATGAACCGATTCGCAACTAAAACTAGCATTAGTGCACGAAGCACTGAGATCGAATGTCCCGTTATTCAGTCGTAAAATTCAAAAAAAGATACTAGGTAGGGTAAATACGCCAAACACCGGCCCCCCACCAATCTTCGGCCGTCTGCACATTTTCAGGTTGCGTTCATTCAAAAGGTAATTAAGTAGCAATTTTGCCATTCCAATTGCATCCTTAATTCATACTCTATAAGTACAAACCGTTACTATTCGATTACGTCACTTACTCTCCGCACACCGAGCGTCAGAAGCGATCGGGCCGTCGAATCGTCAAATTCGTAGTTAAAGTAGCTTACTTGCTGTGAATACTTACGCTTCGGGGATTGATATTACAACGGTAAGACGTTTTTGTTTTGGGTTTTAAGCTTTGTTATTACTGAAAAGGTATTTTTACTATGTTTTGATAAAGTTTTTTCAACGTTTTGCGTATTGTTTTAATGGAGAAATAGGGGGCCGCCATTAGAATACCAATTTCGACTTAAAATCGGAATCTCGGCCGGGGCCGACATAAAGTAAAATGCAGTCTGTTTTATGAATTCCAATACTACCAATTCCATTGGTTTAATAGTAAAATTTCCAAAGCTTATAGGTTAATAAATCTATTTTACGTTTAATCGCCAAATACCGGCCGGGGTGATAATAGTTGAATCTCGAGAAATAAGGTACACGAAACAGGGGCCGACTTTAGAAATACTAAAGATCGTAATGTCGGCCAGCCTCAAAATTGAGCGCTACTATACAGGCTGATAACTTTTGTATTTTTATCCGACTGCGGCGAAGCCTAAAAGGAGGGTTATTAAATTATGGTGTCGGTACTGGACAGTAATTTTTAATTTATTTATTAAACTTATTTTCTCAAAATTGAATATGTATTATTATAGTAATAATACATATTGAATATATGTAGGTATTATTATAGTAATAATAATACATATTAAATTATTATATTAATTTATTATAAGAGGTTAAGTTTGGATGTATGGCCTGCGCTCAACTTAAATAGCGTCGGGCGCGGACATGGCGCGGGTGGCGGTATGGCGAGTCATATATTTGTTCTGTGTCTGGGTGTAATTTATCTATAATATGTATGTATTTAGAAATATATAAGTATGTTTATCAGTTGTCTAGTACCCATAACACAAGCTCTGCTTAGCTTGGGACTAGATGGCGTTGTGTGATAGTTGTGGAATATTATTATTATTATTATATCCACAACACAATCCTCAATAAAAAAAAATACAATGAAACAAATAATGTACCTATACTTAGTGTGATATTTACTCCTGCCAAAATAAATCATATTATTAATATTTTTATTTGTTGTAATTCAAAACACCCTATACCTGGCCGACATTTGGGAAAATCGCGACCGACCATTGGGCCGTGAGCGGCCGGCTTTAGGGTTTTTTCTTTCTCCACGCATTTAAACCTTAGTACTTTTTTCTTTTAGTAGAAAAGGCAACATTATGCCTATAAACATAAAATAGATTCATCAACCTGTCTAAAACCGCATTATAGCTATCCTTTCCTTGCAAAGTGATGGAGCCAGAGTGATCCAAAGTTAGAAAATCCGTAAGGGGGCCGACGTTTAGCGTATTTACCCTAGGTAGGTATATTATTATTACATACTATGAACATAAGGTGAATGGCCTGTGTAATATGTTCTTCCTAGTACAATATTAACGCCAGCACAGCAAGGTATTTTCGGGTCCTGTAAAGCTTACTTCGAAATTAAAAAACCGGCCAAGTGCGAGTCGGACTCGCGCACCGAGGGTTCCGTAAAAAAAATATATTATGTGATGTAACTAAAAATGTATGGTTTTCGTAATTATTCCATTATCTATGCTATAAGACGTTGCTTCGTACCAAATTTCAAGATTCTGAGTTCACGGGAAGTACCCTGTAGGTTTTGATTCCCTTGCGAGTGTCGAAAATTTGCGGCATAAACGGGAGTATCTTGATGTAACTAAAAATTTATGGTTTTCGTAATTATTCCTTTATCTATGCTATAAGACGTTGCTTCGTACCAAATTTCAAGATTCTGAGTTCACGGGAAGTACCCTGTAGGTTTTGATTCCCTTGCGAGTGTCGAAAATTTGCGGCATAAACGGGAGTATCTTTTGATCGCGTTGACTTAGAAGTTTGATTTTTTCACAGCTCCAAGAGACCATAGACTTGAGTATTTGATATGAATTTCAGCTTGATACCTCCACGCGTTCCTGAGAAAAAAGGTCTTGACAGACAGACAGACAGACGGACAACAAAGTGATCCTATAAGGGTTCCGTTTTTTCCTTTTGAGGTACGGAACCCTAAAAATATGGGTCTACCTTTTTACCCGACTGCGGCGAAGCCCAAAAGGAGGGTTATGTGTTTGACGTGTATGTATCACCTATTTTTTTATGCTCACATATCCGAACCTTCCGATATGTGAACATAATAAATGTTGATTAGGTGGTTGTTATAAGTGGACAAATATCCAGAAACCCAGGAAACGGTGTAAACTTTCGACGCCCACTTCTTCTGTGTAGCCTTTCCCCAACTAGGTACATTGAGGCCAGCCATCCTCAATGTAGTTGGGGAAAGGCTGTATATGTAATAATATGTATTACTAGCTGTGCCCTGCGGTTTCACCCCCGTTAGTTAAGGGTCCTATTTTTTTTGAAAATATGTTAGAGCTTACGTTACTTCCTTATAATTTAACTTTCTATTGCGATCAAGGATGTTAAAATCTCTCCAGTAGTTTCGGAGTTTATTGGGTACAAACAAAAAATCTTTCCTACTGATTTTATTACAACTGATATACTACCTAATATACGCATAGAAACAGGTGGAAGCACAAAACTGCGGAAATCCTCTAAATAGCACTGAGTTTTCCCGGACGTTTTGGATAACAGCCCACAAAGTATGCGACCTTCAAATCTGGTTAATGCTTGGCCATTGCACAAGATAAATTGTGTTTGTGCATCCAATTACTGCTTTACAAAGCTAAACAGTGCAGGCCAGAATAGGATTCAATTTATGTTTGTAAGGAAAATAAAACTAATTTAAATTAAGTGGCTAGATACGTCATCGCTAAATCTATGCTTGCCTATGTTTTCACTATGTCATAATGTTTTCCATTTCAATTACCTACTAAAATCAAGATTTACGATTATGTAAATAACGTCAAGTAGATACCTACATTCACACCTGTGTGTACATTTATGGTGTCATCTTAAACGTACTCGTAATATTTCGACTTTGAACCACTTAGTCGAGATTAGCAAGTCATGTCATATCGTTGGAATTGAACATTGGACTTAGTATGTTTGGTTTAAAAAAATATGGCGTGTTTATATTGATTGACATATATCTCTGCCTGATAATGATAAACCATGATATCGAAAATCTCGGTATTTTTTTTCGTTGTACAAGTTGTGTAATAAGCATTTTTTCGGTCCTTCGAGCCGAATATGCGACATCGAGTCGGTGATTAGATTAGCAACTAGTAGGAACCTAACTTATGAAAGTGTCACCATCATCATTCTCCTGCCCTTATCCCATTTATTTGG
The DNA here is from genome assembly GCA_949316265.1 of Diarsia mendica. NCBI lineage: Eukaryota > Metazoa > Arthropoda > Insecta > Lepidoptera > Noctuidae > Diarsia > Diarsia mendica. The sequence continues at coordinate 6,211,601 of OX438899.1, read as the reverse complement.
GGTCGGCGCAGCATGTCTTGTTCCTTCTCTATAACTCGTAATCTCAGCAGTCATCTCCTTTCTAGCCATATCATCCTTCACACAGTCCACCCATCATTTCTTTCCTCTCTCTTTAACATTTTCCTCATTCCTCCGCATCACATGTCCATACCACGATAACCGATATCCACACAACTTTTCAGTCAGCGTCGGGCGCCACTTTCAGAATTCCTGTACTATGAAGGAAATAATCGCCACGGCTGTAACGCCTGACTATCGTACGATTTGATAACGTATTAGTCATAGTCATGGTAGAGGAAACTTGTGCTCTTTGAACAAATTGCTAAAACGCTTACCTACCTAACGCAGTGCTTACATAAGAGATAATAATTATGTACATTATCTGCGCAGTTATATACAATAAGGAACTAGTTATTTTTTTATAATCTTATCTTATCCAATTTATGTGACGTTTAATCTGATTATAAAGATTAATAAAAAAATACATAATAATAAAAGATTAACATACATAAATCAACGTAATTATGACATGCACAACACAACAATGGTTTTTTGCAAATTATTACTGAACTAGCTTATACTTGCGGCTTCGCCCGCATGGAGTTTGATAATTGTCCACGGGATCATACTACTGGATTAGGAAGTATATTATGTGTTAATCCAGGTTATAAATTACCTGTGTGCAAAATTTCATCCAAATCCGTTCAGTGGTTTTTGCGTGAATGAGTAACAAACATCCATAATTATAGTATCCAGTATTTTTTCCTACAAATAAAATATGAACCAGTCATATATACTAGTTGCAAAGTCATTTAAACAGTGAATCAAAACTTATATCTTATCATTAGTTATCATATTATTACCTATATGTGTCGTGTATCTATACTTCTAGGTAAAGTTTGTGTGTTTGTATATTTGTTAAATTGTAAGGGGTAATCTCGGGATCTACTTCACCGATTTAAAAAATTCTTTCACCAATAGAAAGCCACATCATTGCTGAGTGTCATAGGCTATTTTATCCCTGTATTCCCACGGGAACGGGATCTACGCGGGTGAAACCGCGGGACGTCCGCTAGTGTATATAGGGTAAATACGCTAAACGTCGGCCCCCTTACTTTCTAACTTTGGATCACTCTGGCTCCATCACTTTGCAAGAAAAGGATAGCTTGTAATGCGGTTTTAGACAGGTTGATGAATCTATTTTATGTTTATAGGCATAATGTTGCCTTTTCTACTAAAAGAAAAAAGTACTAAGGTTTAAAAGCGTCGAGAAAGAAAAAACCCTAAAGCCGGCCGCTCACGGCCCAATGGTCGGTCGCGATTTTCCCAAATGTCGGCCAGGTATAGGGTGTTTTGAATTAAAACAAATAAAAATATTAATAATATGATTTATTTTGGCAGGAGTAAATATCACACTAAGAATAGGTACATTATTTGTTTCATTGTAAATTATTTTTTTTATTGAGGATTGTGTTGTGGAATATGACTCGCCATACCGCCACCCGCGCCATGTCCGCGCCCGACGCTATTTATGTTGAGCGCAGGCCATACATCCAAACTTTAACCTCTATAAAATATTAATAATTTAATATGTATTATTATTACTATAATAATACATAATTATATTCAATATGTATTATTACTATAATAATACATATTCAATTTTGGGAAAATAAGTTTAATAAATAAATTAAAAATTACTGTCCAGTACCGACACCATAATTTAATAACCCTCCTTTTGGGCTTCGCCGCAGTCGGGTAATAATACAAAAGTTATCAGCCTGTATAGTAGCGCTCAATTTTGAGGCTGGCCGACATTACGATCTTTAATTTTTCTAAAGTCGGCCCCTGTTTCGTGTACCTTATTTCTCGAGATTCAACTGTTATCACCTCGGCCGGTATTTGGCGATTAAACGTAAAATAGATTTATTAACCTATAAGCTTTGGAAATTTTACTATTAAACCAATGGAATTGGTAGTACTGGAATTCATAAAACAGACTGCATTTTACTTTATGTCGGCCCCGGCCGAGATTCCGATTTTAAGTCGAAATTGGTATTCTAATGGCGGCCCCCTATTTCTCCAGTAAAACAATACGCAAAACGTTGAAACAACTTTATCAAAACATAGTAAAAATACCTTTTCAGTAATAACAAAGCTTAAAACCCAAAACAAAAACGTCTTACCGTTGTAATATCAATCCCCGAAGCGTAAGTATTCACAGCAAGTAAGCTACTTTAACTACGAAATTGACGATTCGACGGCCCGATCACTTCTGACGCTCGCTGTGCGGAGAGCAAGTGACGTAATCGGATAGTAACGGTTTGTACTTAAAGAGTATGAATTAAGGATGCAATTGGAATGGCAAAATTGCTACTTAATTACCTTTTGAATGAACGCAACCTGAAAATGTGCAGACGGCCGAAGATTGGAGGGGGGCCGGTGTTTGGCGTATTTACCCTACCTACTTATATAAAAATTAAACCCGTTTTCCGTTGTCACGACATAGCATGAAAACGGCTGGACGGATTTATTTATTTATTGATCACAAAATCCACAGCCCTTGAAGTTTTATCCTAAGATAGTCGAAGCTGAAAATTGGTAGGGAGGTAGCTAGCTAAGAACCAGGAGAAGGTTCTTTGATACTTTTTTTTTTTTTTTTTAGATAGGGTAGTAGATAGGTAGGTAGGAAAAACGCATTGCAACGCATGCGCGGGTTCAGCTAGTACATAGTAAAACGCTATAGGTACGCAAGAGATAGGTATTGAACCTGATAAATAAGGACCAAAGTTCATTACAGTTATTCATTAAAATTATGTATCAGTTTTACACCTGACACGTGCTTATTGTTATGTATGGATTTTGACTACGTCGATATTTCCAAAAATTAAGTCGTCTTCTGTTCGTGTCGATTCTAGTTACGGTTTGGGCCCAGTCGGTAGCCCCTTTTTTTGCAGCGGCAGAGGCGCTGTTCAGGTCATCAAGAGTGCATGTATAAGGAAAAAAAAATAAGTACCTAAAGCGGACGGATTCTCCATTGTTTTATGAACAATGACGTATTATCGAATCTTACAGAATTTCGAAACTTGTCATGTTTGCAAAGTGTTTTGGTTACTTCATCATGTATACTGGTAGTCGACCAAAAGTTAATCAAAAAAATATAATCTTGATTAATAAAATTAGGTAAACCAAGAATTAGGTAGGTAATTCAATGTCTATTTGATGGTCAAGGTCTTCGTTGTTTCACTTATATAGGGTGTCTCAGTAAGAGTGCACTTTTTCATTTTAAAATAAAAACAAGTATTTTACGACAGAGTTGTGATATTTTTATTGTATTGTATTGTAAAGAAGACATGTTCCAATTAAGTATGGAATAAAATATCCGGCAAATGACCCCCACGGCTCCGATGACAGGCCATTACTCTTTTCATGAAATTTTCCGTGACTTTTGCACAGAGATGTGGCTGTATCTCACCGATAACGCGTTGGATTTCCGATTTGAGCTCAGGAATTGTTTCGGGTTTATTCGCTTAAACCCGAGATTTCACAAGACCCCAAAGAAAAAAATCGCACGGCGTTAAATCGCACGATCTTGGTGGCCAGTTGACATCAGAATTTCGTGAGAAAATGTGTTGATAATGTGTTCCCCATTTTTGAATGAGTTTTCACAATTATAACGCGTTGGTCTTTCGAAAAGCGCTCCATTTTTAATAATCGGAATAAACGGAGATGACAGCTGTCAAATTTCAGAGTTGCCACTTGCATGAAAAAAGAAATATTCCAATTTTAAAAAGTGCACTCTTACTGAGACACCCTATACATCGCATACGGAATTATGTTTTTTACAGTCAGCCATTACTATACTGTTTTCGTATAAGTATTATTTTACGACAGAATAAAAATGTCAATCCATTTATCCATGAGTAAAGCCGGGCGCACCAAGCTAGAGACATGCGGAGTAGAGAGGGGGACATGGAAGCTTCGATCAATCACAGATTGAAATTCATTTACCTAGATGAATTTTAATCAATGTGATTGGTCCATGTGGGGATCTACTGGGTGAGAAATGCACGGGATCAGTCAATGTGGCGGCACTTGGGGACACCTATGTCCAGCAGTGGACGTCTTTCGGCTGAAATAATGATGATGATTAGTCTATTCCCGCACGTTACCTCTCCGCTCTGCTCTACTCGTCTTTGGTAAAAACCTGGACTAAGTCGTTGCAAACGATAACGTTAATTACCAAGATATAGGGGGCGATTATTGGCGACCTGTACACGTTTATCTTCAAACACGAGACCCCTATTGCATACGACATAACATGTGTCTTTCTATAAGGAACTTCAATGCTCATATAGATAATATTACAGAAGATTAGCCGATTAATAGTGGTGGATTGATAGTGTATTTAATGCTCTATCATCAGTTTATTGGCGATAAAAAATATCTTTTCATCATTGCCGTTTTTTGTGTCCTTTACTATTTGTAAATAAATGACTTGGAAGATATTTCTCTAAGACTGAACATGAGCGGCGGGTTTTATATTTGTGAAGCCATAAATCTTTGTAGAAAAGAAAACTTGGGATGACTTTGTTAACTTTAGCCCAGACACACTAATCGATAACGTCGAGACCAATAAATTGCGGGCCGTTCGCCGTCCTATTCAAGGGCAAATGCGGCATACTTTACTACTATTATGTCGGCAGAATTTATAAGTAGCCCTTTCTTTTTGTTTCCAGTATTGCCGCCAGGATACAAGGTAGAAGAAATCGAAATACCAGTTCCATGGGGCCACGTCGCGGGGCGATGGTGGGGTCCTCGAGACAAGCAGCCAATCATCGCCATCCACGGCTGGCAGGACAATGCAGGCACATGGGACAATCTGATTCCACTACTGCCAGTAACGACTTCGGTCCTTTGCATAGACTTGCCAGGACATGGTCTATCAACACACTACCCAACCGGTATGCTTTACTACATCTTCTGGGACGGCATAGTCCTCTTAAGAAGAATCGTGCAACACTTCGAATGGAAAAAGATCAGTCTAATGGGACACTCCCTAGGAGGTGCCCTCAGTTTTATGTACGCAGCTTCATTCCCCGATGATGTTGAGAAAATCATATGCGTCGACATCGCCAGCCCAGCTGTTAGAGAACCCTCTTCTATGGTCAAAACGACAGGACAAGGTATCGACAAGATCTTGCAGTACGAGAACTTAACGATGGACAAAAATCCCTGTTACGAGTATGAAGAAATGATCGACATTGTGTGTGACGCGTACAAAGGGTCGATCTCAAGGGAAAATTGTAAGATTCTAATGAAACGAGGAATGATGCCAGTTCCTGCACATTTGAAAAAGAACGGTTATTTCTTCAGGAGAGATCCCCGATTGAAGGTCTCTGGTCTTGCGATGATGTCTATAGAAACAGCTTTGGAATACGCTGCGAAGGTGAAGTGTAAAGTCTTGAATATTCGCGCGTTACCTGGTCAAAGATGGGAGAAATTGAACTATTATTTGGATGTGGTAGAAAAGATGAGGGCTACGGCCGATGTGCGTTTCGAGGAGGTTGAAGGAACGCATCATATCCATCTAGAGTCTCCTGACAGAATAGCGCAAATTGTGGAAGAGTTCTTAGAGGATTATTAGTTAAGTTTAGCTTGATTGCTAATGTGATATATTATGTGATGCCTAAATGCACTATAGTTAGGTACAGTTGTGGAACTGTAGTATTGAAGTATTTCTGGAAGCTTGTTCTAGATGTAAATGCCTACTTTTAACTTAAGTTTGATTTCTTTGACCTTTCTTAAAAATGTATCAAACCACATGGAATATGAGGTAGTTTCTCCGCATTAGGATCTATCAAACCTACTGAAGTTAGGAACAATTTTGTCTTTAAGTAGGTACCGAAGTTAGAACTCGCTATACCAAAGTACAACGAGAGTTATAAAATCAACTTAAAGTTAAGTTATAAGTGGGTTAAGTTCTTTCGATTGCATGTACTTTGGATCTTATTTATTATTTACTAGCTTTTGCCAGCGGCTTCGCCCGCGTGAAAATGTCGATTTTTCATACAAACTTTCATCCCCTATTTAAATCCCTTAGGGGTTGAATTTCGAAAAATCCTTCCTTATTCCTTGTCTAGGTACATTATAAAGGGAACCTCTGTGCAAAATTTCAGCTTTCTAGGTCCAAGGGTCAGTCAGTCAGTCAGTCAGGACTTCTCTCTTTATTTATATAGATTGTATATGCTTAAAATACTGTGCTATGAATGAAATGAATACTGTCAGTAGTCAGTACCTATATCTGATTACTATGGTGTGGTTTTATATTCTGTACTACGCAAGGCCATCTCAAGGTCAGTGTTGCCACAGAAATACAGCTGTACCAGTCAAAACATTGGCTAATGATAGTGTATATATTATTTATTGCGATAAATATGAATAATATAAAACCTCATCCTACATAAAATGCTGTTTACGCCACAAATAATAGAACAAGGGTTAATTAAATAGGATTAGATGCTAGTAATATTTAAAAATAAAGAACGTTACTCAATCAAAAAATTAAATACCCAACCTTGAAATGATTTTTGAAGCTATTGCCTAATAAGTTGTAATGTTATGCTAATTCTTAGTAAAAGTTTCGTTTAGTATAATAAACATTTCATTTGAAAGGTCAAAAGGTTGTGTGACGTCGGAATGAGAATTTCTATGGTAGGTAAGTTAATACATACCATAGAAATTCTCTTTGTATTGCAACGAATTGTTGGACAAAATATTAGTTTTTAAGTTCCGGATAAATGCTGTCAGCATATATTTGCCAACGGTATATTTTAATTCCTGCCCTGCCTGTGGTGACTTACGGGGCCGAAACGTGAACATCCACGGTACGGTTGGTCCATAAATTCGAAGTCTTGGAAGACTGAAGGATCGCATCTGGAAAGAGGTGATCCCACAGAGAACCAGTATTGTCTACATAGATCACAGAATAAGTAAGCTGAAGTGGTAGTGGGCCGACCATATTAGCCGCAGAACCGATGACCGTTGAGGTAGACGTGTTCTTACCCCTTATTCACAACGCTTTGATTCGGTTTGGATTTCGACAAGTCGTATGTCTATCTTTTTTTGGTATTATGAAAATGAGCGAGATAGACATACGACTTGTCGAAATCGAAACCGAATCGGAGCGTTGTGAATAAGGGGCCTTGAGTGTAGACCGCGAATCGGCACGCGTAAGGTGGGACGCCGGCCGTCAGGCTCGGTGGAGCGATGATCTTCGCAGGGAGGCTGGTAGCAACTGGATGAGAGTTGAGAATTGAGCTGAGTGGCCTGCGATTGAAGAGGCCTATATCCAGCAGTGGATTTCTGTAGGCTGACGATAATATTTTAATTTATTTCGACAGCAATAGAGATTAAAATGTTATTTTCTTTTCATTTGTGGATGACAGATTTATATAAATCACTGACGTGACATGACAACGTAAAATACTTTAAAATTCTATTGTCTGCCCGATCACAATGCAAGAACATGATCAGAACAACTTGACGAAACAGTGTTATTTTATTCTAATTAAGTTTTAATTTATTTTATTTGTATGCGGTTAGTGAATTAATTAGTTTAACTCGCGACACGTTTGAAGTAGGTAACCTTAATGAGTTGTAATTTTAAATTGTCTACTTTTCTAATGTTCCCCTGTTTTTAGTTCTAGAATTTTCTGATTAGAATTTAGCTTGTTCTTTTTATTAAAAGTAAGTGAGTATAAGAAAATGTAACAAAACACATAGGTAATGCAAAATACACATTATGAAAAACAAGAATGTTCCAGGTTGTCCCACTGGTGGTATACCTACTTTTATAGGGAAGAATGGAATAATCTGAAAAGTACAGACGCCAGCTCGTCAAGTTACTACAATCTGTCAATTTTTTTTAATAGATTTTCAACTCTAACTATAATTAACTCTATCGCTAAAGCATTAGGTTCAAGTTTGATTGGGAAACCGGGTACCTTGATATTGTGGTATCTGTACATAAAATCTAGCTAAACTATGTGTCTAGAACAAACGCGCAAACAAAAGAGCTTCTGATTATATAATAGTGTAGTAATATCATTCCATACAAGGTAACTGTGACGTCACAAAATATATATGTATATCTAGTGTAAGTAGCTGTTTGTTAGACTATGATTATCACCGCCGAAGGAATCACGAACAAAGTAGATATACCAGTGCATATATGTCTGTGTATTTTAATACATATACGTAAAAAATTTAGGGAGCTGCGGTCATCAAACGAGTGAATGAGATAGCATATTGGCACCGTCCTACTCGCACGTTTTATGACCGTGACTGCCAAGAGTCTTGACACAAATAATTTATTGATAAATTATATCATTATTAACAATGGCTTTCCAATTAGCTTGTGAGAATGTATTCTGCTGGTTCAGACATTCATGACTAAGGCTGAATTTCACCAATAAAATTAAAGAATATCTAAATGTCATTCTTCAGCGGTCAATATTCCATAGCAATGGTGACACTTACAGACGTCGAACGCGGTTTAAATGACGCTTTGATTGGTGGAATTCGGCCTTAATTTTAAATTAAATAAATAAATAAAATATTTTTGTAAAGTTATTAATACTGACAATGCTTGTAACGGCAAAACAAAAAAAAAGACAGCTTTTATTAGCACCATATCGATTCATAAAATTATTTATTTATTTATAACAACCATAATAATTGTAGTAAGTATTAAAATTCACAATGTTAAATAAAAAATAATGTTGAACTTTATTGTTTCATTTTATTATCACAAATCTTCAAACACATTCCTGACAGGCAGCTGTCAAATTCTTCCACATTTTGTATCTGTGAACAAGCGAAGAACGCATGGTAAAGTTAGGGCAGACTCAGCTAACATACAAATAGGAGCTAGGCCTGTAAATGGATGGCTTCGGGTTGTTCGAAAGAGATACCACTGCCTCGACACAAAGGGCTAAGAAGGAACAAGGGTGGTGTTTAGTCAGTAGAAGACTGACACTCCCGCTCCGCCCAGAGCGGGAGGAGTCATTTGATGATGCCCCCCCCCCCACCCCAAAAGTCAGACTCAGCTAACATACAAAAAGGAGTTAGGTCTGTAAATGGATAATACTATATGCTACAACAGCATGAGTTTTACTGGGATTTTCAATCAGGAATTTCTCTGCAGTAATCACGGGAGCCTGGATTGAAGAGCTTGGGGGAAGTCTTTGCCCAGCATGTTTTTTTTATTTTTTATTATAAATGGGCTTGCTCTTGACCTCAATCTTTCCGAGAGAGGGCAGAGATGAGGTCGACGATGGAACGAGCTTACCCAGAAGAAGCCTATTTACTCGCGACTTAAATAGATTGGGGTTATATGAACTCGGGAAAACCGACGCAGGCAGGGTGTTCCACTCCTTGGCTGTTTAGAGCCTAGAGGCGGGCTGCGGTGGATGGGTCTTGAATGTCATGCATAGTAGTTCTCTTAGCCCTTCCGTCAAGATGACAGTAGGCTCAATTCGGTGTTTTTAGTGGATGAAAGCCCCACATAACCAAACCGGCTCCCCGGACGGTGCGGTATGCGTAATGGTCCCTCTACACATCGTCAGATCCGTCTGCCAGACGTCCGCAGACGTCAACAGATAATAATAATAATAATATTCCACAACTATCACACAACGCCATCTAGTCCCAAGCTAAGCAGAGCTTGTGTTATGGGTACTAGACAACTGATAAACATACTTATATATTTCTAAATACATACATATTATAGATAAATTACACCCAGACACAGAACAAAATGATCGTGCTCATCACACAAACATTTGTCCTGGGTGGGAATCGAACTCACGACCTCCGGCATAGCAGTTAGGGTCACTAACCACTAGACCAACAGGCCAGTCAAGATGTGTGGCGGCAGACGCATCTGCCGACGGTCAATACTTACCACAGACGGCCAAATCACCCCTTCTACACATCGGCGGATGCCATCGCAGATGACGTCTGCCGATGTGTATGCCTTCAGACATTTTTCACCACAAAGCAGAGGGACAGTAGGGGCTAGACAAAAAAAAAGTACAACTTACATCAAGAGTATTATCTTCGTGTTCTTCACATATTAGGGTTAGTTTTGTTCCGATCGCCTTTTGTTCTACTAGTTTGTTGTTTATTTGTCTCCAAATACTGCTGGCTGATTTTAGAACGTTCATGTTGCCAAATATATACATGCCTGTAACAAATAAAAAAAGGTTTTTTTTTCATTTTCATATAGTTTATTAGTGACTAGCAGAAGTCCCGCGGTTTCACCCGCGTAGATCCCGTTCCCGTGGGAATACATGGATAAAAAGTAGCCTATGACACTCAGCAATAATGTGGCTTTCTATTGGTGAAAGAATTTTTAAAATCGGTTCAGTAGATCCCGAGATTACCCCTTACAATTTAACAAATACACAAACTTTACCTCTTTATAATATTAGTATAGATGGTATTGCTATTACCATTCTCGAACATGCTCAATTATCTCTGAGCATGGAGATCCTGATAATCTAAAGATTAATGAAGTGACCCGAGAATCGAACCCAGCAACCCTTGCTCAGCGCACAGATACCTTCTCAATTTTTAAACTCATTTTACCTTCTTTAGCTCGCGACAAAGCTACGCATATCCTGTTAGTGGCCGTCAGGAACCCTATCTTGTTGTCTCTGTTACTCCTTACTAGAGACAATATGACTATCCTGTTCTCCTCGCCTTGGTAGTTGTCAACGGCAGTTATTCTGATATCACGGAGCGTATCATGCTTTTTTGTCATCTGTAAATGGAAGACTCAAGTTAGTATGGGAAAGTCATCAGTTTAGCCGAAAGACGTCCACTGCTGGATAAGGGGCAGTGAAGTAATAATTAAAAGGTTTTAAAAAGCATGTCTGCCGCATGCCGGACAAACTGTGGCCAAAATAGCAGGAAACTGGTGCCCTGACACAGTGAGGCGGGGTCGCCACGGGTACGCCACGAAGGAGATGGCGGGACGAGTTGGGAAAAGCTCATGTCATGGTGAAGGAATTGCAAGTCAGCAACGTAATTGAAGCTTACTCCCTAATCCCATGCCGCGATGGATATTTTTACAGATTTATCTGTGGAGCCACTTTTCACTGCCAGAATCGACTTATAGACAGTTTCCGTCAGAACTGGAAGGAGGACGCACGGGTTCGAGAGAAATGAAAGGAGTGGAGGGAGGCCTTTGCCCAGGAGTGGGAAAGAGCAGACTAGAAAATATTAATAAAAAGGAACAAGGAAGTGAAGGAAAGTAACATGAATCCCGTTCAAGTAATATTATGATTTTGATTTACACATTCGATGTCAAGCACCCAGCATGTCGAACAATAATTCGTTTGTATGCTCCTCACCCACCTCCGACTCGTGGCTGTAGGTAACTGTAGAAGACTTGCGCTCACGTGACATACAAATGAAAATGGATAATTTGAACTTGTCAGTGAAAATGTTAAGTGGTCATTTTAGGCCCCAGTTCGCAATGATTCACAAAATACTTTTAGCTACTCACATCTCGAAGAAGATTCACTTGTCCATTATAAGTACTAAGTATAGTAATCTCGTCAGGGGTGTACTTCATCTTTAGAAGGTACTCTGCTAGAGCAACGCACCATTTAGCTTCAAAGGTATTTCTGTGACTCCAACTATCTTCCATGCCCTGAAAATTACAGTACCTACAGTATGATATAAAATGTCATCATCATCAGTCTATAATGTTCCCACTGCACGGACTCAGGCTTCCTCTCTAGGACAGGGATGGGCTTTAATCCAGTGCGGGTTGGTAGATGACACATATCTTCGAATTTTTTGGTTATAAGACATGCAGACAGGTTTCCTCACGATGTTTTCCTTCACCGTTTAAGGGCAGCGGTGATGAATGTATAAAAAAATTGCAAAGTATATTCAGCCTGAAGTGTTCCTATTACTGGGATAAAGGCCTATCTTTGTGCAAGACAGAGTGCCACCATGTGGGCCCATTGAGTCATCATCATCATCATCTGCGAAGCCTTTTCTCAACCATGTTGGTGTGGGCTTCCAGTCTAACTAGATGCGACTGAATACCAGTATTTTACATTGAGCAACTGTCTATCTGACCTCCAAAACCCAGTCAGTACTGGGTAATATAATACCCCTTGGTAAGACTGGATGTCAGACTTACGGCTTCTATTCTAAATACTTAAATTGTAACGACTGTCAACGATCTACCAATGAGAGGCTTAAGACGCAGTTAACGGGGGAACCGTAAAAACGACCTGTTTTTCGTCGCAGAGTTAGCCGTATTGCTACTTATTACAATTCCAAAAAAAATACAGTGTATAGTCAAATGTATAGGTAAAAGACTTATGCAAAAATATTTTCTAAAAGTAATCAAGACACTCGAAAAAAAAAATCACAAAATCACAAAAAAATCACACGAAAAAACTTTTTCGTCTCGAAATGCTCAATATTTTGAGTGACAACTGTTATTTATTTTTTTATTATCAGAAAGGAAATTTAACCAACTAAAGACATATGTAAAAATATTTTAACATTACAGCGTATTTTTTTTTTAATAAATTAAATCTGCGAACTATCGTTCATTTTGGCAGTCACGAGCATCAAACGCATCGCCATTTTCAACCTTATTTGTTTAGGCGATGAGTTAAACGCGCGCTCAAGGTCGCGGGCAGCTAATGTCGCCTTAATGCGCTTTCTGATTTCTGGTGCACGAAGGAAACTGGATATGTAATGGGTGGTCACCCATCCACGGAACAACCTCGGCAAGTACGGCTTAACCTTGAAGGTTCCCTACTGTTGTTATTATTAAACCTCGAGCTCTTCAGTGCAGTAAGTGTACGACAAAAAGTTACTAACCTCAGAATCTTCAAAAACATCATGAGAAAAGAAGAACAAGTTATCCTTCATCCCTCTCACATCAGGATACGATCTCACGCTAGAATGAGAGTCCAACTTCTCGTATATCGTAGGAACTATCAGCTCTACGAAGTTAGGGCTCATTCTACGTTGCGTAGTGAGAGTACGCGCGTGTACGCCGTTACGTAGTCAGTGTACGACAACAAGTTACTAACCTCAGAATCTTCAAACACATCATGAGAAAAGAAGTACAAGTTATCCTTCATCCCTCTCACATCAGGATACGATCTCACGCTAGAATGAGAGTCCAACTTCTCGTAAATCGTAGGAACTATCAGCTCTACGAAGTTAGGGCTCATTCTACGTTGCGTAGTGAGAGTACGCGCGTGTACGCCGTTACGTAGTCAGTGTACGACAACAAGTTACTAACCTCAGAATCTTCAAACACATCATGAGAAAAGAAGTACAAGTTATCCTTCATCCCTCTCACATCAGGATACGATCTCACGCTAGAATGAGAGTCCAACTTCTCGTAAATCGTAGGAACTATCAGCTCTACGAAGTTAGGGCTCATTCTACGTTGCGTAGTGAGAGTACGCGCGTGTACGCCGTTACGTAGTCAGTGTACGACAACAAGTTACTAACCTCAGAATCTTCAAACACATCATGAGAAAAGAAGTACAAGTTATCCTTCATCCCTCTCACATCAGGATACGATCTCACGCTAGAATGAGAGTCCAACTTCTCGTAAATCGTAGGAACTATCAGCTCTACGAAGTTAGGGCTCATTCTACGTTGCGTAGTGAGAGTACGCGCGTGTACGCCGTTACGTAGTCAGTGTACGACAACAAGTTACTAACCTCAGAATCTTCAAACACATCATGAGAAAAGAAGTACAAGTTATCCTTCATCCCTCTCACATCAGGATACGATCTCACGCTAGAATGAGAGTCCAACTTCTCGTAAATCGTAGGAACTATCAGCTCTACGAAGTTAGGGCTCATTCTACGTTGCGTAGTGAGAGTACGCGCGTGTACGCCGTTACGTATCATGCGCTCAAAGAGGGATACTTCGAGGTTATAGTCTTTGGCTAGTTTGTAGTGAGCTGCTGTTGGTCTGAGCTGTTTGTGGTCTCCTGTAAGAAATTAGAAGGAGTTATTGAGTAATTTTAAATAGCAATTATGTAGCAACTTTTTGAACTGGAAGGAGAACGCACGGGTTCGCGAGTGGAGGGTGGGAAAACATAAAATGACTGCTCCCGCTCTAGGCGGAGCGGAAGCGGTAGGGAGTGTCAGACTTCTACTGACTAAAAACCACCCATGTATGTTCCTTCTTAGCCTTTTTGTCGAGGCCGCGGTATCCCGCAGTCCATCAGTAGCTCTTACAGGTATTTTCGGTTCGTCTTTTGACTTCCTTGTCTTGCAGGACTGGAAAGAGACTAACGGGCCACTAGTAGGTGTACTCATGGACATATAGCAATTCTAACAGTAAGGGTGAAAGTAATAATAGCATGACGGCACGGTTGGCGCAGTGGCTAAGCGATTGGACTGCTGCGCTGCGTGTCGCGGGTTCGATCCCCGCACGGAACAAATATTTGTATGGCCTGCAGATAGTTGTTTCGGGTCTGGGTATTTGTGTATGTGACTTTCTATGTTTGTGAACGCACCCACGATACAGGAGAAATTCCTAGTGTGGGGCAACATTAAAAAAAAAAAAGGTATTTTACCTATAAGTATGAGATGTTGACACTGATGAGTTAAAGATGCAACGATATGTGCCTCCAATACCTCCGCTGCTTCTTCCACAATCACTGAAACCATAAAATTAACACTTCAGTCAAGCCGAAATTTTGATTTGAAGGATGAATTTTCTTTTCTAGGTAACTCGCAACTAACTTGCAGTTCCACTAGATAAGGTGACTGCTCCAGCCGATTTTACCTGTGGTGACTTTAAATGAATTAAATGAAGACCCCTGGCCACGGCTTACAAATTAGGTACAATTAAATGAACGCTCACCTTAGTGAACGTGACCCCTTGTGGGGTTCACACTTCAGTTTAGTGTAACATGCCCCACGCTTTTTTTTTTTTTTTTTGGAGGGTGGGAAATCGTCAAATGACTCCTCCGCCCTGGGCAGAGCGGAAGGGAGTGTCAGACTTTTGCTGACTAAAAACCACCTATGTTCCTTCTTAGCCCTTTGTGCTTTCGAGCAACACGCAGTCCCGACAGGAAATGCCCCACCCCTCTGCTCCACCTTACTGATTTCAGTAAAGGCGACCCTTTGAAGCTATTTTCTTGTGTGTCTTTTTTGTCGGCTATAAAAATATTGTATGGTGCAAAAACAATACTAAGTACGCCAGATTTACAAATTACTAAAAAATATCCTTGTCTTATCAGCTGTCTAAAAAAGTATAAAACGTAATACAAAGTCATGAACTACATTACATAACTGGCCAGACAGAATAATATCAACAATAGGTACCTATAGGAGAATGCAGTTTCCTCATGAGGTCGTGTCTCCTGGCTGCAGTGGAAGTAGTAACTCCGACTACTCGAACCGTCTTCATCACTTCGCCGTCTATTAGTGTAGCTACTTCATTTAGCTCCTGGCTTGTCGTGTTGTGTTGGTCCTTTGGTTTTAGAGTTGATATAGCATTAATATTGTTGTCTTTTTTAAAGTATTTCAACAGTAACCCCGAAAGAGGTGCACCTCAATCCAATAGGAGAGAACAAAGAGTAAACACATCGAAATAGGTTTCAGTAATTCTGCATTTTGGGGGGTCAGTCCGAAGCCACTACCAACGCCATGGAGGTGACAGAGTTCTCGTCGAAGCTAATCTGTCTCCGACCCTCAGATTTGCGTACGTCAGCGTTCCTCTAAGGATAAGTCTATGGAGAATTGGCGATTTACGGTAAGTCAAAGGTACAGTCGAACAAGCTAATAAGTATACAGGGTAGAGATCTTTATAATTCTATAACATTGAAAATATTGATTCTAATTTTGTTTTATTAAGTGTTTCGCATTAAGCGACTGATGCCAAACGCTGTATCGTTTGACATCAGTCTCTAAATTTATCTGTATAATCTTAAAAGTAAACACAAGTTAGCTGGCTGTATACTTATTAGCTTGTTCGACTGTACGAGACCACGTGGCCGATGACCAAACCGATGGGTAGACTCTATCAAATCTGTCTCATTGATCCCTGTGGCTGATTGTGTTCGCCATGCGGCCAATAGAGACAAGTAGAGAAGGATAGCAAAGCCAGATCACGATCACTCTTATAAGAGTGAACGACTTAGAAGAAGAATCTGACTGAATATCTATTTTATTTCTTACCAGTAATCCGTTCATTTTGGCTAACAATTCGTTCTTTAGCACCGCAACGGCGCAATAGTATAGCCGCCATCTTTGTTCTGGTTTCAAACTGTACAGATCTTCAACCGCGTCCAGTTTATATTCTTCTTTATTATTGTTGCTTTGTAGTGTTGCGTATTTCTGAAAGGAGGTTTCATTCTACATTAGTTTAAGTATACTATTAATAAACTACTACTACTATTATTATACATTTTTTTTTTAACTTTTTTACGCATTGTTATTTCTGTTAGTTCTTTGATATAGCATAACATTATCGTGAATTTTTAACAGTAGTCAAGTAACCAATTACTAATCCCTTTTATCTCTTCACCTTCCTAGCCTTTTCCCAAATATGTCGGGGTCAGCTTCGAGTCTAAGAGGATGCGGCGGAATACCAGTATTTTACATGGAACAGCTGTCTATCTGACCTAATTAATTTTATCTTGCAGTGTACTTTTTATACCTTTTGTATTCATGTTACATAATTATACATTTTAAGTAGCGGAAAAGTGTTTCTTTGAAGATTTCACGCTACATATGAAGGACGACCCAAGGGCTGGCTTTTTCTTTGGCCAGAGGATAAGTGTTGCCATACAACGCGGCAACGCTGCCAGTCTCTTGGGTACTTTACCTGCTGACAGCGTTGAGGAGGAGTTTTTCGATGCCCTTTTATAGTTAGTTTGTTTTTAGGTTAGTTTAGTTTATATATATTTAGTATAGTCTTTTATTACAATAAACAAATATTATTTAAGATTCAAAAAAAAAAAAATACAGAAGTAAACTTTGACTAGTTTATAGATAAGAATGTCAATATCTTACCTTAAAACATTCCAATCTCTTGCTAACTCTTCTGATCTCCGATTTAAACTTATCAGTCATTTGTTTAGCCTCTAAATGGTTGTCTGTTACATCATTTACGTATTTAATACTATTCAGCATAGAGTCTATTTCCTTTAGCGCCCATTTTTCAGAAAAACACGTGTTAATTTCTGTGTCAGTAAGGTCCATTTCTTCTAGCTTCTCCCAATCTTCTGTATCTAATTCTTTTTCAGTTTCAGAGACTCTAGCGTTCTGTGGTTCTCCTTCGAAGCAGCCAAAAAGCCAGTTAAAAATGCTATCTTCTGCAGAACTTCTTAGTTCGTAACTCCTTTCACCAATCTTGAGGTATGGTTTTAAGGAGTTGTAGGAGACAATCTCTTTCTCACATTTTTCTATCTCACTCTGTAGTTCTGTCATTTCTTTGAAAATCTTCTCCAATTCACTTCTTTTAGACGCATAGAGATAAGAGTATTTCGATTTGATTTTCGTTCTTAAGTTATGTAGAGTGAAATATTCTAAAAGAGAACTTTTACTTTGGCTGCCTAATCTAACAATACTGCTAGTAATGCCAAGGATACCTTCTAAGAATTGATCAAGGGCGTGATTCGTGTAGCAGATGACCAGCATTGGGGTTCCTTCTAGCGATAAATTCCTAAGTATAGTAGCTGCGATTTTGATTCCTATGTACGTTTTTCCTGTACCTGGTGGGCCTTGGATGACAGCAAATTCTCGTGTTAGGGCGAATTTGAAAGCGTTTAGTTGGGAGCTGTCGAGGCCAAATGCTGGGTCGGGCCATTGCTCTGTGTCTAATACTGGGAACGGTAGGTCTTCAGTTTCGAAAGGCACTGTATATATTGTTTCTGATGATAGGTAGGCTGGAGGATTTGATTCTTTCTGTAATTTGAAAAGAGTATGGTTAGAATCAGAAAATCACGTGTGTAATCCCGGAAGGGTAGTTAAAGGCAGAGGAGTACTCGTTAATACACACACATTTCGCCAGTTATGTGTAAGTCTCATGTAATAGGGAGCGAGCCTATTACCAGGAACCGGGCACAAATCTCGACTCCGTGGCCGCTGTTGAGAAATTCCTGTTGGGACAACCCAATGACACTTTCTCCGACCAGGGGAATTTAATCCAGGACGACATGCACAGCAGTCGTGCTTGCGACCACTAAACAAACGATACAGTTATAAGAATATAAAAAAAAATATGGGACATTTAAAAAAAAAGCTAATATGAGATGACTTAATTAGTTCAACACATCGATGATTATAACTACACTCAGGGTCAGTGCGGTGCAGTGACCTGGAAAAGCGCATTTTTCACTGCCAAATAAATATCAACATTGTTCAAGTTTAAATAGAGGTTAATTTAGTCTTCCCAGATCATTAATGCTTTGCTCGAAACATTTTAACTCTTAACGCCTTAAAATAAAGTTTAAATTCAAATAACCATGGCAAAGCATACTGACCTGAACATCCACAATATACTTCTTCATAGGCAAATCATCCAGTCTAGATTCTTGCAGTACTTTCAGAACTCTATGGTAAGGTTCAAAGAATACTTCACTTTCCACCATCAGGTATGCTTCAGAGAAAACACTCTTCGATGTTGGGTTTTGAAATGATACAGCTACCTGAAATGAGAAATTTCATTATGATACTGAGGAATGAATTTTGAGTGAAAAGGATCCCGTCGGGGCTGCGGGTTGTTCGAAAGAGATACCGTGGCCTCGACACAAAGGGTTAAGAAGGAACATGGGTGGTTTCTAGTCAGTAGAAGTCTGACGCTCTCTACCGCTTTGCCCAGAGCGGGAGAAGTCATTTAAAGATTTTCCAACCCCAAAAAAAAAATGAGAATGTATGCAAAGGTACAAGTGGATGGTGTGGTAGAGAGAAAAAGAAATACGGAGAGAAGTGAGATAACGGTTTTACTACGACTGACGTGTTTTTATTGTTTTTGTCATTTTACTCGACCCAGGAATCGAACCAAAGACCCTGTACTCACTTGTGACCAATAGACCAACGAGGCAGTCTAACTGTCTAATCAATATAGCTTATAATGTTCCCAGCTCCCACTACTGAAACACAGCCACACTAGTTTCGTCTCTGTGATTGGAAATAGGCTGTTATTCACCCACGTAATGAGACAACTTTGCTTAATTTACGTAAAAAGATTAACATACAAGGATACAAGCAAAAATGAAAGAAGATTGATGCCAATTGATGGCAAAAGGCTCGCCCCCTATTACATGGATCTTAAACGAATCTGGCGCAATGCGTGTACATCCTTGCCTAATCTTTTGGGATTAAAGGCGTGATGTTATGTATTAATGAAAAGAAAATACTCACATAACCCTCACTAAGAAGACTTAAATTAGAATCCAGTACAGTAGCGCACAGAATAGTTTCAAAGTTATCACTTGTGAAGAGTAGAAGAGATCCAAACATGAGGTGCTTGTTGTAGGCGTACCTCTTGCTGTCAACCACACCCTGGGTTGCTCGTTCCTTCCAAGCTATGTCCACTAGGTGCCCCACTCGGTTGTTGCTTACGTAGTTGCGGAGAATACGAACTTTTGGGTATACTCTGAAATTAGAAATGTCATAAGGATTTTTTAAGAGTTTGGGTAAAAAAGGAGAGGAAGCCAAAGAAATTATGGATCAATCAAAATCAAAAGTCATTTATTCAAATCTGGTAATCAGCACTTTTCGAACGTCAAAATTTATTTACAAGAGGCAGTCACCCAAAACGTCCACTCTTCGACACTTCCTAGTGTTTTTGCTGGAAGAAGAAGTAGCGGAACAAACTCCTCAACAACACATCTGTCAGTTAGATTAAAAGAACTAGACTCAATATAATGTGAGGTATAAGTTAATATTATGATTTACTACAAGTACAAATTAATCAAAAATGGAAATGATGACATACCAAGAAAGGAGGCGTCTGATAAGATGATGAGTAACAGAGAAGTATGGAAGAAAAAGACATGCTGCGCCAACCCCAAATAATTTGGGATATGGACTAATGATGATACTTACCTAATATTTTCATGCCGTCTCTTACTAGGATTCTCCAAATATTTACCTGTAATAAAAACCTTCATTTTACATAAACCCTTCAACCAAAAATCAATGAACCTTTACATAATATTTTACCAACATATTCCTTCCCGTAGCGGTCCGAAGCAATCCTCTCGTAACAATTTGAACTGTATGTCTAAATAATCTTCTACGCTTAGGTATGCTCCGTTAATTATATTTGGTTGTATTGGAACCTTGTTAGCAGATAGTAAATCGTCTTGGGTGGGAAATATGTTAAGGTTTTTGAAGTAATTCTTGTCTGGGTGTTTTGTTTCCGGCAGTAGAGTCATATCATCTTCAATGTCATTTGGGTCCTGTAATGTGATTTTATTATTTTTATTGGCTATCTGCATCATCATTTTTGTCCTTAATAAGTAGGGGTTGGCTTCCAGTCAAACCAGATGAAGCTGCCTATTTTTTTTAATGAACTGAATAATACATAAAGTGCTAGTGGCACAGCATAAGCAGCAATGGAGAAGTGATGCAAACACTTGTATTGATAAGACAATTTCCTGGCAGCATACTTCATTAAGATAAGTTTTTATTCATTATGATCAAAAAGTTCTTTAATAAAGATCACATCATATTCATTTATCCATTCAGGTTTCTGGTTTATATTTTATTTTGTAAAGTAATTTGCCTTTTTATTTAAAAATGTTAGCAAAAAGGTTACTTACTTCATCTTTCAATAATTTCATTGCTTTCGTCTTCAACTGTTCAATCTTCACAAACAATTCATTACTGAATCGTTCAGTGTGTTCTTCACGCACACCAAAAGCACTGACTTCTATAATTTCCAACAAGTCTAATATTTCTTTCATAAACTCCAAATTATCTCTTTCAAAGTTAATAATACCTTCGCAGAGATTCAGGATACTGACATAGAACCCTTCAGCATCATCCCATAATTGAGAATTCAACCTCTTTTCAACGATCCTTACACTCGGTAATTCATCCAAAAAGTTCTTTATGTTCACCAAAAAGTTTGAATTCTGAAACCGAGTTCTCAGCATTTTCACTATTTTTGAATTTTCACCTGGCTCCAAAGTCTTGTATACATTGGCCAGTATTCTCACAATTAAAACTATAAAATCACCTTTGAGTTCTTCTTCATCCAGAAGATTCCAAAACCCAGGTCTATGAGATACTTCCAAGTTTAAAATTGGAGGTTGTAAAGTAGAGATATCGAGAAGTCGTTTGAAACCGATTGGTTTTTTCTCAGTGAATTGAGGCTTGGGCACTGATTTCGGTTCAGGTTGGTCTTCGTCAGCAAACTGAGAGGAAGCTGAGGTATTTGGCCCTGCATCTTCGATCAATGTGCCGTCAAACCAGTCTATGCGAAGAGAAGCTTTGTTACCTTCACTCATGACTGAGAACTAATACTATAACGTGGTTAAAGTATAATTAGCATAAATTA
Source organism: Diarsia mendica (assembly GCA_949316265.1). Taxonomy (NCBI): domain Eukaryota; kingdom Metazoa; phylum Arthropoda; class Insecta; order Lepidoptera; family Noctuidae; genus Diarsia; species Diarsia mendica. The sequence goes on along the minus strand of OX438899.1, from coordinate 6,190,013 downwards.
AAGTGCTTATTACACTAAAAACGCTAAAAGTGTAATTAGGACAAACAAAAATAAACGTTGTTATGACGTACATAAAACAGCTGACACCGCTGCCATGTCATTGTCAGTGTCACGGAGTTTACAGTTTACAAGAACGTTTCGTTTCAAAACTTCTCTCGCCAGAATGTTTGTTTTACTTTTTTTTTGTTTTTCTTGATAAAAACTTTAATAATTATTGATACCTATCTCTTGCAAGTATAATACATTCTCAGTTTGAAAATGAATCGTTGAAAGATACATTTTTGTGGTGTTTATTAGCTGTTGATGTGGTCTTCATTAAACAGAACCCTCCCCTCATTATGTCTCTATGTTTCTTGTTCTTTTCGCTCTGGCAGGAGGACTCTCTTAGCTCATAATAAATAAGTACAGTAAAGTTAAGTGGTAGCAGGCTCTAATGCTAAAATTATAATTCCAATTAATTCAAGCGGCTTATCCGCGTAGACCGTTTATAATTATAATTTTATTCTTCATTATTACAGTCTTACTGTTAATGCCTCTTTTATTTGTAGGTCGTTAGAAGGCCGCTTGTTAAGCATAAGGGCTTTTACTTACCTTTTATAGCGTAATAAACAGTAAAATGTGACTAAACTCTACTTATTTTCGTCTACTCGTTTCCCTCATTCGGGTCTGTGCTTAACTTTATTACTGATAATATAACAATATAGGTTCGTAAAAGCAAGGCTCGAGGCGTTTTTTTTACTTATCTAAGTATAGGTACGTAAATAGATCGATAGCAAAAATCTTAATAAGTATATCTCGACTTTGGTAGATTGCCGTCACTATGTTGATATCTGAATCTCAATATGGCGTACCCGTACCTAATGAAAGTTATCATGATTGAACAAAAAACTTTTCTTTTTTTTTGTGGACAATGCCGGCCGGCACACTATTTCCAAACTACTGCAACTCCTGAAATCCAGAATCGCCAGGCAGTGCGAGCACGGAGACATATGAAGCTGGACGAAGTTCCAGAGAAACAATTTAGCTGTCTTGGATCCCGCACAGAAAATAATAGCGGAGGAGCAGAAGAAAAAACACATTTTCCACTTTCACAAGCAGAAAACAGACGGTCAAACTTCTCATTATTGTAGATGGTCTTAAATAGCGTAAGTACTGACTTTTTTTTGTTGGACAGCACAGTCAGACAGTAGGTACCTACCTACTTAAGTACTTTACGTTTAGAAACATAATACACCTCCTATCCTACTCTACTGAAGCTGTGCTACTCAAGATCTTATTAATTTTATAGCGGGTAATATCATGATTAGGTGATAAATCTCCACGTGCGAAGGTTTTATGTGGACATTAACTTTTATTTTGATATGGGTTTCTTAGGACTCTAGTCTTGTAAATATGGTTAAGTCGGTAAGTAACTGTAATTATACCTATTACCTAATGAAAATAAAAGGAAGCTAAAGTTGACAAAGTTTTGATGGTGATTATGTAGGTACCTACCGTAAAATACCCCATTTTAATAGAAACTCAGGGTTGAATCGAGACAGAACTTTGAGAGGGATTTTAATGTTCGAATGCAATAACAAACTTTTCGCACTTGTATCAAAAAATGTACAATTAACTCACATACACAAACATCCAGACCCGGGACAACTGACTGTTGGAAAACAGTTGACAGATAATTGCTCCATGCGGGGATCGAACCCGCAACACGCGCGCAGCACTCAAGCGCTCAACCACTGCGCCAACCGAGCCGTGATTTATCACTATACAACATTAGTTTTTGTTTATGCGAAACCTGAAACACGTGTCTAGTACTTTTATGTAAAGAATCCATGTACAAAATTTCAAAACTGTATCTTGAAAAATCACAAAGTTATAGGTCTGTTAAGTTACGTGGTTGTCCGTTCAAAAATATGCTTACCAAGTCACCGCGGGGCGCGGCGCGGCGGCGGCGGCGGGCGCGGGCCGTCCGCGCTACCACAGTCGCTAGGTGTCCAACTCGTATCCTTTTTTAAATAATTTTGGGACAAAATATAACATGGTATAAAAATTATTGGAATCGATTCAGTTACTGATTCTGAACAAACTATATTCAGGTTTCGCATATACTAAAAATAATGTTGTATAACTAAACCCTTTATTTGGAGGGTGGGAAATCAGCAAATGTCTGCTCCTGCTCTGGGCGGAGCGGAAGGGAGTGTCAGACTCCTACTGACTAAAAACCACCCATGTTCCTCCTTAGTCCTTTGTATTCGGGGCCGCGGTATCTCTTTCGAACAACCTACAGCCCCGACCGGCGTCGGCCCTTGTGGGTGGGCCCTGCAATGTTGCTGACATCTCTTTGAGGTCCTCGTGGAACACGAACAATTAGCCGTCGACACGACCTGTCATCGTCATAGGACGGACGGACGGTACGCTATTAGTGTATTACTCACCGTCCACAAGGCCGTTTTTAATCAGTTGGGGGCCCTGGGCACTTGAAAACAAAATAATTAGGCCCTTGTAGGATGCAAAACGAACGCAGCGAGCTCGATTTTTTGTGCACTCCTCCTTGGAAATGGTTGGTTTCCTTGGGACAGTTCATGCAAAAATAATGGGTTCGCACCTCTAAAAACATTCTTTATATTACTACTAACTTATGCTGAAAATCTCGATTCAAAACCAAGTGGAGGGAGCTAGAAAATGTTAGTATCCTGCGGTCCTGCCTGGGAAAACTTAAGTTGCTTTTGACAGCTTCTAACTTTGAACTTTTAACTAGGAAGTTACAGGAACTAGGAAGGGGCCCCCTTGGAGCCCAGTGGAAAAGATAGCCCTGTCCGTCCACAGGGTCGAAGTATTAAACCCCGTAGCACACAATTACATTCCCTGCAGGGACTGTTATTAATTTTCATTCCATTCAGTAGGCCTATCTGTGGCTCGAGTGGCAAAAATTACGAAGAAAATAATTATTATTGCTTTCTATCAAGCAGCAATAATAACAATCCTAACAATTACGAGGGAAAATTTCCTTGTATCCAGCATACTTGACCCCTTGAACTAAGAAGAAGAAGAAGACTAGTTCAGCCAGGTTTCAGGCTAGCTAAAGTAGACTCATCTTTCATGGGGTACTGTTTAAAATGTTACAATAAAATACCCCCTCACATTCTTCAACTGACTGAGACGAAATTTAAAACTTGTGTAAAACGCACACTATGTAGGCAAGCATACTATAAGTTGGGGGATTACATTGATGATAAAAATGCTTGGCTCAATGCTGGTCCTGCTCCACAACCTTAGGGGCAAATAAATCGACTATCATGTGAAGTTAGTGTAAAAGGCTGCAGAAGATTGTAAAAATATCTTTGCATTGTATAGATTCAATGTCTTAATATTGTATAATTGCATGGCACATGTGTGAGTACTATGTACCTACTATAAAGCCACTTTTTACATTTAGTTATATTTTATTGACGTTGCCCTGGTGGCTGGGAGAATGTCATGCTCACTCAAATGTCTCGCTGATGGTGGCGGGTGTGTCGGATCATTTAGTTCCCTTCAAAATGGTTGAGTTAGATGGTGCTGATCCATGCGTCATGTTCGTGAACGGGCGCTGTCAGTGGACACTGGTCATCTCTTAGCTGCCATGGTTTATATATTTTTCTTTGATTTGTTTTTTATATCTTTTTACTCTGGACGCTCTTAACTTGCACGTCTTGCTACATAGTTCTCACATAATATACCATCTCAACATGAATGATATAATGTACCAAGATTTTGTAACAAATTCTGTTTTAAAAGAGTGTCCATGGAGTTTCTTGCCCGTTCTTCTTCATGAGATCTACGTTAGGGAACTGGCAACTACAGTACTTTCACAAGTTATTATGCCTTGTGATTGTGACTGTAGCGTAGGAGTGCAATGCGTCGTTTCGGGAGTTGCTGCGTCGGGCTGCGCGGCGCCGGATGTTACCGGTGGCGAGTGCTGTGGGTGCGGGGGCGCGCGGCGGCGTGTGCCGTGGCGGCGGGTGTGCGGGGCTCCGGGTCGCGGGGCGGCGGTTGCACGTTGCGGCGTGCATTCGTTGTTCCGTGATTCGGGGTCTCGAGCATTCGTTGTTGCGGTTTGCGTCGCTGCGTGCTTTTGTGCTCGCAGTGTTCGTTGTTGCGGGCATTCGGTGGCGTGTGGTTCGGCGTGGTGACTTTCGGAATGACGTATTGCACTCGTAGTTTCGTTCTTCTTCCGTCCTTCTGACATTCAAAAGTGCCTGTAATGGCTTAATTGAAATAAAATATTTGAGTTTTGAGTTTGAAGGCAAGAGTACCTATAGAACAGAGGTCAGGTAATGCTGGGTACTGACTGTACCTCAAGCATGATGCGTAACCAAATATTCGGTATAGAGTAAGATCTTATTTTCACACGGATGAAACCTGAAGTTTTCAGTAGCGTCTCGTGTGCCTTGAATACCTACGCGCTTTGTAGAACTTGCCGAGTGACACCTGGGCAGGGACCAGGTGAGAAAGGTGACTAAAAATAAGAATTATTTAACTTAAATTCACATGGCTGATTGTTATATAAATGTCATGTAGAATATTATTTTAAAGTAATATCATAAGTGTCAGACACTTTTGATGGACCAGAGCTTTTGTCAGACACTTTTAAGCTTGGTTTTTGGAGCGCCTGACCAATATAGCATGGCAATATCCCGATCAATTAGCTCTAAGTATTAAATCATTAGGAGTTTAGTATTATTTAAAGCGTCTGTTAAGCAATACGGCCGACGGAAAGTGTCTGGGAGTAGGAAATATACGTAAAAAACAGCTGGAGAAAATACTTCACGTATTTTCTCCAAGCTGTTTTTTACGTAAATTTTAGGAATTATCCTTTAAAATAAGTCGCAAATACTCCCAGACACTTTCCTTCGGCCGTATTGCTTAACAGACGCTTTAAATAATACTAAACTCCTAATGATTTAATACTTAAAGCTAATTGATCGGGATATTGCCATGCTATATTGGTCAGGCGCTCCAAAAACCAAGCTTAAAAGTGTCTGACAAAAGCTCTGGTCCATCAAAAGTGTCTGACACTTATGATATTACTTTAAAATAATATTCTACATGACATTTATATAAAAATCAGCCATGTGAATTTAAGTTAAATAATTCTTATTTTTAGTCACCTTTCTCACCTGGTACCTGCCCAGGTGTCACTCGGCAAGTTCCACAAAGCGCGTAGGTATTCAAGGCACACGAGACGCTACTGAAAACTTCAGATTTCATCCGTGTGAAAATAAGTTATGTCTGATTGCTCTAGGATCTTGGACTAGTATACAATGCTACAATTTGGCAGATTGCCAACATATATGGTCTGCATTTCTGTCCCATTTTATTCTTCACTAAAATATTGATGTCTATGGCCACTTTTCAATATGTGGGCAGAATCGGCCGTGCTTGTGTCTTGTTCTTGACTGTTCATCTACCATTTTTTTAAAGTTAGGCCCTTTTCAAGCGATTTGATTGATTGAAACTAGTTTAAAATTCCTATAGTACGGCACCGTTCTGTACAGGACCTAAAAGATAACAAGAAAAAACCAGGCTAAACTAGTTCTTAGGTCTAAAACCTTTTCTTACTAAATGTAGTGAGCACTTGGTAGGAAAAGGTGCAGACATATTCATCGTTTCATCAACCAATTCTTACGTTTACGTGATATATATTCACAGTATGAATTGGGAAAACAAAGAACAAACACAACTGAATTTTTTTGACAAAGAAAAAATAACAGTGAAAGCCTGATTGAATACAGAATGCGATTTATTTTGTTTATAAATGACGAACGGGAACGAATTCATTTCGCTTTCATCAAATACTCTGCAAATATTATTGTGAAAAGAGTTACAAAATGGAAGAAGGGTATGAATAAGTAATTCTTATCCAGTCTTGAGAGCAATTTCTTGTAAAAGGAATCTTCAGTAAGGTTTATCAAGGTGTATACTGAATTGTGAAAGTGTCTATTCTTCTTCTGCATTCTCTTCATTTTCATATTCAGATTGGACACTGAAAGGATTCGATTGATCTTCGCTTTCGGATGAAAATTTCTCCGTCATGTCGTCATCACTCTCTTCTAAATAGTTCTAATAGAACAGAGGCAACCACTATTATGACGAGCCATTGCAAGGCCTAGGGGCCTACCGTAGGGTACCTACCTACCTATCTCTTGATATTTTTTTAGCAGTATTTTTATGCCGATTTTAGGCCGACTCACCTGAGTAGGCAAAATCGACCTATACTCGGATTATTTTCACCTGAGTATTATGCAAACCTTTTAGATACCTTTTATATTTTTTTATAAGGTGAAAAAAGTCCTAGATCGAAAGTGATCATTAGGCCAAGTTTAAAGGACCAGTATTTTTCATAACTTTAGTAATTACAAGGATCGACTTTGACATTTTCCTTCACAAAACTGGTAGCCCTGAAGCCTAGCCTTATTTTCCTGTTAAGTTAGGTACTTGGCCGATAATTTCATACAAATTCTGTTCCAGTTTTGAATTTATTCGGTAAGTGGCTATTCAGACATTTAATCGTAAAATAGATCCTAAGAATTTTATAGAAAAGTATTAAATTGTGGTCACTTTCCAAAGGATTGAATTACGCAGCAACTGTTTGAATTACGAGTAGATTACGAATCTTAAGGCCTATAATACCTATAAATAGTTTCAGGACTCTTGTCACCTTCCTTAGTGCTCTAACCGGACTCACCGGTTGATGTAGCGATAATCTAGTTTCCTTGTTACTGGCATAATTTCTAACCCATTTTCTATATTTCTTTTTGCTAGATCTCTTATACAACCATAAATATTTACAATGTCAATCTGAACTTCCTGATGAAAACAATAAAAAAAGATTTGTAAACACATTTAGAATGTAATAAACCTTTTCAATCTGTCTGTTGTGCTCCGGAATTTTAAAAACCTCATTTAAAACGGAGTGTATTTAATGTATTGCGAGATATGTTTTACATTCAATATGTACTCGTAAAAGACAAGAAAAGTGACACATTTTATTTTTTATATCTTACCTCTCAGACAAGATTTTTTGTATCATTGGGAAATCATCAAATTATATGCTCTGGGCGAAGCAGAAGGGAGTGTCAGACTCTTATTGATTATAACTCATTCGTGTTCCTCCTAATTTTAAAGGGGATAGATCCGATGTGGCATATCAACATTTCCGCCATTTTGATTTTTTTTCGAAATCGCGGCCCACGATGAAAGTGGTATGTATGGATAGAGGACATACAGACGAACAAAAAATGACTAGTAACACGGTACCTAAAGTGTCACGTTACCGAGATATTTTAAGGTAAAGATCGACAAATGAGTACAACGGCAATCTATAAATATTTAAAAAAATAGCCATATTACGTGTATAGGCGTTAAATTGTATCCAAATAATCGTTCCCAGGTTGATTATTACTATACGCACGAGAAAATCGCTTCGCATCGCAATGAAACGCTATGTTATGTCAAAGAATAGTTTTCTCTTGCTCCTGTAGTATGTAATGTACCTACTCTCTTTCAACAACCAGTAATAATAATAATCAACGCCTGACACGTAAAAAGTCTATTTTTTAATGTGCTCATTATATATTCGTATGTCCATCTTTACCTTCAAATATCTCGGTAACGTGACACTTTGGGTACCGTGTTACTGGACATTTTTTGTTTGTCTCTAAGTCCTCTATCCATACATACCACTTTCATTGTGGGCCGCGATTTCGAAAAAAAATCAAAATGGCTGAGGGTCGATATGCCAGCTCCCATACAAAAAAGTTCAAACCCCTTTATTTAAATTTTTCTCCTTTTTGTTTCAGGGTCACCGTGACTCTATCGAACACATTCTGCAACCCTAGCATGCAGTTTAGACAAGGTCTTGCTGGAATATTTAGGTTTTTTGTAAGATAGCTTCACCCACCTAGTTTTTCACTGTAGGAACTAAGATATGTTATCGTTAATTAAGTAGAATTTGGAAGTTACGTTAGAATGCGAAATATGCTCAAATAAATAATGTTTTATTTTTCTTTCTCTGATTTCAAATAATGCGGAAAATGTACAAAGAAAAAATAAAATGGTAGAGAGATCAAAGAAACTACCGGGACTAACTTCCGATTTACAAACAAAAATAATGACACAAATAAAAATAACTTGTACATTTCCCTAATCTCTTTTCCAAGGAAATAAAACACTGCGTCGTTCAAGTTCTAAGTTCTAACACTACCTAAGTAATTTTTTGCTGTTTTAAAGTTTTGATTTTTTTTTATTTTCGCTTGAGAATCGGAAGACGCGTTGATTTTGTTTTAGCTAATCACAGAAACAGTAACGTCTCTAGATTTAATTTATAGTGAACACAAATTATAAAATGGTATTGTACTGGTATTATTGTGGTTTATGGTTTTAATGTGGGGTTGTGGTATGATGCTGCTTATCTCAATTCATCTGGGGTCGGCTCTGCAGCTTGTCTTCATTCATGTTCTTCTCTCATTATATTCTCTTATACTTGTCATCTCACCACTTCCTTTCTTGCCATATCATACTTTACACAGTCCACTGTACTGTATAATTACGCGGTTTTTTCAATTTCCTGTAAAGTTGGTATTTTTGACTTACGTGGTGTGAGAACTTGTATGACGACTGTCCAAATATACAACGTAAATAAAACACATTCCCACAAATTCAGAATAATTAAGTTTAATTACGGTTTCAAAACAGAAACCGTGTTTATTCAGGCACATAGGCCTTACAAGATTTGTTTGTAATAACAATTCGTTTATAGTCTCTGGCCCACCGCGACTTTTCGCAGCGAGGCAAACGCGAACAAGCCGCTATACACGCGTGATTCTGCCGCTGGCTGTGTACTTTCGTCTACTTTACCACGATTCTGTATCGTTTTCTATTGCTTAGAACCGTCATTTACTACAGACAGAGAGATAGAGCGAGAGTGTTATATAGCACGCGAAAGGATCGACAATGCGCTTGGCAGCACTCTATTTTCATTAAAAATGAGTTTAATTAAAAAACTAAAAAACCCGACTTTTTTAGTTTTTTAACTACATTTTTTTATTTAACACTTTTTAGTCAGTTTTCATTAACTTCGTTATTACTATTATAAGACGGTAGATTTCGATTCGATTTTATATTCATTCCGTACACGTAAAAGAATCCGGTTATAAGTAAGAAATGCGATATTGTTTGTTCTAATAACTTTAAATCGTTATATATCCTAAACGGTTTTATAAAATGAAAAATGATAAGGAAACCTAATATTCATTTTCAAATACCTATTCAACGATACCCCACTTGACATGGTGAGTCAATTTTTTTTTTTTCATTTTGACAATATGGCGACTAGTTGTTACTATAGTGAGTATTGTTTATTGTAATGTTTTTAGTGACACTCGCGAGGTCAAGACGAATCGATTGACGTACGGATCATCAAAATCGGCCAAGGCGTTTGGCCTCTACAATGCCACATAGGAACAAACATACATACATAGACTGATAAACACATACACACCTTCTTTGCTTTGCGCAGTCGGGTAAAAAACGCGCGGCAGCACCGCTACAAAATGCCGCAGTGAGCGAAGAGCCTAATCTTCACTGTGTTTTTTTATTTTAATTAACTTCGTCGGGACAATGGAAATGCTAATAACTTTTGTTGTCCGAGTCGGGCTTGCTACAAGACCTAATGCGATTCTAATTATTTTCATAGACAATTTAGGTTTGACGTTTTATCTTTTTAAAAACGTTGACTAACTTTTATTAGTTTTTTTTTTATTTTTTTTTTTATTAGTTCTATGTCTATTTTTTGAGATTTTAATAAAGTTAAATAATTTGTTTAGTCACATTTACAATGTAATTTTCTTAGTACCAGGGGAATTCTTTTTTTCTGGAACGTAATATTGGTGTTTCTGTGCTCACAGTTGGATTTTCAATAGCACAATACATTTATCAATCCTTTTACCGATCCCGGGGATTCCAGGGTTTTTCCTCAGCTACTTAATGTTTCCTTTCCATGGTAATCTGACCACTTTTTCCATATTGGTCGCCTACGGCCTATAACGAGATTTTAATGCACGTTATTAAGAGCTATGTCCACATAGCGCGCGTTTACTTTACAGCCCGTTTGTCAACGTTCACATTGTAAGTGCACTATCGGACGAACTGGTACGGAGCGGTTGATGTTGGGAAAATAACTTGAACACTCGAACAGGTCATGATTTTAATAGTTAATAGTGATTTTTTTAGTTGACTGGCCTGTTGGTCTAGTGGTTAGTGACCCTAACTGCTATGCCGGAGGTCGTGGGTTCGATTCCCACCCAGGACAAATGTTTGTGTGATGAGCACGATCATTTGTTCTGTGTCTGGGTGTAATTTATCTATAATATGTATGTATTTAGAAATATATAAGTATGTTTATCAGTTGTCTAGTACCCATAACACAAGCTCTGCTTAGCTTGGGATTGATTCGTCGATCGGATTTCAATAAGAACAGTCGCGTCGCGTCGCGTCGGTATAGCGCTGACGCAGCAACATACCGTTCGTTACCTCTAGCCGTGCGCGGTCGCCGCGATGACCCAGTTACCGAAATTATTGCACAACTATTTGTATAAACAAAGTGTTAAGTAAATTGTGGACTGTGAAGCCACCTCGGGGGTCTCGTAACCCCCGGGTAACGTTAGTAATAGTGTGATAATTATTATAAGTGCAATTATAGAAACAAAAACAGTGAAAAATGTTTTCGGGGAACAATATTGTAAGTTCGGTAAACAACAGTGATATGGACACGGACCCACTTAATTCGGGGTTGGATAGCGAAACAGTTAAGGACAAAGTGAAATTAGTGAAAGTAGATTTATCTGACTTTAATAAAAACATAGTGCAGTGCTGGGAATGTGGAAGTACCTTCCGGATGGACACTCCTTTGTGGGCTATAAATCAAATGAACACTAAGAAGATTCAGTGCAAAGTATGTATGAAATTCTTTCTTATCAAGGCTGCGCTTCAAGCAGAGCCGAAATATGATAACGGCACACTAAAAATTGAGTCTTCAGTAACAATTTACACGGCAGGACTAGAGACTGGCGTGAAAAACATCCGCCCATGTATCAGCTGTAAAATAAAGAAGGAATTGATTACCATACCCATCGAGACCTTCACATCCGAGGAATGGTTTATCTGTAAGTGCGGAAAAAACCAGTGTGCACTCATTGAATTTGTTTCACAAATCGAGGAACTGCCTTTAGCTGCCAGAAAATCAAGAAAGAAGAATATTAACCGCGGAAGGAAAGTTATTCAGAACATGGAAGCCTCTAGAACGCTTCTTTCCCCAAGTACCTATGTGAATGTGGGCCAGCAACTCCCCCAAGTGCCGCTGCAGGTGCACGGAGTTAGGTCGGAAATGAGCGACGGAGTGTCGGACCTCCCCACCATCCAACAAGCCCCGCATACTCGAGCGGTAGGGGTAAGAGACAGCGAACGCGCATGTCCTGTGCCCACTACAAACAAGATTGTAGACTACACCCAAGGCCAAAATACACAAACAAGGTCCCAGGTCTTGGGCAAAGTACAGACGACGCTGGAGACTTGGACAATTCCACGCCCTACTCGATCCCCTATTGTAGATAAGTCTAAACCACAAAAACCAACGAGTGACAACAACCGCACTGCGCAAGGTAACCGAGAGACGTATCAAGTGGTAACTAGAGGAGCCAAAAGACAGCGTACAAGCCTATCTAACTATACGACACCCACACAGAAAAACACCCATATCCCTAATATAATTATCAGGGATGAAAACGCAATTAAGAATCAAGACACACTAAAGAAAATAAGAGAATCAGTAGCGAAAAACAGCTCAACGCTCAACGTTATGAGAGGTCAAATAAAAATTAACCCGGATAATGCGGCAGCGCGCGTAAACTTACTCTCTACGATTGAAGCTTGCGGGATAACCAGAGTGATTGCACCAAAACCGAAAGCGGATAGACAATCGGCAACCAAGATCGTGCTCAAAAATGAGACTTATGGAGAATCCATTGAGACCATCGCTAACGAGATAGCAGACTGCATCGGAATTATACCAACAGCAATTAAGCCACTCGGAAATGCAGGTAAAATACACCTACTCATTTTTGATGGCAAACACAAATCGAGAGATCTCCTGGAGAACTTCAAAACCTCGGAAAGAAAATTCTTCTGCGCACCCTTCATCAAAGTCGAACCATTTAGAGAAAACCCAAAGCACATTGTACAGTGTAAGAAATGCTATGCATTCGATCACTCGAAACAATCGTGCTACGGCAAACAAGAGGAACCACAGATAGTTATTACCACGCTAGAGGGTACCACGACAAAAGTCTGCAGAAATTGTAAAGGAGAAGACCACGGCGCGAATAACGCCAAATGCCCCGTATTCAAAAAAGTGATAGCTAGACAGATGGAACAAGCAGAAGCCAAGCAAACAAAGAGAGAGGAAAGAATTAAACGCTCAGTGGTAAGACTGGGAGTTAAATATGCAGATGTCACAAATACAAAGCAATTTCCACCCCTGCCACAAAAAGAATCAGCACAACAACAAACAGAACAAGTACCACCGCCAATTGGCGGTCTTACACTAGAGGGCCTCTTTCAGATGCAGACGCAAATGCAGCAGACACTGATGATGCTGATGGAGACTATAAACAGGATACACTCGCATATCAATGGCTAACCACGACAGTAAAAAAATAAAGAACCTCAAAATCCTACATCTGAACACCCAAGGAGTAAGAAACAAATTCAAAGAAATAAAGGCAATAGTCGAGAAACATAGACCGGCTATTATCATATTGAACGAGTGCAAGATCGACTTTAAGACACAACAATATAATATAAAAGGGTATGATAAACTCACCCACACATTGGAAAAACACTTAGCCACTGCCATGTATGTACAGAGGGGACTAAGGTGGGCTGAAACGGAAGTCACCCCAGGCTGGCACGATGAAAACAAGAAAATAGAAGGCGTAGGCATTAAACTTTTCACCAACCACGCAACTGGACAATATATAACGATTAAAGGAATATATATCCAAATACCAAACCAACACTATGCTAGAGAAGAACTGGAGGAGACCCTTGCAGACGAACCATCCATCATCATCGGCGATATGAACTTACGTATGCAAACCCTCGGCCACAGCAGGAACTCCGGCCTCGGTAATATCGTTAGAAAAGCAACAGAAGACGGAATCTGCTCGCTGAAACACGCCAATGCACCATCTAGACCTTTCAGCCAAGGGAACACCATCTTGGACTTGGCCATAATAACACACCAACAACAAGAAGCGCATGCCAAACAGGTAGAGAGCGTCGGTTCGGATCACCTCCCTTGGTTGCTAACGGTGAAGATTGAACATGATATAGAGGAACACCTATCCCGTAACACAAAGAAAATCTATGAGAACGAGAAACTGAGAGTAGCATACCAACAGACAATGTGGGAAGGCCTCCGCGACCTTAACGAAGAAATAACAACAGAAGCCGATTGCGAGAAGTATATCGCAACAATGGAAAATGCCGTTCTCGCCGCCCTCGACACTCACGCACCCTTAAAAAAATTAACAAGGCAGGAACGACTACCGAAGGAAATAACAGATAAGATAGACCTTCGAAACAAACTAAGACAAATTGTGTGGCAAGCAAGACACTGCTGTCCCGAGCTCCAACGTGAAACACGTACTCTTTACAACCACGCTAAGAGAGAAGCTGAAAAACTCCTTAAAGATTATTCCGAAAAAGGCTGGCTCCACAAACTCCAACAGCCACGGGACAATAGGTCCCAAATGTGGCACATCCAAAGAAACATGAAGAAACCTATTGTTAAACTACCAAACATCACGGGGTGCAGTTCAGAATTAGAAACGATCGACAAGCTTACCGACACAGCCATTATTAAAGAGGCGAAAATAGCGGAAGACGATGAAGGGACTGAAAAGACGACACCATTCCAACCGCTCGACCCAACCTCAAAAAAAGAAGTGCAATTTGCACTGAGCAAATTCAAAAACAAAAAGGCCCCAGGGCCAGATGGAATAAAAGCAGACGCCCTCAAACTTGGGGGAGAAGTCTTTATCGAGGCATTTGTGCCTATTGCTAACTTTGTATTGTCCACAGGTTACTTCCCCAAGCGATGGAAAACCGGCGTGTGCATATTCCTGCACAAGGCCGGCAAAGACCACCGTCAGGCATCGTCGTACCGCCCGATCACACTACTAAACGTCATGGGTAAGTTGTGTGAGCGACTGATCCTGGGAAGACTCACAGCGACGGTCAACCGCCTGCAACCAACGTTCCAGCACGGCTTCACAAGGGCAAGAGGCACAGCAACCCAGATTCTACGTACCGGAAAAATAATCACAGATGCTCTAGCCATGGACGACAGCGTCTCTATGATATCTACGGATCTATCGAAAGCCTTTGATTCGATCAACCACAAGGGCCTGATCAAGAAACTTCAGAATCAAGACGTTCCCAACAACACCATCAAAATAATTGAGAACTACCTCGAAGGCAGAAACTTGAGAGGTATTTTCAGAACAACCGTAACCAACGACAAACCAGTACCTCACGGCGTGCCCCAAGGCTCGATCCTGGGACCGATAATCTTTAATTTGTACGTCCATGATATTTGGGATATACAAAACCACATCAGAGGTCTCAAACTCTCACAGTACGCGGATGATCTCTGTATACTCAACAGAGCCTCGAATCCAGAACACGCGACTATGCGTGCTGAATGGGCAGCGGAATCCATCGTAGACTACTACACGAGATGGGGGTTAAAGTGTAACATAGATAAAACAGAATGCATCATGTTCTCGAAAAAGAAGAAATACCGGCCAACGGTGAAACTGAAAGAACAAACGTTGCACTATCAAAAGCAGATCAGATACCTCGGAGTCATCTTCGACAAACACATGAAGATGAACCAGCACACTGAAGACGTTGTCAAAAAACTCAAACAAGTCAGAGGAGCCCTCGGTCCAATAATAGGATACAATGCGAAGACAGAACTAGACACGAAACTAGTCATCATTCAAGCCTGCATTTTACCGCTGATGGACTACGGAGTGGTGCAACTTCTCTCAAGATATAGCGCAACGAACTTAAGCAAAATCGAACGCCAATACAGATTAGCACTGAAAAATGCTGCACAGTTACCAAAACGAACACCCACGGAAGTGATCTGGGAGATGTCTGACATAGAAGCCTGGCACCTACGCGCAGAAGACCTTAACACCAAAATGTTGGAAAAAATTTCAAAATTAAAAATAGAAGATCTGGAATCCCCGGGAGATGCCTACCAAGCACACGGCGAATTTAACCCACTCAGGGTTAATCACAGAATGGGTGATATAGAGTATGACCCTTATAAAAAGGGATACAAGAGGTGGCCTATCGACATAACGAAAGCACCGCGTCCCCTAAAAATAAAATGAAATGAAATTATATTATATAATATAATAATAATAATATAATGAAAAAAAGATGAAATTAGATGAAATTAAATGAATTTAAATGAAACAAAATGAAATTAATTGAATTTGGAAATTAAAAATTGAATTAAATTAAATGATAGGTATTGAACTAAATTGAATTTAGAAACTATATTGAATTGAATTGAATTGAATTCAATTGGATTGTATTGAATTATATTGAATTGAATTTAATTAAATTGAATTGTATTGAATTAAGTTAAAAATAATAATAATGCCACACTGCAAAACTGTAAGCATACAACTTAAACAGATAAAACACGTAATTTGTTTGTATAGACTCAACAATTGCGAATTAACAGAACACAGCCAACACAGATCCATTAGGACATAAGTTAGCTGACTCACCTCTGCACGGCCCACCGGCCACGGAGATATTTTTGTAACACAAAGTAGGCAAATAAATGATATTCTGATTCTGATTCTGATTCTGATTCTTAGCTTGGGACTAGATGGCGTTGTGTGATAGTTGTGGAATATTATTATTATATTATTATAATAATTATTTTAATGTAAGTAATTGTTAGTAGCCACTTTAGTATTATGCGTGTTAATGCTCTTGCGTTACCTATTGGTTAAGTCGTACAAACAAAAACAATTCACCAGTGTGTGTGTAAAAGAACCGCATTTAATTACAAATTAAATTCGGTTCTTTTCTTAGGAAAATCATTGACATTACGAATGGCTTAGGCATAAGAAATCTAAAATAAGACACTATTACCCTTCTTCAAATTTTAGTTTTCGAGGGAAAAATGACGAAATATACTTATTGTCTGTAAACATAATTTCACTCTTGACGATTATGGTTTAATTTTCCATGCGTAAAAAGCTAGTTAAACCAAGTCTTAGGTAGTTAATATTTACGAGCCCGAGTTAATTGTATTATATCATTAGATCATTAATATGATCACACCGTACATACTTAGTGTACTTAGGTTCCTAGTACTTCAAAGAGTAGTGAAGCCAGCTCGTGGTTATGCCGTTAAGGCGATGACAAGAGCCAAATAGGCTTGTATTGAACAATTTTTTAGCCAAATCTATACAGTTTGACACGGCGGAAAAAATATATGTTAATCTTGAACATATTTCTGATAATTTCGTTGTTTTCAAAACACGTTTTTGAAAAGTTTTCTCGATACAAAAAAATGATAAACTAACCTCTTAAAATGATCTTCCAACAAAAATATCTGTATTACTGATGAACGTACGTTGTTAAAATTTATAACAATAACGTATCATATTTAAATAAAAAATTTGGTTGTTTTTAATTTTTGATTATTTAATAAATTATTATTTTATAATTAATCATTCTAAGGTTTGTAAGAAGTTCGAGCGTTGCGTCATCGCGCTCTCTTTCTTACGTATGCAATCCGACAGTGAGCGCTTAGGCGCGGTGCTAGACGGACGTATGTCACTTTGCGCCCCACTGACAGCTATCCGTTCATCTATAAATTATTATTGACCGCGTCACAATGTTAGTCCAGGATCCACGGTACATTTTTTCACTTGATTACTATCAAGCTAATTTTCCGTGAGCCAACATTACCCTATACGAAAACTCTCGATTGTGGTAGGTAATAGGGGCAGCTGGGATAAAATATATATTGATTATATATTATTATAATTATTTATTTGATGATTTTCAAAAATCTATTACTAACTATTTTATTTTTATCTGATGATTATTATCTAAATCCAACATGTATTGATAACGAGCTCATCAAAAATTACTACAAACCAGCTGTTTTTTAGGGGTCCGTAGTCGAATGGCAAAAAACGGAACCCTTATATATTCGTCATGTCTGTTTGTCCGTCTGTCCACCCGTATGTCACAGCCACTTCATTCGGAAACTATTGAGACTACACAGTTGAAACTCTACAAGTATTCTGTGAACCGCTTTACGATTTTTATACAAAAATAAAAAAAAGGATTTAGGGGGTCGCCCCATACATGGAACTGAAACTATATTTTTTTTTTCATCAAACCTATACCTACGTGTGGGGTGTCTATAGACATTAGACAGGTCTTTAAAAATGACATTGAGGTTCCACAAACAATTTTTTCTCAAAGCCAATCGTTTGGAAGACAGACACTTCCAAATTTGTAAAATGGCGACCGGCCTCGCGGTCGCTTGCCTTCGGTATTGCCAACAATGACCAGCTTTTCAAGGCTGCTATCTCCTCTTTGCATTATGTGGCCGAAATAAGACAAAATACGCTGTAGGCAAACTGTTGACCATCGAGTCTTGATATCGAGTTGGTAAAGGATAGACACATTTGTGCGTTTGGCCGTCCATGGAATTCGGAGAATCCGCCTAAAACACCACATTTCGAATGCGTCTATCCTCTGTCTTACTCTTGTTTGGATTGTCCATGTCTTAACTTGTGGGGAAAAATGCTCCTTCCGAGAAGCCTGTGCCTGAAAAGGAACCGATCCAGGCTGATGATGGTTTCGTGACGGTGTTGAGGAGGAAGCGCCGTCAGCGAACCATCAAGAACCGCTGCGGCACGGCTCCATCGGAGCCCAATGTGCATATTCGTGCCGCAAAGCCGAACACTCCTTTGTACCTCTCCCGTCTACATTACACCACTACGACGGAGGACATCGTGGAGTACGTGCGCCAGAAGATCAAGTACGTGGCGAGAGTGCAGCTGCTCGAATCGCGCCGCAACGTCAACTTTAAGGCGTTTGTGGTGCGAGTACCGACATGCTACCTGCACCTCGTCTTGGAAGAGGACTTTTGGCCGCAGGGGGTGGTGTTTCGACGCTTCCGCGGGCAAGTGCCACATGATCGCACAGTGACGTAGTGCAACTGTAGTGATACTAATATAGTTTTAAGGTTTTGTTTACTAACACAAGCTGTCAATTATATCGTATGTATGTTAGTCTGTAAGGTATTTATCTATGGGCCAAAGTAGCCTGAAAATAAATAAATATTATTATTATTAACTCTAATATGGAGGAAAATCAGGAAAACTAGTGCTCTGACCAAACGGGCCTTCGTTCTAAAACTTATACCACGTTTTTCCCAGATGTTCCGGGGGCGTAATATAGCATCTTTAGCCATGGCTATCCGCCGTTTTATTTCTGTGACGCAGCTACCTTCATTACTTATATTGGAGCCCAGTTAATCGAAGCTGTCCACAGTATAGATGCCTTAGATGTTATAGGCGCCCGATAGGTTTCCCGCACGATCTACCACCATAAGCTTGGTTTTCTGCCTATTTATTGCAAACCCTACTTTGCCACTTTCCACTTCCAATCTGTGCCGTATCTCTTTTATGTTGCCAAATGTTGTAGCAAGGAGAACGGTGTCATCAGTGTACCTCAGATTGGAAATCCACTTTCCACCAACAGTAAACCCCTTGTCCCAGCCATAAAGAGTCTTGAATGATATTACTCTTCGTACATATTGAAGAGCAGAGGTGAGAGGATGCATCCCTGCCTAACGCATTTGAACAGTCGGTGTCTATTTTGACGAAAGAGCGGTTGTTGATGTGTAGGTAGAGGCATCGGACTATGTCAATAAGATGTTGAGGCGTTCCCATGTCTTTAAGAACCCCCCACAGCTTGCCCCACTCCACGCAATCAAATGCTTTGGTTATAATCTATGAAACATATCAATACAGGGCTGTTAAATTCCCGACTTTTCTCTATAATTTGGCGAACGTTCAGGATTTGTTCCCGAGTGTCTTTGCCTTTAACAAAACCTGCTTGCTCTTCTGGAATTTGTGGCTCCAGAAAGTGTATTAGCCTGTTGTTTATGATGTACAGGAGTATTGATGGTGGGTGGAGTAAGTGCCAAACACTTAATATAATTTTTAGAATCTTTTATGCAACTTGTAAAGAGTGGGTTTAATAGAAAATATCCAATCCCCAAAACCCAGTTAGTAAGTAATCATTTTTAATGACTTCGTTATCGATACATATTGGAAGGAAGGAAGGGGACTCTTTGATCAAACCATACATTTTGTAGGACAAATATTTTTTCAAATAATTTAGATAATTATCATCAGATTTAACAAAAAAAACCCAGCTGATGATTCTCAAATTTTGTGTTTGTTCTTAACACTTTTGAGAATCATCAAACCAACATATTTTATCCCTGCTACCCCTATTACTTACCACAATCGAGAATTCGAGAGTTTCGTGCAGGAAATTGTTGGGCGTCTCGCCGTCTCATCAAAATTAGCTTGATAGTAATCAAGTGCAAAAATGGACCGCGGATCCTGGACTATTTGTTTCTTACTTGGTAGTATGGCGCTAGGGTATCGGAAAAATTGTGGGCGTGTCCAAAAATACTGAAACATCAGAAGTCAATAGCTATTGTCATCGTCTTAAGAGATTAGCTGTCCCCCGAGGCCCCGATACACTCTATCTAAGTGAACACCTATCGGTATTGAAGCTGTGTCCCGGTAAAGACTAACCAATTTTCTATAGTGAATACCTTACAAAGGAAATAGGCAACAAGCGGATAAGTATCTAATAACTTTCTTGCATAAAGTGCCATGTTGTCCGTAGTTCATAGAAATATAAAGAAGAAGGGCCTAATATGGATTTGATTCTGCTAAAGCCGCCATTTCAGGTTCCCGTTATTAATTTTGCACAAAAAGTAAATAATACATAATTATGTACAGTAAATTCCAATGTATAGTCTACATACTTACTAACAACAAAATAATAATAAAATTAGGTGTAGTAGAAACCCAATGATATTATTGATAAAACAAACAAGAGTAGGTACATTATAGTCCCTATACTTTTTTATTGCTACACAACTGGGAAATATCCCGGAGTCTTAATATTGCTAAGGTCTGCTTATTTAGTCCAGAATTACCTACCTGGATATCTAGTTAGACTACAAAAAAGTCCCAAAAACAACAACTATTTTCTCTCCCAAATTAAAGTAAACTACATTGTAAATTACCTTAAATTTATTGGGTCCGTGATAATTATATCGGATCGAAGGGCCTAGCACGAGCGTGCGGTATAAACGTAACATTATCACGTCTGTATTTTAGAATTAAAAATAAAAATATTAAAATTATTCATAACTATGGATGATACTGATTATGCTTGTTACAAATCATTTAACTAAAATGCTCTAAAATAATTTGTAATCCTACTAATATTATAAATGCGAAAGTTTGTGAGTGTGTGAGTGTGGATGTTTGGTACTTCTTCACGCAAAAACTACTGAACGGATTTGGATAAAATGGTACACAGATAGTTTATAACCTGTATTAACACATAGGATAGTTTTTATCCCGATTTAATCTTCCCGTGGGATAATTTTCGAGTTGCAGCGGGTGAAACCGCTGGCAACAGCTGTACATAGATAAACATACATACTTACTAAAAGTGGCGCCAGTGACTGAAAAGTTGCGTGGTATGGGTAATAATGTTGAAGAAAGAGGAAAATGTCGTGAGGAAAACTTTGTGTATGAACGTTGAGGGGTAAAAGAGTAGAGGAAGAACAAAGGAACGATGCATGAGCTGTGTTATGGATGACATAACTAGAAAACAGGTGACAGCTTGGATTTCCATAATTATCTATTACTCGTAGTAATAGATAATTATGGAAGAAAATCAAAATCAAAGTCAAAAGTCATTTATTCAAACTAGGCTGATAATCAGCACTTTACGAACGTCAAAATTCAAAATTTACTTTACTTTACTATTTACATTTTTATAAGACAGTCCCCGAAAACGCCCACCCATCGACACTTCCTAGTGTTTAGCTGGAAAGAAGAAGTGGCGGAACAAACTCCTCAGCACACATCTGTCTGTTAGGTTGGTTAGAAGAACCAGACTCGATACAATAGCAAGGTGTCAGTTGAAGAAGAAAACATGCTCCGATCGAGCAAGAGAATGATGCTCCTTTAGGATAATTCATATTTATATTCGATACAAGAATCGTCGTACTTATTTACGTGACATTTACACCGCACGTTCGTGCTAGGGACTCGGACATAAACAAAAATAAAGGCGGAATACGAGTCGATGGTCGCTTGTCAGTGACAGATGACCATTCCGCGGTGTTGATTGGAAAACAATGCGATCGCTCAGTCAGAGATAACGTTGCAATTAAAAGGAACTTGTTTTTGTTTGTTTTACACATAAAGTAAGCGGTATGGGTCGATATTCAAGGATAAGCAGTGCTTGACGAGGTCGGTCCATGAATGGTTGAACCCTCTTTTATTTACATACCGATTTGCATCGGAAAGCTCGTTAAGCTTTTGGTCCCGGGTGACGTGTTGGGGTACTGTTTTACCCATCCGCCACTGGGTTGTGGAAGTCAAATAGGCAGTCGCTAAAATGTAAAATATTTGTACACAAGGCTACACATCAAGCTATACAAAACCAGTATAATCTGATCGTTCATTGTGCGAAAAGATCTAGTAAAGTGAGGCCAAGATTAACTGGTTGTGTATAGCTTGATGTGTAGCCGTGTGTACTCAGCTGCATCCGGCTATACCGAACCTAACATAGTTGAGTAATGGCTAGGCAGATGATGATGACCAAAAATAAGAAGAGTATCGACCAAGAGTGAGTCTGGTTCTAGTATTAAAATCAGCCAGTAAAAGTAAATTGTCTAAACATCACATAATCCCCAAAGAATTAGGCTGAGGTGTACCTAATAGTACACCAATATTTCGTCAATTATATTTAAGACCCATGTAATAGGGGGCGAGCCTATTGCCATCAATTCGGAACAAATCCAGACTCCGTGATTGCTACAGAGAAAATAATGCTTGATGAAAAAACCCAATAGCAGTTTTGATATTGAACCAAAGACCTCTTGCCCAGCAGCCGCGCTTGCGACCACTGGACCAACCAGGTAGTAAAATAAATTACTAACTAATTTATTGGAGCCCCAATCGTAATCTGTGGCCCAATATTCAGATGGTGCAATAGGGTAGTGGACTGACTAAAAAAAAATATGATTCTCTTTAGTCCGTCAGTTAGATTATCGAAAAATATTGGATACGTGTTGTTTGTTTTATCAAATTAATAAAAATTTACGAAGATATAACGCGTCAAAGATCATGAGTGGGTTTTTTGACGCTACGTGGTAAAAAATGTAGTGCGATGTGACGTCACACGAGTTTTCGAAGCACTGTATCGTCTTCATTTTTGGTTTACGTACAAAAAGAAAAAACCCGACTGAAAAAACTGAAAAGGAAAAAAACAAGCATATTTTAAATTAAACAAAACTTGGAAGCAGGCGGGGTTCTATTTTTTTATTATAGTTCTATTTTTTTCATTTCATGATTTATTATTCAAATGAACCCCGCCTGCTTCCAAGTTTTGTTTAATTTAAAATGTGCTTGTTTTTTTCCTTTTCAGTTTTTTCAGTCGGGTTTTTTAGTTTTTTAACTACTTTTTTTATTTCCAACTTTTTAGTTCTTTTGTGTTTGTTCTTTCGTTGGTCGCGTAAAATTCTTCGCAGATGATTTAACTTTTGTGCTTGTTTATAGGATTTGTCACTTTAAATTTCTTTTAAACATATACTTAAGTATTATATATTTTTGTAATCTCCTTTTAAAACCCTTTATTTTGATACCCTACTCGATGGTATTGGAAAAAAAAATTTTTGAACTCCGACATTTGGCCCCCAAAATCCGCAATTTTTCTTCATTTTTTTAATTTAATGTAGCCTATAACACTCGCGCCATCAAGACGAATCTAACGACGTATATTTTATTAAAATCCCTTCATCCGTTTAGGAGTTATGAGGGAACAAAGAAACGGACATACATCATACTTACATAAATACATACACGTCAAACACATAACCCTCCTTTTGGGCTTCGCCGCAGTCGGGTAAATACATACACGTCAAACACATAACCCTCCTTTTGGGCTTCGCCGCAGTCGGGTAAAAAATACGTGTCCAATATTTTTTGGTAATCTACGTGACGGGACGGGCTAATTCGTTTTTTTTTTCTCAACTACCCTATTCTATTCCTTAATATTTCTCCGTTTCTTGGCTCCGCCGCCCCACTTCGCTTCAGTGGACAGGCAGCCTAGATATCTGTCTAAGTCCGGTGTCCGATATTGGCTTACATATTAGTTAAAATTATTCAACCCTTTGATGATAGGACAGATCCAAAATCTCTTGTTAGCCGTTATAAAGTCTTGTTAAATACTTCAAATCACTGGCCCTTGTCATGTCCTAAAATAAATAGACCATGAAATTATATTCATTACAGATTTCATTGAAATACCGATTGTAACAGTCGTATTTTGAAAGTTACAATTTCATTATTAAACCAAAGGGCCTGAAACATTCTGTAGACGTCTTCTCGAATATGTCAGCAGTTATTTCTTATTTAGACATTCTCTTTCAAACGAAACAGATTTATTAAATAACGAAAAGTTTATTAAAAATAAATCCTCGGTCAATAGAGTCAAGGGGTCCATTTCAAGTAATAAAATACTTAGAAAACACAACTTGACTGCCTTCTTGGTCTAGTAGCTTAGTAGTAGCAAGCGCGACTGCTGAGTATGAGGTCCTGGGTTCAATTACAATACAATTAGGTACACCTCTGTCTAACCCTTTGGGGATTACAGGCGTGATGTTATCATGATTACTATAGTTTCTGACGTATGAAAAGTCCCACTTAAGTCTTTACGAAAATCAACTTTAATGTCGGGTTTATAGGACTGGGCAGGCCATGTCAGCCGGATGCCGCCGCAGCTGTGGGCCCGAATATCGCAGGACTAGAGCCCTGACACAGCTAGACGGGGTCGCGGTAGACCGAGGAGAAGATGGCGGGATGCCTTGGATGTCTTTCTGACCAACTGGCGAGAAGAAACACACCATCGGAAGAAGTGGAAAGAATGGGGGGAGGCCTTTGCTCAGGAGTAGTACAATAACGGCTAAATAAAAAAAAAAAATATTAATATTATTATTCTCAATGTACCATATAGAAGAAAAAAAGAAAAAAAGAAAGAAAGTACTTTAAATACACAATAACTTCTTCATGCAATACTGTCATTAACAAAAGCTTTAAGTTATTAGTAAAAAAACAATTGATTGTTTTTGAACCAATGTTTAAAATACGAATTTCCATTTTGTGAATTTCCGGGCAGCGGTAAATAACCGCTTGCAGCCAAAAATATCCCGAAAATCGTCGGTTCTCGGTTCTGCTATTGAAATGCTGATTACATTATGCTGAGAAATGGATGAAAAGCTTATTTCCTTTGTTCACTGGTTTTCATTTGTTTTCCTCATTGTGGATTTTGTGTGTCCATTTTATTATGACTGACTGGCCTGTTGGTCTAGTGGTTAGTGACCCTAACTGCTATGCCGGAGGTCGTGGGTTCGATTCCCACCCAGGACAAATGTTTGTGTGATGAGCACGATCATTTTGTTCTGTGTCTGGGTGTAATTTATCTATAATATGTATGTATTTAGAAATATATAAGTATGTTTATCAGTTGTCTAGTACCCATAACACAAGCTCTGCTTAGCTTGGGACTAGATGGCGTTGTGTGATAGTTGTGGAATATTATTATTTATTTATTTATTATTTTCGTTCGTCTTTCACAGTCGAGTAAAATATTTCTTTATTTTATTTTCATTTTTACGTTGATTTACTTGATTAAATTTATCTTTTCGCCATCTTTTTAACCAAACCCAACTTTCTATTGTTAGAAATAAGAAACAAGAATAAACTAAATTACCCCTTTTTACTATTGTAACGGTTTCAAAGAAGTTGGACGTAATTGTAAGTACCTAATTTCCTTTTTCTCCATTTAGCGAGAAACTTTTTTTATAAATTAAGTTTGTACAAAGGAAATCGAATACTGAGCTTTATAAATGCTCTTTTAATGAAATGTCGGTACATTCTAGAACAAATTAGGCGCTTTCCCCTCCGGCTATTTTGAATAGGTCGAGTTTCAGACTCAGTTTTTGTTTTATAACGACGACGGTTCGATTTTAGGGGTTCGAGGGAAATAAGATAATTCCATGGGTATTTAATTCAATTGGCATGAATAATTAGATCTTTTCTAGGCCGAATTTATAGTAGTAGAATAGAATTATTAAAATAATAGTATTTTTTTTAGAATTCAACTGAATTATAAATTGACCTTAAAATTGGCTTGACAGAAGATGCACTTGTAGTGGTAACATTTATACCTTGAACTAGCCTAACGTTGTAAGATTAGGGGCAGGTGTATACTGATGGATCAATGAAACCTAATTTTGTGTCGGTTATATTTAAAAAAAAATCTACAAAAGTTCGACGTACACAGTCAGAATCTATAGAACAGCAAATATTATTTTAAATTACTGCTGAAAAATTTCAATCTCAGAATGTTGTATTGAAAACGTGAAAACTGTTTTCGCGTCGGTGAGCCAACCTTCCATCCTGTAAATATAATTTTTTGCATTACATACATGACACATCCCGAAAATGACATAAAGAAAGAGTCTTAAAACTCTAGCGCCCTAACAATCCATAAACATCTATTTAGACACATTCACAAACAAAAATACTGCGAAAAAGATAACAATCTCAAAATTCACAACAATACTACTTAAATCTTTCTTTCCAAAGGCAAGCAAACATTTTCATACTCTCGAAATACATTATTCGTAAACGAGACTCAAATCCGGAGCACTGTTGGAGTATAACAAGCTTCTGAAGCAGTATTAAGTCTGTAATAAGGCTAACAACGAAAAGATTCCAACAAACTTCCCCTATGACGTACTTTGTCGGAGTTTCGTAGTAAATTTTGTGAATTTAAATTTTGTGAATTTAAATTTTGTTGAAAGTATTTTCTGTAGGTAATTTAATACATTATGTTATGTAGGTAGTAAAGTAATTAGGGCACTTACTACCTAATTAATATGCGTGTTGTTGTTACTTCTAATTATGCGGCACGTGTAAGCTTTCTTAGTAGCTTTTGCTATTATACCTATATAATTATTTTAGTAGTTCTTATCACAAGAAAAAAGGTAAAACGTACCAAAGTTGTTAACTTTTTCCACAGAGTGTTAAAAAAACGTAACGTGTACGTTTTTAGAACGTATAATATAACGTAACTAGGGCAATCATATTTAACACTAGCTGATGCCCGCGGTTTCACCCACGTGGATGTCGGTCACATTATTTACTAAAACCTTCCTCGAGAACCACTCTATCCATTGGTGAAAACAGCTTGAAAATCAGTGTAGTAGTTTTTGATTTTATCGCGAACAGACAGCAGACGCGGCGGAGGACTTTGTTTTATAATAATTACTAGCTGATGCCCGCGGCTTCACCCGCGTGGATGTCGTTCAACTTATATACTAAAACCTTCCTCTTGAATCACTCTATCTATTAAAAAAAACCGCATCAAAATCCGTTGCGGAGTTTTAAAGATTTAAGCATACAGACAAACAAACAGACAAAAATAGCGACTTTGTTTTATACTATGTAAGGATATGTAAGGAAGGATGTAGTAAAGTAATACGTTTGTTTTAATAGTTACAACACTTTGGAAACGCAAAAAAATGTTAGTAAGAAGTTGTACGGTTTCTTTTGACTAGTTAAATTCTTCGAAACTAATGTTTCAGTGGGCGAAGGAATTTTCACGCCCTAACTGCTAACGGGAATTCTTGTTCTTTGCAAAAAGGACGTGACATATTTAGAAGAGACCAACCCTATTTGATTAATCCAAGATATCCTCACCCACTTGGGGCCTTCCTTTAAACCTTCTCATTAAATCCGTATACAGACACAACTGACTTATTAGTTTCGTCTCCCAGTTTAAGTTTCATCTCCCAGTTTATGAGATCCTGCGGCCCTACTATGACGTCTTAAAACAGTTCTTATACCAGTGTGGAAACGTTACAGAACTATACGGTGTCTAGCGCCATCTCTTTTTCTCACTGGAATAAGAACTGTTTTAAGACGTCATGGTAGGTCTTCAGGTCATCTGGTCCGGATTAATTGGTGATTAAACGGTTGACGAGAATTAACACCATCCTAGGAGTAATTAGGAGGGCAAGGATATCTTGATAAGTCGAAGGTAAAGTTTGGTCTTGCGGTTTTGTTCAAGTTCGAGGATTTAAAGGCTTAAAGGATTAATCTTTCAGTAAAAACGGCTTAAGGTTGAGGGTAGGCTCATAAAACATTCATTTTGGAGAATTTCTTGGTAATTTTCTGCTCTCTGAGTCGTTAATCTTGTGGCTAGCGCTACTGCTCAGCTTGAGGTCCTAGGTTAGATCACCAGGTCGGGACACTTATTATCGGGTTTTACAACTTCTCAGTGGCAGCTACGGAGCCTGGATTTTTTGCCCAGTTGACGGCAATATGTTCTCCCCCTATTACATGGGCCTTAAGAATATCTGGTGAAATACGGGAATACATACTATGAAGCACACCCTTTGCCTGACCTATCAGGGATTAAAGGTGTGATGTTATGTTTATGTATGCATGTTCTGACCAAAAATTAGGTAAGTTAATGCGTATTCTTGATGGTTACAAAACAATTGTTGGAATAGTTGGCGTGTCTGGCTGTTGGCCAATTTTATTAGTATGTTAATGCCAATTTTATTAGTATGTAATTTTATATATGGGAAAAAATATAGCTCATATATAAAAGTTGTTAAGTAGGTAACTTTGTGGTATCCAAGCGGCTGTTTGCATATTGTTCTGATTTTCATAAAGTTGGTAAAATATTGAGTTTTTGAAGTCATTTAAATAATTATAAATTTTTCAGCAACATTTTTTTCAGCCGACAATAATAAATTCATGCAAAAATATTCATCTTGGAAGAATACTGAATCGGTTAGACTGTTAATTCCGTAGTAACATTTAAACATTGAAACTTAAAACAGCAGACTATAGATAAAATAACCCTTTTATTTTGTTCCTGGTTGGAAAGTCTATAAAAACTTCCATCTTATCAAGGTATTTATTTCTATTTATGCTCAATATTTCTTTTTTTAAACGAAACTTGGGTTAAGTGTCCAGGCGCATGAATAGTTTGTGTCATAAGTTTGATTATTCACATCGGACGATATTTTAGTACTATATTACGTGAAAAATTCCAAAATTGAACGATAAAACAGCAATAAATTAGCTACATCAACAGAGGAAATAACCGCATTCTGTTTCTTTGTATAATATTTTTGTAGAGACGAATGTTCCTTTCGCGGTTAGGGTGACCATTCATTTGCATTTATCTAGACATGTCAAGCTTTTCGGGCTCCCGTCCTGGCTTTGCGAGGCCTTATCATTTATCTAATATTACGAGTTCCTGTAACGGGGTTTTTTTATGAAATCCGAAAATGAGTGCTGAATAAAAAAGCAAAATATCCGGTATTTTTTTTGCAAATTATGTTCGTTACAGTAGCCATTACCTATTTGTATTTTAATTATAAAGTAAGTACTACATGATGTATTTCTTTTAATTTTTAAATACTTTTGTTATTATTAAAACAATTTAAAAACGTAATTTATTTGTAAGAAAGAGGAAATAAAGCAAACAAAAAATTGTACAAGAACCAACATTTGAAAAGAATTACAGGGCGTCAAAAATTCGTCTGCATTCGCACTCCCAGCGTTTGATTTCACAAAAAGGGCCTAGTTACGATACTGGCCATCTTTATGATTCTTGTGAAGTGTTACAATTTCGAAAAAAAGTCTTTCTTTCTAAATGGTTAGTTAGTTACCCTAGTTTAGGTGCGAAGTAGGAAATAAGCCGCGTTGTCACACGAAGTCCGCAGGACAACCGGGCGATAAACTGTTTATGCTGTGACCTAGTTGTAAAACACCTTCGTAAGTATTTATTTCTGTAAAAATTCTAGCCGTTTATTTTCAAGTAATACGGGAAGATTTAGGGTGTGTTGTTCCCGGAGTGTTGGTCTTTAGTGGGGTGTGATAAAATAGCTTCCAAGCAATGCGATATTTGCACGGGTGGTAGCATTTCAGTTTTTAAACAAGAAGCAGGTATTTTGCTCTTTTTATTTATAGTCTTTACCTATTCCACCAGACCACTTCAAAGTGTTAAAACGACTGTGGTAACTTAAGAGCGTATGGTACCTCAAACGCGAGTTTTATAATGCGTAAAAGTATATGATGCACTGCAGTAATCAACATCAGAATATATGATATTCTTCAGGATATATGCCAGTGCCATAGTGTTGTGAAAACATAATACAACTAACTTTGCTCGATAGAAAAAAATCGTGAAGATACCTCTAAAAATTTCTTTTAACGAGTAAAAACCATACTAAAATACATGTCATCGTTCTGATTTTTTTGCCAAATAATTCTACAAGCAACATACTAAGGTCATAGTGTTTTACTTTTTTAGTCCAATCAATAGATTTTTTGTAAATCGCAAAATACCACTAATTTCGCACTATTCGGCCGCAGCGAAAGACGTAACAACCGCTGGGTTAGGGGCGATTCGTCCCACTATGAAACTCGGACCAGGGACGAGTTGCCCCTTTTAAAAATTGATAGTGGTCAACTCGTCCCACATCTCTTTTAATTTCAATCAAGTAAAGGGTGGGTTAGTATTTTTTTTATGCTGGCCTATATTGTGTCCCACTGCTGGGCAAAGGCAGGAGGCCTTTGTCCAGCAGTGGGACACAATATAAAACTTTGCATAATATATATAATATAAAAAAAACCTTGGATTGTATGAGTTTCGTGGGCTACCTTAGAAGCGCCTGGGTAGCCCGGAAAATACAAATTTTCTCACGTTATTATATTACTATTAATATCATAAACGGGATATTTACCATGTTTGATTTTTGTTTCGAGTTCCCGATATTTCGGCGCTGTTACAAGCACCATGATCACGGATAAACTGAAGTCATTGCGGGTGGATGTTTATGAGCAGACAAAACGGTCTACCCTCTTTCTCGTTCGTTTTTTGCGTTCGGCACCACTACCATTGTCACTCACTACACGATTCTGTTCCCGACACACAAAACTCACTGTGTCCACTCGCGAACTTTTTTCGGCACTTTTTCGGTTTTTACACAGTTGAACCACTGGATTCCAGGCTCTCGACAGTTGAAACCCATCCTCCCGGTTAAAGTTGTCATATTTGGTAATTTCAATGGCCTCTCTGACCAGACGAGGTAAACGAACGAGAAAGAGGGTAGACCGTTTTGTCTGCTCATAAACATCCACCCGCAATGACTTCAGTTTATCCGTGATCATGGTGCTTGTAACAGCGCCGAAATATCGGGAACTCGAAACAAAAATCAAACATGGTAAATATCCCGTTTATGATATTAATAGTCGTTATTATATTGATTTAAATATGATTCATGGCCATAACTTATCTGTATTAATATCAATACAACTCTCTAAGTTCATATTTCACGGGCTCACCGACATACGACTTGACACTGACCGGGAAATTGCAAAAAAAGTAAGAAAATTCGAATTTCGCGGGCTACCTATTCGCCTTCAGATTAACGATGCATCACGGTAACGTTGTATGTATTTTTTTATTCAACACACTTGCTCATAAAGTAACTATAATTTCACCGCAATTAGGCACATAATGATACCTATAATCAAACTGTGACTTTTTCATTGCTATTATTCACTAGTGAGTTATAGGGTTTTTTTTCTATTTTATTGGTTGAGTTGCTATTTTCTTAAAAAAGTTTCGATACAAAAAAGATCGTGTTCAATAGTAATATTATTATTATTATTATTATTTTTTAGCCTATATTGTCCCACTGCTGGGCAAAAGCCTCCCCCATAGCCTTCCACTCATCCCTCTGTGCGGTTTTCTCCATCCAATTGGGCAAAAACGCTTCCAGGTTGTCACGCCAGCGTTTGCTAGGCCTCCCTCGGCGACGACGCCCGTCTTATCGCATCCACTGCGTGACTATTTTTTTTTTTTTAAATATATATGCAAAGTTTTATATTGAGTCCCTTTGCCCAGCAGTGGGACACAATATAGGCCAGCAAAAAAAAAATACTAACCCACCCTTCACTTGATTGAAATTAAAAGAGATGTGGGACGAGTTGACCACTAACAATTTTTAAAAGGGGCCACTCGTCCCTGGTCCAAGTTTCATAGTGGGACGAATCGCCCCTAACCCGCTAATCTGAGGTAGCATACGCTCTTAACATCTGGTCGACCTATCTAATGGCTGGTTTTTATCTGGATGCGCCTATTTGCTGCATCATGATTTCAGCTTCTTTCTTTATGGTGTGGTTAGCCATGCCTAAACAGGTGTGAGAGGAATGCTGGTTTCCTCACGATGTTTTCCTTTACCCAAGCAAGTGATAAATATACAATACGCACATGAATCATAAAAATCAGTCTCGAGTTCGAACCCAAGACATGCAACCTCGACCGGCCAAGACGCAACCTCGACCGGCCAAGACGCAACCTCGACCGTCTGACTGCCAAGTCCTATGACTTGGTCACCCTACTAGACTATCACCGCATGCAACTGATTTCAGTTGAAAATAATTAATTGCCAGACATAATCATGTCGACCGACCGGACTTTAAAAATAAAAACTAGAACTGTATAGATTAGCTATACCATTACTCAAGCCACTTCCGCAATACGATATGAGAAGCTCACCTGCCATTCTGCCATAATTTAACAACTTCTGATTGATGATTATATGAATGCCATGCAAAGCTACTTGCATAACTTCGTTCAAGTTTACCGGTATGGGGTGTATTCCTGGCTTATATGTAGGTTGCCAGGCGTCCGGATAAAGCCGGACATAGTTAGTTTTTTATTGCGTGTCCAGCCAAAATAAACGGTGTCCGGCTTGTCCGGCTTTTTACATTTCGCCAATGAGCGAGAACCGAGCGTGGCCGATTGCAGGCGATCATTAAAATGGTAATAATAACAAGCTTGATTTTACATTCAAGTAGGGTGTCTGGCCTTTTTACCCAAATGTCCGGCCAGACTGGCTGGTCTGTCCGGTTGTTATGTTTGGCGACCTGGCAACCCTATAATATGTAGGTATGCAGTAGGCACGCTGAGTATTGCTGAGCGAGGGTGTGTGGTAGGCGGAATCCGATAACGGGCTGCGTAAACATAAATTCCCTTTGTGTTATCCGCCATGACAGTGCCGCCACAATAGGAAGAGATAAAATCACCAATTCTGGAGTAATTTAGCATTTCACTAAATATTTTTTCCGCAGTTTTCTCAAATTGCGTTTGGTACATTGAAATTATTAGTTAAATATTGTGAGTCCGATAGTTAGTATTGTCACCGGAAATAATGAAGAAATTCCATAAAAACTGACATTTCAACTCCTTTAAACAGAATATTTTTCAGAAAACCTTCTAATCTCCACTTCACTTTAATCTAATATATAAAATTCTCGTGTCACAGTTTTCGTTGCCATACTCCTCCGAAACGGCTTGACCGATTTTGATGAAATTTTTTGTGCTTATCCGGTATCTATGAGAATCGGCCAACATCCATTTTTCATCTTTTTTTTTTTTTTCCTATTTTTTTAATAGGGAATTATTTATATGGCAAAACAACGTTTGCCGGGTCAGCTAGTTTAACAATAAAATTAACAACGGCTGCCTGTATAAAATTGTATCATCATAATGTGTCGTATGTTAGTAAATATTAAATATTTTTAATAGTAACATTATTTAACATGATGCTTGTTATTCCTGACGGGTAAGGCAAAGGTGTAATAATAATATAATAATAATATTCCACAACTATCACACAACGCCATCTAGTCCCAAGCTAAGCAGAGCTTGTGTTATGGGTACTAGACAACTGATAAACATACTTATTTCTAAATACATACATATTATAGATAAATTACAACCAGACACAGAACAAATGATCGTGCTCATCACACAAACATTTGTCCTGGGTGGGAATCGAACCCACGACCTCCGGCATAGCAGTTAGGGTCACTAACCACTAGACCAACAGGCCAGTGTACCTACGTAATAGTACCCCCTACATTTCGCCAGCTATGTTTAAGTCGAGGCGATGTAGCTACCTACCGGGGCTTCAGGTTGTTCGAAAGAGATACCGTGGCCCAGGACACAAAGGGCTAAGAAAGAACATGGGTGGTTTTTAATCAGTAGAAGTCTGAAAGTCCCTTCCGCTCCACCCAGAGTGGGAGGCGTCATTTGATGACTTCACACACGCCAAAAAAAGGCGAATTAGCTATGTAGCGATATTTAGAGGGTGATCAGCCTATTGCTATCAGCTCAGATTTGTATCTGGGTTCCTGATAGAAATACTTAATAACTCTTTTCCCGACCGACCACTAAACCAACGAGACAGTCAGATTTTAAATTATTATTATACTATAGATAGCCCATATTATCCCACTGCTAAGCAAAGGCCTCCCTCATTTCCTTCCAACGGTCACGATTCTGTGCAACGCTTGAAACGCTTGATTTTTATTTCACTTCAAAAATCTTAAAACTAAGTTCAATGCCCCACAAAACTGCTTACGCAGTTTAACAGTGAGATCGGATCTTTCCAATTCTCAAGGAAGACATCCAGTTCGTCCCACCATCTCCTTTGTGGTCTGCCGCGACCCCTTGTCACTGTTTCAGAGCACCAATCCTTAATCAAATTTTTAAATAAGTAGATAATAAATTGTCAATAACCGTCAACATATTTTTTACCCCTTCATCCGACTATCACCCAAATATAACCCGTCATTACGGTTCATTTCCCACAAAATCGCCCTCGCCCCGGAACACGTCAGGAACCCTTAAAATAAATCACGTGACGAGAGCACGT
The DNA here is from genome assembly GCA_949316265.1 of Diarsia mendica. Classification (NCBI taxonomy): domain Eukaryota; kingdom Metazoa; phylum Arthropoda; class Insecta; order Lepidoptera; family Noctuidae; genus Diarsia; species Diarsia mendica. The sequence goes on along the minus strand of OX438899.1, from coordinate 6,155,716 downwards.
GAACGGCGCGGCGCACGTTGCCCTGTGAGTACTGTAATAGATGTGTCAATAGCACAACCGCACTTGTTACGGTCGGGTTAGCGCTGGGAGGGTTGAGTTCTGGGTAATTTTGCTTTTTTATTTGTTTTAAACAGGGCTTTAAATAAATCATATTATTATTATTTTACTAGAACCGATGGGCCGATTGGAGCATACATGTTCTTGAGTGAATACCGTGGATTAGTAAACTGATTCAGATCTACACCTTCAAGATAATTATTTAATACTAGCTTTTGCCAGCGGCTTCGCCCGCGAAAAATGACGATTTTCCATACAAATTTACATCCCCTATTTAACTCCCTTAGGGGTTGAATTTCGAAAAATCCTTCCTTATTCCTTGTCTGCATTATAAAGGGAACCTCTGTGCAAAATTTCAGCATTCTAGGTCCAAGGGTTTGGGCTGGGCGTTGATGAGTCAGTCAGTCAGTCAGGACTTCTCTTTTTATTTATATAGATAGAAGTGAGGAATTCGGCAGCATACGGAGGGAGAATCAAATGGCGTGTGATTGAAGAAGTCTATGTCCAGCTGTGGACTGTTGTAGGCAGATGACGGTGATGGGGGTTTTTACACAATATAAAATACTTGCCTGGATTTAAACCTATAACTCGTAAGTTACTCGCTTCCATTACTCTCAGAATAGTAGAGGAAAATATTAAGAGGAAACCGGATGTCCGAGAACCAAAAAGTTTTGACGTCCACTGGAGGCGATCCGATCCACTCTCTCTCTCTCTCTCTCTCTCAGGGAAAAAGCCGGGTAGGCGCTCCGCCGGGCGTCGGGGGCCACGTGATGGCTTCCGGCCACCGTAGACACGGGCCTGTGGACGATGAGTAATGGGCTAGCTCACCGTCCGGCCGTCGTCATGACGGCAACAGACCGTGTCGGCGGCGCGTACGTGTTCCACGCGCGCCTCAAAGAGATGTCAGCAAGGAGGGGCCCGCAAGGGCCGACGCCCGTCGGGGCCGCGGATTTTTGTACTAGATTACGTGGCCTCGGCGCAAGGGCAAAGAAGGAACCTGGGTTCGGTTTTTAGTCAGTAGAAGTCTGACACTCCCCTTAGCTCTGCCCAATAGCGGGGGGGTCATTTGATGATTTTCCACCCACCAAAAAAAAAAAAGGGAAAAAGCCGATGGAGAGATGTTCCGGCCGTGAGAACATTTTTGGCTTTGCATAGGTCCTGTTATGGTGGGGAAAAAATGTAGTATCTAGTTGTACTGACTGAAAGTCGACCCCTGAACCTTTTGCCAACTATGTTGGGGTCGACTTTCAGTTGTCAGTCAAGAAGGTTGATAGAAAGATGATTTTTGATTTTGCCTCTGTGTGTTAAATTGAGAGATAAAACTTCAACAGTGCACTATTTTTAGGAGTCCCTTGGTGTTTGTGAAACATTAGAAACGCTGCCCTTTTTTTTTTTTTTTTTTTTTGGTGGGTGGAAAATCATCGAATAACCCCCCCCGCTCTTGGGCAGAGCGAAGGGGAGTGTCAGACTTCTACTGACTAAAAACCAACCCATGTTCCCTCTTCCTCGCCCTTGTGTCGGAGCCGCGGTAACTTTTCGATATCCGCAGCCCCGACGGGCGTCGGCCCTTGCGGGCCCCTCCTTGCTGACATCTCTTTGAGGCGCGCGTGGAACACGTACGCGCCGCCGACACGGTCTGTTGCCGTCATGACGACGGCCGGACGGCGAGCTAGCCCGTTACTCACCGTCCACAGGCCCGCGTCTACGGTGGCCGGAGGTCATCGCGTGACCCCCGACGCCCGGAGCGCCTTCCGCGGCGGCTGGGACGTTGAGAGGTTCTCTCCCTCTCTCGTTCCGCCACCTCCTTCGCTAGCATCACTGCTTCGCAGAAGGAGGCGACGGCGTCCCATTCCTCCTCGCTCCGGACCATGGCTTGCACCAGGGCCGGACGCGAGAGGTCACCGCCGCCGATCGCCGCTACGAGAACACGGCGGGGCTCCGCCCAAGCAGGGCACACCTCCACAGTGTGCAGAAACGCTGCCCTTGAGTTTATTCTAGAAAGGAAAAATAAACAACAAAAGCATTCTTGTTCTTATTTCACTCCTGAAATAGCGTGAAAGTTAAATGGCAACTTCGAAGGTTGCAATATAATTATCACAGAACTCTTTAAAGAGAAAGTTACCTTCAAACCCGCAAATTGTTTGAGATAAGAATGTTCCTTTCTTTCCTTGTATATTTGCATATTATTATAAGGGGTGGGTATGGCATCACCTAGAGAGCAAATTTATTTTGTTACAAACAAGATATTTACAAAAATTATTATAATTTTTACAAAAACCTATGTTTTTGTAAATATTTTCAAAGTGTATGATGAGAAGTTGAGGATTGTTCTTTATTTCGTTTCAAATGTAGTTTAATTTAAATACTTTTGAAATATTTGCAAGACGATGTGATTTGAAAGCGTTGCGTTGCGTTCAGAATCGAAGATTGTTGCAAGCTACGGCGTAGCTTATCGTGTGCTACGTCGTAGCACATTGTAAGCTACGTCGTAGCACCGTGCGTAGCGCAGCGTAGCGTACCGTAATATTTTACACATGTGTAAAATTAACAAAAATATCTATTGCCATTGTGACAAAATAATCAACACTATTACAGTATCATTGCCAATCACAGTTGTGACTCGCAAAGGCCGAAACAATTAAAATTGTAGTGGACACACTAGTGAAAAAGTTGTTGCTTTCAATTCTAAAACACTTCATTATTCACAATAACCAGAAAGTGACTTAACCATTTCCAAAAAAACAGTCAATCTATAAATTCCAAAAAAATACTATGAAATTCCTGGGAATGTTGTAAAAACGGGATGAGGAAAGAACGAGATTGCACCGCGTGGGCGTATCGTAATCTGTGGCGCACTATCGGAGATTTTATACCCGACACCTTATTATGTGAATGGAGCTTTATGTAATGAAAAACACGAGAGGTTGCATTGAGAGTTTTATATACATTGCTTTTGAAAGAGAACACACATATTTCCGTTGAATTTTCATGTGTTCTTATAGTTGCAGGCAAGTATGCTCAATTTCCTCAGAAATAATTACTCATTTTTAAGAAGTAAACTACAGCCAGAAATTGTGAAATACCACCAATAATACATAAACAAACTCGTGATTTATCACGAATACAAGTATTTACATTACACAACAGTTCCCGGTATACGGTTTTAGTACTTCTCCCTTTTCTATTTAATTTCTTATTCTAATTATTTTTCTCATTATGAGACGCTTACTCTCCAAGGAAATCAATGCTATTATATTGATCTAACTTATGCCTGCGGTGTTCGATAATTTTCTCACAGAATGAAACTACCGGGATAAAAAGTATTCCATATGTTTATCAAGACTATAAACTATGTGTGTGCTAAATTTAATTCAAATTCGTATAGTAGTTTTTTCGTAAAACTGTAACAAACCACCTCCACCACCATCCAGATATCCTCACAAACTTTCTCATTTATAATATTTTATTATTGTAGTAGAATTCAGTTATCATTTAAATAATCCTTTCATTTAATAATATAATGATGTTACTACGATCTGGAATTGGCACGAACACTGAAATTCTGTGTACAATTAATTTTAAACCCGTTTGATGTTTTAATAACACGATTATTTCACTAACGATAATAGATATTGCGCCGAAAACTAGTTAAAATTGCCCCTGTAGATAGTTAACTGTTATTTCTTAATTACTACTTTTATAGTTATTATTTCATTTGGTTAGGTAAATTTGAATTGTTTTGTTAGGTTTTTTTCGACATTTACAATAATTGTTAGAGAAAACAAAATTAATTGGTGTATTTCGTTAATAAATAAAAAGAGAAGTCCTGACTGACTGACTCATCAACGCCCAGCCCAAACCCTTGGACCTAGAAAGCTAAAATTTTGCACAGAGGTTCCCTTTATAATGTAGACAAGGAATAAGGAAGGATTTGTCGAAATTCAACCCCTAAGGCAGTAAAATAGGGGATGAAAGTTTGTATGGAAAATCGTCATTTTCACGCGGGCGAAGCCGCTGGCATAAGCTAGTTTCTAATAAAAACGAATTACTTTCGTCTACAACTTTTTTATTTCATTCCCTTGGCAATAATAATTTCATCTTGTCTCCCCATCTGTCACATTACTAGACCCGTTGTATAGGGTTTTTTCATATAGCGGAGCCACTCAGAGCTAAGGATATCTTAGTTTGTTTCAATATTTTTGTGTGAGTGATAGTTCAGAGACTATTTACTTGGCAGTTGAGGTCAGATATAGGCAGTCGATTCCTGTAAAATACCGGTTAGACTGGAGGCCGACCCCACATACCTAGTTGGGAATATGCTAGGCCGATGATGATGAGTGTTTACGATTATTTTACACAAATTAAGTTTGACACTAAGTAAGTTACTTTTGGCACGGAGTCAACATCTGCGTAGAAAATTTTTGCTTGCCTTTCAATAAATGAAATAATTATTAAAATGCAAGTTTGTGTTTATTAAAATTCGAACGTTAAATTCTGGTTATTAAGTTGAAATTAGCATGTAAACTATTATGTTTTCCAAATCGTTATGGTAACAGTTAAGTGACCTTGTAAACGTGAACTGTATCCCTTTAATCTATACAGTTTAATTTTACAAGGCCACGTAACTGTCTACTATAACAATAACTTAACCATAGTTACGAAGAAAGCACGGCAAGGATATACAGTTACCAAACTAGTGATTTTCGCCTTTGAAAGTAATTCCACGTAATTCTTAGAGTAGGGCAAAGTTTACATTTATTTTTAGAGTTCCGAACCCGAGGGGAAAACAACGAGACTCTATTCCTAACCATCCACTGTCCATCCGTTCATTGGCCCGTCTGTGTGTAAGCGGACTGTATCTCAGGATCCGTAATAAGTCAACAGTTTAATTTTCACAGCACACATATTTTTGTTGCTGCTACAACAACAAATAAAATAAAAAAAGAATTCATGTGCGAATCCGACTCGAACTTGGCTGGTTTATGAAAAACATACATACATAGCCAGTCAAAATCATAACCCTCCTTTGGCTTTGCCGTAGTCGGGTAAAAATGCAGCTAACTAAACCAAAGAAGACATCAGTGACGAGGCTAAATAGTTTCCTGGCTTATTTTACCCATGCACAATCTGAAGAATTTATCAGTGTCGAAACCAGTTTTAAACTCAATAAATTTTAAACACCGGCTACAAAACTGCAATAACTTAGTCCGTGCAAAAGTGCTGGTATAGACAGATGTGAAAAAGTGCACTCTCAATTTGGTACACCTGCCGTACCTTGGTTTAGTGGCCACAATCTTTTGGCGCGGAGTCAACATCAGCGTAGAAAATTTTTGCTTGCCTTTCAATAAATGAAATAATTATTATAATGCAAGTATGTGTTTATTAAAATTCGAATGTTAAATTCTGGTTATTAAGGGAAAAATTTTTACTTCGGTACATTTATTGAGAAACTGGACATATCTAAAATTATATTTATAGTTAAGAATTGTACCTTGCACATTTACCTACAATAAGTAGCAAAAACATTTTAAAAATACAAAGCATTGTATTTAATAAACATACTTTTGTTTAAAAAAGTAATGATTTGACTTATCAATCGTAAATGCGTCCTTAAGTTGAAATTAGGCTTTGACATTCTATTTGACAGCTTTCAAACTTTAGGCGGGGAAAAAATGACAGACATTAAGCTGAATGTGACAGCAAAAAGTTTTTGCCGTTAAGTCCAGGGTCGCAGCACTGTTCTACAGTGGTTCTACATACTGAAACTATTCAGTGTTTAAGCGGGTTTACACATATGGTAAACCGCTTGTAAAGCATAACGTTTTGTCATTGATAGATGGTAGTTTGGCTTAGTTAGCAAGTGTCGCCTCAGGCTTTCAAGGCTGCGGTCACAATCCACAGTATCTACGCACACAAACTTGTAACAACTTTACCAAACAGCTAACTTAGTTAGGCGGACCCTTATAATTTAGTTTGGGTATAAACACAGTTGCTTTTATTATCTGTTTGTTTTCCTAACAGGAAAATTGAGTGCAATTGTTTTAATTGTGTTAAGTTTGGTTACCTTGCCTTTATTTTGTACTTAGATACATCTAAAAAAATTAGAGCTACAAGATTTTTTTTGCCACTTAAAAGCCTGGAAGGAGCTGTGTCACCTAGTGTCAATTTTCTTCATCTTCTCGAATTGATGACTCAGATTTTGTCCGACCAGTACGTAGCAACATGGAATTTTGTTCTAAATTCTAATAAAAATTTTCCTGTTTGTCTTTTCTACTCACTGTGTCTATATTTCTTATCCAACTTTCCGTTTGAAGTTCTGCAGGAAGAAACTTCTTATGAAATAAGCTGTACCTTTGTGCTCTTCTATTTTTTAAACGGTTTTATTTAGCTCACCCCGTTTGTTTTATTCTTGGGTCAAATTTAGTAATTCAAATTTCACCCTCTTCCTGTCAACCGATTAATCTGAAATTTTGTATACACTTTGGATTTTGGTGACAATACAATTATGTTTATTCATTATCATTATAAATTCAAGATAATAATAAATTCAAAATGGCGGATAATTTATGTTTTATTAATCGACCATCAATATGGGTATCAAATGAAAGGGCTCAACAAGCAGAATACAATATACTATATAAAATTAAAATCCAAGATGGCGGCTAAAAACTAGAAAATAAAAATAGGTAAAAAAACTTTTTAAGTTTAACGGTTTTATGTTAAACATACATTGCAATGTTTAAGATAAATGTACTAAAAACCAAAAAATAATAAAATAGATACAGTCGTGGGAAAAAACCATGGGGCACGTCAATTCGGAACTGTCGTGCTGCGGAAATTACAATTGACGTGCCCCACGGTTTTTTCCCACGACTGTATCTATTTTATTATTTTTTGGTTTTTAGTACATTTATCTTAAACATTGCAATGTATGTTTAACATAAAACCGTTAACTTAAAAAGTTTTTTTTACCTATTTTTTTATGTTTTTTTTTTGTGTGTACATAAATAAATGGACAGCTCTTTCGTTTGTTTCATTCAAGTCTTGGAGTGTGGAGTTAGTTTTACACTACGGGCAAGAGAGGAGAAATTCTCATGTGTCGTGGGTGCGTTTACAAACATTCCAAATGAATAAGGTATCAACAACGCAAATAAAAAGGCTGTAACAGAAAAACTACACTTAATGGCGGTACCCAGTAGCAAACCCATCAAATTCTACTTTACCGGCGGGTTATTGCCATAATATTATTTCAAGCCATTAGAATGCAGTTTACTATGACAAATAGTTGAAAGCCTGCATTATAATGTCGCTCAGAGGGTATAATTTATATAAATATGAGCACATTTAAGGTTGTAAGATCTTATTATGTGTAGGACCGCCATAATGCGACCTTTACGATTTGAATTTGATTATATTTTTCTGGAGGGAAGTTACGTCATCTTCGATTTATAAAAATATCGTAAATAACCCTCTCTTTTTGGTCTTCATCGCAGTCAGGTAAAAATCAAAGCAAATACTACATAACGTAACATCACACCTGCAATCCCCGGGTGAGGCAGAGGTGTACCCATGTACGAGTACACACACATTAGGCCAATTATGTTAATTGCTAATTATTAAGTTCAATGTTATAAAGTGCAAATGTAAAGCCATCAACCAGGCGTAAATTCAGACTCCGACCTACGAAGCAGAAATGAAATAGAATATTCCACTTCAACGCTTTGCTATAATTACATACGCATTGATATAACTTATTTTTCCGTTTAGTTTTACCAAGTAAGATTCCATTACTTTTGTTATGTATTTTTACTTTGGTTATCCTTAGATTTGTACAGAGGTTTTATACAAGAAAATGTAGCCAAGAATTTGTATATAACATTTTAGTAGATTCTATAGTTGAATTGAAGCCAATCTGGTTTCAGTTTCAATAGTATTTCTAGATCCAACTAGATTGAGCGGCGGGAAATACAATTTATTTTGCGATTTTATATATTTTCATTTAGATTTATAAATCGAATTTAAATAAAATACTAGTAGCTAGTACTTAGTAGTATTTGCTTGAAAACTTTCGATAAAAATGCTTGACAGTATACTTTCGGGTTTCATAAATTGAATAATAATGTCTTTACTCGTATATCCAGTACCAAACAGAGTTACTGATTGAAAAGAGTTAGAAATATAGTTGGTGAAGCGAAGGACGCCGGTAATCTATACAAAATCTATGCTCAGTTACTTAATCCAGTGGAAAACGCGTTGCCTTACAAAAATATTTAATACTTAGCGTCCATATTAGAATTCACCGAGCTTCCTCCATATTATGTAATAAAGTAAAAAATAAAGCATAATAAGATCCGTCAGGCAGTCATTTTCAACAAGAAAATAAGGCACCGCGATCTCTGGCCCCAGTAATAGGTCCTCGGTACTCCCTATGCATACTCAATTAGTTCTTGATAGAGCGACTTATGCTAGACATTTTTCACGATCATGTATTATTCAGTTCGCAAATTAGGAATGTCTGAAGCTCTGAAAGATCATGTCTTGTTCATATTTTTATTCTTTTTAAATAAAGTTCCGTTCTGTGACATTTCATTTTGAATGATGGAATTTGAATATGGAATAGTTTAAAAAACAAAATGGTGGATTGAATCGTTTGAATTTCGAATGTAAGAGTTTTGTTTTCTTTTATTATATGAGTGAAAGCAATTTAATTCATCTCAGTGGTTTTTAAAATTATAAAGCTGAATGAAATGAGTGTGATTATAATAATTAATTGTTATCGTAACATTTTTTTTAAAGCAGATGAACATACGTTGTCTGGGATGTAACAAAAGTATTTTTCTGCAAAAACAATAGTCCTAATTTTCAACTCAACTTTCAATCACGTCCCAGTAAAATACGTTTCCAGTTTTTATAACAAAAACTAAAGTCTACTCAAACAGCAGTTTAGCTGGAAAAACTAAAAACAGTAAGTAAAGTGAAACTTTTGGAGCGAAACAGTTCAGTTTTACGGCAAATGGTCCATACAGGGTCGTAATGGGGGTGAATGGGTCGTTTCACAGAATGCCCCGTGCCCCCAGGGTTACGGCGAGAATTTATTTCTAAAACATTTTAATGAGTGCCCAGTTATGTTACGGTAAAGTGGAAATTTTGGTCGTTATGTGTAATCGCTGACAAGGTAAGCTTTGTAAGTTATTATAAAAGTGATTAAGGTAAATTGATGTTTCGTGTTTTAATATTCAGTTTGTTTAACTAATTATGGTGTACTACATTACCGTGTTAATTGCGGGTTTGTGTGCTGAACCGTTTCGTATAACCACAAAGAATATCTACAGGAATGACATGAAAATGGGGTTTTTATAAACTAAGATTTATTTAAAAAATGTATTATAGTAATAAGTTTGTTAATCAAAAAAGAAAATCAATCCAGTCGTCGAAAATGTCTTCTAAACGTTGCTAAGTGTATATTGGTGCTGCTAACTGTACTTATTTCGAAGGTTTAAGTGCCAAATGGCAGGGTGAACCACTTTACAAACATAAGTAAGTATGGGACCAAGAATGCCGGAAATTGGGTGTCGTGAATTCGTGTCGCAACTTACGGAATATATCCTAATGGCCTAATTTGGGTAGGGTTAATTGATTAAACAGGGTATCTCAAGTATCAAGACGATTAGGGGGCATTCGAAGGGATTAATATTTCCACCCTCACACTATTAACACTAAATGCAATTACCTATAATTGTGAATGTTGCTAATTATTACACGCAATCATTAGTTTGAAGTGGCGACTAACTGCAGCACTCAGAGACTTCTAATGTTTACTTAAACCACCACTTAGTAAAGATTTTGACATTTTAGTGAAGGTTTTGTATGTCAAATCTTTACTAAGTGCTGGCTTAAGTAATCATTAAATATCCTTTGTTCTCATAATAATACATTCGCAAAATATTATATTATCACTGAGTACTAGTAAGTTTCTTCATATTTTTCTTGTCCATAGTTTCGTGTTATCGTTTTCATATCCCTCTTGTCATGTAGATAAGCATAAAGATAAAGTGTCTGAAGTGTTAGAAGTTGACTTGTGGAAGACAATAATAGGTCTTCGATCAGTCGATAAAGAAGAAAGAAACAACTCTGTATTCCCCATAGGACTGGCCATGGATTGTAACGAGCATTCGTTGTTGGCTTGTTGCGGTTTGTGTCGCTGCGTGCTTTCGTGCTCGCAGTGTTCGTTGTTGCGGGCATTCGGTGGCGTGTGGTTCTGCGTGGTGACTTTCGGAATGACGTATTGCACGCGTAGTTTCGTTCTTCTTCCGTCCTTCTGACATTCAAAAGTGCCTGTAATGGCTTAATTGAAATAAAATATTTGAGTTTGAGTTTCACCCACTAGAAATAAAAATACTATTTGAAACAGTTGAAACACACACAAGCATAAACTCACACTTTTTTCCATGGTGGTAGGCAGAATTCACGGACCATTCTGTTGCACATGATTCTCATTATTTTAAGTGAAAATAAAAATTTTCAGATTTGATTTTCATATGATACATAGATTCACGCACACGCTAATATTATAACCTGAAAGTCTGACAACCAGTAATTGGACAAATTAATTTTGATAATGATGATTGTAATAATTAATTTCCACTCCCAGGTGTGAATAACGATACCATTTTATCTAGGCTACACTAGAACACAAAACAGTGTTTGTCTGACATTAATAAAATCAATCAGCACTCAAACAGCTTCAATAACTTTACTTTAATTGCCACAGTTCGATAACTAATTGTCCAATCAACGCAGCCTGTATAAATACTAGCCATTTCGCTAATTGCCTCATCTTTGACATTTACAGCTACTGGCTGGTTTTTCATTTCAACCTGATTGATGATCGAGAATCCCGGGAAGACGGCCGTAGTTAGTATTTCCTCTTCAGTTTGCTTTTCATTTGTGATATAACGGCATGTAAATAGGATATCCTGATTAACTATTTGAATAATAGCCTACTAAAATGAGACCATTTGATAGTTTAGTGTCTCTAAATTTGGACTATTAAGAAACTATGTATGCGAACGAGTAAGTAATAGAGATGTATGGAAGGAAAAGACATGCAACTCCAAATAAAATAGATTAAGAAAGCATATTCAACGCTCTGAGCAACCAAGAGATAAATCCCACCTACATCAACTTGCTCCGTAACATATACATAAACAGCACTGCTTCAATTAGATTACAGACAGTCGGACCATCATTCCCCATAGAAAAAGGCGTCAAACAAGGAGACCCACTTTCAACCAAGCTTTTTAATAGTGCTCTTGAAGAAGTGTTTAAAAAGCTTACGGCTAGTTGGGAGAGAAACGGCATTGAAATCGGTGGAGTGAGGTTAACCAACCTTCGCTTCGCTGACGACATTGTCTTATTCTCTTCCACGGCGGCAGAACTGGAGCTTATGTTGAACCAGCTCAGTGAGGCAAGCCTTGAGGTTGGACTCGCGATGAATATGTCAAAGACCAAACTGATTTCAAACACCACCCAACACAAGATCCGAGTAAATGGTGAAGAATTGCAATATGTACATGAATACATCTACTTGGGCCAGTTAGTCTCTTTCCAGGCAAGACAAGACAAGGAAGTCGCAAGACGAACCGAAAATGCCTGGAGGAGCTACTGGTCCATGAAAGACCTTATGAAAGGAGATCTTCCACTGTCACTCAAGAGAAAAATCATGGACATGTGCATTCTTCCCATTTTGACATATGGATCTCAGACTTGGTCTTTGACAAACATTCAAAAGTCCAAGCTCAAGGTTTGCCAACGTGCAATGGAGCGTAGTATCCTAAGCGTTAAACTAATAGACCGTATACGCAACACCACACTGCGCTCCAAAACACAAATCACTGACGTTGCTCAAAAAGCCGCTAAGCTGAAGTGGGACTGGGCTGGCCATGTCTGCCGTATGCCCAACGAGCTGTGGGCCAAAACAACCACGTTCTGGAACCCTGACACAGCCAAAAGGCGACGTGGTAGACCTCGAAGGAGATGGCGGGACGAGCTTGACAGAACAAACGACCAGTGGTCCACATTGGCAATCGCAAAATTTGGAAATCATGGGGGGAGGCCTTTGCCCTGCAGTGGGATGACACAGGCTAACAGTAACAGTAACAGTAAGAAAGCAAGAAACAAAACATTTATTAGACACATGTACGACAAATAATCACAACAAAAAATAAAATAAAAATCTAATCTATATATATAAAAGGAGAACTGACTGACTGACATATCAACGTACAGCCGAAACTACTGGGGCTAGGAATGTGAAATTTTGCACACGGCTTCCTATTATAATGTAGGGGAGCACTAAGAAGGGGTTTTTGAAAATTTAACCTTTAAGGGGGTGAAAAGGGGGATGAAAGTTTGTATGGAAAATCGTCACTTTTGTAGTTGAACCGACATCCACGCGGGCGAAGCCGTGGGCAAAAGCTAGTGAGAAAAAAAAGAGATACCATTGTGTATTCTCACAGCTGCGCCAATAAGGTCCAGTACAGCAAACTGCCGAGTAGTTAGTGCCCAACGCAGGCTTACAACTAGACCTGAGATAGTGATGTGACGGACGTAAAACAGTTTTGTACTTTGTGTTATTAAAACAACGGCAGGAAAATAATGATATGTTTTATGTAAAGATCGCACACGATCTATTATAAAATACTCAACTTTTATTCCCCCATTTTTATTTCGCACCTAAGTTAAAAAGAAACATGGCCCAAAGCATACAGAAATTAATCACCCCTCCGAGACTAAAGGCTTAAACACGACAAAATAAAATTGAAAATTAAACCATCTCACACAGTTTAAACAATAGAACAGAACGCTTGAGGCAAAACGGAATCGTGAAAAATGAAATGGCTAACATTCTAGATAGGACAAAAATAAGAAATTGTTATTTTTGTTTATACAGCGTGTTTTGGTAAGCGTGAAAAACACATTCTTTGTTATCCGGCAATAGCGTGGTATTTTTAACACGAATTGTTTCAGAAACATCCAAACCTCTTGATTAGTATAGAAGTATACGTAGTTTTTTTTTTTTGTTTTTTGGAGAGTGAGAAATTATCAAATGACTCCTCCCACTCTGGGTAGAGCAGAAGGGAGTGTCAGACTTTTACTGACTAAAAACCACCCATGTTCCTTCTTAGCCCTTTGTGTTGAGGTCGCGGTATCTCTCTCGAACAACCCGCAAGTCCGACGGCCATTTAGATAAATCTGTGGTCATATCTCAGGATGACTTACCTTGCTTTATGTCAGTCTGTGTTAAGTTACTGCATAATAACTTGGGGTTCCGCCGGGAAAAGTTATTTGATTGCTGCTGAACGAGCACAAAGAGCTATCCTTAAGGTCTCTCATAGATTAGGAATCCGATACCCCACCGAAATGTTATATCGAAAGACGAGAGTGCTTACGGTGCGCCAACTGTACATTTTATCAGTAGTACTTAAATTCCACAAAACTGCATGTGCAACGATGGTAACGAACCATCGCACACGCAGAAAACCTACGTGGAACAGAATTTTCTGCAAACTCAAATTTGGAAACAAGGGCTTCTCTCGTATTGGGCCATACTTATACGAGAAAGCTAACGCTAAGCTCCAAATATTCCCCTTAACAAAATTCGGGTGCAAAAAACAGGTACAGGATTGGCTGCTTAATCTTAGTTATGCTGAAACGGAAAACCTTTTGGCATTCAACCATTAACGTATTCATCATCACATAATTATACACAATCATCACCTACATACTTACACTTATCTCATACACACTCACACTCATAACCTACATACTTACACTCATCACATACACACATACACACTTACACTCATCACAGACACACATAAACTTGGTTACCTTTTAGTCCTTAGTTTAATTAATTAAAACTGTAATCGCTGCATTTGTTTCTTCATATAATGAATTGTTGTAATCTTTCGAAAGAGACTGGATCCTGCGACACAGGGTATCCTAGTGCGGGATTCAGTGTCATTCTTTTTTATTGTAAAACTTTTTTATGAACCAATAAACATTATTATTATTATTATTATATTACGGGTGTGGCCCAGATCATTAAACAGAACAACTTTCTCCATGGGACCTATGTTATTATCGGGAAGATATTATGATCATCATCAGCCTACAATGTTCCCACTGCAGGGATTCAGGCCTCCTCTGTAGAAGAGGGATGGGCTTATAATCCACCACGCGCGCCCATTGTGGGTTGGTAGATGTCACATGTCCTCGAATTTTTTAGTTCTAAGACATTTTTTGGGCCGTTTTCCTCATGATGTTTTCCTTCACCGTTTTGAGAGCAGTAGTGATGAAATAGATTACACAAAGTAATACACCTGCCTGGGTTCTAACCCACGACTTACTGTACGTAAGTTGGGACCGCAACTACTGGGCCACCAATGTTCTCCCATGATCAGCTACCCTGTAATTATATCTACAGTAGTTAGCTGACTATTCATAAATTAGCTGATTATTTCTTAACCGCATAAGTCAAGCAGGTAATCTTCTACACTAACTAGAAGTCAATATTCAAGTATTGTATGTAACAGCTTCTTTTTCTGGGGGACTTTAATGCCCACCACGATGAGTGGTTGTTCCTGTTCCAGAAAACTGACCATGCTGGGAGAGAGGCGCGCAGATTTGCATTGTCACTAGATCTCACTCAGCTGGTGAATGTAAAAAAAACGCAAGTGTGTCTGTTTACCGCCAAAAGGAGTCCGTTTAATCTGGCCCCTACTTTCCGGAGTGTACAAGTTACTGACAGTCTCGAGCTTCTTGGCGCGAATCTGAACTTCGGCGCCTACATCGAGTCGAAAGCTCAAACTGCGGCGAAAAATACGGTACTTCAAGCCTGGACAGCTTTCAGTATTATATAAAGCTCAAGTCCGGTCTGGCATGGAGTATTGTTGTCACCTTTGGGATGGCTCAGCTAAATAAAAGCTTACCACACTTGACTCTGTAGAGCGCAGAGCCAGGAGGCTAATTGGTGACGATAAACTGCAGGTTATCAAGCTACAAAGCCTGGCCCACCGTCGCAAAGTCGCATATCTGTCGGTCTTCTACAGACTGTACTTCGGAGAGTGTGCGAGGAGTTCCGTACCACAGAACAATGTTTTTTTTAAATAGTTGGTCTTCTATGAGGACTCACTTAATAATAATACTCATTCTGAGATTTGACTTCTTGTTTCTTTCGATTCAAAAGCTCTTTGATAGACGAACGGCAGACAGACGGAGCCTTAGTAATAGAGTCCCGTTCGTCCCGCTTAAAATGACCACATTTCTCCTACACGCTGTATTCCTACTTGGTTTCTTCACGACATTTTTCAGTGAAATATCCTTATTACTGTCAGGTTGCTTGCCTTGATCTCAGCTTTAAAAAGAAAAGAAATAAAGGACATATTTTCCGGCTCTCAAGTAATGTTTTCTTTTGAATTTTTTTAGATAATAAATAGGCTTGAGAAGGCGCGCTTGAATTTTGTTGTGTAAGCAAGGATGGGATTAAATTACGATGCCTAGCTTAACATTATATTTATTAGAGTGGCTTTATTTTTATTAAGATTTTTGTCGTGGTGTAGTTATAAACTGGTTTCAATATATATTGTGAAGGTGGCAGGGATTCGCTGGACGCGAGACGCACGGGACCGCTCAATGTGGCGACACTTAGGGGAGGCCTATGTCCAGCAGTGGACGTCTTCGGCTGATCTATCTATCTATCAATAGCACATTTTACATGCGTCAGGTACAGACGTCAGCACAACAAGTTACCCATAACTGTCAAATTACCCCATCAACATTTTTTATTTGGATGTTCGGAAATCATCAATTAATGACTCCTCCCGCTCTGGACAGTGTCAGTCTTCTACTGACTAACCCATGTTCCTTCTTAGCCCTTTGTGTCGAGGCCCCGCCAGTATGTGGCGGGTATCTGAACATGACCCGTCTCATGTAAAAAATGCAAATACTAAAGTCTTAATATAAGCGCGGTCCTTTTTGTATATTTTTTGAAAAAAATCTTTACATGATGATTTCAGCGAAATTTTTTCAATGATTGTTTCTTAGAAAACATTTGATCAGCATGCCGCCTTTGGGGTTTCAGTTTTTTGCCATTTGGAGAAAATGGAAACAAAAAATACATTTTTATTAGTCTCACACAGGGCAAAAGTAAACAAGAAAACTAACATAAGAAAACTACGGCATCCGAACCCTAAAAAGTACCACACAATATTTTCCACAAAATCAATATTCTCCCTACAATCGAAGCACCTCTAACTCCCCACAACCAAATGACTACATCCAATCTATTTTACACCTCGATCATTTCATTCACAAGTTACCAAGCCTCTTTGAGAACCGAACAGAGCATTAAAGTTTGATTGAGGAGCTTTGGACTAAATAGTAACAGACACTCGGGTTCATCAGGTTAAGCCGCGCTTATCTGGGTTGGCCCGTGGATGGGTGACCAACGATTCCATCCTGACTGTAAATTGTAGGTAGATCTTTGACAGTCGTTATAGGCATTCTGTGGCCGGAAAGTTTGATAGCCAGTCTTACCAAGGGGTATATCGTACTACTCGATACTAACTGAGCTATGGACGCATTTGGTTAGGCTGGAAGTCGACTAAATCATAATTATGATATGATGATGACTTCAGGGTTCCAGTTTTTTACCACTTAACTACGGAACTTTAAAAAATATCACGTAATCTTTTCCATAAAATCAATATTCTACCCACAATCTTACCTCCATCTTCGCACAACCAAATGGGTACATCTAAGGTTACATCCAATCTATTTTACACTTCTATCATTTCATTCACAGTTTAACAAGCCTCTTTGAGGACCGAACAGAGCATTAAAGTTTCAACTTACCGAACGATTTTCAAGTAAAGGGTTCTTAATGAAGTACTGAAAGCTTTGAATAAAATATTGAGGGTCAAACAAGGGTAAGACTTTGGGTACTTCGTAATAAGAATAGGATGTCTGGGTACAGTTATCTTTTAATGGGTAATTTTGGGTTTAATGCGGAGTTTAGTAATAGGGAAGTTGACAAAAAAATCTAATTAGTCCGTCAGATGGATTTCCAAAAAATAATGAACACCTATTTTTTCTTTTTTCGCGTGAACAAAAAATGATAATAAAGTGCTTTGAAAAGTCGTGTGACGTCACAGTTTGGTATATTTTTACCAGAAAGTGACGTCACAAGCTCTCACTCATGCGTCACACACGTTTTATTTTCTTCAATGTTTGTTAATTTGACAGAACAAAAAACACGTATCCAATATTTTTCGATAAAATCTAACAGACGGACTAAACAGAATCCTATGTTTTTAGTAAGGAAACATTTGGGTTTATGAACCAGGAATTTCTTAGTAGCAGCCACCGATTTGTCAGCCAGTCTGAATTTGTACCCGGTTTATTATATATAATAGGCTCACCCCCTATTACATGGGATTTAAAACATCATCATATATATATCAGCCCGGAATAACCCACTGCTGGGTACTGGCCAAATGTGAGTGTACTATTAGGTACATCTTTACCTGACCCTTCGGGAATTACAAACATACCATTCCTTCTACTCATGTAGATAGTCCATATGTATCTTAATGTTTTTGATCCCAACAACCCACACACAGCGTAGCATACATTACGTCAAATTAAAGCCACGCAGCTACGGTCACGTAGCAGATGCTACGCCGTAGCGGAGAGCTACAGAGCCGGTCCTTGAAATTCCTTTGGTCCTAAATTGAAATTCCTTCCCTGGCCTTGCGTTTAGTTTGAGATAAAAAGTGGGATAATAATTCAACTAACCATTCGGACCCTTGACTTACGGTGATTTTGATTAAACTTCTTAGAGCCATAAATTTGTCAAAAATGGGATGGGTTTTCATTTGTGATATTGGTTTTGAAATGATTTTAAAAAGCTCAATATTGAATTTTCAAGAAATCGGTCGACCAGAAAGTTTATATTTTAAAATCGAACGAATAAATAGTCCAGTAAGATTACATTAGACATCTTACTTATTTTCTCAGCGACCCACACTAATATTATTAATAAGTACTTAAGAACTAAGTTAGTAGCAAGAAATTTCGTTTGTACTGCTAGCACGAATTAATCCGACAAAAAATGTGGAAGTTACTTCGTCACTTACATTTTCATGCTTTAACGGCTGATTAGATATTGATGAAAGGCCCTCAAGTACACCACTGCCCTTCTTAATACATAGATCGCCCTTTATAATTCCACTAGCTTTTGCCCGCGACTTCGTTCGCGTGGAATAGTGACTTCCGGCAGATTTTTGGTTTATCTCGCGAAAAAAAAAAAAAAACTATCCTATGTCCTTTCTCAAGTTCCAAACTATGTCTGTACCAAATTTCATCAAAATCCGTTCAGCCATTTAGGCGTGAAAGAGTAACAGACAGACAGACAGACATAGTTACTTTCGCATTTATAATATTAGTATGGATATGGATTTATTATCTTGGCCGAAGAAAGTACAAAACATAACTTTAATCCCACACCAAATAATATTATTATAATTTTAATTAATTTATTATGATTTAAGGTTTACTGTTAATTACGTTTTCAGGGTTACTGTTCTTTTTATTTTATCAAATTGTGTTGTCCTGTGTGAGACTAATAAATACATTTTCTTTCTTTCTTTCAAATAATTCAAAGTTAGCTACCTCCAACGGCGTAACTAAGGTTCCAATGACTTCGATCGACGTCGACAGATATCGGTTGAACATTTTGTATTCGAACCGTCGCAAGGGAGCCATTAATTGGCAGGACAATAGGATAGGTCTGCGGGAACTGTGGTATCTCATAGCCTATCTATAGAATGGGTGATAAATTGGAACTATCCTGGGTAATGTGCTCCTTTCTAATCTGATTGGTTCCGTATTGTGTTCATTATGGGATGGAGTCTGGTTCCGTATTGTGTTCATTATGGGATGGAGTCCTAGAGTGGAGGGACAAATCTATCTAATACGTAGCTATAATCTGTGAACCATCATTGAGTGTGGACTTAAAAAAAAGCACTGTCTGGTTGGCCTAGTGGACGTAATCACGACTACTGAGTATGAGGGGTTCAATTCCCGGGCATATTGTTATTGAGTTTTTCCACCCAATTTCGGTCGCCATCGAAAGTAATTCTATTTATCTATTTTCATTACATCAATTTGGATGTGTTTTGACTTTGCGTTGGAAGGCCTCCCACTAGGTGGACCGACGACCTGGTCAAGGTTGCGGGGACCCGCTGGATGAGAGACGCACGAGACCGGTCAATGTGGCGATACCTGGGGGAGGCCTATGTCCAGCAGTGGACGTCTTTTGGCTGAAATGATGAATGTCAAGCAATTTTGCTCAAAGCGATACATACTTTTTTCAAGAAAGAAGTTTTCTACTTCGTATTTTGACAGTTACTTTACAAACAAACCCAACAATTTCGAGCAAGTATTACTGGAACTAAACAACTCAAATAATAAATCACATACATCCAAAAACTTCGAGAACTCATAAAGAATATGTTTTCAATTCCCATCTTCAGTGTATACCTGTTTTTCTTTCATAAAAAATGTTTTTCTCTTCGTAGCATCAATTTTTTCATTTCTCGCCACTGTTCTAATAATAAACCAAATGGTCCGAAAAAAAAATCATAATATTATCGGGCTTTGATTCAAACCGATGCGCGATGGTCTATTGAAATCTAAAATCAAATGATGTTTTGTACAATTTATGATGTTGGATGTAAACCCCTGGTTCTTGAAACTTATTTGATTGAGGGAACCAAAATAAGACCTGCAATGCAATATTGTTTCCATCATGGTCTTACATGATAATTAAAGTAACAAAGACAATTAATAATTCTATCACAATGAGTACTCTGGAAGCTCGAAGGGAGCTTTTAGATTTGAGATTCGCGTATAAACTGATCAACAACAACATTGACTGGCCACAATTGGTATGTAAGTTTAATTTCAGAGTACCCCGTAGACCACTTCGCGAACCTATAACACCCATAACTCTACCTAGATTATATTATTAAAGTAAGAATTACTAAAGATATCTCTTACCGTTGTAAACACTAAGGTGGAATAAATATTTTGAATTAAAATTTTTCGGATTCCAGAATCTCCACATATTTACATTGGGACGCGAGGGCCGGCGGACCCCGTAATTATTTATGTTTTCGATATCTTCTTAGATATTTTTTAAACTACTTATATAGAGTGAAGGGCACTAATATTTTGTATAAATTTCCGTTCTAACAAACACATTTATTTAGGTATAGATTAATACCATATGGGTTAAATACACTAACACAAAACGAATTTTTCAATTCCAACCAGTAGTTCCTGAGTTTATCGCGTTCAAACAAACAAACAAACTCTTCAGCCTCGCAGAATAATAATAATAATATTATATAGTATAGGCATAGATAGTGCTACATTGTCCCAAAACATACAATCTTGTTAACAGTTTCGGTAATACAATTTTGGAATCTTGCATAGTCCCTCCCCGTCATGCCTGCTCTTTTTTTAAATATAACAAATAAGTTCCTGTTTCAAGCCAAGTTCCCAATTCTTTTTTGCAAAGTCGTATGTTTCAGAATGTGTAGACATTTTTATTTAATATAGGAACTAGGCTCTTTCAAACATTTTCGCGGCTACAGAAGCATTTTTATTTGTACTGTATACTGTTGGCATGCAAATTTATTCTGCGTGTGGATAGGCCGGTGGGATTCGGAGTTCGCGTTCTATACCAGTAATTGAAGCGTGAGCACGAATTCACGCGCCAGTAAAGAGATTTATTTGCTTTTGCATGTTTAATGCTGATATTGTGGTCGGAAGCAATGGATGCTACATTTTGTAGGCCTATAGTTCCGGTGAGTTTGAGTTATTGTTTCCAAAGGTTTGGTGAATTGCACCAATCGTTGATGGAGGACATTTCTATACCGTTTATGATTGTGCTATAATTCAAAATGTCGTGTACATAATGCTGCAGAACATTTCTTTGTTAACTCTGTACCGGCTCCGTGATTTTAGGTGCCAAGTTTAAATTTGCTGTAAGATATGTAGAAAGAGTTATTTCTCTAAAGAGTTACTTAGATGTAGAAACATTAACCCTCTTAACCAAAACAATGAGTATAGAGTGAACAGTAGACTTACAAATGTATGATGATAGAATTACTACAGACTATATTTTATTAATCAGTTTTACTCATTGTTGTGTCTCACCTTCATATAAGAACTTGCCGATTTGCCAGTCACTATTTAAGCATAAACTCATAAAACAAACATGCGTGAAGATAACTTTTTCTTCCAAAACATTTCACATAAACCAATCGAATGCGCTTTTCCGTTACATTTGGCGGGAATTACTCCGCCATCTTGGAAAATTACTGCGCGGGAAATGCTCGTTATATCGTTATCGATGTTTTCACATTTTTATTACATTTACTCGCTTTTGGTTTCGTGTTGTTTATTTTTTTACATGAAATTCATTGTTTTTCATTCATAATCAGATTTGAACAGCTATGTGGAAGTTTGATGTACTGTAGTTAGGGGGTTTAAAATTACCTAGGACTAACAATAGGGCAACAATAGGCAAGCAACTAACAGAGGGCCCATAAGTT
Organism: Diarsia mendica; assembly: GCA_949316265.1. Lineage (NCBI taxonomy): Eukaryota > Metazoa > Arthropoda > Insecta > Lepidoptera > Noctuidae > Diarsia > Diarsia mendica. The sequence goes on along the minus strand of OX438899.1, from coordinate 6,133,973 downwards.
GGGTAGACCGTCCTGAAACCCTAACATCATGAAGAGTAGCTGATGATAAGGGCAACCCAAGCTTTGGCTTTAGCACGGCTTAAATGAAATATCGCCACTAAGGCTTACCCGAGACTCCAGACTTAATCAATAATAATAATAGTCCTCCTGACCGTTTTTCGGCCACGGCGGCCAATCCCAGCGGAGATTAGCCATCTGCGCGGGAGATATTATAGTGCACAAGTGTGTGCGCAGGCACAAGTGCACTCTCTGTTCCCTTTTCTCTCATAGTCCGATGGGACGGCAATCCGACACGACCGGAGAGAGATCAGGCGCAGGACCAACGGCTTAACGTGCTTTCCGAGACACGGGGGTATTATACCACCAACATCCAAACTCCGGGCTACTACTGGGAAATTTCTAATGAAAAACCCAATAGCACTTTTTGGCCGACCCGGGAATCGAACCCAGGACCTCACGCTCTGCAGTCGCGCTTGCGACCACTAGACCAACGACTCCAGACTTAAGAGCATAATTAAGATGTTCCAATACCGGGTGATCTAACTAAAGTTCCTAGGCTCATTATTTAGTTGCGTCTGTAACTGCTTTCTCCTTAATTGTGCGGTTACTTAACCAAGCCAAATAGATCAAGGCAATTTCAGCAAAAGAACAAAATATTCAGATTCTCCCATATGATCTGGTTAACGTGCTGCTACCTGTATTTCCAATTGAATCGCAATAGTCAAACAGTATAAAACGAGTACCTACAGAAGCCACGTCAAACGAGATTCGGTATATTGGTCAAAGCTAGCGAATTGCTCGATTTTACTCACCGATTTTATCGACGGAGCTCGAACTGTCACATCTAACCAACACGACTTAACTCTAGTCATAGAATGGGTGATTCAGAAGTCTATCTTCGAACAATCTGTTGTAAAGATGTTAAAGATCGCTGCTCACAAAATAGGAAACGATTGGCTGTTGGCTCAGTGGCTGGACCAAGGGTGGGAGCTTATGCAGAGAGATGGCTTGTGCACATTACAGACGAAATTCATACTGTGTTTTGCATCACCCTTAATTTCATTGGACTCATTGGAGCCTTAATAAGTTCTGATAAAAAAGATACTAATGTTTGCAAAGCCCTGATAATCAGTCTTACCAAAGGGAAGTATTACCCAGTAATAACTAGGTTGTGGTGGTCAGATAGGCAGTCGCTTCATTAAAATACTGGTATTCAGCTGCATCCAGTTAGACTGGAACTCGACCCCAGCATAAAAATCATCATCAACTGCCTAGCCTTTTCCCAAAAGCTAGGCTGATGTTGATGATTGGGCATCGCGTTACAAACAATATGAGACTTCTGTACCAACATACTCCATGTGTGGATACCTACGTATCCTTTACTACAGATAAAGGTCCCGATACGATTTGCCAGTAAAAAGAATTTCACGAGAATTGACCCGTGTGATAGAACCATCATTTTTCACGGCATAAACTTTATGAACCGTGCTTTCTTATCTCACACCCTTTGAGCATGGGTGAGCAGAAATGTTTTTAAATTAACGACGGAGAAAAAGGTTCTAGGTGTATATTTTCTTGGAAGGCTACAAAACAGTATTTATTGAGGCTGTAGTTCATACATGGGTAAGTTGTGGCTCATACTTACGAGAATGGTTTTGAGAGCTTTTTGGGAACTTTAGGTTAAAAGAAAGTGTGGTTTATTGAGACTAGTATCGGCTACGTTTTAATTTCAGTGAAATCGTGATTTTAATGTTTGGCTGGAAATCTGAAAGTACCAGATATAGTCTTGTGTTTCAGTCGCGAAAATTTATTTCTTACGGAGAGAGGTAGAGGTAGTTTTCTCAAAATAAATGTATGACACTTGAAGTTTTAATTAAAGGAACGACTTTCTTGTTTCATTTGCTTTTCTAAAATACTACTACTAAACTAAACTTTTCTCCGAGCAGCCATTTAATCTAATGTGGGTACCCACATTAGACAAGTAAATAACCAGAAAACAACGGTTCTTCCTGACAAGGTATTTTAAAAAACGACTTCTTTGTTGGGTGACCCAATTTTGTTTGCGGCCTTCCTATTTGCATTGTCACCCTTAACATCTAACAGTGAGTGGATCAAATATTTGCAATGGCTTACAAATATTTGTCACAAACTGCTGTATAGGGACAGATGATAATATCAATATTGACATACGGATTTCCGGATAATGGACGTAATTTAATTAACAGCTTCTCACATAACAGAAAAATGCTTAGAAAGGTATAATGGAAAAGTTGATTTCGGATATAACGCTGTATACAGTGGTTGGTATGCTTCAGCCATAAAGTTGTAAATCTATTAAATAAAGACAGAGTTGCTATGCTTAACTGCCAGCGTCTGTACCGCTGCTATCATTATATTATACTAGCTGATACCCGCGGCTTAGCCCGTGTGGATGCAAAAACTTAACAAATTATATAAAAACCTTCCTCGAAAACCACTCTATCCATTTGTGAAATCAGCATGAACATCGGTGCTGCAGTGTTTGAGTTTATCGCGAAGAGACAGACAGATAGACGCGGTGGAGGACTTTATTTTATTAGTGATGTAGTGATTTAAAAACTTGGTATGCCCGACAGTGTCCATAATAACTGTGTCTGAAAAAAAATATTTATCACCTGAAAATGTACATTATGGATTGCAATAAACAATTTGAATTTCCCTAACCTGAATTCCTATGATCATCATCATCATCATCAGCCTATTAATGTTCCCACTGCAGGGACTCAGGCCTCCTCTCTTTGAGGGGATGGGCTATAATCTACCACGCGGGCGCAGTGCAGTTTGGTAGATGTCACATGTCTTCGAATTTTTTGGTTCTAAGACATGCCGGTTTCCTCACGATGTTTTCCTTCACCGTTTTGAGAGCAACGGTGATGAAATAAGTTACTCAAAGTAATGCGCCTGCCGAGGTTCGAACCCACGACCTACTGTTCGTAAGTCGGGGCCGCCACCACTGGGCCACCGCTGCTCTTAATTCAATTCCTATGATAATACATGACAATAGCTGTTTTTAAAACCATTTTAAATTAGTTAACTCTATCAAAAGCCAGCATGTTCTACATTTGGTCAGTTAAAAAGTTAGTATATTTTGACATTCGGTCGGTAATAAAATAGGAATTGCTGGAAATCGTAAAAGTTTCTACAATATTTTATTGACCAGCACTGCATGTTGCGGACGTGAATACAGTTCCTGCTATTGAAACCTAAAATAACCTCGTTACTGGAACCAGAAATATTTTATATTTTCTCTTTTCAGTGTAAATACGCGTAAATAATTAATTTTGCTCCGGAATATTGTTTTTAGCTGCTGCCCGTTTACTTTACTTATAGACTTTCGGGCCAATGGCTATCTCTAACGACTGTCAAATATCTATATATATATATGTATTATATAAATAAAAAGAGAAGTCCTGACTGACTGACTGACTCATCAACGCCCAGCCCAAACCCTTGGACCTAGAAAGCTGAAATTTTGCACAGAGGTTCCCTTTATAGTGTAGACAAGGAATAAGGAAGGATTTTTCGAAATTCAACCCCTAAGGGATTTAAATAGGGGATGAAAGTTTGTATGGAAAATCGTCATTTTCACGAGAGCGAAGCCGCTGGCAAAACAATGCCAATGCCAATGCTTGGTAAATACAATGTCTTTACATACAGAGGACGCTGTATTGATCACCGCGCTTGCTCAAGGCTGATTGCAAGCAGATAGTAAATAGAAAAGTAGTATGAATTGAAATTGGAGTACCTAGTGGTGACACACGGAGACACATCAGGCTATACATTTCAATGTCACATGACCTCGCTTTGTATGTATATTTATCGTTAAATGAGAGATCTATTCATTGAATTTTTGATTGGTTCTCGTGCTTACTGCAACGATATTTTCTCACTCAAATGACAAGCAAATTGAACGTTAAGCGTTACCAAAAACTAGAAAAAAAACATCCAGCAATCAACGTCTTGGACCAGTTTTCTTTATGTCAATTCAAAAGTCAATCGTTCTTTTTCAGCCTACATTTTGTACTAACTCACAATGATAGCTCACGGAAAGCCTCAATATTTATCGATCGCGTCGTCACCACAAATCCGTCGTCACCGCGGGGATTTGCGGCACAACTTACGCCTGACGACGTACTTAGCTATTTTTCTTCCTAAATACTTTAGCGCGAATGGAAGGATAGGTTCGCCATCTTTTGGGAACCACATTTTGGAAAGCATTATATCACGTGAAGGCTTCAATGATGTTGACAAGAGGACGCTCTTTGTAAAACATTGTGTAATTAGTTGTCTGTGGTAGTTGAATTAAAAAACCGGCCAAGTGCGAGTCGGACTCGCGCACCGAGGGTTCCGTAAAAAAAATATATTATGTGATGTAACTAAAAATTTATGGTTTTCGTAATTATTCCTTTATCTATGCTATAAGACGTTGCTTCGTACCAAATTTCAAGATTCTGAGTTCACGGGAAGTACCCTGTAGGTTTTGATTCCCTTGCGAGTGTCGAAAATTTGCGGCATAAACGGGAGTATCTTGATGTAACTAAAAATTTATGGTTTTCGTAATTATTCCTTTATCTATGCTTTAAGACGTTGCTTCGTACCAAATTTCAAGATTCTGAGTTCACGGGAAGTACCCTGTAGGTTTTGATTCCCTTGCGAGTGTCGAAAATTTGCGGCATAAACGGGAGTATCTTTTGATCGCGTTGACTTAGAAGTTTGATTTTTTCACAGCTCCAAGAGACCATAGACTTGAGTATTTGATATGAATTTCAGCTTGATACCTCCACGCGTTCCTGAGAAAAAAGGTCTTGACAGACAGACAGACAGACAGACAGACGGACAACAATGTGATCCTATAAGGGTTCCGTTTTTTCCTTTTGAGGTACGGAACCCTAAAAAGAAGTTAACAGAGGTAATTTTAATTAGAACCACGACGGGCCAGTCAAATCAACAGTTTTAAATAGTTTTTTACTTTTAAAAAGTCAAGTCATTAAAATCAAAAGTCATTTATTCGAACTAGGCTGATAATCAGCACTTTTCGAACGTTAAAATTTACTATACCTATTTACAAGGAACAGTCCCCCAAAACGCCCACCCTTCGACACTTCCTAGTGTTTTAGTGGAAAGAAGAAGTGGCGGAACAAACTCTGCAGCAACACATCTGTCAGTTAGGTTAAAACAACCAGACTCGATACAATAGTAATAATAATAGTTATAATTGTATCGATGCCGATGAAATGGCCATACGTTATTGTCTTACAAATAACTATGGCTTAACTTAACCAGGACATTGCCCAATAAACCAAATTTAAAAGTGGTGCTTTTGTGCTATAGGTATCTTGACAAGTATAATATTTTCTTAGATAGATTAGATTTCATAAAAATAATAATTATGGTAAAAGTAAAAATTCATGAGAAAAACCAAGACCGGAATTACAGAGCTTGGTTATTGTTTGTTTCTTATTTACATTTAAAAGGTCTTTGCTTTGCAGTGGAACAACTTCGCCTGCAAGTCAAAAAAACAGGAAAACTACACATTATATCACAGTAAAGTTTCCCGCTTCGTAACTACATTTTCTTTCACTGACACAGCGTTTCAAAAGAACTCAAAGAGACAACTGTATTATTTTCAAAGCAGTTTTGAGCAGTTTAAGATTAATGTTTTTCCTCTCTCATAACGACAACACAATAACATTTTTAATTCCACAGAAAACTGATTTACATTCAGAGCGCAACGAAGAACTTCCCAAAGACGAGCAAATAAAAATAATCGAGTTCAAAAAAAGAAAATGAGGAACAAAAATATTTATACCTAATTTTCACAATGGACTTAAGACGATGACCATAGCTATTGACTTCTGATGTTTCAGTATTTTTGGACACGCCCACAATTATTCCGATACCCTAGCGCCATACTACCAAGTAAGAAACAAATAGTCCAGGATCCGCGGTCCATTTTTGCACTTGAATAATATCAAGCTAATTTTGATGAGACGGCGAGACGCCCAACAATTTCCTGCACGAAACTCTCGAATTCTCGATTGTGGTAAGTAATAGGGGTAGCAGGGAAAAAATATGTTGGTTTGATGATTCTCAAAAGTGTTAAGTACAAACACTTTTGAGAATCATCAGCTGGGTTTTTCTGGGCTGTTAAATCTGATGATAATTATCTAAATTATTTGAAAAAATATTTGTCCTACAAAATGTATGGTTTGATCAAAGAGTCCCCTTCCTTCCTTCCAATAGGTATCGATAACGAAGTCATTAAAAATGATTACTTACTAACTGGGTTTTGGGGATTGGATATTTTCTATTAAACCCACTCTTTACAAGTTGCCTACAAGATTCTAAAAATTATATTAAGTGTTTGGCACTTACTCCACGCACCATCAATACTCCTGTACATCATAAACAACAGGCTGATACACTTTCTGGAGCCACAAATTCCAGAAGAGCAAGCAGGTTTTGTTAAAGGCAAAGACACGCGGGAACAAATCCTGAACGTTCGCCAAATTATAGAGAAAAGCCGGGAATTTAACAGCCCTATAATGATATGTTTCATAGATTATACCAAAGCATTTGATTGCGTGGAGTGGGGCAAGCTGTGGGGGGTTCTTAAAGACATGGGAACGCCTCAACATCTTATTGACATAGTCCGATGCCTCTACCTACACATCAACAACCGCTCTTTCGTCAAAATAGACACCGACTGTTCAAATGCGTTAGGCAGGGATGCATCCTCTCACCTCTGCTCTTCAATATGTATGAAGAGTAATATCATTCAAGACTCTTTAGGGCTGGGACAAGGGGTTTACTGTTGGTGGAAAGTGGATTTCCAATCTGAGGTACACTGATGACACCGTTCTCCTTGCTACAACATTTGGCAACATGAAAGAGATACGGCACAGATTGGAAGTGGAAAGTGGCAAAGTAGGGTTTGCAATAAATAGGCAGAAAACCAAGCTTATGGTGGTAGATCGTGCGGGAAAGCTATCGGGCGCCTATAACATCTAAGGCATCTATACTGTGGACAGCTTCGATTAACTGGGCTCCAATATAAGTAATGAAGGTAGCTGCGTCACAGAAATAAAACAGCGGATAGCCATGGCTAAAGATGCTATATTACGCCCCCGGAACATCTGGGAAAAACGTGGTATAAGTTTTAAAACGAAGGCCCGTTTGGTCAGAGCACTAGTTTTCCTGATTTTCCTCCATAGAGTTAATAATAATAATAATAATATTTATTTATTTTCAGGCTACTTTTGCCCATAGATAAATACCTTACAGACTAACATACATACGATATAATTGACAGCTTGTGTTAGTAAACAAAACCTTAAAACTATATTAGTATCACTACACTTGCACTACGTCACTGTGCGATCATGTGGCACTTGCCCGCGGAAGCGTCGAAACACCACCCCCTGCGGCCAAAAGTCCTCTTCCAAGACGAGGTGCAGGTAGCATGTCGGTACTCGCACCACAAACGCCTTAAAGTTGACGTTGCGGCGCGACTCGAGCAGCTGCACTCTCGCCACGTACTTGATCTTCTGGCGCACGTACTCCACGATGTCCTCCGTCGTAGTGGTGTAATGTAGACGGGAGAGGTACAAAGGAGTGTTCGGCTTTGCGGCACGAATATGCACATTGGGCTCCGATGGAGCCGTGCCGCAGCGGTTCTTGATGGTTCGCTGACGGCGCTTCCTCCTCAACACCGTCACGAAACCATCATCAGCCTGGATCGGTTCCTTTTCAGGCACAGGCTTCTCGGAAGGAGCATTTTTCCCCACAAGTTAAGACATGGACAATCCAAACAAGAGTAAGACAGAGGATAGACGCATTCGAAATGTGGTGTTTTAGGCGGATTCTCCGAATTCCATGGACGGCCAAACGCACAAATGTGTCTATCCTTTACCAACTCGATATCAAGACTCGATTGTCAACAGTTTGCCTACAGCGTATTTTGTCTTATTTCGGCCACATAATGCAAAGAGGAGATAGCAGCCTTGAAAAGCTGGTCATTGTTGGCAATACCGAGGGCAAGCGACCGCGAGGCCGGTCGCCATTTTACAAATTTGGAAGTGTCTGTCTTCCAAACGATTGGCTTTGAGAAAAAATTGTTTGTGGAACCTCAATGTCATTTTTAAAGACCTGTCTAATGTCTATAGACACCCCACACGTAGGTATAGGTTTGATGAAAAAAAAAATAGTTTCAGTTCCATGTATGGGGCGACCCCCTAAATCCTTTTTTTATTTTTGTATAAAAATCGTAAAGCGGTTCACAGAATACTTGTAGAGTTTCAACTGTGTAGTCTCAATAGTTTCCGAATTAAGTGGCTGTGACATACGGGTGGACAGACGGACAAAACAGACATGACGAATCTATAAGGGTTCCGTTTTTTGCCATTCGGCTACGGACCCCTAAAAAACAGCTGGATTGTAGTAATTTTTGATAAGCTCGTTATCAATACATGTTGGATTTAGATAATGATCATCAGATAAAAATTAAATAGTTAGTAATCGATTTTTGAAAATCATCAAATAAATAATTATAATAATATGTAATCAATATATATTTTATCCCTGCTGCCCCTATTACCTACCACAATCGAGAGTTTTCGTATAGGGTAATGTTGGCGTCTCATCAAAATGCAGCTGCTCACGGAAAATTAGCTTGATAGTAATCAAGTGAAAAAATGTACCGTGGATCCTGGACTAACATTGTGACGCGGTCAATAATAATTTATAGATGAACGGATAGCTGTCAGTGGGGCGCAAAGTGACATACGTCCGTCTAGCACCGCGCCTAAGCGCTCACTGTCGGATTGCTTAGGTAAGAAAGAGAGCGCGATGACGCAACACTCGAACTTCTTACAAACCATATAATGATTAATTACATCAAAATAATTTATTAAATAATCAAAAATTAAAAACAACCAAATTTTGTATTTAAATATGGTACGTTATTGTTATAAATTTTACCAACGTACGTTGATCAGTAATACAGATATTTTTGTTGGAAGATCATTTTAAGAGGTTAGTTTACCATTTTTTTGTATCGAGAAAACTTTTCAAAAACGTGTTTTGAAAACAACGAAATTATCAGAAATATGTTCAAGATTAACATATATTTTTTCCGCCGTGTCAAACTGTATAGATTTGGCTAAAAAATTGTTCAATACAAGCCTATTTGGCTCTTGTCAGCGCCTTATAAAGTTTGGACAATAGATAAGAGTTGTTTTTGTCGTTTTGGTTGCAAACTTCTTGGTGAATAAATAAAATGATTTTTCTTTGAGATAAAGGTTGTTGTGTTAATGTTTATGATTAATCATGTCGGACGCAAGAAGAGTATTAATTAATAGAATAGCGTTTGTTTTGAAGACTGATGAAGTTGTTTTAAATATATGTTAAAGTCTGATAAAAGATTCTTCTAATTGCTTTCGGGTCTTGAAAAGTTTCTAATGTTTGGATTAAAATTGCGTTGTCCGTAAATACATTATTATATATATATAGTTATTAAACCAAGCGGTTGTTATTATTTAGGCTTATGCTTCTTGGTTTATTTGGTCAATAAATACACCAATGAATTTAAATGGTCCCAAAAAATCCAAGAACGTTAAGAATATATTTTAACCAAGAACCGAAGTACAGTCAGCATCATAAGTAGATTAACACTACTCAAAGTTTCAAAGCAGATTGTGTATTAAAAACTTGTTAGATATTACTCGTTATTAACAAGTAATTGAAGAGTAAGGAATATTTGAAAGAATTATCTTCTGTAACATTAAGCATAAAAGCTATAGTCCTGTACATCAAATAATTAAAATTCCGAAATGTTAAGCTACTTGTGATGCTGACTGTACCAAAAGTGTTAGGTACTTTAGCATTACCTACGGCAATAATGTACGCAAGTTTAATGGTTTGTCTCAACGACCATAAAATTCGCCCCTAAAACATTTTCAAGGCACTTCAAATGATATACCTAAGACTTCCCAAGTCCCCAGAAAAAAGGGAAAAACGAACCATTAAGCAAATATGGTCACCCTGTTAGTTAAAAAGGTGAACAAACTTGTCGGAAAGATTTTCTCATGAAATATAGGGTGCAGGTGTCGTTTCGCACTGCCTTCCGGGGTTTTCCGAAGTTAACCGAACTTTCCCGAACAGTGGTGGATCAGCATCACTCATCCTTTAGTTTATACTGTTTTAAGGCGCTAACAGCACCGAAACTAGCGCCACCCACATCTTATTTCTTTTACTCTAAAATCACATCTTTGAAATATCCAAAACACTATCATGCTAGTAAATAACCTGTAGTATTTTTAAAATCACTTTTCATGATTCTAAGCTTGATAAATTAAGAGAATTTCTGATTAAGGCCACTTTATTTTTAATCAGTAATTCTCTTAATTGGCATTTAGTGTCGCCTTAATGCAGATAGGTAATGTATTTTACTTTTGTCTTTACAGATTCTTGAAATAACCGTTTTGTTAAAAATAGAATTCATGAAAAGACACCAGTGATTCATTTATATTCAGGTCCCTACGAGTTTGGAACAAAAAGTACAAAATACACAATTCACAAGATATCTATACTAATATTATAAAGCTGAAGAGTTTGTTTGTTTGTTTGTTTGTTTGTTTGAACGCGATAAACTCTGGAACTTCTGGTTGGATTTGAAAAATTCTTTTTGTGTTGGATAGTTCATTTATCGAGGAAGGTTATAGGCTATATAACATCACGCTACTACCAATAGGAGCGGAGCATAAATGAGAAATGTTGCAAAAACGGGAAAAGAAAATTCCTTTCTGAGAGCTTCCGTTGCGTGCGCTGCGAAAACGGTTTAAGTTACGAGAATATCATGTATTAAGTAATTATGCGTCTTTAAAAGTTCTAAAAAAAAGGTCCGCGACAGCATCTGTCTATCTTTTAAGATTGACTCACTGTAACCATTTTTTATTATTAAAATGTTAGGTTAAAAAGAATTATTTTTTGCGAAGCTTATTTAACCCATATGGCATTAATCTATATCTAAATAAATGTGTTCGTTAGAACGGAAATTTAATATAGAATATTTGTGCTCTTTACTCTATACAGTTTAAACAAATATCTTAGAAGATATCGCAATGTAAAAATACCCGCGCGGAAAAATAATTACGCGGGCTGCGTCGCAATGTAGGTACGAGGGATTCTGGCTGGCCTCCGGGAAATTCAAATTCAAAATATTTACTGCATCATAATGTTTACAAGTACAGAGTGTTATAGTATATTTAACAGTAAGAGACAGTATTTTAAAGTAATTCACACTTTAATATAATCTAAGCTAATCTAAACTATTGTAATAAAGAGGAAAGATAAGATTTTTTGTTTGTTACGATTTAGATTAATTAATGTCGGATAATCGATATATCGAGAAAGGTTATAGCTATATTTATGTGACGCAGACGAAGTTGCGCGGGTCAGCTAGTTTTTATATAAGGCAGACTGTAAGACTAGACTAGACGTAAAAGGTGTTTTTTTTATTTTGTAAAACAAGAATGATAAATTCATACAAACGTTGAGAGGGGAAGCCCTAGAAAGATATACACTGGCTTTAAAAGGTTCTTCAGGAAGGTGCATTGTACACACGGCTACACATCAAGCTATACAAATCCAGTATAATCTGATCGTTCATTGTGCGAAAAGATCTAGTAAAGTGAGGCGAGATTAACTGGTTTTGCATAGCTTGATGTGTAACCGTGTGTACTCGCAACCGGCATGCGACTAGATGTTGTTTTTTTTTAAATTATGTACTACTTATTTAGGTTACTAGTTACTACTAAGAATTTCTTCTGCATCGTGGGTGCGTTTACAAAAATTATAACTCACATACATAGACACCTAGACCCGAAACAACTATCTGTAGGCCATACAAATATTTGTTCAGTGCGGGGATCGCACCCGCGACACGCAACGCAGCAGTCCAATCGCTCAGCCACTGCGCCAAACGTGTCGTCAAATAATATTGACAAGTCAAGAAAGTAAGAAGGGTCATAACCGGTGGCTATCTGCAGGTTCAGCCTCCATGGAAACCGTGAATTTATTTAGTCTGTACAATTCATGTCTGATATTATACCGGTTGTCGTTGCAACAATGATATTTTGGCGTGCGCAAAGCCGAACTGAAAGTTTGATAACTTTCGTTCACCATGCAAGCGTTCATTGACTTATAATGGTGCAGTATAGTATTGGTAGGTAATATCGCAGATTTTTTTTGTATGAATCAAATGAATAGAATGTGTAGAGATGGAACTTAAAACCAATTTTATTGTACCGCTTCTAGACAAAGATTCTTGCCACTTTTTTAATTGAAAAGTGGCTCATTCAAACATAAACAAATGATCGTAATGTTCTTTCATAAAAATAACAGTATTTAACTTGCCAGATCACGTCTATAAAATCACGCTATTCTGCTGATTTACTTTATTTTACAGTTGGGTTTCTTAATACCTGGATTCGAATTTATTTAAAATATATTTAAAAAAAAAAACATCATTAAACATTTCTAGTGAATTTTCACAAAATAGCTCAAAATAAAATTGTAAAATATCTTCTCTTGACACATAATTACTTACGTTTGGTTGGCGAGGTGCCAGGTTGGGATCTCCATTCCATTTTGTCTGATCTTTTACCGCTTTGTGGTTGAAATGCAATCCCTTAAACTAAGTTGTCACGGAACATTTTCCTTTTATTTAAATAAAGTGTCATGTGTCTATTTGAAAGTATTGTTTTTATATTACCCCGGAATAAAAATTGCTATCTCATCCCTGACACTGTAGACCGTGTGTGTAGTAATAAACAAATAATAGTACATTATGATATAAGTGCGGTAAGTTGAAAATTACAGCCGAGGCGATATTGCTAGCCCGAGCCGTAGGCGAGGGCTACAAGAGAGCAGAGGCTGTAATTATCAAAGCGCACGTATGTCATACGACGTTTTATAACACATTTGCGAGGAAATAAATAAAACTCGGACTTTCTTAAACGAATAAATCTTTTATTTGTTCACAAATTAGCGATGCGCGGGCATCAGTGCTTTTTTTTTTAAGGCAACGGTACAAAAACAGCCAGTATTACTAATAAAGTAAATTAATATTTTTTTGTTTCTGTTACAGATGTAATTTACTGTCAAAATGAATTAAATTAAAGAATTAAATGTTTATTTTTTATATTTTATCTCCCAAAGTTAATTTTATTCATAAAATATTGACCACTTTTCTGACATAAAAACTTTTTGATTTGCTTTCTTTGCTTTTTTTTTCTTAAGATTTAAAAAAGTACCGTTGGTTTTAGACGGAGCATGATAAACCGTACGTGTTACCTTATTAGAAAGAAACTCGTGCGTTTTACTTTACGATTACGCACAAGTACGTAATGACATACATTACGATATTGAAATTGGTGAAATAAGAGGCCCTTTACGAGCAAATGTGTTATAAATATAATTATCACGAAAAAGTCCTTATAAATTCTTTTTCTCCGACCAAGAAAAACTGGGTTTTACCACAAGCCTCTTGCGTTCCCAACTTTATAATCAGAACATTGCTAGCCTTCGTAATTATTTAAGACAAAGTTTTTTATTTATTTATTTATTTCTCCATCTTACGACTATCTTTACAGCGTTACCTAATGCGATAGTGTACACAATAACAATATTCATTTAAATTTTATAACTAATTACAAACATAGCATTTTTTGTGAACTCACTCAGAGAACAACCAAATAGTTAATTTTCCTTTATAATAATACTGTTTAGGGTGCCGATGAGGCTGTCCCAATGGGGAGGAAAACTGCCTTTTTATCACGCTTGGTGGCGTTTATGCAACCGTACCTTGCTTTGACATAAGAACTGTCAAATCCTATACTTACATTTTTTTGTAAACAAGACCAAACTTCTCGTTTTTTTATCAAGAATGCCTCAATGCAGTGCCTTAAATTGTAAAAACCGGGGAGTTCATCTGTTCCCCAAATGGGAAAGCGCTTTGCGGATTAAAAACTTCAGGGCAAGTGATACAGCAAGGTTATGTAGTTTGCACTTCAGAGAAAGTGATTATTTCGGAAGAAGTAATTATACAGGTAAATTAAATGTGACTTATTTATTCTCCAAATACATGTATATATATTTACACCATAGTCATTCTTACACATATGTAAAATTTCAGGTAATGAACCTTTGTCAAAGTTCCTTTCCTAAACATATTATGAACTGTCTTCTTCAAGATCAAAGTGGACTCCAAAATTTTTATTTCGATCGTATGCCTCCAACCTAGAGGAACACAAAATATATAAGTTTGTTTTAACATAAAAATAAGAAGAAATATGAAAGATAACCTCAAATACTTAAAATGCCTACCTTTCAATCAAATCGACCTTTTTCCCAGCAGTCGACGCATTTCTTCGTCGTAGCTCAGTTCGAAGTTCTCTTAAAGATAACAGCGTGTACATTTTGTAAGGTAAATCACAAAATAAACACAGAAAATCGCAACCACACACTTGCTAAAAGACGTAAACAAGGTACAGTCGCTCGCAGCGCCATCTGTTCCTACCTTTTAGTGTGGCTCCCTATTACGTGATATTCACAAAGTCGCAAGTAGCTTTATAATCCTTTTTGCCCTTCTTTCCCTCATCGTGAGATGTCAAAAGATTTTATATTGCCCACGATCCTCTGACTTGGCTTTACATGCCGTCGAGAATTATCTTTACGGCATACTGGTTTTCTCACCATGTTTTCCGTCACCAAAGCAAGTGACAATTAAACAAGACGTACATGAATACGAAAAATCAGAGGTATGTATTATCATCATCATCATCATTTCAGCCAAAAGACGTCCACTGCTGGACATAGACCTCCCCCAGGTGTCGCCACATTGACCGATCCCGTGCGTCTCTCATCCAGCGGGTTCCTGCAACCTTGACCAGGTCATCGGTCCACCTAGCGGGAGGCCTTCCAACGCAAGGTCTTCCGGTTCCCGGTCGCCATTCTAGAACTTTTCGGCCCCATCGGCTATCCGTTCTGCGAGCAATGTGCCCTGCCCATTGCCACTTAAGTCTGGCGATTCTTCGGCCTACGTCGGTAACCTTGGTTCTCATGCGGTACGTGGTACGTATCAATAGTAAGAACTCGAAACCTATACCCAAGTCATAGCTCTGACCACGGCAGGCAGGACCGATAGACTGCCAACAGTCTGACTACTAGACTACCGCTGCTTCTTCTTTGTTGATTGCAATACATTATTCTATTCCATGTTACTACTCCCAGCTAGATAGTTATGTAGCAACCCTAACTACATAGTAACTGGGTCCTTTGTCATTTCATAATTTCTCTGTCCGCAATTCATTCCACCGCGTTTGTAGCCTTTTCATTTGAACACGAGGTTTTCTGTTTGAAACACTAGAATTTTTAGACGAATACACGGTAGTGCATTACATTTGCATATTTTTCTGTGAGGTGTTGAAAATGTCTGAGAATATACATACATTTTCCTTTATGTGGCGTAAGTATGCGGGGAATCTTAAATAAGAATTCTTTCGGGTTTCAGGTTAGTTTTGTGTTACATTTTTACAGTTAGGTGTGTAGTTCTTCGAGAAGCTATTTTATACCCGACTGCAAGGAAAGGGTTATGTATTTTTTGTAATATCCTTTCATAAATGAATCTCTATGAAATTATGAAAGGTGTTCTCTTTACTTCTGTTCTTTCACCGATTACTTGCCTTTTTGTTTAGTAGCTTGTACAATTTGGGAAGTCCTTCGCTCAATTCTTTCCATTTGCTCTTTGCCTGTGCCTCCTCGAACCAGACCTCGCGCTACGCGTCCAGATCGTCTCGCCACCTCTTTCTGGGCAGCGCCGTTCATTATGCATTGTTTTGGTATGTATAAATTAACGTTTATACTACACCTGCTTGGAAAGTACCTTTATACTTTATCAAATTTACGGTAGAAAGTACGTCATTGCATATCGAACAAATATGCGGGGAGAAAACGCATCTGAGCGGGAGAGAATGGATTTTCATACACTTTTCTCTCCCGCTCAGATTCACCAACTGCAACAATTTGAAAAAAGAACATGTGAAAATTGCAGACGCCATTGGCGCCATTTTCAATTTGAATTAGAATTTAAATTTAGTTTTTTGTTTTCCTCGTAGGTGTAGTATAAAGCACTATGTATCACTCGAGAGAAAGTGCGATTCCCGATCTCGGGTGTTTTAAAGCCCTCGCCTACGGCTCCGGGCTTTAAACGACACCCTCGACGGTAATCGGTCACTTTCTCCTCTCGGTGAACAATGTACTATTCCCTTGTCATTGCGTAAATTCATAGATATATAAATGATTTTGTTAACTTACATCCCAGAAACTTTAAATGTAGTCAATCGTCTAGCCAGTGCACCAACCATGCCAACAAATTCCTACAGAACTATATTTGCCTGAATACTGTAACACGTCACAGCAAACGTACACTATTCATGAAGGTGAACGTGTGCATTGTTACAATGCTTTCAGTTTCTGGCCACTGGCAAACCACTGTTCTATTGTAGGAGCGAGATTGTTCTGTGCTACATTTTGGTATGCTAAATGGCCCCAATTGTATGTTAGTCACTATGTCTTCATACAATTTCCTCACTCACTCTCTGCTAGAAGCAGAATACCTGACCTTGAATACGATTTTAGGTGAAATTTTTGACTAGTAATTTTTCGGGTCTAGCCGCAACGAGATGGGCTGATAACATCATCATCAGCCTATAATGTTCCCACCACTGGGACACAGGACTTCTTTCTATGAGAGGGAATGTGCTATAATCTACCACGTGGGCCCAGTGCGGGTTGGTAGATGTCACATGTTTCCAAATTTTTGGTTCTAGGACATGCTGGTTTCCTCACGATGTTTTCCTTCATCTTTTGAGAGCAGTAGTGATGAAATAAATTACACAAAGTCATGCCCTTACGGGTTCTAACCCACCACTGGGCCACCACTGTTCTAGGACCTTTGGTGGATTTGCTCAAGTGTCCTTCAGAATTAATCCTGACAATTCGACCTAGACAAGTAGGTCATGGTCAGATTCCAAGTATGCATTTTTAACAACATAATTCACCATCCAGCTTCAATTATACCTCATTTTAAACAGACGTACCTCAACCCGCTTATATTCAGAACAAGTCCCACAATACCGACATTGGCTGACAACGCGAGCATTGTTCTACAGTGAATGCGGGTATTTCACTCATCATAATGTTCAATTCTGTTTGATACATGCTTTTGTGCTTCCGCTGTAGTATTCATTAAATATCATCACCTGCAAGGCTTATTTTCATTGGAAATTATGCATTTTTAGGGTTCCGTATCTCAAAAGGAAAAAAACGGATTACGGAACACCCTTATCTCCGAACCGACTGTGCCTAAAACTTTGAAAAACAATACAGAAAGGGGTTTGGCTAAAGTTGGCGTCGTTTTGAAGTTGCGCGGCCAGTAATGAAACTTGGATATTTTGAAAGAACAGACTAAAGCGATCCAAAAATATTATTGATGCATTTCTCTAAATCTAATCGGAACGGAGATATTTGGTTTTGAATTGCTCATTAAAATCGAAGAAGTTATTACAGTCTATTGCACTGTTTAAGGTTCCAGTCGTATTTTTTTCAGAATTCAGACCACACGGTAGGCGCAGTGGCTCAAGCAGTTGACTGCTGCGCTACGTGTCGCGGGTTCGATTCCCACACAGGGCAAATATTTGTATGACTTGCAGATAGTTGTTTCGGGTCTGTGTATTTGTGTGTTTGAGTTTAAATGTTTGTGAATGCACCCACGATACAGCAGACTGAAGTTCCTAGTGCTGGCCAACGATGAAAAAATAATCAAAATAAATTAAATACGTACGTAGATTGCATGGCTCGATGTCTGTTATCTATGGGCTGATGCATTATAAAGACTTGGCATTGTGATCGTTTGTGTATTGTGACAGACCCAGCATACCTCTTTAGTCTTATATGTTTAAGATTTGGATGTATAACACCATGGATGTAATTAACAGTGCATTTTGCATTTGTAGCCAGCGAAGTCTGAATCGTGTCGGCGGGACTCGTATTACACATTCATCTAGACGGACATTTACGTGTACATTCTCGTAGAAACTGCTACACAAGGGCTGGATGCAATATTGCTCTTGTATTATTTATTCCTTTTCCCAACTATGTTGGGGTCGGCTTCCAGTCTAACCGGAGGCAGCTGAATATCAGTATTTTACATGGAGCGACTGCCTATCTGACCTCCACGTCCCAGTTAATACTGGGTAATACGATACCCTTTGGTAAGACTGGTTTTCAGACAGAGTCAGGTCACTGACAACCAGTAACGACTGCAAAAGATCTATATATGGCAGCCGGGACCAACAGCTTAACGTGCTTTCCAAGGCACGGAGGAAACTCGGTATATAATCCACACCCACCCATCCACAGACCCACCTAGGCAAGCGTGGCCTAACCTAAAGATCGACCCAAGTAGCAGTTATTATTAAGCCAGCTCTAATATCAACCTTCTAAACACATAACTAAGATTTCTTTACGCAGAACGGTATGTAAAGTATTTTTTAGGTATTTTTTTTTATTTTTATTTCGTAAAACAGTTAATTTTAAGCAACTAATTTTAAGCATTTTGTTTTCCCATTAACAGTTATTTTTTTATGATTTTTTAAAGTAATATTCGTGATGACGTCATTTCGTATCCTGAATAGCTTTATGTCTTTGCCACGTTTTCAGTACATACAAAAAACACTTAGAACTTCAAACTTGACATTGCCAACAGTTAACACTTGACAGATACCTTACCTACGATTTTTTATTTTGTTGTGAAATGTTAATGCTGTGATCGTGGCTGTGATTTCCTACGATTTTTAGCTTTAATTTCCAATAATTAGCCGTGCTGCGTATCCGTGCAATGAATCGGTCATCGATAACTACTGCTAAACGCTTCGTACCATCATGTAGAAACACTACAACAAATAGCCGACACAAATTGTTTGTAAATGTGAAAGAAACGCTAAAAAAGAAGTGGTGCGAGGAGGTAAATATGGAATACAAGCCTGGGCGTCGTCTTTTTTGTTGCGAAGATCATTTGAATGTAAATATTACAAAAAAAAGTACCTATGTAAAAACGAAGGCGAAAAGTAGGTAGGTAATAGAATCCTACCAAAAAATTCAGAGAACCATGTCGGGTGGTCAGGGCTCTCGAAATGAAAATTAAATCTCGTGAACTACTTTTATATTAGAACAATTTCAGCTTTCAATTTACTTCAAGCCATGTTTAACATTCAATCTTTTTGCAGTTGGAAGAAGATCTAGAAAACTACCAATAATACAAATTAATGAAAGGAAGACCTGTACCTACTCATTCAGTAGTCAGCCACAAACATGTTGGATACCTAGATGCTGTAGTGTTAATTGCATGTGGTTTAATAATTTACAAAGTGAAATAATAAAGACTGATTAAATAACATTATCGTTTTATTTGTAATAAGCACTAAACAGTAAGTGCTTGGCCAGACTGGCAGCGCGGTGCGGGGAGCGGCGCGGGTGCGGGAACGCGCGCGATTTGCCTGTCCGCAGTGGACCGTTTGAAGTTTGCAGTCTGGCCAAGCACTAAATACTGTTGAATTTACAAGAAACGAGCAGTTAATAGACCTGTACAAATTACAATACCTTATTTTACACCTTTTATTATATTCTCTTTATTTGTTTCACTTACATAATAGATTACATTTTTTAACATTTCTTTTCTCATTGGCCGTTACGACTATCGGCACAAAGCTAGCCGAGTTCACATACCACATATCGACAACCTCGTGTGCTAAGTCCAGACATTTTATTTGCTTCTCCTTCTCAGCTTTCACGAGGTTCTCGTTCTGTCACGAATAGTCCTGTCAGTCATGATTTAATCTTTTTGTTTAAAAACATTTTCCAAAATATCAACGCTTTATCAATCAGGTCCCTATTGTATTGATGATGGTTCACTGCTCCTTTTTTCCAACCAAAATAAAAACACCAGTGTATGTTTGCATCCACCGGCAGAAGCAGCACAGCCATCACAAGTTGCTTGCAATATGACTTCATCCTTTTCGTTGAGAGTTACAGTTACCATGTACTGCTTATTTGACACTCGGTGCTCTGGAACTACTTTGGCCCTCACGATGCACTTGACTTGGTCTCTTTTGACTTCAACATAGCCAACAGCAGAGTCCACATAGGAAGCGCGAGACGACCTGGATTACCAAAAATATATTAGTTAAGCAGTAAAATTACTAATGTAAATGGGTGCAAGGTATTTATAAATATAGGTAGGTACAGCAGTAGTTACATTGTTACTTACATTAGAGCTTTAGTTCCTCGGATTTCAGCGATGTTATATTTATTATCATTTTTCATGAACTCCAGGATCATAACATTATCCAATTTGGGCAAGTTATTGGAGTCTCTGCGTACAAATTGATCTATATTTAACTAATCCAAACAATAGGCAGGCAGTTCCGTAAAGCGTGCAATGGTCGATCAATGGTGCAGTAAGTATCAAAGTCCAACGGGAAAGCAAGGTCTGTCGTGTACAAAGAATAAACGTAGAGAAAGAGAAATTAAGGCAGCGCGCGATCCGTCCATATCTAGCATCTAGTATTGACACTGACAATGACGGACTGACAACAACAGTTTTTTTTAAATTTTTCTTGAAAAGCACAGGAAGTAGTCTATTCAGGAAACTTTAGGTCAAATGAAAGTCAAATCGTTACAAGTATTATTGTGAAAATAAACACAATCTTGTGATATAGAGAGCTAAAAGTAGAAAAATAAGACATAAGAACTCAAAATCTCCAAATGGTTTTGGAATCAGCGTAGGTTAATTTTTACTTTACATACCGAATTGAAGAAGACATTTTTATAATATTCAAACTCAAATATCTCAGTTTAGAAATGACTTAGGACAAAAATAATTGAACATGTATGTGTATTTGACACAGCACAACAAAATAACATGAAAATTAAAAGTGGCCGCTCAAAAAAAAATGACGCCACTAGCCCATACAAAGTTAGCCAAACCCCTTTGTTCAACACTTATAGATTACAGGAAAACCTATAAAAAGTATATGGTTTTGTTAATTTCAGGTACGGAACGTAAGAAAAACAGAGAAAGCGTAGTAACTTGTTATAGTACTAGTTATAGTAAAAATTAGATCTCTTTGGAGAAGAATGGGCAAGAAACTCCATGGACACTCTTTTTACACCATTTTTTCTACTTCTCGTTTAATGAACTACGTATTAAGCTGACCTGCCTCAACTCACATCCTACGCACGTACAGAAATAGTGTAATAATACCTACCGACATTGGCTTTGTTCTACAATGAATGCGGGTACTTCAGTAATTATAACGTTCGATTGTGTTTGGTACTCGCTTTTGTACTCCCGCTGCAGTATTAATTAAATATAGTGTGTAATGTAGATAATACTTGTAGATCTTGTCGGTTTGTTGGTGGTAGGTATATTGATTGCGTGTTAATGTTTCAATTTACATTATACACACATAAACTCACGTCATTTTCCCATGGGCTAGGCTGAAACTCTCTGCCACGATCCTTACATACCTACTGATTTTGCCACGTCCACTTTCATACCTCTGCACGCTATTTAAATTTACATTATGAAATCAATTAATGTGTGTTATTTTACCTACATTAGGAGAAGGAGCTCGTGGCCACAGCCGCTTGATTTGACTTTCAAAGCACTCATTACATACCGAGTTTCCTCCGTGCCTCGAAAACCACTTTAAGCTGTTGGTTCCAGCTCTCATTTGTAGTCTAGTAGTGTATATTACTCAGTTACTGGGTTATGAAGGTAAGATATTCAGTCACTTTACGTAAAGTACTGCTTTTTAGCTGCATCCCGTTAGATTAAAATCTGACCCCAACATACATAGTTTGGGAAAATGTAAGGCAAATGATGATTTCACCTACATTAGATACTTTTAGATACTGAGTGTTAAAACGCCACCCACCAACAGATACAGTTTACGCATCATGTCGGCTCCCCTTTACAACATTAACCGAATTTTAAGATAACCAGTAATTAATATAAGATACTGCAACAAACTTGGAGGAGCAGCTTAATCAGTTTTAATGAAGAACCGTGGATTACGAACGAGTTAACTTAAATAATCAAATTAAGAGAAACTCTACTCCTGTTAATTATGAAACCTTGTTCGTTAATTAGTGAAGAGTTTGTGAGGTACTGGAAGAATGTTTTAGTTAGAATGTTCTGATAGTGTTGATTGATGCGAGGTATTTAGAAGAGATAAAACACACACACACAGACACAGACAGATGAAAAATAAAATTTTATTTTTCACAGAGTTTCCTCTGTGCCTCGGACAGCACGGTAAGTTGTTGGCCCCGGCTATCATTTGAAGATCTTTTACGGTGGTTACAGGAAGTCAGTAGCCCGAAAGTCTGTCAACCAGTCATATTACCTAATACTAATTGAGCTGTGAAGGTCAGATGTGCAGCCGCTCCATGTAAAATACTGGTTTTCAGATGTATCCAGTTGGTCTGGAAGCCGTCCCGAACATAGTTGGGAAAACAGAAAATATTGTTCATTAATACACCTCCTCGGAAACTAGATCGCATCGCACCACAATTAGGTGTAACCAATGTATTTTACACTCGTCGACTTTTACTGTAGTTGTCAGGTCCTTAACACCGTCACTTGTGGCTCGGGTGTGCATTCTAACTCGTTTGCAATAACACAGTTTTCCCACTTGTATAAAAATGTGTTATTTTTTATTCTTCTTGCTAGGTTAAGGAAGAAAATTGAACACTAAAACTTTTAAGATCCTCTTTAAGCTTTTAAGATTCTCAATAAGAATAGCATTAGCATTTAAAAAATATTTTCAAATGGATTATTTGACCTAGAATATTGTGGACAAACCTCTCTATTTCAGCCACAAAATGGCCTAATTTATTTAACCCTTTTTTAATTTATTCTGAAGCTCATCTAATGTAATCTAATTAACAAGCACTCGAGCGTGTCTGGCTTTAATTATCCTGTAAATTATAAAATAATTAAACACAACATACATAACATCACGCCTGTAATTCCCAAACGGTTAGGCAGAGATGTACCCAATAGGTATACCCGTGTTCGCAAGTTAAGTTACTTTTTTTAAGTTCGAGTTTATTTGGGTCGAGACTATTGCCATCACCGGACGTAGATCCAGACTTTGTGTATGCTACTGAGAATTTAGTGATGCAAAAAAACTAAAACCCGACTACAAACGCAGGACTAAAACTATAATATAATATATACATATTTGTAATGTGCTCGCTTAGACCTTTCATTTGATACCAAACATGTTATTATTATCAAAATTTAATTTTTTTCGAGACTAGAATCTGACATTTAAATTCCGTCATAACAAAAAATTATAACTGGTAGTTAAACAGGCGTTACATTTTCATATGCGCTCTATGTTTTGCCATTTGGCGTACAGTGGGTCTTCAAAGACAATAAAATCTCAGAGGACCCACTAGTAGGTCTTGGGAGACACATCAGTATTCGGAGACCCACCGGTGGGTCTGTTTGGTGGGTCCTTGAAGACGAAGCCAAAATTTATATAGCCTAAATGTATGTATGTATGTAATTTCCACGAATCTATTGATACCTCATTTATTAAAATGTGTTGTTTCTTCTGTGTTGTACCAAATAAATGATTAATTGGTTTGTTTATTTATTTTACTAAACATACGGTATGTTTATTATATTTATCGGTTGCCCTCGATTTCCCTAGGATCCCATCATCAGATCCTGACTTGGTGACAATAGGACCACCTCGGGAGTATACCTTGTCGAACATCAAAAAGAATTTTGAAAATCGGTTCGTTAATGACGGAGTAATAAAAAAAAAACGTACTGACGAATTGGAAACAAAAAAAGAAAAGCCAAAAGCAAAGCAAAGGCTTTTTTCCAAAAAGGAGGAGGTAGAGGAGGAGGAGAATATTTGGTATGGTTCTGTCTGTTATTTATCAAAATAACAGACAGAACCATACCAAATATTTCGGAAAAGTCTCGCAACCCTTGCGCTTATCACAGAAAACGTGCGCGGGTTCATGACTTTTAGGCACCTTTTAGGTATTCAATATATTTTCTCTTCATATTTTAAAACTGACGTAGGACAATGGCGAAAAAGAAACGTCTAATAAAGTAAGATCTCGAGAGCTTGCAGGCCATGGCAAAATTACGTCACAAATAAAGGTTATGTTTTTTTTTTAAATATTTGGAACGAGAATCGAATACTGAAAAATACTCTCCCTCAATATGTCCCTCGTTTAACATAACATATTGTATATTCAGATATTTGAGTACAGTAGTAGTAGTAGGGTAGTAGGGTAGGGTAGTTTGGTTTTATATTAAGACTAGCTTTTGCCCGCGACTTCGTTCGCGTGGAATAGTGACTTCCGGCAGATTTTTGGTTTATCTCGCGAAAAAAAAAAAAACTATCCTATGTCCTTTCTCAAGTTCCAAACTATGTCTGTACCAAATTTCATCAAAAAGAGTAACAGACAGACAGACAGACAGAGTTACTTTCGCATTTATAATATTAGTATGGAAGTATGGATTTTCTCTGCCAGCAGCCTCACGAAAGATGAAATGAAAAAGAAATGTAGACGACAGTGCATGAGAAAATGAAGATAAAAATCTGTCTATCTGTCGTATCTACAGACTCTAGTCTCCTAAACACACAAAACAACTCGAAATCGAAACACATTAATAACAAGTAATCCTTTAAACGGTTCTGTGGCAAACTAATTCCTTTCGAACTAATTTACATCAGTCGTTAAAACTGGCCAGACTCGTTCACCCACACTAATTTAATTTGGGGTTCAAACATACTGAAATACGAATAAAGTTGTTAATAAACTGTTAATTAACATATATTTCGTCAAGTTTCATTGAGTGGGTTAAGCTGTGATAATTAGTTGGAAAGCACTTTGTGATAACTGTTAGAGGTAGCTTTGATTGTCTTTTGAAAACATAATATATATATTATAATACCATCACGCCTGTAATTCCCGAGATGAGGAGTACTTTATAGTACACCATTGATATAATAAAACCCAAGATACACACTCCGCGTCTCAAAACCGTCCGCTTAAAATGAGTTCACAATGAACTCATTTCAAATAGTCTCGCGTCGCTTGCGTCTCTGCACGGTCGTACAAAATACTTTTTATATTGCTTTTTATAACTGCATTGTAAAAGGAATCTGCGTAAGGTTGAATTTGCAATAACACTTCGATCGAACCCAGAACCTCATGCACAGTAGTCACACTTGCAACCACTATACCCAACGAGACAGTCCTCCCTCATTATTCTAACCCAAAAAGTACTAAAACTATTAAAGGAAATGGCTGTTTCCGTCCAAGGTCACAAAATAAAGTGCTTGAGATACCCTCTCTCATCGTGGAAGTCGTTAATTTCACCCCCTACAATCACTACAACCCTATTTCACCCCTACAGTTTGGTCCCTGAAGTCGTTTCAGGCTGAAACGTCGCGTCGGGCTTCCTATTTGAAAATTTGGCTCAGACAAATCTGTGGTTTTTGGGCTAAGAAAGCTGTTTATTGTGATTCATATTATCTTTAGATAGTTACTCTGTTTTTAATGGATTTGACAATTTAGAGTTCAAGTCTGTGTAGAATGTTTAATAGCGAGAAAAGGTTTTGAAGCAGGGTTAAAATTTATAATAATTTGCATTTATTTACATAATATTTTGTAAAAGGTTAATCCAATTTAAGGTTCTCCAGGTTTCATTAAAATTTATTTGGGGTCAACGGAGCATGTCTTATTCTTCCATACTTCTCTATTTCTCGTCATCTCAGTAGCCACCTCCTTTCTAGACATATAAGGTCCCATTAAAATAGGTGGACAAAATTTTAGAAATCATTCAGACCACAAAAATAAGGCCAATAGTAAAAAAAAACTAAGAAAAACGAATTAAAATACCTACTTTGTTTTGAGAGCAGCGGTGATGAAATAAATTACACCAAGTAATGCACCTGCCTGGGTTAGAACCCACCACCTACTTTTCGTAAGTCAGGGCCGCCACCACTAGGCCACCGCTGCTCACACTTTCCAATAAAAAGGGAGTGAAAAGACCGATGATTCTCAGTGTCCACCACCCGGCTTGTCCACCGATGGGGGGCCAAAAAAATCACCTTATTTTGTGTTTTTTTTTGTTTAGATGCCTTTAGTTAGGCTTACACCTTTTTCCACCTTTTTTAATGGGACCTTATATGTCATCCTTCACACAGTCCATCCATTATAGTCATCTACATACATACTTAACCTGCCTTTTTATCGACTTTATAGAAATGCCCATTTAGGCTTAGGTGAAATAAAATATTTTGATTTTGAACATTTTCTTCATTCCTCCGTATCACATCTCCGAACCACGATAACCGATTACCAAACAACTTTTTAGTCACCGGCGCTACTTTCATACTTCCTCCTAAATATTTTGTGGAAGGTCGCTGTTATAATTTTATAGCACAACTCTGAAAATAAAACGGTTAATTGAATCATCAATTGATCACACAATAAAGGTAAATCAATTATTTACTTTCCTAGCACCGAAACCATAAAATGTAATTAAAACGGTCATTTCGGTACAGTTCAATTAATCTGGAACCAATTAACGTTGAATTCTGCTATCAAGCGGAACAGTAAATATTTAAAATAGGTATTTAAATTGTTAAGTGACCTCTGAATACCTCTGTGTT
Source organism: Diarsia mendica (assembly GCA_949316265.1). Lineage (NCBI taxonomy): Eukaryota > Metazoa > Arthropoda > Insecta > Lepidoptera > Noctuidae > Diarsia > Diarsia mendica. Next base: position 6,107,097 of record OX438899.1, on the reverse strand, counting down.
TTCAATTAAGGTAAAAACATTCGGGGCTAATTTCTTGTATTGACGAATTGATTTAGCGATGTTTGTCAACGCGTAATATCAACGTTAATTAAAGAAACTGATAACAAGAAATAAAGAACTTTAACAACACATAACAGATGATATACTGCTCACTACTTTTTGCCGATCTTGTTCTATATGTCAAATCGTTAAAAACCTTGTATCTTAGTGTAGGTAATGATTACTAACCTACCTACTATTACTAGAATGTACATACACTACATATCTTAGTATCTTCTTTTATTTTTATTTTGTCAACTGTCCCAAACTTGCGGTAAACTAATCGACGCAGTACGCAACACTATAATACGCTCCAAAACTCAAATTACTGACGTTGCTCTTAACCGCTAAACTGAAGTGGGACTGGACGGGCGACATCTGTCGCATATCTAATGAGCTGTGGACCAAAATACCACTTTCTGGAGCCCTGGTGCAGCCAGAAGGCATCGGGGTAGACATCGAAAAAGATCGAAGGCCGGGAAGATCTGGATAAGACTACCGACCAGTGGTCCACATCGGCCTAGAATTGAAACAACTGGAAATCATAGGGAGAGGCCCAGCATTCGGATGATGCAGGCTAACAGTGTCAGCATCAGTATAACTGTCTTACTTCTGGGCAATGGTTTATTCCTTCCATTTCTCTCGGTGATGTGCTTCTTCTCGGCAATTCATGAGAAAGTCATCCAAAATCTCTCACCATCTTCACTTCAGTCTACCACGACCTCGACTAGCTGTCTCAGGGCTCCAGTCTTGCTGCGGGTTGATCGAAACAGATACCGCAGCCTCGACATAACAGGCTAAGAAGGAACATGGGTGGTTTTTAGTCAGTAGAAGTCTGACACTCCCTACCGCTCGGCGCAGAGCGGGAGGATTGATGATTTCCTACCCACCAAAAAACAAAAAAAAATCTCCAGCTATTTTCTCTTAGTCTTGTGACATACTTATATTTACTCAAGTTTATTGAACCCTCTAAACAAAGAAGTCCTTTAAAAACAATTTGCTTCCCATTATATTTTCCACCACGTTTCTTACTTCATTGCGTGACAGAGCACAATTCACTGCAGTATGTTCCAAATAAAATGGTTGCCAAAACTAAGGTTTTCTGCATGGATATACGTCGCGAAATGAAACAATGTGCATTATGTACTAGACTGATATTTGTACATATGGGAGCAATATGTGCAATGGCATATCTAAAGCTCTAGTGTTTCGCAGAAATATAGAACAATAGTTATTGGTATAAATGCTAGTATTTGGAATAGACTCTGGTGGATGTTTTATGTTCGTTGTTGATAAGACAACCAGAATAAAACCAAATTATCTTCCCTCACATTAATCAGCCCATAAAATTCCCACTGCTGGGACGCAGTTTTTGGGTGAGAGCACTTGGGTTCGATTCCCGGGTCGGGCAAAGCGTTGTTGAGTTTTTCCATCAGGAATTTCTCCTTCGGGCTTACAAGGTGTATTATTATGTTAATATTACAACAAATTATAATATTTTTCTACAACAATGCATGCATAATAAGGTACACAATACACACACCCAGCATAATTAAACGAATGCAATTTAGATTTCCCCCTGAGTTTATAATAAACTTTGTGCTGCAAAATCTAGTGGTGGGTATCTACCCGGTCGTATATTCCATACAAAGCCATTGTGGTTGTGGAACCATGTCGAATTAACTTTCTGTGTACGCTCAACTTTCTGTGTACGCTCTTGTTTATGAGACAATTAGGCGCAAGCTATATCGTAAGCGGAGCGGGAGCGAGTTCGGAAAAACGCTACTTGGACGAATCGAAAACCAACCAACATAATTGTAATAAAGAACTATACAAATTGATAATTTTAGGTGAATACTCTCCGAGTAACGTCTTCAATAAATTAATATCTCCAATAAAAAGTCTAACTTACCACGTGTTAAAATTACTACAGGGAAATATTTTGCAAGTCTGTCTGCTTTTAAACGTCTATTTTTTCGCACTCCTGGAAAAAAATGTAATTGTTAAAATTAAAATCGGCACCATCTTTCGATTTCAGAAGATGTCAACTTTGCGTCAAGTACACACATCAAAAGTGTCTAGGGATCAACACATATTTTTGCAATAACTTTTCTCCTGATTGATATTAATTAAAATTTTCTTTAAGGATTCATCAAATAAAGTGTTTTCGTTTGTCACAGTAACGATAAACCAAGTCACCTTTGCATTAATAAAGAAATTTGCCATTTTCCTAATAAAGGGATTTTTGACATTTGAACCACTAACTAACATTAAAGTTCGAAAAAAAGACTGAAATAACAGTTTTCTTTAAAATTTTATTGGGTAACTTAAACAATTAATAATCCGTGTTTCTACCGCGAACACTAACAACACAAGAACATTGGTTTGGCATACTCAAAATGAGTTCATCCAAATCACGCTGTGGAATGGCCGCCCATGTTCGTTGCAACAACAAAAAAAGGTCTTCTTGCGACTGGATACCCTCCATATTCGGCAGAGCTCTTCTCTGTAGCATATCCCATGCATGCTCAATCGGGTTCAAGTTTGGCGACTGAGCAGGCCAGGGCAGGACAAGTCGCAAGAAGACCTTTTTTTGTTGTTGCAACGAACATGGGCGGCCATTCCACAGCGTGATTTGGATGAACTCATTTTGAGTATGCCAAACCGATGTTCTTGTGTTGTTAGTGTTCGCGGTAGAAACACGGATTATTAATTGTTTAAGTTACCCAATAAAATTTCAAAGAAAACTGTTATTTCAGTCTTTTTTTCGAACTTTAATGTTAGTGGTTCAAATGTCAAAAATCCCTTTATTAGGAAAATGGCAAATTTCTTTATTAATGCAAAGGTGACTTGGTTTATCGTTACTGTGACAAACGAAAACACTTTATTTGATGAATCCCTAAAGAAAATTTTAATGAATATCAATCAGGAGAAAAGTTATTGCAAAAATATATGTTGATCCCTAGACACTTTTGATGTGTGTATCTTTGTAATTATGTATGTTGGAACTATAGCTACAACTACATAATAGTATATAGGAAAGGGGTTACTTTAATAGTAACGCCCTTCCCCGCTTCTTGTAAGACCTGTGACTTACAACGTACAATGAATTTGATAATGCGGAGCTATCTGGTAGATAAATTTTTGGTAATGTAACAAAATAATCGAGTTTTAAAGTGTTCGCAATTTAACAACGTACGGGCAGTGTTCGTATTTAATTTAATTAATTAACGTACAGAATTGTTTAATTTAGTTTTGGGTAGAGTTTGTTTATTTATTTCCAGCGTGTAACTGACAACATTGCTACCAGTTATTTCTAAATGTTTAAATTGTACGCCATAAAAAATAAAGTAATAATTATATTTGGTTTAATTGTAGTGGGTTATTTAATACCATATTATTTAGTAGCTTGAATCGCAGGACTAGTGGAGATAATATTTCCATTAGTTCTACCGTAGAACTGTTTTGTGGAACTCGCGGAAATTAAATGAAACTTTTATAAAACATAAAATAATTTGGTTTTTTCATTCTAATCTCAGAACCTAAAACCTAAACCTACTATCTATTTGTTACTGGTGGACAAGCCGCCGCCGGGGGTGTTCACCGAGAATCACCGGTATTTTCACCCCCTTCTTATTGGAAAGTGATGAGCAGCGAACCCAGGCAGGCGCTTTACTTTTGTTATTTATTTCATCACCGCTGCTCTCAAAACGGTGAAAGAAAACATCGTGGGGAAACAGCATGTCTTAGAACCAAAAAGATATGTGACATCTACCAACCCGCACTGGGCCCGCGCGATGGATTATAGCCCATCTCTCCTAGAGAGGAGGCCTGAGTCCCTGCAGTGGGAACATTATAGGCTGATGATGATGATGATGCGCAACGGCCTGATCCGGTTGTAATATTGTACTTCCGTCAGCTTTACAATCATCATAATTTGAACCCATCAACAAACCCGAAATTTTATACGCAATCCTATCTGCCCCTTATTGGCCATAACAATTTCGCGTTTAACCTTCAACAAGCAATCCATTTGCATACTGCGACCACAATAAAGCATTCGAGATAACATAATATTTTACAACCGCAGACCAAAGCCAAACAGATACACAATAATATTTCACAATGACAAATCCCGAAATGTATGCTTTTGTAGATATATCTAACTGATATAGTGCATGAGTTGTAAGCTTTATGCAGTTAAATAAAATATAAACTTTTCATCATCATCATCATCATCATTTTAGCCAAAACACGTCCACTGCCGGACATAGGCCTCCCCCAGGTGTCGCCACATTGACCGGTCCTGTGCGTCTCGCATCCAGCGGATCCCCGCAACCTTCATCAGGTCATAGATCCACATTAAACCTACTAATTGTTTCTTTACTCAATCCCGTAGAAATTAAGTTTTAAATTATGTATTTCTAATTATGTTTTCACTTACAAATTCAACCACTTTGTTTTAGCGAAAGTAGCCCTTGCTAATGAAAATTCGCTACGAGGCACCACCGGAATTTTTATGTCACGAAAAGAGAAGCATAAACTTAAAAAAAAAGAATCATCAAAATTGGTTCATAAACGACGAAGTTATTCGCGAACACACATAAAAAAAAAACGAACGAAAAAATGTTCATAAATTATAAAAAAATGGTCATAAAATGAAAAGTACTGGGCCAAACCATGCAAAATTTTTATGGGACCAAATGGCAACTATTCCGCATCAAACTAAAAAAGAATCACGTAAATCGGATCATAAATCGCAGCGTAATCGGTGTACATACAACAATGAAAAAAAAAAACAAAAAAAAAACATACCGATCGAATTGAGAACCTCCTCCTTTTGGGAAGTCGGTTAAAAAAAAATATAGGTAGGTATGTCATAGAATTACTTATACAAGTTTATTAGTGGTATTCTTCAACGAGGTAAGGAGCGTTTTACCTACTCGAAACTGACCTATGCTCAGACCTATGTATATTAGCCACATTTATGAACGTGAATGAAGTAAAAAGATGGTTCTGTACGTTTGCAGGTTCTGTAGTTTCCAAGACTGCGGGACTGTGTGAAAGAGATAGACCGGCCCCGGGACACAAAGGTTTAGGAAGGATCATGGGTGGGTTTACGGCAGTACTCGTCGAAGTCTTACACTCGAGCAGGAGGGGTCGTTTGATGATTTTCCAACCACCAATAACCCTCCTTTTGGGCTTCGCCGCAGTCGGGTAAAAAAAAAGTTTCTTTAGTTCCTGTATATATCCATATGGGGAAAAGGCATGAATTTCCACAATGTATGCATACAAGTTTGATTAATCTTGTGAACGGACCGCATAATCCGCTAATCTGTTAGACTACGATACTGAGCTAATCTCCGCTAGAGTGCGATAGATTAGGCTAGTGACATCAAAGCTAAGTTGAGCTAACACTGTCGGGGTGCCAAAGCCTGGCTCGACACCACAAATAGAAAGGTAAGTACATCCAGAAGGTCAGTTCTTTAAAACGTTTGAATCAAAGTTTGAATGCAGTAGCCACACCTACGCTATGGTACACTTGGCGTACTTGATGAGATGTCAGTAAAGCTGGTGTGTGCATGTCTCTAGAATGCACATAAAGAGACTTGCGAAGCGTATCTTCTATTCTGAACTGCAGGAAGGATAAAGAAAATGTGGTGGTCAGTTTTTACCTTTCAAGGATGATTAGAATAGATACTTCAAATTATGCAAAATTTACCCGTTAGTGTGAGAAAAGCAGGCACCAAAACGGTCCGAGTGGAAACGTCATGTGCATGAGCAGATCAACGCCTTGGCTTGGAAGAGAGAAGGTTGCAGTTAGATTTAAAGCGCGATGATCTTAAATCTAGATAGAGAGATTATGTAAGCCACTTGAGAGTACATGATAAAGCAGCATACCAAAACTCTTGACAACCACTCTAGAAACCCATCGAATGCAGTCGCTGTGACTAAAATTGGCTAGAATGCATCATCATGGTTCACTTGCTAGTGTCCCTGCAAGCAGATGCAGACCTTGAACAATAAACGCTACAAAGGCACTAACGTAGCTTACCGAATCTAAGTGAACATGCATTTTCGCTCGCTCTTCGGAGTCGACGACCTTCTGTATCTTTCTTTCTTGTGTCGGAACTATACTTTAATTAAGTGTTACGTATAAAATGTATTGGTGACTGCGTAAGCCTTTTGTATGGTAATGTATTGTTTATGTTGGTTTGCATAATTACTAGGTATTGGCTCGAGTTTTGGGTTCCGGGTTGAGGATGGGGTACCGTATTTTTCCACGTGGATCGCGTAGTTTGGTTGTTATATTCTCACTAGCGACCCGCCCGGCTGCGCACGGGTGCAATGCTGATACTAAATACATATAAGCCTTCCTCTTGAATCACTCTATCTATTAAAAAAAACCGCATCAAAATCCGTTGCGTATAGTTTTAAAGATTTAAGCATACAAAGGGACAGAGAAAGCGACTTTGTTTAATACTATGTAGTGATGATATCGGAAAGATGACTTTGGAATGGTGATGTTGTTAATTTAGAATAAAGTGGAGACTGAATAAATACGACTTCACCTAAGACCGATTTTTGCCAGTTTCTATGAAAAATTAAAAGTGATTCTACCAACAGAATCGTTTCTAAAAAACTTCACAATGCTTATGCTTATGTATATACATCCTTGATAAGCAGAATAATATTCGAATTTTCAGACATTCCTCATGATGTTTTCCTTCGCCGTTTTGAGAGCAATGGTGGTGAAATAAATTGCACCAAGTAATGCGCCTGCCTAGGTTGGAAGCCACGACATTCCCCTCATAAGACGGAGCCGCAATCACTGAATGGAATTGTTGATGACTGTGATTTTCCAAACGTCTACGTTATCGGACACCTTTAACAGCCAACTTCGGATTGGTGGATCACAAAGCGGAAGTCTCTGACGCCACCTCATTGGAAACGTAATGGGCTAATTATGCAGCCACCTTCTACGTACCAATCTCTGTGGTAATTCTCGCAAATCTCAGACGCTTAGTAGTTTATTGCCCCCTATTATACACTTACTGGAGGTCTAGCTACTGGCTTAGTAACCTCATCGCATTATTTCTCGTATAGTAGTAGCAGTGGAAACTTCCAAGTTATAGGTCTCAAGGAAAGGAAACGTTAGACTTGTACTGACCCGTCGGGGCCGCGGATTTTAGTATTTTAGTACTAGATGACGTGGAATCGGCACAAGGGCAAAGAAGGAACATGGGTTTGGTTTTTAGTCAGTAGAAGTCTGACACTCCCCTTCGCTCTGCCCAAGAGCGGGGGGGGGGGGGGGGTCATTTGATGATTATCGACCCACCAAAAACTTGTACTGACTAAAACCCACCCATGTTCCTTCTTCGCCCTTTATGTTCCGTGGCAGCGGTATCTCTCTCAACTGTCTCGTTGGTCTAGCTCTTGCAAGCACAACTGCTGAGCGTGATTCCCGGGTCGGGCAAAAAGTGCTATTGGGTTTTTCGTTAGTTTCCCAGTAGTAGCCCAGAGTTGGGAAGTTGGCGGTATAATACCCCCGTGCCTCGAAAAACAAGTTAAGCCGTTGATCCTGCGCCTGATCTCTCTCCGGTCGTGTCGGATTCCCATCGGACTATGACAGTAAAGGAACAGAGAGTGCACCTGTGCCTGCGCATACACTTGTGCACTATAATATTATCTCCCGCGCCTACAGCCCGCGCCTATGGCTGATCTCCGCTAAGATTGGCCACCGCGACCGAAAACGGCCAGGGGGCCTATTGTTATTAGCTATTTCGAACAGTCCCACACAAGTGGACACAAGTGTACCTGAGAGATATTTGTCGACGGCATGTAAAACCATGTTAGAGGCCCATGAGTGGCATAAATACTCAGTTCTTATTAAGCCACGAGCTAACTAACGATACGGATAAGTAAAAAGATTATTCCACGTTATAAGGTTTAAGTAAAAGTCCCGGGTCCTGTTTCTAAGATTAGTTTTTCACTATCGTGTTAGAAAAGGGCGGTTTTCCCTTGTTAGGTGTCGGAGATTCATAAGGTGGCGGAAATTAGGTTTCTCGTACCTAATTTAGTTTGAAAAGTAGATGTTGTTCAGTTTTAGAGCTGTTTATCCAAGCACTTTTGGGGAGTTATATTGCAGTAGATAGTGTAATAAAAATAATAGTAGATAGATAATAATATATATACAAGAATAAATAATAGAGAGAGAGATAATAGTAGTAGATAGTGGTAGAGTAGGGTAGATAGATAGTGGTGGTGGTAGGTAGTGGGTTGATTACTTGTAGTTATATATATATATATTTTATATAAATAAAAAAATAAAAATAAATAAATGAATAAATAAATAATCATGGGTAGTTTTAACTAGCGAGTGTATGAGCAAATGATCACAAGCCTCACTGCTGACCATGAGGTCCTGTTTTCGATTCCCAGGTCGGGCAAAGTGTTGTTTGGTTGTTCCATCGGAAAATCCTTAGTAGCAGTCACGGAGTGTCGACCTGTGCCCTGTTGATGGCAATAGGTTCACCCCCTATTACATGGATCTATAAAAACATAACTGGCGAAAGTTGAGTGTACTATTACTTCTGCACCTCTGCCGAACCCACGGAGATTACAGGCGTTATGTTATGTTATGTATGAATTGAACAAATTGTTTACGAATAATCTCTAGAATACAACCAGTAAAACAAGTGTTTGTCCGCAACATCAATACTACGTTTCTATGGCAACCGAATGTTTATTTGTAGAGGTTAAGCAATCATGACACGGGAAAGGTTTCCATGTCATGGGTGAAAATAATATATGTTCGGCATGACACGATAACACGGAAAGCTGTGTGTGAATAGAGTATACATCGATCGACTGATCTTGACACTTAAATCTTTTCGTCTGTACTGTACAGCAGCTTAAGTTTTTCTGTTATATTGTACATGTTTTGTAGTTTTGTCTTTCTATGAAAACTTTTCGGTAACTTTGGATTGGTCGTGAAAATGCGATTGAGATATTTCATAGCAACATCTCTTTTCGAGTGTCTTTGGATAAGGGTTAAATATAATCGAAGATTGCATGTTTATATTAACACTAATCGATTAATATAAACACGCAATCTTGATTATACTGATGGAATCATAAGTCTCAATTCTTAAAAATCCTTGTTCTATTTCACCTACCTATGAGAAATTGAACCGATTGATGTGTCTGTTTGTATTTTTAAACTGACAGTTATTTTCTGAATGTATAAGGATACCGTATCCTTTCTTTATTTTTGTCTTTCTGTTTGTACCGCTTAATCTCCAAAACAGCTGAAACGATTGCACCTGGCAGACAGCTGATGTTATGAGGACTAACTTTATGCTGCTTTAAATTAATTTAAAAAACAGGATTACGGTTCCGTAACAAAACAAACCATGAAATGAAATTGTCAACAAAATCCGACTCAACTACGGAAGTCATATTTTTAAAATATTACATGTGGACGAAGTTCTCGGGCAACAGCTACTAAAGAATAAGACTAAGAATGTTTCAACTTACACATTTTATTTTCACAAGCATTCGAAATACTCCTTTTTTTCCAGTTTTCTTTTCGAAACAGTTTCTCCTACTTATTTAGCTCTAAAATCACAGATATAGATCTACATATCGCAAGCTAATTTGTTTAAAACAACAATTTGTAAAATAACTTAATAAATGAATAATTTGTTCCTATTAATCGATACATGAGTTCTTATTTGTGGTTGCTGACTGTTTTGTTTTGTTTTGAATATACCTACAAAAAACATAAAAAAGCGAAAATTAAACTTCTCAAGAAAAATCAGCTTCTGAAGTCGATGACATTAATTTGTTTGATTTCGATTTTAGAATGTAAATGGGTCATTTTAGTTTTAGGTCATACTTTGTAAGCCTACATTGTGGCAAATAAGTGAATTTGATTTGACTTGAACTTATTTCTACACATTTAAAGAACAAAATCTATCTATCTGTCTGTCTATTTTGTCCCATACAAAATAGACAGACAGATAGATAGATTTTGTAATGTTAATATACTTCTGATGCTGACCGTACCATCGATTTGGGGTACCGTCGATGTAGCGTACCATCGATGTAGTGTACTGTTGATATAGCGCACCGTCGATTTGGTGTACTGTCGATGTAGCGTACCATCGATGTGGGGTACTGTCGATTCATTAACCCGTCGATGGACCGTTGTCGATACAGCGACCATCGATGTAGTGACTCGCGATGTTATGTATCAGACCCGATTATCAGATAGTAACTTGTTTATATAGTAACTAAATAGTTGTGACGTAACAGGTAGTCAAATCCGTGGAGTTTCTGGTCAATTCTGCTCCACGAAGACCTAGATTTGCAAATGAACGTAGCTTGATCGATAATTAAAGTTACCTATAAATAGCTGTCCTGTTACTCCTACACACCTGTTTAGAGATACTTTCAGACATAGTAAATAAGTAAACATTCTGACACTTACAACTTGATAATTAGTGGATTAATACATACAACATATACCTACCTACACGCAGTCTTTTTTTTTGTTTGGGGCATGGGAAATCATCAAATGATCCTCCCGCTCTGGGCAGAGCGGTAGGGAGTGTCAGACTTCTACTGATAAAAAACCACCCATGTTCCTTCTTAGCCTTTGTGTCGAGGCCGCAGTCTCTTTCGAACAACGCGTAGCTGCAGCCGACGGGACCTACACGTAGTCTTAAATTCACTTGCGTTATCTAGGATTAATTTATCTACATCTGTGTCCAAAACGTTTTACACAGCGTAACAAAGTAGTGAAGGTAATAAGCCTGCGTTTTACAGCGGACCGGTTCATTACGTACAATATTTATTACACTATCAACTACATAGTTTAATTGACCTGTTTCAAATAGTAACCGCTTAGTTGTAGTACTGGAAACAAGTCGAGTTTCTCAGAAGTTGTGGCTTTGAAGTGGTACAAAGTACTTAGTTTAGTAAATTAATATTGAATGGAAGGCTTTTAAGTTTTGATCAATAGTAAATTATTATAGGTAATAATTATGAGACTTTAGTTGGTGCCAGTTAAGATGTCAATAGCGGTCAATCATCATCTGCCTAGCCTTTTCCCAAGTAGGTATATTGGGGTCGGCTTCCAGTAGACCGGATGCAGCTGAATACCAGTATTTTACATGAAGCGACTGCCTATTTGATCTCCACAACCCAGTTAATACTAGGTATACGATACTCTCTGGTAAGACTGGATGTCAGAATTTCAGGTCACTATCTGTAACGACTACCAAAGATCTATATGGCAGCCGGGACTAACAGCTTAACGTGCTTTCCGAGGCACGGAGGAAACCCGGTATGTCCGGCGGTCACCCATCCACAGACCGACCTAGGCAAGGACAGCTTTACCTAAAGATCGACCCGAGTGGCAGTTCTGCGGTCATTGATCCACCTATATTTATTAAAGTTCTTAACTTTGAAATCCAAAAATAAGCCAGTTCATGTTTGTGATCTTTAACTATCATAATATCAGCCACTGTTGGATTACAGCTAACGTACACACACTAGCCGACAGAGGGCGCTGCCGATTATCTGAAGAAATTTGTAACGTAATAAGTAATATGAGCAAGATGACTACCTCACTGCCTTGTTGGTCGAGTGGCCGTAAACTTGGCTGCTGAGTATGAGCTCCTGGTTTCGATTCCCGGGACGGGCAAAGTGTAGCTACACTTTACCTGGCACAGTATAATACACAAAGCGGTCACAGTTTTTTTCCGAAGTCCCCAATTCTACGTCCCCCCCACTGCAAGAAACGACCAACAAACATTTTAATAAAGCACAATAACGATTGTACCTTTCACGTCTTGGTCAGCCAGTTATGACGTGAGGTGTCGATGTGACGTCACTGTTTTTAGAAGAATGTATTTCCAAGTCTTAACTGACGCGATGACGTAGCGTTGCTAGTGAGGTAGGGTAGGTGTGTTGGACTTAAAGTTTGGAATGCAAGAAGAATACCTAGTGGTTTGTTTGTCGCCTTTTACTGCCTTCACTCATGACTAAATCATCTAAGTGGGTCCATATTGGCTCACCTAAAGTTCTTTACCCGAAATTGTTCTTCCTAACGATTTGTAATCCGAATGATCACTCTTCCTAAAATTTTTCATCCTAAAGTTTTCTTTCATACTATTTGTAGTGCTACCGACGATGTTCATAACACTCATGTTTCCGAAAATTTTAATTCATAATATCATTAGTGTAAATAATACATTTGAACTCCTACTGTTTTTTATCCTAACGCTTTTATTCCTAAACATAATTACCATAATATTTTCACTCATACAACAGCTGTTTAGAATGATTAAAGGTCGTTTCACTGATTTTTGTCTTGAAATGAAATAAATGAATGAAATTCAAGTCAGAGTGTCGTCTTGGGGGCACTATGAAAAAAATACTTAGAAAAATTTCGCGACCAATTTCGAGGTAGCGCTCGCCGGCCGCTGCCGCGGCACCGCTCGCTTCGCTCGCTCGGCTCGCGCGTAGTTGGTCACAGTTCTAACCTAACCTAACCTATGGATATCTTTGCATAGTATATAAGGTCCCATTAAAATAGGTGGACAAATTTTAACACAGCGTTTAGTAAGCCAAACTAAAGACATCTAAACAAAAAAAAAACACTATATAAAGTGATTTTATTTTGACTTAAAATAATAAATTGCCGGCACTCTCGAACAAACTCATCCTATAAAAGTATTTTAATGTCTTTTTCTTATATATTTTTTTTACTATTGTCCTTATTTTAGCGGTCTGAATGATTTCTAAAATTTTGTCCACCTATTTTAATGGGACCTTTTATAATACTGATTATGAATAAAAAGTAATATAAACAAAAAAGATACGACTTTGAATAATAGTGTAAAAGATGGTTATGTTGAGAAAATATAGGAAAACAAATAATAGTGTATTAGATGTTTATTGCTACTGACATTATGAAGTTGAATGCTTCGGAATTAAAACATTAGAGACAGAGTAGTTAGGAATTGCGATTGTTAGGATGAAAAATGTTTTCGGATTTCCAATTATCGGAGTTGAAATTTTAGGTGAACTTTGGCGCACCCCATCTAAGTATACTGTTTTATTGTTTTGTCAAACACATCTTGTTTTAGACCGGAACGTCTCGTACTTATCTCAAATTTATCATTCGGAGTTACACTACAAAGGAAAAGTGTAGTAATTCAAAGAGGGCATTTCTAAATGCAAAGACAAAATAATCTATTCAGTTCCATTTAACTAAAACGAAGGCTCTTTATTCTACGCCCGTCGGGTCCGCGGATTTTTGTACTAGATGACGTGGCCTCGGCGCAAGGGCAAAGAAGGAACATGGGTTCGGTTTTTAGTCAGTAGAAGTCTGATACTCCCCTTCGCTCTGCCCAAGAGCGGAAGTCTCTCCATTGTTATTTAGCTAGCATAGTTGCAATATTAACTACACTACATCCCGCATATCCCTTGCTATCTAAACTCCGTCTACATACATCCCTATTGTTTGTCGACACAGAGGCAGACGACACGACAGCCCACAGACAAGCACTCTCCACGACAAACAAAGAGCCACTCTGAGCACGGGGCGAAATTTAGACTAGCCACAGACTCGGGTTAGCACCGGGTGATATTTTGTTCTTGTGAGGTGTCAGGTTTGAGATTAGAGTAGTTAGTTCCTAGATTAAAAGCATAACAAAAACACAACATTTATTTATTGTCAGGCTACTTTGGGCCATGGATATATTAAAGATTAATATACATAATTATGATAAATAATACAATCTGTGTTATTAAATAGAACCTTAAAATTAAAACTATAGGTATTAGTAACACTTCACTTGTTCACTATGAAGTGGCAAAGTGTGTAAAAGAAGGGAAAGGGTGTCGGGGCTGCGGGTTGTTCGAAAGAGATACCGCGGCCTCGACATAATGGGATAAGAAAGGACATGGGTGATTTTTAGTGAGTAAAAGTTTGACACTCCCTACCGCTCTCCCAGAGCGGGAGGAGTATTTGATGATTTCCCATTCTCAATAATTGCAGATCAATATCACGATGTAAATGTGATTTGCGATCGTAAATGATAATGATCTTATTGAAATACTAGCTTTTGCCAGAGGCTTCGCCCGCGTGAAAATGACGATTTTCCATACAAACTTTCATCCTCTATTTAACTCCCTTAGGGGTTGAATTTCGAAAAATCCTTCCTTATTCCTTGTCTACATTGTAAAGGGAACCTCAAGTTCTTCTAGCTCCAAGGGTTTGGGCTGGTCGTTGATGAGTCAGTCAGTCAGTCAGGATTTCTCTTTTTATTTATATAGATAGATAATAATTAAAATTCCACTGTTGGTCTCGACTGTCATTGCTGATCAATGATAGTATAGTTACAGGTTAGAAGCCCAAAACTCTGATAACTAGAGATGGATTACATAGAATGGTGGTGGTTTTGGAGATAGTCAGTCTCTCCATGTGGAATAGTGGTAAATAGTAGCCTCAAAACCCAACCCCAAGATATTTGGAAAAACGGTAAGTATAGCTAAGCTGTTTCGAATTCCAGGATTTAGAAATAACAACGAAAACCTTACCATATTTTTAAGACGCAATGCAGAAAGTACTAAATTATATTATGTATGTTGCAGACATTCGCATATTATCACCCTAATAATATAGAAATATTAAAACTTCACATGCAGAAATGCTCGTAAATAAGAGTAAATTGCATTTCTCGGTATTATGAGTATTATATTGTTTTTATGCAACTACTTACTTTCAGGTTATTACTTTGAAACCCTGTTTTCTGTTTTCAACTTTATTTTCTTTTAAGGCACACGATTTTACTCATTATTTTAAAAATACCGTTTCAGAATAGGTACGATTAAACATAAGATTCTCCTCGAAAAACTCCATAGTTTTTACCCGACTACGGCAAAGCCAAAGGAGGGTTATGATTTTGACTGGCTATGTATGTATGTATGTTTGTATGTGTGTATCTTTATCTGTTCCCTCATAGCTTCTAATCTACTTATCGGAACTCGACATATGAGGTATCGTTGGAACTGTCTTAATTTTCCGCTGAACATAGGCTACGTGACATGTCACAAAAAGCTATTGGTGCCCTCTAGCGGACGGAAGTACCTAAGGCTTAAAAAATAAAAATGGAGATAAATACGCCGTGTTTGGTATCATTTGAAAGGGCCTCACTTGTACATTTCTAAAATATTGCTCAAATTTAAAATCATGCCCTCTAGCGGACAAAAAGTCAAGAGTAAAAAAAATATTTAACACCAAAATAGTTTAAATAATAAAAAGTATAGTTATAGGTACCAACCTAAACACTTTAATACCGTGTGACTACGGCTTTTCTTTTTGTTCTATCCTGAAAATCTTGTTTCATACTTTTTCAGCGTCGTTTTTTTTTGTCGTAGTTGGGTTTTAGTTTTTTACTTTTAATTAGCATACTTATCATAACATTACGCCTGTATTTGCGCCAAGCAAAGGCGGAGGTGTACCTTATTGCAGATCCACAACTCGCCAGTTATATTTAAGCTATTGAGAAGTTACTGATGACAAAATCCAATAACACTTTGCCCGTCCCGGAAATTGAACCCAGGACTCAGTCGCGCTTGCGAACACCATGGCAGACCAACGACGTAAATCAGAATTGTGATCATCTTTGAAAGCAGTAGGGCAAACTGATTTAAATCTTCGCCTCATCCGATCAAAAATCCTTCGTCATTCTTTACCAAAATCCTGAAATTCTCGAACAAAAAACAAAAAGTACACAACTGACCTCGGAACTTAAATCAAGCTAAGTAAGTGGGTATTAATTAAGAGGGGCACATGATACTACTGGGGGTGGAACGTGACCAAGTGGCTAGGCAATACGGAGTCGGGTCGTGGAGAGACGCTCTTACTAAGCGGGATCTTGTGAAGAATGGATGTCGGATGTGTGCATGTTTGGGTTTTCGTAGAAGCCTGAAGCTGCAAAGTTTTCCTTCTGAGTGTCTGTGTGCGTTTTAAATAAAGCGAATAAGGAAAAATTTAACGAGGAAATGAGCAACGCGCACGCAGCCTGTAAAAAGCTGTATATAGTTTCGTAACATATAAAAACATTGATGTTATCCCAAAGGGTAAGGCAGGGGTAAGAGTAACGGGCTAGCTCGCCGTCCGGCCGTCGCTCGTCATGACGGCAACAGACCGTGTCGGCGGCGCGTACGTGTTCCACGCGCGCCTCAAAGAGATGTCAGCAAGGAGGGGCCCGCAAGGGCCGACGCCCGTCGGGGCTGTGGCTTGTCGAAAGGATAACGCGGCTCCGACACAAGGGCGAAGAAGGCACATGGGTTTGGTTTTTAGTCAGTAGAAGTCTGACACTCCCCTTCGCTCTGCCCAAGAGCGGGGGGGGGGGTTATTCGATGATTTTCCACCCTCCAAAAAAAAAAAAAAAAAGGGGTAAATCTAATTCCGTCGAGGCTGCGGGTTGAGAGAAGAGATACCACGGCCTCGACACAAACTCGTGTAAATATTTTTGACAGTTAACTCCAGTATAAACCGGCCAAATTATATGGTCATAAAATCTTGGGTTCGGCTTTCTACACAATAGTATTTCGATTTTAGTTGGCTTACAAAATCATTCATCATTCGTTCATAAACTCAAGAGTAATAATACCCAGTATTGGCTACTCTATGTTTCTGATGGAAAAACGCAAATGAAGTTATTTGAAAGTAAAATTATTCAAGGGTTAGTTACTCTGATATAACATGGTATTTGGTCGAATCCGCCCGTAGTAGTAGACAACACATAGCAAAAACTAGCACTAATGACGCGATGTTACAAAATGTCCCAAAATACTCCTACAAACAAGTTCATGCTAAATATTCACCAACTCATTACCCTTTAAAAGGTCTACAACGAAATGTCACGGATAATAATAATATAATAGCATTATAATCTGAGTGTCTACTAAGTAATGTTTAGATTATGTCGCTTCATAAACTGTCACAGTGACTGACAAAGACGCCCTCGGATTGCTAAAGATTTTGAGTTGTTATAAGTGGGTTATTGTGTCGGATATACAGGCTAAGTGGGGAGAATGGATTCTAATGCTATAATAGGATAATATAGTTAGTAACTTAAGTTAATTTAAATACATAGTAAGAGTACATGGCAAAACAAACCTCTGTAGTAATAGTCCGGTCAATAAAGACATTTGAAATAACAATAATTCCCACAGAGCCAAATATTGGTGGAGAGCTGGGGTATATCATTACAAACAAAGCCTTAAAAATCCCCATAGATCCTATGTGTGCTACAAAAGTTATTCGGGGTCAAAGGTCAAAATTTGAGGATTTTTGAATTTTTCTCGACAACGGTAAGTTTTATCAAAAAAAAATCTCAGCCCAAAGTTGTAGATCATAAAACTTTCTACAAAAATGTTCTACATTATTATTTTCTAAGAGTTACCATTCCTGAGATATCGCGATTCTAACAGTCACATTATTCTTCACTACATAGTATAAAATAAAGTCGCTTTCTCTGTCCCTATGTCCCTTTGTATACTTAAATCTTTAAAACTACGCAACGGATTTTGATGCGGTTTTTTTAAATAGATAGAGTGATTCAAGAGGAAGGTTTATATGTATAATAACATCCATTTGCACCCGTGCGAAGCCGGGGCGGGTCGCTAGTTACGTATAAAAGCGAAAGGTAACTCACTCCTCACGGGATCTCGAAAACCGCTGGACGCATAAAGATGATTTTTGGACAGGAGGTAGTTTATAGTTAGTAAACGTCCGCTAAGAACGGATTTTGCGACGGCCGTATTAGGGTGATCTTAGGGCCCTCGCAAGTTTGTATGAAAGTCCTTCATTTTTTGTGCTACAATCTTGATTTTTGGCAGAGACGTGGTATATAGTCAGTAGACGTCTGCTATGCATTAATTTTCTGACAGGGCTGGATTAGGGTGGTCTATGAGCTTTTGCAAGTTCTGATTCATACAAACTTGCGTGGGCCCTTAGACCACCCTAATCCGGCCCTATCGCAAAATCCGTTCTTAGCGGACGTCTACTAACTATAAACTACCTCCTTGCCAAAAATCATATTTATACGTCCAGCGGTTTTCGAGATTTCGTGAGGAGTGAGTTACCTTTTGCTTTTATATAAAGGCTCTTAGAATCGCGATATCGCAGGAATGGTAACTCTTAGAAAATAACAATGAAAGGAATTTTTGTAGAGAATTCTAAGATCTACAACTTTGGGTTGAGGTTTTTTTTGATAAAACTTACCGTTTTCGAGAAAAAATTTTGACCTTTGACCCCGAATAACTTTTGTAGCACACATAGGATTGATGGGGATTTTTAAGCCTTTGTTTGTAATGGTATACCCCAGCTCTCCACCAATATTTGGCTCTGTGGGAATTATTGTTATTTGACCACTACTTTTATGTCTAAATTGACCGGACTATAACTAGAATCTTTTGTAGCCTATGGACTCTAAAATTAAACCCAAAATATTTTATTTCACATAGCGGTGAGTTTTATGTAGATTTCAGACAATTTGGGTACCTAGTTATAAAAGGTTAACATCACAACCTTTTTTTGCAAAATAAAACCGAACTCCAAAAAACACTAATTGAAAAAAAAACTTTCTTCCTTCTCTCAAATCATAAAAAATGAACCATCTCCCTTCGCTTTCGAAACTATTTTCCTTATCGTTCGTAATCAAGTCTGTCAGATGCAACACCTGAAATCTGAATATTTTGTCTTGAAGACTAAGTTAGCTTTATAAACACGTGCCAAGATAATAGCTAAGTCTAGCTAAGTAAATTAATTAAGTAAAGAATGAGATAATTAACTGTTAGTATCAAAATTCCCTTATCTACCCGCACGTGGGAAGGCCGTTCACTTTGCATTACAATGTTTGGTGTATTCCCGTTGACCCCACCAGCCGTAGCCCCACTGGTGGGGTCAGTGGGAATTGATAAAATAACTTTAAGGCGGGGTTGCAGTAATTTTAAGATTTTTGAACCTATAAAAATCGAACTAAATACGAGTTTTTTAATAAATAAAAATCATTACATAAAAATTGAACATACTCTCTAGTAAATCGTAAAGATAGAAACGCGATTTAGAATGATCGGCTCGATACTTTTTTTATCAAACATGACTCTAAATCACAATTTCAAACGTGTACTGCTAAGACATTTCATCATGAATTTATATGAAAGTTATATCAGTAGATAGAACTTTTTATTCTGAAGTAAATGGTGAAAACAGATTGTATAATTTCTTTATAGTTTTTCTCCAAGAAGCAAAAAACAGTCAAAATTTAGGCATTATATCGCTCGCGCGGCAGGGCGGGGGGCGAGGTCGTGCGTACATAAAAACAAAGTACTGCAACCTCGCCTTAAGTTACCTACAGTTAAGATTAACAAGAATTTTTGGACCTGTCTGGATGTCAAAATCATTATCTTCCTACATAACGTATCATCACTCCTGTAATCATTTATTTCCATTTATTTACAAACTTTTGTTTAACTTACTTTTTTCTATTTTCCCATCTCGGTCGCATTGTGAGATGTGCTGGGGCGGACGCTGCAGATGCTGAACGGCGCTGATACAATAACTTCATTGGTGTTTGACCCATTTGGCCATGGGATCCGAGTGCCCACTTAATATTTCAGGAAATTGCCAAGCGGTTGGTCGACTCTTCACGTGACTGGCCAATTTTTTTGGCAAAGAATCAGCATTGCTATCCAAGTGAGGATGCTGCCAGCCTTCTGGGCACTTTTCCTGTTGTCAGCGGTGCGGACGAATATTTTGACGCCCTGTAATTCTTTCCTTTATGATACCTGTATATATTTTATTATAATTTTATTTCTGTAAATTGTAGGTAAATATCCAAACATTGTTTTTCCTTAAAATAAAAACTTACTATTTTGTATGTTCATTTGAACGACGTTGAAAGTTTGATTAAAAAAATCCTTTCATCCGTTTAGGAGTTATGAGGGAACAAAGAAACGGACATACATACACGTCAAACACATAACCCTCCTTTTGGGCTTCGCCGCAGTCGGGTAATAATACTAGAAGCTTGTTTCACATAATTCTTTGTAGATTATGAAATTAAAAACTATTTTATTAGGCCCATTGCAAACTTTTACTTATTTCTAAAAACTACTTCTTTGACACGAATACCAGACTATAATATACCAGGTATATAGTGTATAATTATACAGTATATCACGTACTTACCTATTTGTAATGAAAAATTGTTTGTATAAATCATAAAATAACACTTTGAAAATAAAAAAAAACAAATGCAAAACAAAATCGAACCCGGAAGAATATTTCAACAAAAATCATCTTGAGATTATATCAACCAAACATCTTGAGATTTCCCAAAGTGTCTTCTCTCACTTACAAAAAAGAGTCCCTCTTTAAGTGTCGATGGAAATCAATTTTGAAATGACGTAAACCGTTCTATCCTTCAACCTAGTCGACGGGTGAATGCGAAGCGATACTGGAGCGATGCAATGAAAATAGAATTTATACAAAACAGTTAAATATTGCTCTTAAAACATCTACATTGTAAAACGCAAAAGTTGAACTAAACAAAACGCCAAAAAACCTACAAATTTACTTAATTATGAGGAAGAACATAAAAAAAATGTACATTTTAGGAAAAGACAATATTCGTTTAGACAGGTACAGTTACCGTGTTATCTGTGAACTGGGGGTCTACATACTCTCTAAGCATGCAACCCGTAGTTTCAGCCGAAGTACTGGCAACTACATACATACTATATTAGTTTGAGACGAACTAAGAATTAATGTGGACTCGATTTGATATGAATTGAATGCGAATATGTGACATATTTTTTTGTGGTTGTAAAATCATCAAATACCCCCCCCCCCCTCGCTCTTGGGCAGGGCGGAAGGGAGTGTCAGACTTTTACTGACTAAAAACCAACCCATGTTCCTTCTTCGCCCTTGTGCCGAGGCCGCGTTATCCCTTGCGATAATTCGCAGCCCCGACAGGCATATAGGCAGGTGACATTTGGTGATCATTTCTATACTCTGACCATGACTGAGCTTCTACTGTATACAAATACCTGATCCATTTATGTTTAAGGTGAGCACTTTTAATATTGATGATGATAACATAACATCACGCCTGTGATCCCCATACGGTTAGGCAGAGGCGTACGTAAATATAGATGAAACTTGATTTCTTACATACATTTTGATGCAGAGCTACGCTACGTCTTAAATCATATAATATTATAGCTTTAGCTACACCACGGGACAGTGCCGCGTTTCTTTTAGGGATGACAGATAAGATCGAGGGGCACTCTCCAACGAAACGACTCGGACTATCAATCGTTGCATCGTCACTTACCACAGAACCGTCTTAGTTATAAATGATTCCTGTCTCGACCCCTTTTGGGGATGATATTTTTCTCGATCATTTTGCAGTTCGTTTATGAAAAACTAGCTGACCTGTGCAACTTCGTCTGCGTCACATAAGATAGAGAAATGGTTAGATAGATTGAGTAGTACAATTCTAAAGGAGATTAATCTTTTAAGGATTCCGTACCTCAAAAGGAAAAAAACGGAACCGACAAACAGACAGACCACTCGTGTGTCTGTCTGTCTGTTTGTCCGACAATTCCCCCCACCTTATCTCCGAAACTACTGAGCCTAAAATTCTGAAAAAAATACAGAAATTAGTTCAACACGTATATATTACAGGAAAACCTATTAGAAGTCATAATACGGAACCCTTCATGTGCAATTCCGACTTGCGCTTGGCCAGTTTTTTTATTTTACCCACGAATCACTTGAGAAATCGCACCTGACTCGAACCCAGTAACCTCATACTCAGCAGTTGCGGTTGCGGCCAACAACGAGGATATAATTAAAGTGTAATATATTAGCTATTTATTCACCAAGGGGAGTAATCTGTACTTACCCTCGAGTGAAATATGCTGCTTTATACTACACTTAGCTTGTTTTTCACTTTTTTACTGCATACATTAAATTGTTTGATTGCAAACGTCATCAAGACTTAAAAAAAAAAAAACAAAATGCGTTAGTAATGAACGCATTACTACCCTGATTTTCAGGGCAGTAATGAACAGCTTTCAAGCCTTTTAATGGGGTAGTATTGGTACACTTACTAAGCAAGTGTAGTATAAAATATATTAACCATTGATATAAAAACTAAAGATGAACTGATGATGGTGTAATTTATCTATAATATGTATGTATTTAGAAATATATAAGTATGTTTATCAGTTGTCTAGTACCCTTATCACAAGCTCTGCTTAGCTGATAGTTGTGGAATATTATTATTATTATTAGATACGGTCGTCCGGACATTTTGCTCGATGCGTACCCCATACATAGAAACACTAACACCATCTATAAGAACTAAGAAGATAGCCGATCGTGAACTAGTTCACTTCGGTAAACTTCGGTTTAGTCAAGACCTATTTGGGACCAAGTTCGAGGCGTCATTTTATCATGCGGTCCGCCCAGTCCTTACGCAGTAATATATAAGTCAATGATATAAACGAAGAGATATAAATTGTATTTTGTGTTTTGAATATACGTAATTGAGGGTATTTTTTAAATTTTCTCAATGGATCATAATATTCACATAAGTTATAACATACACTTCGATAATACATTACATTACATTTTTTTCGTAACAATTCACAACAAGAATTCACATTCGTCCTTATCATTTCGACCGAAAGACGTCCACTGCTGTACATATGCCTCCCCAAGTGTCGCCACATTGACTGGTCCCGTAATTCTCTTTGTTCCAAGGTAAACTCCAATCAGCTCTGTCATAGCGACTGACAGACAAAAGGATTAAACAGCTATCACATAACCTGACCTTTAGAGCTTACCCAAATATTAGGTACTAACCCAACCTACCTATTCCCTAGGATCAAATACTTAGACTAATCTTAGACTGATTGCAATTTGATTTGATACATTAATACTATTATTTACCTACAATTTCGTATGTAATTAATTTAATAGTAATAAAATTTTTCCTGGAGGTCTAGAAGCTTTACTTCATTACTAATATTATAATTGTAAAAGTTTGAATGTATGGACGGATTTTTATTACCTACTCAATTACGCTAGAACGGCTGAATAAATCTGGATGTGTCCACATGAACAAATTTCAAGCAACAGCTTTAAATGGTAGCCTTAAATGTTTAAACGTTGTTTGCGCAAATGTTTTAAGGCAAATGGCTTCTTTTTAATTAACAACATACAATCATTAGATAAACTGTTTTAACAACTTTTCTTTGCTTTGGAACTTAGTGAAAATGAGGTTTCTCTAGTTATCTCAGGTAATTGTTCTAAAGAAGCGGTATTCTAGACGTTTATAAATATCTTTCATCTTTTACTGAAGAAACAGGACTAACGGCCAGTAACACGAGCTAGGTTTCAGTTCTCCAAGCGTTTCCAGTTAAAATTAGTTGCCCACCTAGTTATGAACTCCTGGTACGTAGGATGATAATTAAAACGCTGGGAAGAAAGTCTTTGCTGTTTCGTTATTATGTTGCTGTGTATAAAATAATTAAAAACCTTCATAAATTATTTTCAAAGGCACGACCTCATTAATTAAGCAAGTAAAATCTAGTTAACCGATGAGAAAAGTAACAATCATAATTGAATTGGCACAATCCGTAACTATTATCTTACGACGTACACTTTCCTTTTTTTGGGTTGTGTGAAATCATCAAATAACAATAATCCCACTCTTGGGCAGAGCGAAAGGGAGTGTCAGACTTCTACTGCCTAAAAACCACCCGTGTTCCTTCTGAGCCCTATATGTCGAGGCCGCGGTAACTTGTGAAAAATCCACAGCCCCGACGGGTGTCGGCCCTTGCAACCCGGGAATCAAACCACAAGACCAAATGAGGCAGTCAAATAGGCTTCATCAACATCCACAGCCCGACATCGCCCACTGCTGGGTATAGGCCTGTCTTTGCTTGTACCTAGCTCAACGCTCTTGTTACAAGCTCTTGTTACAAGCATACATAGATATACACGTCATCCACAGTCAATACACCAATTGAACAATGTCAATATATCGACATTCATGTTCGCAAGCAGCTTAGTTCTGGGTGTCCTGAAGCTCTCGTTTATCATAGGATTAAGGACTTGTAAACGAAGTTCAATGAAGCCAAATGCAACTCAGTTGGGAGTACACTGAAAAGGTGATTCAAGCTATACACACATGAAAGATTTTGATGATGTCAGATGTGTGAAAGATGATGTGGCTAAAAGGAGGTAACGGCTGAGATGATGGGTCATAGATGTGTAAGAATAATACACGTTGCGTGGACCCCAAATTAATTTGGTGTAAGGCCTCAGCCTCGAATTTTGCGGGCAGCGCGGCGGCGGCGGCGCGGGAGCGGCAGGATCTTATGCGTATAATCAAATGGACCAGTTCTCGGAAAACAGCGGCGCGGGAGCGGGCAACGAGCGGTGCACTCCATACAAGTCGCGCCGCCGCCGCCGCCGCCCCGCTGCCCGCAAAATTCGAGGCTGAGGCCTAAGGGTGAGAGTATAATAATGCTGATATCCTGAGGTTTTGGAGGATGGGGCATAACCTTCGAGGTAGACATAGTTGATGATGATAGGAACAGTGTTATTCACAAACCTTTCAAAGTTCACTAACTGTTTCATGTAACGACTGGTTTTTCCCAAATATTTTACTAAAATGTAAATCTCGTATAATTCATAGCCCTTCCACATCTATCAAAAGTAAAAATCTTAATCCAAACTAATATTATAAATGCATAAATGACTTTGTGTGTCACTCCTCCTTCATGGTTAAATGGATTTAGATGAAATTATACGAGATGCGGTCCAGACTGAAGCGAAACCACTGACCAAAGCTAGTTATGCCAGTAAATCCTCCACTTTTTCCAAAAGCCACATTTTTATGAGCGCACATATAAAAAGCCCACTTTACTGGCCACTTCCCTTCCATCGTGGCGTGATGATAAATCTGTAGTTTGGCCGGAAGTGACGCTGACTCGTTTCCCGTGCGTGACCGATGTGATCGCTAAAATACCCTTGTGTTGTAGTGTCATAAGATTTCTGGCGATTTGGGTCACTGAAGCTTTATTAGCACTTTTGACCCCGACGTTTTTGAGATGTCGGAAACGTTTTTGTTTGCAAAAGATAAAGGTTTTAAGTGAAGTTTATGCTCAAAGATGATTCTGACTTACACAATAATGAGTTTTGAATGTATGATAAGTGTATGCCAAATGATTTTCGAAATGAAGTTTATGCCATCCACTGCTATTCAAAATAAAATTCGGACACAAAAAGTTCTGCTATAAAAGGTAGACCCAAATTCCTGATAGAAAGACTTAATAACACTTTACCTGAACTGGGAATGAAGGCCGACAATAAACCCAAAGCTTACGACCACTTAATCAACGAGTCACTGGATAAATAATTTAGTAGTTGTTTCCACCATGATCAGCAGGCTCGTGAAACTTTGGGAAGTCTTCTTTTCTATAAGACTCAATTTTCGCCCTAAATCTCAAAACTCCGTTATTTTCGACATGGCCTTTCACAGGCCTATGGAAGCTGACTTATGCTTAACCGGGCGATCCTGTGGGTGTCATGAGAGCTCCAGCCAGGGCGTAAAAACTTATAAAGTAGGTAAGTAACAGTAAGCTGAGGGCTTACGGA
Source organism: Diarsia mendica (assembly GCA_949316265.1). Taxonomy (NCBI): domain Eukaryota; kingdom Metazoa; phylum Arthropoda; class Insecta; order Lepidoptera; family Noctuidae; genus Diarsia; species Diarsia mendica. Next base: position 6,081,290 of record OX438899.1, on the reverse strand, counting down.
TTTTAATGCAGATTTCAGCAATAGATAGAGGGATTCAAAAGGCAGGTTTATATGTATGTACATACATACCTACATAGCCGCTAGTTAAATATAAAAGCCAATTAGGCTTGATTGATAGACATTAAGTATGATCTCCAAGATCTCGAGGATTTTCCTGGAACGGCCGCAAGATATAAAAGTCGTCCCCTCAATCAAGATAAGATGAGATTCGTTTTACGGAAAAGCCATTTCATCCAAACAGTTTTTGTGGTACTGTGCCTATAACAATCGTTGCGATACAGCGGCCAAAAACTATGGTCTGGAAATTTCAACTGATATTTGATAGCTGTTTCACCACTAACTGTTTTATTTCAACAAGGATTTTCAACACTATTGATATAGTACGTTTTGATATAAGTTTAAGGGAGGACTTTGTTATTGCATTCGAGGCAAAATTCGCAACCGAGCCAATTAAAGGCAAGATTGTTATGGCGCCGAGAACAGCAGTAAGAGATGTCCACGTTAGTTTCAAACGACGTTATCAAAGAAATAAAACGAAAATAATTTCTAGCATTAATTATAAAATAATTATGAGGCTTTGATTACTATTATCTGTGGTTTTTTCCGCCCTTGTGTTACATGAAAATAATCTACGTATGTGACATACATTGCATGTTGAACCCTAATAGCAGTGCTATAAGAGCCAGTTCTCGAGGAAAAACAATTAACATTTTGTTTTGGTGGGTTGTGTGAGACAAATAAATACTTTCTTTCTAAAAAGCAACCAGAAATCGTGTAATATTTACAATACCCAAGACGAATTCTCGAATCATCTCATTGCTAACTCACAAGAGACAGTCACATATATTTGTACTATGAGGTCTCCCGACATTACTTAAACAAACATTCTATCTCTAACAAAAGACTCGGATGCCTCAGGCGGTCCAGTTATGCCAGACCCTGAGGAATTTCATTATGACTACGATGAATGTTTTGTTTTCAAGAATTCTATTACCATTAATGCCTGGGCTTGCTAAATTAATTATAAATAGTCCGAGATAAAAAGAACTCCAGAGGAAAAACAGGAAGTAGCTAAAAGTAAAAAGGTCTTTTGAACAAAAACATAAAAACTTTATTATGACACCATTCAATACCCAAGTAGCAAAAGCTTCTATAACCAAGGCGTTTAATCACCAAAGAGTGATATAGTAGGCCTATAATGGTAACCATTATAACTGCTTGTACTATAAGGACTTTCAATAGATCATTTTGGTTCTATAACATTAACATTAAAGAGTATTTAAAGTCTATAATTTAGTTCTTAGAACGCTTACAGGACCATACAAGAGAATTTTTAATTAATTCACTAATAATAGCTCTAGTTCACTTTACCTTATAATTTTACATGTTATCATTTTTGGAACGGAGTTCCTTAGCGCATGTTAGAGTTCTGATTTGTTTGCGGGCTGATGGGCTAGTCACCACTCACCTTCGATTTGCCGACGATATAGTGGTCATGGCTGAGACCATGGAGGACCTCAGTACAATGCTCGATGGCCTCAGTAGAGCTTCTGAAAGAGTGGGTCTAAAAATGAACATGGACAAAACCAAGGTCATGTTGAATGCCCATGCGACACCCACTCCCATAAAGATCGGAGACTCTACACTCGAAGTTGTAGACGATTATGTCTACCTGGGACAAACAGTCCAGTTAGGTAGGTCCAACTTTGAGAAAGAGGTCAATCGTCGAATCCGACTCGGCTGGGCAGCGTTTGGGAAGCTGAGGAGTATCTTCTCGTCCAACTTACCCCAGTGTCTCAAGACGAAAGTCTATGACCAGTGTGTGTTGCCAGTGATTACATCGCCGTCCCCGGAGAATAAAATGGTAATTGCAAAAACACTACTTTTCAGGAAAAATAAAAAACCAATTTTTGACTATAACCGGGCAAGCAATAGACATAGAGAGATCAAAAAAAGCTCAATGGTAGCTAATTTTTTATCCATTTATAATGTTTTGTAAGAGTTTTACTTAGGTTAGCCGAACTGAAGATATTTAATATTAAAAAAGATACTAAAATTTGACTGCAATCTTAATTTATTAATATACACTTATCATTTTATTCTCGTTAATTTCTAGAGACTATGAATATTGCTTTATTGTTTTACAATAATATTCCACGAATAATAGAAGCCAATTATACGGAAAACAAAATCATTTACCATTTTATTCTGGTTAGTATTGAATATGCAATATACGTTAATAGAACCTTGAACATTTATTCTAGGGTATTTAATAAAACAATGTTAAAGTAACCAGCTGTGACTTTATTGAAAATGAACACAATAAACATTAAAAATAATTAGTCTTCCTGATCTTCGTCGTAATCATCATGTAAATGGTCTTCAGAACTATTGATAAAAGTGAGAGAATTGTAAAAGCCATGATAGTACGTCGGAATTGCTTCTGTCCTACAAATACTCATAAGGTCGGCGTGTAAAGCCTTGCTTAGTGGTAAAGGTCTGTTGTAAGCAAGTTTCAATTGGGGGTCAGTAATAGAGACTGAAGTATTGTTTGCTGTTTGCCTGGAGCCTCGCTTGCTTCTTGGTGTGATTTTTTAAAGCGGTTCGACATTCAACTCGGAATAATTGGCATCAAAATCATATTTAAAACGTAGAATTGATGGCTGTGAATGCGAGACGCTTACTTCCATTACTTTAGACCATGATATTTTATTGAGGCCTCCACAACCGTCAGAGTAAAATGAAATGTTTTTTATACCTCTTTCCGCTTCACCTAAAAGAAATTGCCACAAACAGCTACCGATTTCTATTGCTCCTCCTTTTCAATTGCATAGTGCCAAACATAGCAGTAACCTTTAAGTCGAGTACTATCAAATACAGTAAAGTCCTACCTGCGATTGTGGAATGTTCGACACCTTCTCTAAATCAAATATGGCTATAGTTGTATGTGTATGTGGATCAACGGATTGTTTTTCTTCTTTTTTTATTTCTCGTACTCGTTCTTTCTTCTTTTGGTGTTGATCATATTTCTCTCGCAATGATTCTTGTCGAACGGGATCAGCTTGTCGGTAAAGAGTGCATACAAGTAGCGCATTGGTCTTTGTTGGGTTTGTAAAATGAAAAATTAAACTTAGTGTTATAGATGGTCTCATATTGGCGTTTAGAAACCATCGGGCAGTCACAGTTTCCCGATTGAAACCAGGTTTGGTACAGACGGTACATTTTAGGAATATTTAGAAGTTCTGAGAGATATTGTCTGGCTGAATCTTTACGTGTGTAATGGGACTCTAATGTAGGAAATAATTGAATATGCTATATGATATTTTGTTCTGATTCAATAGACATTTTACGTGGTCTATTAGCATGGTGGCTTCTGTTATCAATTAAGCCTTCGCCAGATTTGGTCTTTTCCAACGCTGTTTATACTGTTTGGTGTGATATACTTAAAGTATTGATGAAAAATGTTTTAAATAATAATAATAATAAATTGTTTATTTCTCACCACAATATACAGTATTCAGAACAACAGTTTTGAGACAGAAACATTATATATAGTTTAAGACATATATTGTGGGAGACTGGTGCCTAAGCTAGGCTCATAGCCTGTGTTTCAGGACACCAGGTTCCCACCCATTATCGTTGACAATACCTCAAACTTATACTCTAGCGCTGACAAGTGCAGTAAGGAACAAAGTAAAGAACTGTTAGTAATTCATGTAGTATGTGTTATGTATCTATGTTTGTGCGTGTGTTTGGCATGTGTGTCTCACTGTGTATGTGTATTGTGTTTGTGTATGATGTTAGTTATGTTTGTGTGTGTGCGTTTAAGTGTGGTATGTGTGTGAGTATGGTAAATATGTTTTGGTTTGGGGAATAATTAGACGAAAATATGCTTATGAATTATTAGTAATAGTTTGTTCAGTGTCGTCATAATTTAACTTTAATAACCATTCAATTAGCTTCTTTTTGCAAGTCAAATGAGTAAGATTAAATATATGTAATAGCTTATTGGTCCGATTGTACAAATGTCCGCCCAGATAACAAAAGAAACGCCTAGCAAAAGTTGTTTTATAACGTTGACGCTGCACAGGATCAAAGCGTCTCTTACCACTGGCCTTGGATGGATCATATACCAACAGTTTGTGTTGTTTAAGCAAGATATGTAGAATGAATAGTTGGCGCACTGTTAGGACTTTACACTCCTTGTACAACTGTTCAGTCGGGTACCGATATGGTCGGAAGAACGACACTTTCAGGATGGCTCTTTGTGTTCTTTCTAGTTCTAACAGAGTAGTTTTCGGAGCGCCACCCCAAGAAGTGATGCAGTAGGTTATAATTGACTGAGCCAGAGCATAGTACACCGATTTTAGGGTATCTTTGTCGACTACGCATCTTAGTGTTTTAAAAACGAATATTAGTTTACGCAATCTATTACTAAGTGTGTTTATATGCTCTTGGAACCTGAGGTTATTATCAATGATCACTCCTAGGTACCTCACTTTGTCAGTCCTTGAGAGTGGTATACAAGTGCAGTTACGGGATCGTGGTTCTGGGCAAGAGTGAGAGACAATGGCATGTGGTAGTGACATGTTCGATGCGTTGTTTTTTAAGCTAAATGTCATGTAGCATGTTTTTGCAATATTTAAAGACAAAAGATTACTCTGTAACCAGTTTGATACAATATTGAACCCCAGTTGTGCTTGCTCGTAAACATCCTGCCATGAAACTCCTGAGAACAAGAGGACCGTGTCATCCGCAAAACTAATAATTTTACCTTTGGGAAGAGAGAGCGTGCCCAGGTCATTCATATAAATGAGGAATAAGGTGGGACCAAGTACACTTCCCTGGGGCGTTCCGTAGTTAAGGGTTTCTTCCTCACTGATAAACTTTTCTATTTTCACTCTCTGTGTACGCTCACTCAGATAATCCTTAAGTAAATCCAGCGAAATTCCTCTTATACCCAAACTCTCCATCTTACGTACAAGAATTGGGACAGAAACCGTGTCGAAAGCCTTTGCTAGATCCAAAAATATCCCCAGAACCTTCTCCCCACCATCCATTTTTGTGACAATATGGTCCGTCAGGTCATGAACGGCATCGGAGGTAGATTTGCCTGTACGAAAGCCATACTGTGTAGGTACGATCAGATTGTTCTTTTCAAGATAATTTACAAGTCTGACGTTCATGACCCGTTCTAGGATTTTAGAAAAAGCAGTAAGAACAGCTATAGGTCTGTAATTTTCAACACGGTCTTTGTCCCCACTCTTGTAGACCGGATGAATTATGGCCTTTTTAAAGACATTGGGGAATTTTCCCGAGGAAAGAGCAAGATTACATACATAGGTCAGTGGTGGTACAATGACAATTTCATGTTTTTTTAAGAGCTCACTACCTATACCATCCCAACCCGCAGCACAGTTACTACGGAGGGATTTTAATATCCTGGCTACCTCATCCTCGTCTGTTGGTAGCATTACCATAGACTGAGATGGGGCAACAAAGTTAGACCGTTGCGGAGTTGAGGGTGCACATTTAATATTTTTGGCCAGCTTTTCACCTATTTTTGCAAAGTAATCGTTAACATAATTTACGGAAAGTTGTGGTGTTTTTGACGAAGCTAATAAATGTGAAGACGTGTTTTCTTTTTTTGATAACCTGCCTGAGATGCTATTTATCGCTTTCCATATATATTTAGGGTTTTTACCAGCATTTCTAACTTCGTTTTTTTCAAATTCTGTTTTAATGTTTTTTAATAATTTATTACAATAGTTTCTGTATCGCGTGAAGGTAAGCCTCAAAATGTCGTTATCAGGTGCCTGTTTAAATTGTCTATGCAATCTGTCTCGATGTCGGACACATCGTAGTAACCCAGGCGTAATCCACGGTTTTAATATTTGTTTGCGATTTGGCCGTTTAACTACTTTAGAGTGAAGGTTGATCACGTCCCTAATTAATCGAGTCAAAGTTTCAGCTGCCTCATGTGAATCCCGCGATTTATAAACGTCACTAAAATCTAATATTTTTATGTCAGCGTCTAGTTGAACGTAATTAATTCGGGTAGAATATGAATTCACAATTTCCCTACGCAAGCGTTTCGATAAAAATAACATAACTGTATCGTGGTCAGTTAGCGCTGAGTGTGCCACTACTGTTGAAGCTGGTAGACGTGTTTTCAGTATAATGTGATCTAGGCATGCATTTTGTCGCGTAGGTATTGTATGTGCAGGTAGTAAACCATATGTGGCCAGCAAGTTTAAATACGTGTATTTGATAGAATCACGGTACTGCTCATTAATATTTATATTGATATCGCCTGCAATAATGATATTGTTATAACGAGCTAGACCGTTTAATGTATCGTTAAGCGAGTTGAGAAAAATTGTTGTATCTTTATGACCTGGAGGACGATAAAGTGCTAAGAGTACAGTATTTGCATCAATTTTTACCTTGAGACAGTTAGCATCCAAGAATGGTGGCTCTTCCACAACGCACTGTAATTGATTATGAACGTAGACTACTACACCTTCATTTTGCGTACAATTATTACTAGTTTGGTAATGGTTGTAGTTCGACAATTCCGGAATTCTTTGTGCGTTAGGGAGCCAACACTCGGTCAATACGATAATGTCCCAGTCAACCTTCGTCCTAGCTAGTGTGGTCATAAAGCCTGTTATATTTTTATTAATACTTCTTATATTTTGATTAATAATTTTAAATGATTGCTTGAGTATGACTTTTGGTGGAATACAATTTTCTAGTTCACAAGTCGAAGAATCCGACACAGAGACGGCATCTATATTATTGAAATTTTGCTGAGTGTTATCGAATTTTATTTAAAGTTTTCCCAGATTGACATTTCTATGAGGTGCGCTAATTCTTGAGAGTAATGACTCACACTGGTATAGCCGCTATGAGACATTAGTTGGCATTGATTTAATAGGTTTGATCCCCTATTTGGTTTGTTCGTGATAATGATGTGAGGTGTAGGCAATAGAGTTTTATGTGTAGTGTTTGTATTGTGTAGTGTAATTATAGGTGTTGTTAGTGACATACTAAGATGTACGGGGTAATATAAATATGACAGATTATTGTTAGGTTTAGAGTTATGCTCTTTTATAATACAATTTAGAAGAAACGTAAATAGGGTTTGAACAAAAAAAATATCATGCAACGGTAAACACATATCTAGTCAATTTTTCCTACGGAGTTTCACGAGATCCTCTTCTGACTTAATAAGTCTGCTGGGCATGCCGTCTTGCTCGCGTATATATACCTTGCCATTAGCAATCCAGCATTGGTGATATTTAGATTCCTTCGTTATTTCTCGTGCAAGGTAGTGCAAACGTCTGGTCATAGTTGTCAGGACTTCATTGACATATATGGGCAACTTAGGACCGGTATCTCCTAGATGGGTGGCAGTGGCGGTACTCCCATAGAAGCAGAAAAGCACAGCTTGCCAAAACAACGAATTAAAAAAAAAACGGTCAATACAAAAACAAAATTAATATTATAATCATTATCATCAAACTGCATGCCACGCGAAAAACGGAACGTATTGATGCGACGTTGTCAGGTTTACGTACTCAATAAACCAGAAAATACATTCGCGCGCAACTCGCACTGCGACGTTGCCAAACTTCTTCTAATATGTCTCCCGACTCCCGACCTCAGCCGATTGATCAAACAGATCGATCGGGCATGATCGGGCTCGACTAGCCCTTTCTCTGTCACACCATCCGATTTCGAACTGCTTTTCTGACCTCTCTATCCTACGAACATAATTTAGAGTTGTTTGTTTACATACTTTTTGCCGGGTTTACGACAAAATGTATAGGATTTCCAACAATTTCCAAGCATGCTTTGAACGTTTGAGTTTAAAGATTGCGATTGCGAGAGAATGTGAATGAGTGTGTGAATGCAAGTTCGCGACGCGATTGAACTTGTTTGAAGGGAATTTCGATTTACCTAGTTCAAATTTGTCTTGAGCGTTGATGGTTGATGATGCAATAATATTCTATTGTGATTTGATTTTTCCGTTTCTTGTTAGAATTTAACTATGTTTTGTGATTAGTTTTTGATTGAAGTTAGTTGATTAATACGAAAATGAATTCGAAAACGCAAACAATAGTTCCTTGTGATTAGTTGTGATGGATTAAAGTGTGTGAAAGCGTTACTGGGCAAGGTAAATACTTTAAATTTTACAGATAAATATAATCTCTTTTGTTCACCTAAACCTACTCCTGATTTGAATATTTCTCAGAAAGTTAAAAGAAATACTAGGTACTAATCGATCAGCATACAATGTACAATGGGTTGTGGGCTGCTATCATAAAAACAATTTTTTCTGTTGGCCTTGTACCTATATTTTTTTCGAATGAAAAGAATGCTTGGAGTTTATCAGGTTACGATGATTTAAATAACTTCTCTGGTGCCATGAAAATACATCAAAATTCTCATAAACATTTGAATGCTGTTATTTCATTTTGTAGTTTTGGTAAAACACGAATTGAAACAGCTTTAACTCGATAGTTACAATAAGTGTCGAGCGAGATTATGTATCTGTAAATCTATCTAGTAATAATTGCCTTCAGTGTGTTTTGTTGTTTGTCATCTGTCCATGGTAAAGAAGCGAAGAATAAAGAGTAATGGCTGTATACATTGTGAGTAATAACATTTTTTTTTCAGCTTTATGTAAGTAAGTAGTTAGAAACTAATTTATTATTTTGTGTGCCATCTAGCGGTTTGCCCAAAGCGACTGTATACGAGCGAAATACGTATTGACTCAAATAGTTCAGTTGTTGCGTTTATGTCAATAGATGGCTCTTGTTAATATATTATTTTACATGATACTGACAACTTGATTTATTGAAATAGTTGTAAAATTTCTGACAGGATATAAAATACGAAAAGTGTTAGTCATAATTAAATATTAGAAAACAAAACCGGTGTTATTAAAAACCAGTGTCAGAATTCGGAACAAAAAGTGTTTTTTTTTTTTTTTGGAAATTGTGCTTTACCTCCAAATAATTGCTGGCACGCCACTGAATTGGGTGGTACTAAGCCGATTTTCATTGTGGATTTTATTATACTCTTTTGTTGACTTTAAAAATTGCTCTTTAAGGACGCGTTTACGAATTCTCGCGGTTCAATTTTAGGTATTGAGGCTTACTACTACACGTGCACTGGTCACACACACAGCGACAAGCTCGCCGCGGCGGAATTATGAGCGAAGTGACACGACTTGATTCTTGAGTCTTTTGTTTATTTTTTGCCGAGTAGTTTTTTACGTTACTGTGATAATATTATTATGTTTTTAAAAAGTTTGTACTGTGAAATGGAACAATATAAAAGTAGATACTACTGGACATTGGTCGGTTGGTAAGCCGAGTAATAATAAATAATTAATAATAATAATAAATAAATAATAATAATAAATAAATAATATTGAGCTAGGTATGCCGTGTTTGGGCTCGTTTTGTTAGTTACTTTGAGATCTTACCTCCGGACTCCATGGAGTGACCTGAAGGTATACTTTGAAGACTTTTACTGGAACTAATAAACGAGTTGAGCTAGGTATGCCGTGTTTGGGCTCGTTTTGTTAGTTACTTTGAGATCTTACCTCCGGACTCCATGGAGTGACCTGAAGGTATACTTTAGGACAGATGCGGGAATAGACACTTGCGCGACTGAACTTTTACGCGACTTAATGGCCACTGAGCTTTACTCTGTAAAGTAAGCATAACATCACGCTTGTTATTACTTGAAGGTGGATTTTTTTACGAACGACACCCATGACGGAAAAACATTTTCCTGGCGCCATCTTGGATTTTTATTTTGACCTCATTTTCGTAATCAGCGACCCCAAGAACCATGAAAACGACACCCATGACGGAAAAACCAAAAAATCCACCTTCAAGTAATAACAAGCGTGATGTTATGCTTACTTTACAGAGTAAAGCTCAGTGGCCATTAAGTCGCGTAAAAGTTCAGTCGCGCAAGTGTCTATTCCCGCATCTGTCCTAAAGTATACCTTCAGGTCACTCCATGGAGTCCGGAGGTAAGATCTCAAAGTAACTAAAACAAAACGAGCCCCAACACGGCATACCTAGCTCAACTCGTTTATTAGTTCCAGTAAAAGTCTTCAAAGTATACCTTCAGGTCACTCCATGGAGTCCGGAGGTAAGACCTCAAAGTAACTAACAAAACGAGCCCAAACACGGCATACCTAGCTCAACTCGTTTATTAGTTCCAGTAAAAGTCTCCAAAGTATACCTTCAGGTCACTCCATTGAGTCCGGAGGTAAGATCTCAAAGTAACTAACAAAACGAGCCCAAACACGGCATACCTAACTCAACTCGTTTATTAGTTCCAGTAAAAGTCTTCAAAGTATACCTTCAGGTCACTCCATGGAGTCCGGAGGTAAGATCTCAAAGTAACTAACAAAACGAGCCCAAACACGGCATACCTAGCTCAACTCGTTTATAAGTTCCAGTAAAAGTCTCCAAAGTATACCTTCAGGTCACTCCATTGAGTCCGGAGGTAAGATCTCAAAGTAACTAACAAAACGAGCCCAAACACGGCATACCTAGCTCAACTCGTTTATTAGTTCCAGTAAAAGTCTTAAAAAGTATACCTTCAGGTCACTCCATGGAGTCCGGAGGTAAGATCTCAAAGTAACTAACAAAACGAGCCCAAACACGGCATACCTAGCTCAACTCGTTTATTAGTTCCAGTAAAAGTCTCCAAAGTATACCTTCAGGTCACTCCATTGAGTCCGGAGGAAAGATCTCAAGTAACTAACAAAACGAGCCCAAACACGGCATACCTAGCTCAACTCGTTTATTAGTTCCAGTAAAAGTCTTCAAAGTATACCTTCAGGTCACTCCATGGAGTCCGGAGGTAAGATCTCAAAGTAACTAACAAAACGAGCCCAAACACGGCATACCTAGCTCAACTCGTTTATTAATTCCAGTAAAAGTCTTCAAAGTATACCTTCAGGTCACTCCATGGAGTCCGGAGGTAAGATCTCAAAGTAACTAACAAAACGAGCCCAAACACGGCATACCTAGCTCAACTCGTTTATTAGTTCCAGTAAAAGTCTTCAAAGTATACCTTCAGGTCACTCCATGGAGTCCGGAGGTAAGATCTCAAAGTAACTAACTAAACGAGCCCAAACACGGCATACCTAGCTCAACTCGTTTATTAGTTCCAGTAAAAGTCTCCAAAGTATACCTTCAGGTCACTCCATGGAGTCCGGAGGTAAGATCTCAGAGTAACTAACAAAACGAGCCTCTACACGGCATACCTAGCTCAACTGGTTTATTAGTTCCAGTAAAAGTCTTCAAAGTATACCTTCAGGTCACTCCATGGAGTCCGGAGGTAAGATCTCAAAGTAACTAACAAAACGAGCCCAAACACGGCATACCTAGCTCAACTCGTTTATTAGTTCCAGTAAAAGTCTCCAAAGTATACCTTCAGGTCACTCCATTGAGTCCGGAGGTAAGATCTCAAAGTAACTAACAAAACGAGCCCAAGCACGGCATACCTAGCTCAACTCGTTTATATTAGTTCCAGTAAAAGTCTCCAAAGTATACCTTCAGGTCACTCCATTGAGTCCGGAGGTAAGATCTCAAAGTAACTTACAAAACGAGCCCAAACACGGCATACCTAGCTCAACTCGTTTATTAGTTCCAGTAAAAGTCTCCAAAGTATACCTTCAGGTCACTCCATTGAGTCCGGAGGTAAGATCTCAAAGTAACTCACAAAACGAGCCCAAACACGGCATACCTAGCTCAACTCGTTTATTAGTTCCAGTAAAAGTCTTCAAAGTATACCTTCAGGTCACTCCATGGAGTCCGGAGGTAAGATCTCAAAGTAACTAACAAAACGAGCCCAAACACGGCATACCTAGCTCAACTCGTTTATTAGTTCCAGTAAAAGTCTTCAAAGTATACCTTCAGGTCACTCCATGGAGTCCGGAGGTAAGATCTCAAAGTAACTAACAAAACGAGCCCAAACACGGCATACCTAGCTCAACTCGTTTATTAGTTCCAGTAAAAGTCTTCAAAGTATACCTTCAGGTCACTCCATGGAGTCCGGAGGTAAGATCTCAAAGTAACTAACTAAACGAGCCCAAACACGGCATACCTAGCTCAACTCGTTTATTAGTTCCAGTAAAAGTCTCCAAAGTATACCTTCAGGTCACTCCATTGAGTCCGGAGGTAAGATCTCAAAGTAACTTACAAAACGAGCCCAAACACGGCATACCTAGCTCAACTCGTTTATTAGTTCCAGTAAAAGTCTCCAAAGTATACCTTCAGGTCACTCCATTGAGTCCGGAGGTAAGATCTCAAAGTAACTAACAAAACGAGCCCAAACACGGCATACCTAGCTCAACTCGTTTATTAGTTCCAGTAAAAGTCTTCAAAGTATACCTTCAGGTCACTCCATGGAGTCCGGAGGTAAGATCTCAAAGTAACTAACAAAACGAGCCCAAACACGGCATACCTAGCTCAACTCAATTATTAGTTCCAGTAACAGTCTTCAAAGTATACCTTCAGGTCACTCCATGGAGTCCGGAGGTAAGATCTCAAAGTAACTAACTAAACGAGCCCAAACACGGCATACCTAGCTCAACTCGTTTATTAGTTCCAGTAAAAGTCTCCAAAGTATACCTTCAGGTCACTCCATTGAGTCCGGAGGTAAGATCTCAAAGTAACTTACAAAACGAGCCCAAACACGGCATACCTAGCTCAACTCGTTTATTAGTTCCAGTAAAAGTCTCCAAAGTATACCTTCAGGTCACTCCATTGAGTCCGGAGGTAAGATCTCAAAGTAACTAACAAAACGAGCCCAAACACGGCATACCTAGCTCAACTCGTTTATTAGTTCCAGTAAAAGTCTTCAAAGTATACCTTCAGGTCACTCCATGGAGTCCGGAGGTAAGATCTCAAAGTAACTAACAAAACGAGCCCAAACACGGCATACCTAGCTCAACTCGTTTATTAGTTCCAGTAAAAGTCTTCAAAGTATACCTTCAGGTCACTCCATGGAGTCCGGAGGTAAGATCTCAAAGTAACTAACAAAACGAGCCCAAACACGGCATACCTAGCTCAACTCGTTTATTAGTTCCAGTAAAAGTCTTCAAAGTATACCTTCAGGTCACTCCATGGAGTCCGGAGGTAAGATCTCAAAGTAACTAACTAAACGAGCCCAAACACGGCATACCTAGCTCAACTCGTTTATTAGTTCCAGTATATCATGAGGTCACTCCATCAAGTTCGAAACGAAATTCGAATTATTATAATCCCTTTCTACCCGACTGTGGCGAATCCCAAAGGGAGCGTTATGTGATTTTACTTCTAAATAAAAAAAAACGATGACTAAAATCTTGGTTGTCCGTAGTGCCTACAAAATACGTAAAGTATCATGTTTGGTCAGTCAAATATTTTGTGTACGTACAGCGATCTTTTTCAACACGAATTTCTGGTAAAATCCGACATAGGTCCACTCACGACGGCGGCCGAGCGCAGACTAAATTTTGCATTTCAATTATCCCGAGAGCAAAATGTATGAAGAAATTGACAAGTGTTTTTATTGTAGGTAATAATTTGAAAAATACAATGTTTTAAATACAAAAAAAATATCGGAACATCTAAAGGACTATATGTACCGCAATTCATTATAATTTTGGAGTTATAATATGCTGTAAATCTACCTAAAATGGTACCTATTCGGACCCTACTTTTTTACATTTTCTGCGATTATTGTGATGGGAAAAACGTATTTGTGCGAAATTTTTGTATGAAGTCATACAATTCTTTTGATGGCAATCTGGAGATGAATAAATTATCTTTAAATTAAGACCACGATATCTTCACATTTGTGATTGCTTATACGTTAAAATGGTACCTAAAAACCACTTACATTTGTAGAAAATGAGAACGCGTCCTTAATAGTTGGCGATGTAAAATCCACCATAACTGTGCCCACAGCGTCGGACTTGCTCTTGTAACGGAAGATGTTTTTTATTTCCGAAGGACACACGGGTTGTTCTACGATGTGGCTCAGTTTGAGTACTGTATCCGTCAGGGAATCACGAGTTTCTAGAGTTGATGTCGGAAGATTTTTAAATTCTAGGGATGCTGCCTTTTGCTGCTTTTCCAAGAAGTCTATCTTCGCGTCGAGTGCTACTAATCGTTTTTCATTTCGGCTACATTCTGCCTTAAGACCACTTATTTCCGCCAGAGCTTCATCATATTTTGCTGATAAGAAATTTACTGATCTCTGGATTTCGTTATTTTGGATTCTTATTTCAGAATTTTGGGCTCGAATGTCCTCGAGAGCCAACTGCAATGAGCTCATTTTATCATTTTGTGCACTCTGCTTAGAGACTAATTCAGCAAACAACCCCTTCATTTCCTTCATCATTTCTTCCATTCTCACCCATTCATCCTCACCACGTTTCCTTTTCCTTAGGGATATATTCATGTCATTACTGGGGCAACTATCTTTGTTAGTGCTCGAGGTAAGGTTCGGCTCAGATGCGTAGTGAGCCGTAGGAGTCTTTGGGGGAGTACGTGCAACACCGGAGAGCATAGCGGTAGGACAAGTGTCTATTACGTGTACAATTTGCCCTATTATGTTAATCTAGTCGGAAATAGACTATCCCAGGTGTTACGTATTTAGTTGTGATAGTATTTGAACAACTTACGTGATTTTTGTAAGTGTAGTCGCGATGCGCAGGAGTGGCCGCTAGTACATACTATCCATCCAACTTGCACCGTTTCACCGCACACTGCAGCATTAAGGACGCGTTCTCATTTTCTACAAATGTAAGTGGTTTTTAGGTACCATTTTAACGTATAAGCAATCACAAATGTGAAGATATCGTGGTCTTAATTTAAAGATAATTTATTCATCTCCAGATTGCCATCAAAAGAATTGTATGACTTCATACAAAAATTTCGCACAAATACGTTTTTCCCATCACAATAATCGCAGAAAATGTAAAAAAGTAGGGTCCGAATAGGTACCATTTTAGGTAGATTTACAGCATATTATAACTCCAAAATTATAATGAATTGCGGTACATATAGTCCTTTAGATGTTCCGATATTTTTTTTGTATTTAAAACATTGTATTTTTCAAATTATTACCTACAATAAAAACACTTGTCAATTTCTTCATACATTTTGCTCTCGGGATAATTGAAATGCAAAATTTAGTCTGCGCTCGGCCGCCGTCGTGAGTGGACCTATGTCGGATTTTACCAGAAATTCGTGTTGAAAAAGATCGCTGTACGTACACAAAATATTTGACTGACCAAACATGATACTTTACGTATTTTGTAGGCACTACGGACAACCAAGATTTTAGTCATCGTTTTTTTTATTTAGAAGTAAAATCACATAACGCTCCCTTTGGGATTCGCCACAGTCGGGTAGAAAGGGATTATAATAATTCGAATTTCGTTTCGAACTTGATGGAGTGACCTCATGATATACTGGAACTAATAAACGAGTTGAGCTAGGTATGCCGTGTTTGGGCTCGTTTAGTTAGTTACTTTGAGATCTTACCTCCGGACTCCATGGAGTGACCTGAAGGTATACTTTGAAGACTTTTACTGGAACTAATAAACGAGTTGAGCTAGGTATGCCGTGTTTGGGCTCGTTTTGTTAGTTACTTTGAGATCTTACCTCCGGACTCCATGGAGTGACCTGAAGGTATACTTTGAAGACTTTTACTGGAACTAATAAACGAGTTGAGCTAGGTATGCCGTGTTTGGGCTCGTTTTGTTAGTTACTTTGAGATCTTACCTCCGGACTCCATGGAGTGACCTGAAGGTATACTTTGAAGACTTTTACTGGAACTAATAAACGAGTTGAGCTAGGTATGCCGTGTTTGGGCTCGTTTTGTTAGTTACTTTGAGATCTTACCTCCGGACTCAATGGAGTGACCTGAAGGTATACTTTGGAGACTTTTACTGGAACTTATAAACGAGTTGAGCTAGGTATGCCGTGTTTGGGCTCGTTTTGTTAGTTACTTTGAGATCTTACCTCCGGACTCCATGGAGTGACCTGAAGGTATACTTTGAAGACTTTTACTGGAACTAATAAACGAGTTGAGCTAGGTATGCCGTGTTTGGGCTCGTTTTGTTAGTTACTTTGAGATCTTACCTCCGGACTCCATGGAGTGACCTGAAGGTATACTTTGAAGACTTTTACTGGAACTAATAAACGAGTTGAGCTAGGTATGCCGTGTTTGGGCTCGTTTTGTTAGTTACTTTGAGATCTTACCTCCGGACTCCATGGAGTGACCTGAAGGTATACTTTGAAGACTTTTACTGGAACTAATAAACGAGTTGAGCTAGGTATGCCGTGTTTGGGCTCGTTTTGTTAGTTACTTTGAGATCTTACCTCCGGACTCCATGGAGTGACCTGAAGGTATACTTTGAAGACTTTTACTGGAACTAATAAACGAGTTGAGCTAGGTATGCCGTGTTTGGGCTCGTTTTGTTAGTTACTTTGAGATCTTACCTCCGGACTCCATGGAGTGACCTGAAGGTATACTTTGAAGACTTTTACTGGAACTAATAAACGAGTTGAGCTAGGTATGCCGTGTTTGGGCTCGTTTTGTTAGTTACTTTGAGATCTTACCTCCGGACTCCATGGAGTGACCTGAAGGTATACTTTGAAGACTTTTACTGGAACTAATAAACGAGTTGAGCTAGGTATGCCGTGTTTGGGCTCGTTTTGTTAGTTACTTTGAGATCTTACCTCCGGACTCAATGGAGTGACCTGAAGGTATACTTTGGAGACTTTTACTGGAACTTATAAACGAGTTGAGCTAGGTATGCCGTGTTTGGGCTCGTTTTGTTAGTTACTTTGAGATCTTACCTCCGGACTCCATGGAGTGACCTGAAGGTATACTTTGAAGACTTTTACTGGAACTAATAAACGAGTTGAGCTAGGTATGCCGTGTTTGGGCTCGTTTTGTTAGTTACTTTGAGATCTTACCTCCGGACTCCATGGAGTGACCTGAAGGTATACTTTGAAGACTTTTACTGGAACTAATAAACGAGTTGAGCTAGGTATGCCGTGTTTGGGCTCGTTTTGTTAGTTACTTTGAGATCTTACCTCCGGACTCCATGGAGTGACCTGAAGGTATACTTTGAAGACTTTTACTGGAACTAATAAACGAGTTGAGCTAGGTATGCCGTGTTTGGGCTCGTTTTGTTAGTTACTTTGAGATCTTACCTCCGGACTCCATGGAGTGACCTGAAGGTATACTTTGAAGACTTTTACTGGAACTAATAAACGAGTTGAGCTAGGTATGCCGTGTTTGGGCTCGTTTTGTTAGTTACTTTGAGATCTTACCTCCGGACTCCATGGAGTGACCTGAAGGTATACTTTGAAGACTTTTACTGGAACTAATAAACGAGTTGAGCTAGGTATGCCGTGTTTGGGCTCGTTTTGTTAGTTACTTTGAGATCTTACCTCCGGACTCAATGGAGTGACCTGAAGGTATACTTTGGAGACTTTTACTGGAACTTATAAACGAGTTGAGCTAGGTACGCCGTGTTTGGGCTCGTTTTGTTAGTTACTTTGAGATCTTACCTCCGGACTCAATGGAGTGACCTGAAGGTATACTTTGGAGACTTTTACTGGAACTTATAAACGAGTTGAGCTAGGTATGCCGTGTTTGGGCTCGTTTTGTTAGTTACTTTGAGATCTTACCTCCGGACTCCATGGAGTGACCTGAAGGTATACTTTGAAGACTTTTACTGGAACTAATAAACGAGTTGAGCTAGGTATGCCGTGTTTGGGCTCGTTTTGTTAGTTACTTTGAGATCTTACCTCCGGACTCCATGGAGTGACCTGAAGGTATACTTTGAAGACTTTTACTGGAACTAATAAACGAGTTGAGCTAGGTATGCCGTGTTTGGGCTCGTTTTGTTAGTTACTTTGAGATCTTACCTCCGGACTCCATGGAGTGACCTGAAGGTATACTTTGAAGACTTTTACTGGAACTAATAAACGAGTTGAGCTAGGTATGCCGTGTTTGGGCTCGTTTTGTTAGTTACTTTGAGATCTTACCTCCGGACTCAATGGAGTGACCTGAAGGTATACTTTGAAGACTTTTACTGGAACTAATAAACGAGTTGAGCTAGGTATGCCGTGTTTGGGCTCGTTTTGTTAGTTACTTGAGATCTTTCCTCCGGACTCAATGGAGTGACCTGAAGGTATACTTTGGAGACTTTTACTGGAACTAATAAACGAGTTGAGCTAGGTATGCCGTGTTTGGGCTCGTTTTGTTAGTTACTTTGAGATCTTACCTCCGGACTCAATGGAGTGACCTGAAGGTATACTTTGGAGACTTTTACTGGAACTTATAAACGAGTTGAGCTAGGTATGCCGTGTTTGGGCTCGTTTTGTTAGTTACTTTGAGATCTTACCTCCGGACTCCATGGAGTGACCTGAAGGTATACTTTGAAGACTTTTACTGGAACTAATAAACGAGTTGAGCTAGGTATGCCGTGTTTGGGCTCGTTTTGTTAGTTACTTTGAGATCTTACCTCCGGACTCCATGGAGTGACCTGGAGGTATACTTTGAAGACTTTTACTGGAACTAATAAACGAGTTGAGCTAGGTATGCCGTGTTTGGGCTCGTTTTGTTAGTTACTTGAGATCTTTCCTCCGGACTCAATGGAGTGACCTGAAGGTATACTTTGGAGACTTTTACTGGAACTAATAAACGAGTTGAGCTAGGTATGCCGTGTTTGGGCTCGTTTTGTTAGTTACTTTGAGATCTTACCTCCGGACTCAATGGAGTGACCTGAAGGTATACTTTGGAGACTTTTACTGGAACTTATAAACGAGTTGAGCTAGGTATGCCGTGTTTGGGCTCGTTTTGTTAGTTACTTTGAGATCTTACCTCCGGACTCCATGGAGTGACCTGAAGGTATACTTTGAAGACTTTTACTGGAACTAATAAACGAGTTGAGCTAGGTATGCCGTGTTGGGGCTCGTTTTGTTTTAGTTACTTTGAGATCTTACCTCCGGACTCCATGGAGTGACCTGAAGGTATACTTTAGGACAGATGCGGGAATAGACACTTGCGCGACTGAACTTTTACGCGACTTAATGGCCACTGAGCTTTACTCTGTAAAGTAAGCATAACATCACTAGGGCATGTAATATCGGAAGATTTTCAATTCCGATACTGAGTTACGATATTAGATCTCAATATCGGAATTCCGATATTAATATCGGAATTTCGTTATTTCATTTAAAAATGCACATTTTATTTAAAAATTGCACCAATTCGGTATGAGGTTTGATTGAGTGCAATAAAAAACACTTTTAAATCATATTCTGTAATTTGGTTCAAGCATTGGTTGTTTTAAAGTATGCACGTTGTATTTTTTAAATCACATATCGCTACTTCGGGGTACAAAAGTCGTAAAAGCCATTTTTAGGCTGAAATAACTTAATAATGCAGCTTTGTTTAGTTTTTTATGCGCTATCGTTCTATGTTTTTAAGGTTAAACTTTTAAAATATTATTTCGATTTCTCAAAATGAAATGGTTTTTACCACTCAGTATTTTTTATATGTATACAGCGTGTTAGGTTAAACGAGGGCCATATTGAAGGCATTCGGTACTTACCCGATTCTCGTCGCAAATATGTAAAAAGACTATAACCTTAATTTGTGACGTAATTGTGCCATGGCCCCCCGCACGCTCTCTAGATCTCACTTTAATAGACGTTTTTTTTTCGCCATTGTCCTACGCCAGTTTTAAAATATGTCTATGGGGAAAATAACTTTTGCATGCCTATCGGTAAAATATGGCCGAACCACTGTACTGTACCCATATTTGCAAAATAAATTAATTTACTTTACTTTACTTTGAAAATGGATTATACCTAAAAGTCATTTACCCGCGGACATTTTCTGTGATAAGTGCAAGGGTCGCGAGACTTTCCTGAAATATTTGGTATGGTTCTGTCTGTTATTTATCGGTACTTTTTTATTCATATTTTTTATGTATCATTTAAGCATGATTGCGGGTTTCAATAACATACTCCCTCGTTTAAACTAACATACTCTATAAACCATTTCATCTTTAGTTAAGCTCCCCAAAAGTTACCCCCATCTTCAAAATTCATTGATTTACGTACGTCCGTGTATGAGTCAAAGAAATACATATGTGTACCAAATTTCAACTTAATCGGTTCATTAGATTCAGAGCAAATTGACTGTGACAGACGGACAGACAGACAGACACACGAGTGATCCTATATGGGTTCCGTTTTTTCCTTTAGGGTTCCCCTAAAAAGAAGGAATATCATCAAAGCATTATTAGAAAGCCATCATCTGTCATCAACTCATGACAGAGGTAAGCTTCATAACATTTTTACTGCCTGTAATAGTGATACATGTATTTATATTATTCTCTGTCCAAACTGCTTAAACATAGTTTGATGATTCTTTAAACACGTTCGTGGTAAGTACCTACTGTTCCACTAAATGCAGTTTTATTCTAAGTATATATTGATTAGTGAAAGTCATTAAATTCATGACATAATAAATGCTTTAAATGAATTTGAAGCCGACCATGATATTTTAAAACAACGAGATTGTATAACCATCATATATATTTCGTAGCTTCTACCCCCTGGATGTTTTGATAAAGTGGCGTTTACATTACACCCAAGTGATTAATCTATTTTTTAACGATTAGCGAACTAGCAACAGGAATACGATAGCGCGATTAAATCTCAATATATAGACAAATTCTCCGATATTACAATTCCGATATTGAGAGATCCAATATCGGAATTGTAATATCGGAAATTTCGTTCCGAGATTCCGATATTACGAGATTCCGAGATTCCGATATTCATGCCCTAAACATCACGCTTGTTATTACTTGAAGGTGGATTTTTTGGTTTTTCCGTCATGGGTGTCGTTTTCATGGTTCTTGGGGTCGCTGATTACGAAAATGAGGTCAAAATAAAAATCCAAGATGGCGCCAGGAAAATGTTTTTCCGTCATGGGTGTCGTTCGTAAAAAAATCCACCTTCAAGTAATAACAAGCGTGATGTTATGCTTACTTTACAGAGTAAAGCTCAGTGGCCATTAAGTCGCGTAAAAGTTCAGTCGCGCAAGTGTCTATTCCCGCATCTGTCCTAAAGTATACCTTCAGGTCACTCCATGGAGTCCGGAGGTAAGATCTCAAAGTAACTAAAACAAAACGAGCCCAAACACGGCATAGCCTAGCTCAACTCGTTTATTAGTTCCAGTAAAAGTCTTCAAAGTATACCTTCAGGTCACTCCATGGAGTCCGGAGGTAAGATCTCAAAGTAACTAACAAAACGAGCCCAAACACGGCATACCTAGTTCAACTCGTTTATTAGTTCCAGTAAAAGTCTTCAAAGTATACCTTCAGGTCACTCCATGGAGTCCGGACTTCCGGAGGTAAGATCTCAAAGTAACTAACAAAACGAGCCCAAACAAGGCATACCTAGCTCAACTCGTTTATTAGTTCCAGTAAAAGTCTCCAAAGTATACCTTCAGGTCACTCCATTGAGTCCGGAGGTAAGATCTCAAAGTAACTAACAAAACGAGCCCAAACACGGCATACCTAGCTCAACTCGTTTATTAGTTCCAGTAAAAATCTCCAAAGTATACCTTCAGGTCACTCCATGGAGTCTGGAGGTAAGATCTCAAAGTAACTAACAAAACGAGCCCAAACAAGGCATACCTAGCTCAACTCGTTTATTAGTTCCAGTAAAAGTCTCCAAAGTATACCTTCAGGTCACTCCATTGAGTCCGGAGGTAAGATCTCAAAGTAACTAACAAAACGAGCCCAAACACGGCATACCTAGCTCAACTCGTTTATTAGTTCCAGTAAAAATCTCCAAAGTATACCTTCAGGTCACTCCATGGAGTCCGGAGGTAAGATCTCAAAGTAACTAACAAAACGAGCCCAAACACGGCATACCTAGCTCAACTTGTTTATTGGTTCCAGTAAAAGTCTCCAAAGTATACCTTCAGGTCACTCCATTGAGTCCGGAGGTAAGATCTCAAAGTAACTAACAAAACGAGCCCAAACACTGCATACCTAGCTCAACTCGTTTATTAGTACCAGTAAAAGTCTTCAAAGTATACCTTCAGGTCACTCCATGGAGTCCGGAGGTAAGATCTCAAAGTAACTAACAAAACGAGCCCAAACACGGCATACCTAGCTCAATATTATTTATTTATTATTATTATTTATTTATTATTATTATTAATTATTTATTATTACTCGGCTTACCAACCGACCAATGTCCAGTAGTATCTACTTTTATATTGTTCCATTTCACAGTACAAACTTTTTAAAAACATAATAATATTATCACAGTAACGTAAAAAACTACTCGGCAAAAAATAAACAAAAGACTCAAGAATCAAGTCGTGTCACTTCGCTCATAATTCCGCCGCGGCGAGCTTGTCGCTGTGTGTGTGACCAGTGCACGTGTAGTAGTAAGCCTCAATACCTAAAATTGAACCGCGAGAATTCGTAAACGCGTCCTTAAGGACGCAGATGTTGTTATTCTCTGTCGGCGCGCGGCGCGACGTCGTAATTCCAAACAGGTAGCCGAGTATCTTCGAGAGCGCAAGCTCGCTGTACTTCGGGTTAGACGATGTTTGCCGAGCGAAGGACGGTCAATGACCTCGCTGCGTCGCTCCACCTTTGACCGCAGCTAGCTTGACGGTGACTCATGCGCCTTGTATATGGTTTTGAATAAACTTGCCGTTGGTTCTGAGAAAACTGTTGATATCTTCTATGCAAATTGGTGGATTGAAGAACAGTTTGAAGTTCCGTGTAGCACGTAGTATTGACTACACAATGATATACGTTTAATGCTGGAATATAAACTTTTTACCCCTTTTTTAGATTTTAATGTACGAGTGTGTCGCGATACGTGTTGTCGTCTCGAAAGCGCGCGGGGGGAAAAAATAGGCTTGTTCTTGACTTCAATCTTGCCCTAAGGGCAGAGATGATGTCGACGATGGAACGAGCTTACCCAGAAGAAGCTTGTTTACTCGCGACTTAAACAGATTAGGGTTATAATTATGAACTCGGAAAAACCGACGCAGGCAGGGAATTCCACTCCTTGACTGTGCACATAATAAAGGACTTAGCAAAGCACTTCGTTCGAATGCGTGTAACGTCGACTAGGTATCGGTGATAACCTGCAGTACGTCTAGTCTCCCGATGGAAGAAGGGTGATGGTGGAATCAGCTCGTGGAGCTCCTGCGCACACTCTCCGAAGTACAGTCTGTAGAAGACCGACAGACATGCGACTTTGCGACGGTGGGCCAGGCTATGTAGCTTGACAACCAGCTTATCGTCACCAATTAGCCTCCTGGCTCTGCGCTCTACAGAGTCAAGTGTGGCAAGTTGGTATTTGACTGAGCCATCCTAAAGGTGACAGCAATACTCCATCCCGGACCGGATTTGAGGTTTATATAATACTGAAACCTGTCCAAGCTTGAAGTACCGCTTAACCTTGTTTAGGATTCCCAGCTTTTTTGCCACAGTTTGAGCTTTCGACTCGATGTAGGCGCCAAAGTTCAGATTCGCACTCAACTTCGTGCCAAGAAGCTCGAGACTGTCAGTAACTTGTACAGACGCACTCCCGAAAGTAGGGGATAGATTAAACGGACTCCTTTTTGCGGTGAACAGACACACTTGCGTTTTGGTGGCGTTGAAATCAACCAGATTCTCGTCACCCCACCCGGAGACAAGTCTTAAGGCTGAATTCGTTCGCTCTACCATGACCTCTCTTAGTGAAGGTACTCCATCACCACCGGCTTTTGCGCTGGATGTATAACTCTCCATGATAGTGCTGTCATCTGCGTACCCAACAATACCAGGAACAAGGAGGTCATTGATGTGCAGCAGGAAAAGTGTCGCGGAGAGAACAGACCCCTGAGGAACTCCGGCATCGATAGCCATAAGGTCAGAGGAGCAGCCATCAATGACCACTCGGATCGACCGTTCACACAGGAAGTCAGATATCCAGCAGCAAAAGTCAGCGGGAATGCCGTATGCCGGAAGTCTGCTCAACAAACTTGCGTGCCAAACCCTGTCGAAAGCCTTCGAGATGTCCAGAGACACGGCAAGGGCCTCGCCGTGTTTCTCGATGGCCAAGCTCCAGTAGTGCGTAGCAAACACCAGAAGATCCCCAGTTGACCGTCCCCGGCGAAAACCATACTGACGGTCGTAGTAATATATTTTACTGTACCGTATATTATTAGTACTATTTTACTAAGGACATGTTAGTCGCCGAGCCTAGAAGTATTTTTACGAGAACATAATGATAATGGCGTTCGTAATTATTTCGTCGATTTGTTTTCCGAGAATATTATTGCAAAAGTTTTTGTCCTATGTTTAGTGATGAAACTGTTCCACTATTATTATAATACATTTTTTTTTCTAGTAAACATATGTTCTAGGAAAAGTGGTGAATATTATTGCATTATCTCATAACTTTTTTGAATAGGGAAGAAAAATCACGAAAAAAATTGAGTAGATGTATTAGGCATCGTAGACTTCAAATATGGCATAACACTAAAACTATGGTAATATCAGTTGTCATTTTATTCTCCGGGGACGGCGACATATGGGACCGAAACGTGGTCGCTCACAATGGGCCTCATCAAAAGGCTTAAAGTCACCCAAAGGGCAATGGAGAGGGCTATGCTCGGAGTTTCCTTGCGCGATCGAATCAGAAATGAGGACATCCGCATGAGAACCAAAGTTGCCGACATAGCCCGAAGAATCGCCAAACTTAAGTGGCAGTGGGCAGGGCACATTGCTCGCAGAACGGATGCCCGATGGGGCCGGAAAGTTCTGGAGTGGCGACCGCGAACCGGAAGACGTTGCGTTGGAAGGCCTCCCACTAGGTGGACCGATGACCTGGTGAAGGTTGCGGGGATCCGCTGGATGCGAGACGCACGGGACTGGTCAATGTGGCGACACTTAGGGGAGGCCTATGTCCAGCAGTGGACGTCTTTCGGCTGAAATGATGATGATGATGATGATGGGCTAGACCGACTCGTCGGGGCTCGTAATATAGCCCATATTTATATTTATGAACAAGGCAAATATTTCTGCCCGTCGGGGCTGCGGGTTGATCACAAAGATACCACGGCCTCGACATGTCGTTTCATCCCGTTTTCAGCGTTAATAATAATGTTAGTTCCCATGTCTGTCTAAAAACTTATAAATCGCAAAAATGTCGATTACTGCATTTGCTGTTACGAGGGCAGTATTGTATTGTAGGATCCTATCAGACTTCTACTGACTAAAAACCACCAGTTCCTTCTTAGCCCTTTGTGTCGAGGACACGGTATCTCTTACGAACAACCCGCAGCCCCGATGAGGCCGCAGCCCTGACGGGACCCTCAGCTCCGAAACGGGAGGCTGCTTATCCTTCGAAACTTAAATATTTAAGGTTTGTTTTTATTTTCAGAACCGTTTTAGGTACCAAAGATTAAATGATAGTCGTCCCCTATAAATTACTTATTTTTCATTGCACTTTTAGGTTAGTTTGAAACCCGACCCTGACATACTTGGCAAAAATTCTAAGAAAACGCCAATGGATAAGTTATTTACAGTGGAAAGGTAGAGGCCCTAGCATAAGCGCACGGCGTAAGCGTACCGTAAATACTTTGATTTTAAAATTAAAAATATTCGTTTCCCAAAGTAAAACTTAAAAATATTCTTTTAAATTCATTTATACTAATTGTTTCATTCTGATTTTATTTATGAACAAGGCAAATATTTCTGCCCGTTGGGGCTGCGGGTTGTTCGCAAGATATACCACGGCCTCGACATAAAAGGCTAAGAAGGAACATGGGTGGTTTTAGACAGTAGAAGTCTGACACTCCCTTTCGCTCTGCCCAAGAGCGGGAGGTTTTTTGATTATTTCCTACCCCCAAAAATAAAAAAAGCAAATGTTTCGAGTTTCTTTTTTAAAAACTTATTATTCTCATACAAGAGATCGTCTTGACAAAGACCACTCAAAATAATATATTGAGTTTTTTATTAAGAAGGTTTCATAATAAGTAACCTTTTTTCTTAAGGTTCAAAGATCGAAAACTATAACCAGCCAGTTGCAACCAAAGTTATTAGGGTCTTATTACCAACAACTCAAAAACAAAAACGGGCACGCCCGTACCGAAAAATAATATTCGAAGAAACAAAAAAAACTTGCAAACCGGAAAATTCGACCAAAATCCGCTTCGCAAAAAGGTTTTTCTTAGGTGTAAATGTTTATATATTTCAACCACTTTCTTTAATGAAATTGTGTATTTAGGTATGGTTTTTTTTGGTACTCAGTTCAGAAACTGATTTCTAAAACATATAAAATCACCGGACTTCACGCCTATAATCTCCGAAGGGTTCACCAGGGTATACCTATTAGTTATAGGTACACTCACAATTGACCAGTTATGTTTAAGAGGCCTTGTACAAACAAGACTTGCGGAACTTTAGGCAATTTCGGTGCGATGCTATGTTTGTGTGCAGCGATAACACCGACGAACGCACACACGGGCATTTCGAGCGTTGAACTACGGTTGAAAAATTTGATCATTTAGACGATTATTATTTTAGGTGACATAATTTTATAGTATTTAGGTAAGTACACGCGTACGGCTTTGAAAAAAAGTCTGGAATGTGTGTTGTGTATAGGTACAGTATATCAATCAACATAAAAATGGTTCAATTTGGTGTTATATGAATAAAAATCAAAAATTATGATATTTATTTTAATCACAGATTTTAATATTTGTTTTAAATTGGTTGTGAAAGCACTTTAACACGTCAAAAATAAATAATGTTTCCGTCTCTTTTTAACCGACTTCTAAAAAGGAAGTAGGTTCTCTATTCGTATGTTTTTTTTATGTGTGTCCGCGCATATCTCCGACAAGTGTGGACAGATTTTCAAAATTATTTTTTTTGTTTGAAAAGGTATATTCCCAAGGTGGTCCCATTGTCACCAAGTCAGTTTCTGATGATGGGAACTCTGAGAAATTGAGGGCAACCCTCGAATATCAAAGGCGCACATAACGTTTTCCATACATTTACAGAAGCTGTTCAAGTATTTGCGTCTGATAATCATAATTTCATGTGGCTGCGCTGATTTTTTTTTTCTCAAAAATGGTATGTAATGTTGCCAATTTGCCATAACATCTCTAAAAAGTATCAAAGGCGCACATAACGTTTTCCATACATTTACAGAAGCTGTTCAAGTATTTGCGTCTGATAATCATAATTTCATGTGGCTGCGCTGATTTTTTTTTTCTCAAAAATGGTATGTAATGTTGCCAATTTGCCATAACATCTCTAAAAAGTATCCAGAAAGTGAACTTTACCGGAGACTTATTCACAACTGTCCAGTAAGAAGCGAGATTTTAAATTTGGAATCTCCTACTGTCCAGTAAGTAATTATGTAATTTACTTACTGGACACTAGGTCATCCTCTTTAGATCTGCTTAGAAAAAAAAACATAGTACCAGACACAGATTAGAGTTTAGCCATTATAACAGGGTTATAGAAGGGAGGTTCCAAATATATATCTATCTCTCTTTTTGGTATGACATTTGGTGCGTATAACCTGCAGAAGTTGTAAATTTCCGCTAAAATCACACGCGGATTGAGCCTAGATTATTAGAGCAATCTAGGCTATAATTGCTGATTCTGTCATAAGAAGTTGAAAGCAAAAAAATACGCAATCGGGAAGAAAGGCACAGGAGATCGTCCAATTCATTAATTGTACCACATACCTTGACTAGCGATCCCAAGCGCGCGCAGGCGACGGCCACGTGTCCGCTTTCGGGATGAACAGCTCACAGGTCTTTACTGGATACACTATGCTGGCCAGCAGTACACAACACACTAACATAGGTCTGGGGTAGGCTGATAACAGTTTATATAGGTTCAGTTCAGGGGTTTTAGGGCGCGATGGGACTCATTAGTGTCACACATAGCATGCGCACCCACACGATCCCAAGGTTAGAGCGAGACTGCTGATGACGGCGCGGCGCGGCATGGGCGCGCGCTGCATCGCACAAGGAAATCACCGAATCAACGATATATGGCACAGATCAAATAAACTAGAACAGTAAACCAATGCCTTTCAATCATCATTAGGTGATGTAGAAAAATATAAGAAAAACTATAAGTTACGAAGCGTAACCATTTTCCCCGGCTTGAAAGTTCCTGCTTTCGAAACACAAAGGAGAAGTAAATAAAATTGCATATCATCACAACTCCACAAAAGCTATAAGAACTCTAGAGTTGCGACTCTATATAACAAATAAGAATACTTAACTAACTATTCTACGCGGTAACTAAATCTAATACTGCACATTGGTGCAAGGTAAGAATTAATATTAAGGTAACTAAACTTATTGCGTTGGCAAAGGGCACAACTTTACTACCGGGCGACTCTGAAGGGTCCCGCGTAGTCGCAACCTGTATGAGAGAGAGCCTTAGGAGCCGACTCAACGCGAAAACGTGGCAAATCCGCCATTATAGGAAAGATAGGTCGCGGCTCTGCTCGAAAGCACATGTTACACTTAAAGGTAATGTGACGTGCAATACGTCTCGCGGACAGGATCCAATACTTTTGTCGTAAGAGCGATACGAGCAAGGTTGGACCTGTGTGGAAAGTCACATGATAGTGGGAAACTAAAAGTTCCACTATGTGATCTTGACGCGGAAGGAGGATCTGATGACGAGAGTCAAAATCTAGCTCAGAGTTTGCTAGGCGACCTCCAACGTGGATAAGTCCTTCGTGAAGGAAGGGACTTAACCGTTGTACTGGCTTAGAGCACAACTCATTGCGGGCTAAACGATCGAGATCAGATTCAAAGTAAATCCTCTGCACAGATCGCCACACAATAGATTCAGCGAACTCTAAATCAGACGCGGTAACGGGCCCTCTAGGGAGCCGTTTGATGAACTTATAAACTAAGCAAATAGTTTTTAAATATTTAAACCAGGACGAGAACCTGGTAGAGCGAACGTACAAAATGTTGTCAGAAGGAGGACTTCTGTCAGAGCATTCGTGCGAGAGCACAGGTAAAGCCACGGGCTTCCTTTCTGGAAGCTCTTGCGACTCGCCTGAAACGAATGGTTTTATCGGCCATTCAGCGCGGGGAAGTTTAAGCCATGGCGGCCCATTTAGCCACAACGGATGATGCACTAATTGGGCAGGCGTTAAACCGCGAGAGAGGCAGTCACTGGGATTTTCAGACCCTTTCACATGGAAGAAGTGATCTGCCGAAAGATTCTCATGAATCTTAGCAATACGATTGGCTACGAAGGTGTGCCATCGATGCGGTGCGGAGTGAATCCAACTCAAAGTTACAGTTGAATCCGAAAAAGCTACGACTACCTCAATGGCGTGTCGAGCTGCGAAAAGATTATATACTCGCTTTATCACAGTTGATAAGAGGAGTGCGGCGCATAACTCGAGACGAGCTAGCGAAACGACTTTCAGTGGCGCGACTTTAGATTTCGCACACACCAGCGAGACCACGACACTACCGTCAGGTCTGACAACGTGGGCATAAACCGAACCACCGTAAGCCTTCTCACTAGCGTCGGCAAAACCGACGAGTGAGAGTCTACAGCGTTCTACGACGCCAACATGTCGCAAAAATCTCAATTCAGAGATGATTGGCAGTTCAGATTGAAACTGTTCCCACAGACGAACAATGCGAGGTGGTGGGACGTCATCCCATCCAAGTTTGACAAGCCAAAGCTCTTTGATGAGAAGCTTGGCGTATAAAATTATCGGTGCAACGAGGCCTAAAACGTCGAAAAGACGTGCGATGGAAGAAAGAATATTCCGTTTAGTGCAAGTGCGGACATCAGGGTTAACCTGGAATACGAAACAATCCTCGTCAGGGAACCAACGAAGTCCCAGTATTTTCTGGGTCGGATCTTTACTAAGGTCCACGCTCTGTGAAAGTCGTAATGACTCTGGAATAGTCCGAAGAACATCGACACTGTTGCTAGACCACTTCGTCAGCTGAAAATCGCCGAGAGAGAATATTTTTATTAATTCACGAGCCGAGTCTATAGCTAGCGTACTGCTAGGTATAGAACTAACTATGTCATCCATATAAATATCTCGCTGCAAAATGTCCATGGCGAGAGGCAACTGTATTCCTTCATCCTGACACAACTGTTGGATAGTGCGAATCGCTATAAAAGGACTACACTTTAAACCAAAGGGAAGCACTGAAAACTGATAAATTTGAAGTTCTTCTTCTTCGTTAAACCGATATAAGATACGTTGTAGTGAACGATCTTGTGAGCGTATACCTATACGTAGGTACATAGATTTGACATCTGCGGAAATAGCGACACTAAAAAGCCTAAAATTTAATAAAATGTTGAAAAGGTCAGCCTGAAGGACTGGACCTGCGTACAGGATATCATTTAGCGAGGTACCGTTATCTGTACATGCACTGGCGTCTAGGACTACACGCAATTTGGTGGTCAGCTTATCCTCTCGAATGACAGCATGGTGAGGAATATAGTATTCCATTTCTCGCTCCTTACAATTCTCTTTGGGCAACATACATTCAGGTACGATATTCTGCACCAAAGAAATATAATTGTTTTTCAGATAATCCCGTATGACGTCATCATAAAGAAGTTTGACGTTAGGAAGTGACTTAAGTTTACGTTCAAGACTATAGAATCTCTTGCGAGCCATATTAAAAGAGTTTCCCAAAGCTGACGCGTCTGTTTTCAGTGGTAAAGCTGCAACATACTTGCCATTTGGAGCGCGGGTAATTGTGTTACAATAAAACTCTTCACAATGTTTATCATCCACACTCCCAATGGATGAAGCAGTAACATCTTCAATCTCCCAAAACTTACGAAGATCGAAGTTATCGAATGAACTCGCAAAGAAAGACAGAGTGTCAGTTGGAGGTTCGATGACAGGTGCTTCTCCTAGAAGTATGTAGCCGAGCACAGTCTCCAATGCGTCGGGACAACCGGGTACGCTGGTCACGTGACCGGGTCGCAATAACTTAGCGAACAGCTTGACCCCAAGTAACATATCAATATTACCTGGCACACCCCAGCTGTCATCCGCGAGTAGTTTAGGATCAATATGATTTAATACGGACGTATCTATAGCACCCAGTGGAAGCTGTCCGGTTATTTGATCCAACACTAAAGCGTCTATTTCATACCTAGGCTGCGAGCAAAACCGTGAGCTGAACGTAAGATTCACCGAGCCGCGAACGGGCTGCGACGTGCCACCAATACCACGAACGGTAGTTATCGAGTCAGTATGTATAGTTAGACCGAGCATACGGCAGCAACGCGATGTCATATAATTCTTTTGTGACCCAGGGTCCAAGAGACACCTAACCACCACGGCCTTACCCTTCCTACCCGCCACCAACACCTTGGCAGTAGCCAGCACTTCCGTACTACGTGTGGCCTGGACTTGAGCAGAAGAATGCGTACACAACGCCACACCATCGGAAGTAGCTGGGTCGGCCGCAGAAGCGGAGGCGGGGGCGCTAGCGGGCGTCGGCGCAGGGGCTTGCGTCGATTGCTCAAAATGCAATAAGGAATGATGCTTACCGTTGCATTTCCTGCATGTTGACTTCGATAGGCACTTAGAGACAGTATGTTGGCTACTTAGGCAATTACCACATCTGTTATTGTCTTTTATAAACTTAAATCTATTATCAACGCTCAACTTTTGAAACGCTTTGCACATAAACAAGTTTTTATGCGTGGAGTGACAAAGTGAACATTTAGATTCAGTAGCCACAAACACCTGCGATTCCTCAGACGAGGCGCGTGGTCTACCTGCGGGGGTGGACTTACTAGCAGCAGGAGAGGTGCGATACAAGATTTTTACTTGTTCACGAACAAACTTTACGAAATAATCATAATCTAACTCCTGTTGATTACGAAGCGACATTTCAAAATGTTTTGCGGTATCAGAGTCTATTAACTTAAGACCCCAATGAATAAATATAAAATCATCTAAGTTATGTATTTTCAATTGTTTAAGTCCCGCAACCGTAGAAGTTAATTTATCGAAACCCTTTTCAATATTAGCGGGAGTCGATCCGAAAGATTTCAATGAGAACAGCTGATTTAGATAATTAGTAGCGAGCGCGCGAGTGTCTAGGTACTTGGCGATAAGCGCCTCCCAGACAACAAGGTAATTATCGCCAGAAGGTACAATACCTTCGGCCACATTCCTAGCCTTTCCCTTCAAACAACTCAACAGATAATGAATGCGATCCGAATCTGATAGATCTGCGTTAGTATGTATAATACGTTTAAACGTCTCATAAAAGAACGGAAAGCTCTGAATATCACCGTCAAAGGTAGGCAATTCGATTTTAGGAACCTGTATATGGTGAGCGTTAGGGCTCGCTGACGGGCTAGGTTTCTGGAAATCACTTGACTCAGTTAATGAAGATAAACTAAACTTTATTTCGCCGACCAACTCATCAAATGAATGCAATGCGCCATAGCTTACTTCAAAGGTTGGATCCAATGTCAAATTGAGCATATTTATCTCGTCCATTAGTCCATTGAACTCACTACGCAATCCATCAATTTGTTTTGCTTGAGCGATGAAAGCCTTGCGTAATCTTTCGGTAGTTAAAGATTTAGTTGAATCCAAAATCCTTTGAACCCGCGCAAAATATGCGTCACGTTTACTTTCTAATAATCTAAGTTTAACCTTGTCACTCATTGTGAACAGAAGTTAAATATGACACAAAAATAATAATAATAAATCAACCTTTATCTTCTACGGAACCCCAGTGAGTGAGGTTAGGGGCAAATTAAACCGATAACTCAATTAAAGATAATTATTATAACTTATGATAATAGTACGGAACGAACTTTCCGTACACGCGAAACCCTAACAATATTAAATTGAAAGGTAAACAAATATAAACTACCGACGCTTTAACCGAGTGCACGTAACAAAACCTAATATAAATTAAAATAGTAAGCACGCCAAATATCAGAACGTACCCATCTATATACTATTTATGATTAGCTCAGATATACCTACAACCCGATAATAGCATTTATGTCGGATGCGACGCGATTAACTTGTCTGCACTAACTTCTACTTGAATGAGATTAACTTACTCAATACAAGTAATATGAAGGTACAGATTCTTAACTAACAATAAGTTAAGTGTTGAACTTAGAAAAAGTATAAACTTATTTTCGTAAGCGATGCGAGTGTATTCATAACGAAATAACTTCGTAAGAAACAGTAAATTTCCTCACGAGTACGCGTAGATGACTGTTTGAACTAAGTTATCTAGTAAGTACATACTACGTTTGCAAACGTGAAGTGCGGGTGTGATATGTATAATTATACGGCTGTTTCCATTGAGGAGAATTAACGCGTAAAGTTTATACACATCTGTTATTTTACCTGAAGGTTTCTGTCAAGAAATTAAGTTACCTTACAAAACAAAACAACAAGCGACGCGATGATAATATGGTTAATTGCAATAATTAATCATATGCGGTTGAGTCTCGCTATATAAAGCATACCTGCTCGTGCAATACGAATATAACAGGCGTAAACCTAACGAACCTATACAAGTGTATCATACAATAACAATCAATGTTATTCATTTAGCAATTTCGATTAGTACCAACATAATAAGTATGTAAAAGTTTCTAATGCGTAACTAAATTTAATCGTAGGTACGCGAACAAAGTTCAGAACTAGAACATTCCACAGTCAACGTACGACGATATAATTATGTATACCCACTACCCACAATTTTTACAACCGAACAAAAAAATATGTATTACGCCGAAAACTAGCTGATTAATTAAATAAACTTATTTAGCGATATGAATTAACGTTGATATTCAATTAAATGTATTCTTCGGAGCTTTAAATAGTGAATTTAAAGATTTAAATTAAGAATTAATTTGACGGTTGACCTATTGCAAACGCAAGGCAGTTTAAACCTTATTGCTATAGCAATAGAGTTGAGAGTAGTGTGATGATATGCAATTAACATTGAAAATTCCTAAGTTTTTTGCTCAAAATCAGACTTTTAGGACTTAAAAATAGGCCGTAAAAAGGCCCAAAATTAATCTGTCCGGGACGAAGGACCAAAATGGTGCGTATAACCTGCAGAAGTTGTAAATTTCCGCTAAAATCACACGCGGATTGAGCCTAGATTATTAGAGCAATCTAGGCTATAATTGCTGATTCTGTCATAAGAAGTTGAAAGCAAAAAAATACGCAATCGGGAAGAAAGGCACAGGAGATCGTCCAATTCATTAATTGTACCACATACCTTGACTAGCGATCCCAAGCGCGCGCAGGCGACGGCCACGTGTCCGCTTTCGGGATGAACAGCTCACAGGTCTTTACTGGATACACTATGCTGGCCAGCAGTACACAACACACTAACATAGGTCTGGGGTAGGCTGATAACAGTTTATATAGGTTCAGTTCAGGGGTTTTAGGGCGCGATGGGACTCATTAGTGTCACACATAGCATGCGCACCCACACGATCCCAAGGTTAGAGCGAGACTGCTGATGACGGCGCGGCGCGGCATGGGCGCGCGCTGCATCGCACAAGGAAATCACCGAATCAACGATATATGGCACAGATCAAATAAACTAGAACAGTAAACCAATGCCTTTCAATCATCATTAGGTGATGTAGAAAAATATAAGAAAAACTATAAGTTACGAAGCGTAACCAACATTTATAGTGTGGGATTTTATGATTGTATTTAGTAATTTCAGTTTATTAAAAAGTTTTTTCTAAAGTTGTTTCCTAAACTGCCTCGTTGGTCTAGTGGTCGCAAGCTCGACTGCAGAGCGTGAGGTCCTGGGTTCGATTCCCGGGTCGGCCAAAAAGTGCTATTGTGTTTTTCACATATGAATGTAACCGTCAATATTAACTAAACGAATTTGTTGTTAAACTTTCTTTAATTTTTGAGAAAAGCATTATACAAACCTCAACCAGTAAGAAAGCCATCCTGGCCTCGTATATAACCAGACCTCACCTGCGGTTCGGTCCGGTTAACTCATACTTGGCCAGGAAGGCTTACTTACTGGATTCTGCAGTAATGTACTATAACCGACTTAAAAAAAAGGAGGTTCTCAATTCGTCGGCTAGGAAAATTTTAGGTTTCTCCGTCATGGGTGTCGTTTTCATGGTTTTTGGGGTCACTGATTACGAAAATGAGGTCAAAATGAAAATCCACGATGGCGCTGACGAAATTTTTAGTTTTTCCGTCATGGGTGTCGTTTTCATGGTTTTCGGGGTTACCAACTACGAAAATAAGGTCAAAATGAAAATCCACGATGGCGCTGACGAAATTTTTAGTTTTTCCGTCATAGGTGTGTTTTCGGGGTCGCTGATTACGAAAATGAGCTCAAAATTTAGTAATACATAAAATGGGTTTGTTAAACATGAAATCGAAATAAATATTAATAAGTTATACTAGACAAAATGTAAAATAACATGAACAGGAAAAAAATGGAATTATAGGCATTGTCATTCAAATAGTCCGTTAGCCGTTATCACGTTTCCACCGGGCACCACGTGGAGGTGGACCCAGCGTTTTTTTTTGGTTGATTTTTTTCATTGATTTTTATACACAATGTTCAAATCAGATTTTAAGTATTATACGTGATGAAGGGAAAAAAATATTTGATTTTTTGTTAGCTTTTGTGTTTTTTTTTATTTATTTATTTAACAATTTATGTAGGTACACACAGAAGACATCACAGGAAATTAACATAAAATAATAATTGAGTACAAAGGTACTGCTTATTTCTTTAGAAATTTCTGCCAGCAGACCTGCTAAAGGAGAAATGATGAAGAAATGTAGACGATAGTGTGTGAGAATAGGAAAAGAATAATGTGTATATGTGCCTTAACTAACTTAACCTAAAATAATAAAATACACATATAAATAAATAGATATAATATACTTAAATAAATTTTAATACCTACATAATGCTAAGATACATAAACAAATAAAATACATATGTATATAATGAATCATACTGGAGAGGAAAGATAGTGTTCTTTGACTCTTGTTTTAAATAGTGATATAGTCTTTAAGTCTCGGATGCTAGGCGGAAGTGAGTTCCACAACCTTACAGCATGGACAGAGAAGGAATATGAGTAATAGCTGGATTTATGAGGATGGGATTTGAGTAAGGTTCGAAGGTGCGATCTACAAGGTGCGTCAGAAGGACGGGCATAGGAGAAACGCTCACGCAGGTAAGAAGGATAGGACGGGTTGTGTAGAATCTTGAAGAGAAGACATAGGATCCTAGTGTTCCTGCGAAGGCGGATTGGGAGCCACTTGAGTTCTTTGCGAAGGTGAGAAACGTGGTCATATTTACGCAGACCAAAAAT
The DNA here is from genome assembly GCA_949316265.1 of Diarsia mendica. Classification (NCBI taxonomy): domain Eukaryota; kingdom Metazoa; phylum Arthropoda; class Insecta; order Lepidoptera; family Noctuidae; genus Diarsia; species Diarsia mendica. The sequence goes on along the minus strand of OX438899.1, from coordinate 6,044,794 downwards.
AAAGCGAATACTTAAATTTTGCAAGCGCTCAAGCTTATTTAATAGCTCCTCAGTAGCATCCAGGTTGCAGGCGTCGGCATAATCTATAATCGGCAGAATAAGTGTTTGAGTTAAGGCTATTTTAGTTTTCAACGGCAGCAGACTCTGAAGGCATTTCAGCGAATGAAGTGAAAAGTGAACTTTACGACTGACCTCGTTGACCTGAGCTCGCCACGACAGATTGGAATCGATGGTTACTCCCAGATCTTTAGCAGTATCTGTGTATTCAATGCGAACACCATCGAGGTACAGAGGTTTCAAGGATGCAACAACAGCCGCACCACGAACAAATCGGCTGCCTAATAACCATGGCCTGAGATTTAGGAGGGTTAATTTGCAATCCAAATAACTTAGCCCAGGCGCTGATACAAGCCAGGTCATGGTTCAAAGCAGCATTGGCGGAATCCGAATCAGCTACAGCAAAATGCCGGTAGAGCTGCAAGTCATCTGCATACAGATGGAAATAGGAAGAAATTACACTGGTAGCCATGTTAATGAAAATTGAAAAGAGAAGAGGAGAGAGAACGCTACCCTGAGGAACACCCTCAGTGAGGCTACATTAATCAGAGAAAGTGTCATCAAGGCGAACACACTGAGAGCGTCCCCGAAGATAAGAATTGAACCAGGTTAAAGCAGAAGAAGACAAATTTAAAGATTTGAAGATACCAAGCAGAATGTCGAAATCCACTGAGTTGAAGGCACTACTGAAGTCAAGCAGTACAAGGACGGTAAGTGACTTACTCTCCATTGCCCAGCGGATATCGTCAGTCACTTTCAAAAGTGCAGTGACAGTACTATGACCCGAGCGGAAACCAGATTGGAAAGGGGAAATTAAAGAGTTCGACGCTAAGAAAAATGTTAATTGTTTGTGAACTAAATGCTCAAAAACTTTGGAAAGAAAAGGGAGAATAGAAATAGGTCTAAAGTGGGATAGCGAGGATGAATTGTTAGTTTTAGGTAAGGGTATAATGTAAGCCTGCTTCCAAACTGAAGGAAAAGAGCTACAGGAAAATGACTGATAAGCTAATCTACTTAATCTAGTTTATTATTGATTAAGATTCTATAAGTTTGGCGTCCGTAACAATGGGTGATGAGCCGTTAGAAGTGACGAGAATCCCCTGTGAAAGCCTTCAACGAGTTGTTCGTTCGGGGAATTTCCTGAAGAACTGCATCAAAAGTATTCCACAGATCAATAGGAAATCTAGGAGCTCACCTGCCCCGTCTTTCCAACCTTCCGACCCAGTTATCTTCAAAATAATCAATGACTTGTCGGAGGAGGCCAGAATGCACAATATAAAACTGAGATTCGAGCAGTTCGTCAAAAGCGTTGATAACTTGTTCTGATTGAAAATACGCTAAAGCACATAATTGGCGAATATGCAATGCGTAATCAGGGGTGTGTAGTGTACTCGGTTTTCAATTTTCGTAATCAGCGAACCCGAAAACCATGAAAACGACACCCATGGCGGAAAAACCAAAGATTTTCGTCGGCGCCATCTTGATTTTCATTTTGGCTTCATTATCGTAATCAGTGACCCCAAAAATCATGAAAACGACACCAATGACGGAAAAACCACAAAAAAATCCTAACCGCCATCTTGAATTTTCATTTTGGCTTAATTTTCGTAATCAGCGACCCCGAAAACCATGAAAACGACACCCATGACGGAAAAACTAAAAATTTTCGTCGGCGCCATCTTGATTTTCATTTTGACCTCATTTTCGTAATCAGCGACCCCAAAAACCATGAAAACGACACCCATGACGGAAAAACCAAAAATTTTCGTCGGCGCCGTCTTGGATTTTCATTTTGGTCTCATTTTTGTAATCAGCGACCTCAAAAACAATGAAAACGACACCCATGACGGAAAAACCAAAAATTTTACTGGCCGCCATCTTGGATTTTCATTTTGGCTTCATTTTCGTAATCAGCAACCCCGAAAACCATGAAAACGACACCCATGACGGATAAACCAAAAATTTTCCTGGCCGCCATCTTGAATTTTCATTTTTAACTTAATTTCGTAATCAGCGACCCCAAAAACCATGAAAACGACTCCCATGACGGAAAAACCTAAAATTTTCCTAGCCGACGAATTGAGCACCTCCTTTTTTTTAAGTCGGTTAATGAGATTTACCGTCTATCATCAGTTCAACCTAATAGCCTGAGAGAATACAACTATCGATCCATAAGTACGTATAATTTTGAAGGAATTTTCTTTCAAGTCCTGACCGTTGAGGAGTTGCACCTTCCGTCATCAGCGCAGCCACATGAAATTATGATTATCAGACGCAAATACTTGAACAGCTTCTGAAAATGTATGGAAAACGTTAAGTGCGCCTATGATATTCGAGGGTTGCCCTCAATTTCTCAGAGTTCCCATCATCAGAAACTGACTTGGTGACAATGGGACCACCTCGGGAGTATACCCTTCCCAAGACAAAAAGAATTTTGAAAATCAGTTCACAATTGACGGAGATATTCGCAGACATACAAACACGAATAGAGAACCTCCTCTTTTTTGGAGGTCGGTTAAAAATATATTATATCGAAGTACAATCGACAACAACAATCGATCGTGAAATTCGACTTCGATCTGAAGATGAAAAAAATTTTAGAAATCTTTACAAATTAACAAAAAAAACATGTTTGATCAAAATTAATAAGTGTATCAAATTGTGGTAATCGGCTTACAATCTCGAAAATATGTTTACGAAAAACACGGGAGCGTTTGTGACACAAAGCGATACGTCCGCCCTTTGGCAGTGGCCGATTCGTACTGGCGAGATAGAGTTTGCGCGGTCGATAATATAGTTAACTTTGGATTCAATTTACGAAATGAAATTATAGATTATTGATAAAATAAAAATACGATTCTATTAGAAGGTTACCTTAAAATTAATACGTAGTTTTTGAATTTTCTCTAAAGTGATTCTAAGGTATAGAAAAAAAATCTTATTTGTCGAGACATTTTGTAAAAATTGCGATGTTTTAACATTTTTTTTCTGCTATTTTTTGTATTGAAGTCGAAAATGTGACTCCTTGGTACTCCAGTAGACCATATGGTGATGTTATTTATATTTTTTTTAATGTTTAGAATCGTTTGTAGTGTTATGTTCGGCTAAGCCAAACGTAACTCGATCGGTATTTTTGCGGAAAAGGGCTTTTGAATACGGGTGATTGCCATTAACATAAACATTATTTTGAAAATTCTTGTCCACTGTCCACCAGAAAAAGAACTCGTCTCTTATAATAGCCAAAAGGAAGCTTCAAATTCTTCATAGATTTTCCACACCAACAGATCAAAATTGATCAAAATGAGATGATTTCGTGGAAGGAGCCTTAAGCCCCATTTAACAAGGGGTGAGCCTATCGCCACGAATCGGGTACAAATTCAGAGTCCGTGGCTGCTACTGAGAAATTCCCGATGGAAAAACCCAATAACACTATAACCGATCTGGGAATCGAACCTAGGACCTCATGCACAGCAGTGGCGCTTGTGACCAGTAGACCAACGAGGCAGTCATCGATCATCATCATCATCATTCTCTTGTCCTTATCCCAATTTATTTGAGGTCGTGCAGCATGTCTTCTTCTTCCATACTTCTCTGTTTCTCGTCATCCCAATTTCATTCACATTTACAACTAGCTTGTGCCATTAGCTTCGCCCGCGTGGAGTTCGATGATTGTCCCACGGGATCATACTACCGGGATAAGAAGTATCCTATGTGTTAATTCAGGTTATAAACTATGTTGTGTTCTAAATTTTTAGTAGTTTTTGCGTGAAAGTGTAACAAACATTCATCCATCCATCCGTACCTACATCCTCACAAACTTTCGCATTTATAATATCATCATCAGCCTATAATTTTCCCAATGCAGGGACTTAGGCCTCCTCTCTAGGAGAGGGATGGGCTATAATCTACCACGCGGGCCCAGTGCGGATTGGTAGATGTCACCTGTCTTCGAATTTTTTGGTTCTAAGACATGCCGGTTTCCTCACGATGTTTTCCTTCACCGTTTTGAGAGCAGTGATGAAATAAATTACACAAAGTAATGCGCCTGGCGGGGTTCGAACCCACGACCTACTGTTTGTAAGTCGGGGCCGCCACCACTGGGCCACCACTGCTCCTCCTTTATAATATTAGTAGGATAAAACAAGAATTTCACAAATATTCTGTTCACTTACAGCTACATTTCACACGGTATTTGACCCTCTGAACTCTGGCAGTCCGCCAGTAATGAAATTCCGTCCTAATTATATTGTGATTGAATCATGATGAGCCTATGCGGTTACACACGGTTAATTAACTCGCATTATTATTAAATACGGTTAGGATCAGATGAGATCTAAATAGATTAATAAGATTTGTACACTATTAGAAATCGCGTGTCAGGCCTAATTCCCAAAAAAATAGGCCTTGACTCTATTGCATTTTTTATAGATGATCAAGTCCTTAAGTCAAGCAAACTCCTCAACAACATCGTGTAGAGGAGTAAGTTATAAAGGCAAGCCAAACTTTAAGCCTTGTATGAAAGTACCGCCACTAGTATCGGTTAGCGTTGTTAAAAGCAGAAAAAGTTCTTATCTGTCCAACCCCGTTATTTTTTTCAATGTTTCTTCGAAAGTTTCAAGAAAATTGGACAGTAATATTTCATCTTTTTTTTTTCAATTAAACCGAAATGGTTTTTCATGCTTTAAAAACGTTCTTAGTTTATTTAACTTAGGATAATTATTCTATGATTTAATTTTCTTCATTCCATCACTAGCCTTTTTTCCACTATGTTGGGGTCGGCTTCCAGTCTTACCGGATTCAGTTGAACACCAGTATTTTACATGAACGGCCTATCTGACCATTACCACCCAGATAATACTGGGTGGTATGTAATGGGTGGTCACATCCACAGACTTAGGTTGGTCTATGGATGGGACCACCCAAGCAAGCAAGCGCGGCTTAAACTGGAGATTCATCAGAGAGACTTTTATAATTTACCTATGAGCTCTCTATTTAGACTGGTTAAATCGGATTCCTCGCAAAGTTCTCTTTCACCGATTTGAGTTTTGTTCACCGGGGCCGTCTTTGACCTTAGGGTAGTTAAAAAAAAATCTAATTAGTCCGTCAGATATGTAGATTTCCAAAAAATATTGGACACGTACTTTTTCTTTTTTCACGTAAACAATAAATGATGACGTTATAGTGTTTAGTAAAGTCGCGCGACGTCACAGTTTGGTACATTTTTTACCAAAAGGGACGTCACCAGCCCCCACTCACGATCTTTGACACATTTTACGTTCGTTAATTTTTATTAATTTGATAAAACAAAAAACACGAATCCAATATTTTTCGATAATCTACAGACGGACTAAACAGAATCATATTTTTTTTAGTCAGTCAACTACCCACCCACTCACTCTCCGTTAATATCTAATACAAAAATCAATTTCTCATGTACGAGAGCTTCCTTGTTACCCGTACGATATTGTGTTTCCCAGTAATGGCGTCAGGCAGATCTATTTCCTTTCGTATATTGCATTATGACACGGCATTGTATTACTGTGTTTTCTAAAAACATTGTGTCTTATATTGTAGGACAAAAGTAGTGTAAATTATTTTGAAGTGAAGACCAGTGTGTCTTTGATTTTTGCCTGCTTCAAAGATTCCGGATAGGTATAATATTATCAGCCAATTGAGATTATTTCAAGCTGATGTTGTTTTGCATTTGCGTTAAATTCAAGGAGGCAACTATACTAATGATTCTCGACCTGAACCAAAAATGAAATAGGTTTTTATTTATTTATATAGTTAAATACGAGCAAATTTCATCGCAAACTTCGCAAGAGATTCGCTTTTGTTTGACTTAAAATATTTAACTCGGAAACTAGCAGTGGAAAATTCCTGAAACAAGTTAATTCACCGGGATTTTAATTTCAAAGTTATAAAAGCAAATAGAGAAGGCCTGAGGTAGAATGTGGAAGCAACTCTTTTTAACACGTTTAATTAGGATTCTCTGCATATTCTCTCTGCTGCAGGCTTTAGCTATTGAGCTCGAAAAAATGTAATTATTTTTGTGAAAAAAGGAATAAATGTGGCTATGCAGTCAACAGATTATTTTACTTTAACCTTCAACGATATGAAGAATTTGCGTCAAAAAACTATATTATTTGAGTAGTATCTAGGTAAGTTTTCTGTTGATAAACATTTCGTTCGATCCCCGCAATCTCCTACACACGTATCCATTATTTACATCATAAGTATTTAAAGGGGAAATTAGATTAATTCACGACCATGTACCGCTTATAAGATAACACGAGCATTTGCCCCCATCTTTTAAATTCCGTATTCAATATTCATTAGAATATTCCGTGTTTTGGATCATACTAATTTCCTTTATCTTCTAACCGTAATTTATACGTTAAATAATAATGAACGTTTAGTATAGCTTTGTATTTAACGGCACGGCTGATGCAGTGGTTGAGCGAGTGATTTTTGTTAGTTCATAATTAGGTTCTAACTCTAAGAAAAGCTTGTGATTAAGGCGACACTAAATGCCAGTTACCTTGAGCGAAGCGCCACCCACATCTTATTTCTTATACCCTAAAATCACATCGAAAAATCCAATCTAATCATACTAGTTAATAACCTGTAGTATTTTGAAAATCACTTTTCATTTATTATTTATTTATTTATTCACACAATATGTTTTCTTGCCATTACAGATACATAGTTCTATTGCGACAAAGAAACTTAAAATATACTTATCAATAACTTACATGCTACACAGTAAGTGGTATGTGGCCCGACTCATTCATGGTTCTAAACTTGATAAATTAAGAGAGTTACTGCTTTACTCAGTAATTCTCTTAATTCCAGCATTTTGTTCTTAGTATTTATACAAACCCTGTTTTAGTTTACATGTTACACCGTTATAACTTCATGAACAAAAAACTAACAAAGCTTCACAATAAAAGCTACGGACACACTCAGTATTCTTCCCGTATCCCATTCAATTGTCTGAAAGCTTCATCTAACAACTTAAACTAGTATCAAAACTTCTGTAATGTTTTTACACCAAGTTTTTGAGAACACTAGTTTCAAGTTAGTCTACTGATTGTGTTAGTTGTTGCGGATGTTCCTTGTTAGAAAATTGACAAAAATTAAACGTGTCAACGTGATCATGAGTGCTTTTGACGTCACTTTCTGGTAAAAATATATCAAACTATGACGTCACTAGACTTTTCGAAGCTTTGTATCTTCTTCATTATTTGTTTTATTTTCGTCAATTTTTATTAATTTGATTTAAAAAAAAACACGTGTATTCGATATTTTTCGATAATCTGACGGACCGACTAAACAGAATCATATTTTTTTTTGTCAGGAAACATCCTTATTCCGCTCGGCTTAGTTCAAATTGTGCAAAGTATAGGTATAACACAACTGAGGTAGATGAACGAACGGAATTTACCGACCGGTACGAGCCGAACATGGGATGAAGTCACTTTGGATCGGCTTTGTTTTTAAACAAATACTGTGGACTCGAATGTGCTGACCTGAGCAAATAAGTATGTACCATCCCTAACAAGTCACGGAGAGCCTATTGCCTAGGTTTTTAGTATTTCGTTAAAGCTTGGGCCCATTTAACGAAAGTAAGAAGAACATAAGTTTTGTTGAGAAAACAACAATTTGGGAAAATAAAAGGAAAGCTCAACATGCTGTGTGCAAATAATAGTATCAAAGTGGCCAAAAAAGAGTTATTTTTTGTCTTAACTATTTTCTCAAAGAAGAGGGAAGGGAGGCTTTTGACCTGCAGTAGCACAGAAATGGCTTGGCTAATGATAATACATATTTTTTTCAAGGATATTTTTATTTTGTTACAAACTTATATTATCAATTACTCCCGCTCTGGGCGAAGCAGAAGGGAGTGTCAGACTTTTACTGACTAAATACCACCCATGTTCCTTCTTAGCCCTTTGTGTCCGGGGCCGCGGTATCTCTACCCGCAGCCATGGCAGGCGTCCGCGTCGGCGTCGCCCTAAATTCAACCCCTCATTTTTATAGTTTAATAAACAGAGATCCACGCGGGAAAGAAGCCTAGACAAAAGCTAGTTACAGTATAAGTTTAGTTATAAACCGCGAAAGGTTAAAACAATAATATGTTACATACCTATTTACTTCCATATAATATATTTCCTTGTGAGTGGCATATTCGTCATTTTGCTTAGCCACATACATTTAGCGTCAGCCGAAACAAGTGTTTAAATGAAAACGTGATTCACACAGAGATACACGTTGTTCCTAATTAAATTAAGTGGAAATTTTACCCGCCCCTAATTTTACCCAACGTCATTTTGTACTTTGTGCTGTCGTGTTTAAGCCCAAAGTTGCTTGTCAGGAAGCTGAGTAAGCGGAAAAAAGAAAATGGTTTAATTAGCTGTCGGAAGATTGAAGATGCTTCAGCTTTTATCATTTTAATGGAGGATGCTATGTCTGGTTTAATTACGTTTTACTGGTTTTCTGACTAGGGGTGATTAAGGTTGAGAGTTGTTTAATATTTTGCTTGTGTTTTTTTTTAAAGGAGAAATATTGAAATCGTAAGGGAGAATGGCTAGAATTCTGTTATGGTACCTATGCAACTAGGTGATCGCTTAATAGTGTTTTAATTTTAAATGTATTTAAATTGGATTAAGTGCTTTTGAAGAATTAATAAATTAATAATAAAAACAATGATAGTACTTTGGATTAAAATATTCAAACATAACATAATGTGTTAAAATATCAATTAAGAACACAATAATAAATCGTTTTAATTTACGTTACGAATGATGTACGTTCTTGGTAGTCCATTTGACGGTCCTCCAGGGACTATCAGCTATTAAAATCCAATAATGTACGTATTTTGCTAAGTAAGAAAGTAATGTTCGAAAAGTGGCAGAGACAAGACTAGCTTGTATTTAAAATCTCTGAAGGAAGACCCAATTAAGAATGTAAATTCTGCCTTTTTTGATGAGTACTGAATGTATAACTAACAGAGTTGGCGCTAAGCCCATTGTAAAATAGTACAACTGTATTGTAGAAAATTTGAAACTCTCCCAATGTACCGAAATATAAATAATTAAAACCCTCTTTGTCGCTTTAAAGTGGAACTTTTGTCGCAGTCATAAAATTAAATGCAGTATTACAATGGCAAAGTTAGAAAGTTTCTTGCTGAAAACCGGTTTAAATCGTAAAATATTTATGTTTTAGAATTTTTTGATGGGAAAACCTAATCACACTTTGCCCGACCTTAGAATCGAACACTTGCGACCACCACACCAACGAGACGAAAAGATACAAAACTGAGGACCTGGTGAAGGTTGCGGGGATCCGCTGGATGCAAGACGCACGGGACCGCTACCGCTAACTAATTTCTGTATTTTTTTCATTTATGCTCAGCAGTTTTGGAGAAAATGGGAATGGTCGGACAGACAGGCAGACACACGAGTGATCTTATAAGGGTGGCATTTTTTCCTTTTGAGGTACGGAACCCTAAAAACACAACTTACGTATTCCGACAAAGTATAAACCTCAAAAATTAAAACCTAAATGAAATATAATTACTGTACTTTATCTCCAAAAGAATGTGCCAAAACGAGTTTTACAAGAAAATATTCACAGGAGGCTAACCAAATTTAAATCTACAAAGAGAAGCTTTCCTATCATTTCTAAGAGTTCCATTTTGTCGTCCGTCTTTTGGCCGGTTTGAGAAACTGCTTTACCTTTGGAATGTAATTTTAAATGTTTTTTCGTTAACTGGTTGCTAGATCAGCTTTGGGAATGGAGCTTTTGGGTTCGACTCCTAGGACCAAAATAGTACTGGGTTCTTGATGGTTTTCTGTGGCAACCAGAAGTTAAAATTGGACGTTTATTTTCTTACTTTTAATAAATTACATGGACAATATTTCGTGATTTACAACTTAAAATATAGACTTAATAATCATAAAATGTTTTCCATAATCAAAAGAAATATACCGGAAAAGAGAGCTTTCCCATATTGAAGGTATTAATACTGGTTCTCTGCCCAAAAAATAGGTCAGTTTGGCATCTACCTGCAATTAGGTACCCATCACGTATTATTTATTTTAGTTAGTTTCCTATCAAGTAGTATTATTTATTTTATCATAGTGAAAGCTATTGTCCCTTATAAAAGAGGAATCTCTTTCAATTTACCAGACCCGATTGTCGAAGACAATCCGATTTGTACAATCCGAGTGATTGGTATCCACACTGGAAACATCTTAGTGTTGGATTTTCTGCTCCATAAGAGGGCTGGATGAGATGAATGGATTGTGTGAGAAACGATACGAAAGAAAAAGGGAGTAAATGATAGTGTCACAGTTGTCTGGGGAGAAATGGAGAAAAAACAAATGTTGCGCTGACCCCAAGTATAGCTCCCGACACGTAACTTGGCAAGGTTTCGAAATTCGAATTCAAAGTTGGCGCATCGTACACTTTGTGCCACAAAAAGTGGTCACTTTTATTACTTGTCATTATTCTATGGTTATTGACATAATTTATTTTTAATAATGAAGTTAAAGAAAGGTGAAGACTTTGTGACATTTATTAGATGTTATAAATAAAAATATGCATTTAAAAGTAAAACAAAATTTAAAACAACAACACTCGTAACAAAAACTAAATTTAAAACAATAACAAAAACTAAATTTAAAACACAACGACAACTCGAATTCGTAACAAAAAGAAATAACAAAAACAGCACAACTTTTGTGCACCGCAAGTGTAATCGGGAGCGAACGGAACGTATGCATTTGAATGCACCAATAAGGGATCGGACTGAGTCAAAAAAATATGATTCTGTTTAGTCCGTCAGTTAGATTATCAAAAAATATTGGATACGTGTTTTTTGTTTTATCAAATCAATAAAAATTTACGAAGATAAAGCGCGCCAAAGATCATGGAGTGGGGCTTGAAACGTCACTTGTAGGTACAAAATGTACTAGCATATGACGTCACACGAGTTTTCGCAGCTCTGCATCGGCTTAATTTTTTGTTTACGTGAAAAAAGAAAATATACGTGTCCAATAATTTTTGGAAATCTATCTGACGGACTAATTAGTTTTTTTTTGTCCGATCCCCTATTGCACGCGCGGATGACGCTACCTCATACCCCGCGCCCCGCGCCACCGCCAATGAGACCTAAAAAATGACTTCTGCGCAACTAACGACTCTTGCCAAGTTATGTGTCGGGGACTATAACATGGGACACGCAGAAGGATGATCTCCTATATCATGTGGTTATTGCCGGTGTCACAGTTTTTATGCATTTTTTTTGGAGTTTGGGAAATCATCAAATGACTCGCGGTTCTCTACCGCGAGTCATTTGATGATTTCCCAAACTCCAACTATCAGACTTCTACTGACTAAAAGCCACCCATGTTCCTTCTTAGTCCTTTGTGCCGAGGCCACGGTATGTCTTTCGAATAACCCGCAGCGCCGATGGGCGCCTCTGACTTGGTTTGAGATTATAATGGTTTCATGAAACAGCGACTTCCGAGAATCGAGAAGCTTTTCGTTCCTTTACTTCTACATTTCAGCCAACTTACTGAGTAGGTGGGAAAACACAGAATTAAAATTTTAGGTACCAAGTTTGACATAAATCGATGCATTTATTCTTGACAAGCAACAGGAATGCTTATCATCATTAAGCATTTGATTTTACAATAAATAAATAAATAATAAATAAAATAATAACGTAATTTATTAATGAGGTTTTTTGGCCTTAGCGCCACTATACGGCTTAAAAAATTACCTGTATAATATGAATATCTAGCGACCCGATCCGGCTTCGCACGGAAGCATAATTCTACACATGAACCTTCCTCTTAAATCACTGTAACTATAAAAAAAACCCGCATCAAAATCCGTTGCGTAGTTTTAATGATCTAAGCATACATAGGGACAGACAGCGGTAAGCGATTTTGTTTTATACTATGTAGTGATGATAGTGATAGTGATGTAGTGATAGTAATATTGCCATGGGTATTTATATCGAAACCAAATGGCAACTATACATTTACTGGAGGTGAATAGGTAATCGAAGAGGAATGGGACGCCGTCGCCTCCTTCTGCGAAGCAGTGATGCTAACGAAGGAGGTGGCGGAACGTGAGAGGGAAAGAACCTCTCGTCCCAGCCGCCGCGGGAGACGCGGGTGGCTTCCGGCCACCGTAGATAAGGGCCTGTGGACGGTGAGTAACGGGCTAGCTCGCCGTCCGGCCGTCGTCATGACGGCAACAGACCGTGTCGACGGCGCGTACGTGTACCACGCGTGCCTCAAAGAGATGTCAGCAACATGAAAGGCCCCGTCGGGGCTGCGGATTATCGAAAGACTTAGCGCTGCCTCGGCACAAGGGCGAAGAAGGAACATGGGTTGGTTTTTAGTCAGTAGAAGTCTGACACTCCCCTTCGCTCTGCCCAAGAGCGGGGGGGGGGGGGAGGGGTTTATTCGATAAAAAAAGGTGAATAGATAACATCCTTACATAGTATAAAACAAAGTCGCGTCTGTTTGTTTGTTTGTTTGTTTGTCTGTATGCTTAAATCTTTAAAACTACGCAACGGATTTTTTTAATAGATAGAGTGATTCAAGAGGAAGGTTTTAATACCTTTTTTGTACCCGTGCGAAGCCGGGGCGGGTCACTAGTAATATAATAAAAGAGCAATTCAAATTTTAATATGAAATCAAAAGATAGTTACGGAACAAAGACTAAAAAAAAAAACTTCTACACCAAGATGTGTCTGCGATTATCACCTTAAAAGCGTTTCCATGTGATCTAAGGTTACGCCATCGATCTTAATGACAGCTTATTATCTATGGTGTCAAAACTCGCTGGCTCACTGCCCGTGCCGTGTCGGGTTACGCGTGAAGTTACAGAAAAAAGGTACGGAGAAAAAAAAATTGTGTCTTGTCATTTGAAGCCGACGGTTAGGCCGAGAGCGGTTTAGTTTTAATTTTTTAAGGAGAATTTATTGGAAACTAGCTTTTGCCCGCGACTTCGTTCGCGTGGAATAGTGACTTCCGGCAGATTTTTGGTTAATCTCGCGAAAAAAAAAAAAAAAACTATCCTATGTCCTTTCTCAAGTTCCAAACTATGTCTGTACCAAATTTCATCAAAATCCGTTCAGCCGTTTAGGCGTGAAAGAGTAACAGACAAACAGACAGACAGAGTTACTTTCGCATTTATAATATTATATAGTATATATAGTATATAGTATATATAGTATGGATAAGTATGGAAGTATGGATTACCTAGTCGAAGTACGTTTTTCCATATTTTGCCATTAATTTTTAACCCAAACACATCTTAATCATAATATTCTTGCTCTTATCCCAATTCATTTGCGGTCGGCGCAGCATGTCTTGCCATATCATCCTATAAACAGTCAATTCATCGTTAATACCGTATAATACCAAAGAAACTCTTATTTATACCCATCCACGTTTATACTCAAAACTAACCCACACACCAATGCTAACGGAAATAGTTTAATCGTAAAGAATTTTCTAGAAGCTACCAAAATATGCACAACCCTCTTAAACATTTCTAAAGAAAATGATTGATGCCTTTTTACCCCGAAATAACAAGATAAACGTATTACACATAGCCTTTCACACGAAAAAAACCGCCTAAGCTTTAGCTTCGATAAAATCAAGAAAAGAACCGTTCAATTTTAAGATAAATGTAGTCGAACAAAAGAAATATATATCTTTGGAAGTCCCAGCGGTGGTGTTAAATCAGATAGCCACGATTCGGCTGTAGAACCAAGTACGTCGTATGAATGTGTAATGTGCCTTCATTTGGTACGCAAACGTACCCGCACTTTGGGTACAGGGTCTTAAATCATAGAGTACAGACCGACTGTACCAGAGGTATTTATAATGTAACTGTGATTTATGACAGTACGAATTATTTGTAGTTTATGTTAAAGTTTTCTTCTTGAATCAATAATTGCGATAAGACATTTTTTTATCTCGATTATATTATAAACACTAGCTTTTGCCAGCGGCATCGCCCGCGTGAAAATGACGATTTTCCATACAAACTTTCATCCCCTATTTAAATCCCTTAGGGGTTGAATTTCGGAAAGTTCCTCCTTATTCCTTGTCTACATTATAAAGGGAACCTCTGTGCAAAATTTCAGCTTTCTAGGTCCAAGGGCTGGGCGTTGATGAGTCAGTCAGTCAGTCAGTCAGGACTTCTCTTTTTATTTATATAGATATATAGATTGTAATCATTATTCTCCTGCCCAGATCCCAATATATTTAGGGTCGCCGCATTGTTTTTCTTTCAATAATTCTCTATTACTCGTCACCTCATCGGACACCTTTCTTACCATAATTATCATCCTTCACACAGTCCATCCATCGTTTCTTTGGTACTCCTGTAGAGCCAACCAAATTCATATCCAAAACTTTCCCGAAATCTTCCTCATTCCTACACATACCACACAAGTTTTCAGTCACTGGCGCCACTTTTAGACTTCCTAGACTCTTACCTAGATATTATACTAACATGCTCCCTTAATAACCCTTTTCAATTCAAGAACAAATTAGAATTAACATACTTATTCAGTTTGACAATTGCGTAACGTCCTACCATTAGCAATGCCTTTCATTGTGACATTACGATATAATTTTTTAACGAATTCTTTCGTCAAAAACCTGCTCGCTTGTTATCGTGTGTACGAAGTATGTATCATCATCATCGACAAGTACTATTATTATGACGCTTATTAAATGCTCTCTTTTATTCGTATATTCGTACATATTTGTTTTGTATCATAGGTATTTCTCATGATTAGCGTGAATAAATGTTGTTTCTTTCATTATTTTCTTTCAAATATAAACAAAGTCTTAGAATTAAGTAAATATTCTGCGCAAAACGAGTATTTTAAATTCTAAAATCGTTCCTTTCCATTTATACTTTGCGGGTTGATGCTAGGCCCATTATACATCTATTTTAGACATTAAACAATACATAGGCTTTTTGCCTCGTCATCGATCTTACAAATTATGAATGGAAGTTGTGGGAAGTATTTTAGATATTAGAGGTTAGTCTAAAAGGTCGAAATAGAAAGTCAGGCACGCTACATCGTTTTTTTAGTCTAGTAAAATAGAATGTTGTAGGAAATAGGCAGGCATTAAATTAATCGGTAGGCGTTCTAAGGTCATCAATATGACGCATCACGACGACGCGGTTGGCGCTGTGGCTGAGCGATCGGACTGCTGCGCTGCGTGTCGCCGGTTCAATCCTCGCTGGGAACAAATATTTGTAAGGCCTAACAGATAGTTGTTTTGGGTCTGGGTATTTGTGTATGTGAGTATATATGTTTTTAAACGCACCCACGATACAGCAGAAATTCCTAGTGTGGGCCAAAGTTTACACAAAAAAAAAAAACACAACAGCACATTCATTTATTTTCAGGTTTTTGGACCCATACCTTACAGACCAAAATAAATATAATCAAATACGATTTGTGTTAGTTTACACAAATTTTAAAAGCTGTCAGAGATTGGCCAGTGACCCAAAATGAAGAAAAAGTGGTACGCCAAGCAAACGTCGGAACTACTTAGCGGTTTTACGATTAAGAGAGATGAATTTGTTACTAAATGGACCTTGATACAAGAAAAAGAACCGATTAAAATAAATGATGAAGTCCTGGGTTCGAAACGCGGGTCCGGCAAAGTATTATTGGGTACTCTATCAAACATTTTTCAGTAGCAACCACGGAGTTTGTGCCCGGTTGACGGCAATAGGCTTACCCCCTATTACACGCGGCTTAAATGTAACTTTCGACATGTGAGTGTAGGTACTATTGTGTACATCTCTGTCTAAAGCTTCGGGGATGACAAGCGTGATGTTATGTTTTTATTTAACTGAAATTATTAAGTTTTTCCTCATCAAGGGTATATTGAGTTCAATGGCCTGTATCCAGGTCTTTGATCGAATACCGTTTTGTTATTAATTATAATACTAGCTTAGATGCTAACGTACCGGTAATTACCTAGTTTTTTATTCATATAATGATATGAATAGGTTCCTTGTTAGATAGGTACAAGTTTTTGTATGTATGGTCACGTACTAGGTACTTAATTGTCAAATCAAGCGAGTATATATTAATTTATTTTGTTACGAATTGAACTCAGAATCTTATAAAGTTACAAAAATATAAAAGAGAGAAGTCCTGACTGACTGACTGATTGATTGACTGACTGACTCATCAACGGCCAGCCCAAACCCTTAGACCTAGAAAGCTGAAATTTTGCACCGAGGTTTCCTTTATAACGTAGACAAGGGTGAATTTCAACAAATGCCATTTTTTTTTATCATAACGGTGAACTTTTTCATTTATGTTATTTTTTTATATTTTTCAGGTTTTATGTAATCTTTAGGATATCAAATATCCCCAAATTTAATATCATCAACGTAACATTTAAGACTAAAGAGAAAATTCAGTTTGAATTCTGGTTTCCACCGATATGATAAACCGGCACCGATTATTTTTCTGTACACCGATATGATAAGTTTATCCACCGAAATGATGTACATATCCAGCGATATGATAATCTATCCTAATACGAGTTTAAAAAAAAGGTACTTTATTTTTTGATTTTATCGCTACAAATCGATAGTGTTCCATGTACCAGATCGACCAGCCATGGGATTAAAACGACCGAAATTTAACGGTGTATATGTATGTATATAATGTATGTGTTTGGATGTATGTTTGTATGTTCCATTGTTTCTTTGTATACTTAACGAAATGACACGGGATCTACCGATATGATAAAACGACTCACCGAGATGATAAAATATCTACCGATATGATAAAACAATCCACCGATGTGACAAAACTGTGCGTTGATCATGAATCAAAACACCGATATTAGATATAAGACACCGATTGATTTTTTCTCATCATTTCGGTGTAAATTATCACATCGGTGGTAATAAAGACCACCGATTACAGCGATATGAGAACAGCGACGTGAGAAATAACACAATTTTTAGAAAATTAGAAAAAATGCATAATATCCAGGATAAATTCAATAACAGTCAATGAAGCTAATTCACTTACTACCTCTGTTAGAACCAAACAACAATAATGAAACTACTCATTACACTAGAAAAATGCAACCACCGATAATATAAAATAATTGTCCGGGAGCAACTGAAATGGCGTACTTACGTTATTGGCGGGAATATGCAGCGATTTGACACACGTCCGTCTTGACCGCGCACTAGCACACACTAACGAGAGAAATAAAATTGGGGTGGGGACGCTGTCGGACTCGTCGATGTAAAGTTAGGTTTAAATTACTTTTGTCCAGCGATATGAGAACATTTCGCAGGACAAGTACGTTTGTGCCTCTCAGTAATAATAATCGTTAATTATGTAATAAAATATGTTATATATTAATAATATAACTAATATTCTATGAAATAGAATAAGTTATATCCTTAACTTACTTATTTTTATTAGTGTATTAAGCTTTTTGTTTGTAAAAAAAAGTAGAGGGACAGCACCGATTTGAAAAAAATAGAGGTTTATGTATATATTTTCTATCTTTGTAATAGTCCTAGGTAAATTATATTTTTGCCACAACGCAATAACTATCTATTGAATGCTAAAAAAAATAATTCAGAACAATATTCCTTTTTTCAAATACTAATTTCACCGAAGACAAAAAAATAAGTCATTTGGGAAATTCACCCACAAGGAATAAGGAAGGATTTTTCGAAATTCAACCCCTATGGGAGAATAGGGGATGAAAGTTTGTTTGAAAAATCGTCATTTTAACGCGGGTGAAGCCGCTGGCAAAAGCTAGTACTTAATAAAAATAGAATATACCGATATACATACTTATTTAGGCTCAGTCTAAGTGCTTGGCCAGACTGGCAGCGCGGTGCGGGGAGCGGCGCGGGTGCGGGAACGCGCGTGTTTGTGCTGTCCGCAGTGGACTGCGGCTTGGTTCCGAATGTTTTATTGTCCAGTGTTTGTCAAACTATAATATGGATGAAGAAGACTTGTTTTTACTGGAAAATTCTTACTTTAAATGGCAAATGATAAAAGTGAAAAAATAAAATTAATTAACCAGAGAAAATGAAGGAGAGGAGCAATATATTTTTTTTGTTTGTATTGACGATGTTCGATATCCGCAGTGCAAGGTCGTGCTTGAATAGCACGTAATAATTCTTCAGCATTTAATTGTGAAGACGCCATCACAACAACGCGCGCGATAGGTCGAATAGTTTGGGATACCCGCTCCCGCGCGATTTATAGCTTGCCGCCCGCGCACTCACTGCTGCCACTTGTATGAACGAGCTATGACACGAGTTGCCCGCGCGCTCCCCGCGGAAAGTAGCCCGCGCCACTTCCCGCGCCCGCGTGCCCACTATGGACACTCAAATGAAGTTCCATACGTTTAAGTTTGTCGCGCCGCCGCGCCCGCCCCGCGCCCGCGTTTGCTGTCTGGCCAAGCACTAAGGGCGTATTCACCAAAACACTTTTTTCAGACGAACCAGAAGTTGTATAGTTTCATCGTTCATGACACCACACAAGAGGTTGCACGTTGATTATGTTATGTCCACGGATCTGAAAAAACTGTTTCTTTTTTAACAGAAACAGATCTAGAATTTTTATGTCTATTTTATTTTAAGTTGTAGCCACGTTGTTACGTGGTTACTTATACCTTATCCAAAACCTAGTCCCAGTCCACTCCTATTCCTAGTTCCTTAATAAAAGAGGTTGGGTTGGATGGCGATAACGGCGCTCCCTGCGGGGTACAAACCTCAGCTTAGGGCGTCTCTGGAGAAAGCAAAAAACATGCTGAATTTGAGTGAGATAATAAACTAAAACATTCAACACCTTTTATTTAACGTAGAAACTTAAACGAGACCCATAATCTTTTAAGTACTTCTTCGAAACCAAACATTTCAAGTAATCTGGAATCAAAGTGAGTGTCACTTTGAGTATCAACAAGGTCAAATCAAGTGAAAACGCTCCGTTAATCCTTCAAAGAGGCTTTAAGACCTCTCACTTAGGGAACAAAATAGATAAACACAGAAGGTCGACTGCTTTCTTGGTCTAGTGGTAGCAAGCACGACTGCTGATATTTAATAAAACTGTAGCGTCACTTCAAAAAGTACTACAGCAACATGCGTTGGTTCGATTTCCGGGTCGGGCAAAGAGTGCTAAAATTACTTAAGTCGAAAACTTGCTGTATAGACCTTTCCTACGTGTTAGTTCTACAAATGGTTCACCAACGGACTAATTCTAATACTATGAGCCCGCGTCGTCTCACTGCTGGACAAAGGCCTAACCGATGCCTTCCAGTTGTTTTGAGACAGGGCTAATGTGGAGCGCTAGTCGTTGGTTTTATCTAACTCGTCCCACCATCTTCTACGAGGTCTGCCGCAAAGCCTTCTGGCTGTCTCAGGGCTTTAGAAAGTGGCCATTTTGGCCCATAGATTCTTGGGCTACCAGAAAACTGTTCACCGAAAAAACGGTTCCTTTTTAATCGCTCCTACGAATTACAGCACACCGATTGCGTGTACATAAGAGGAGCTGGTAGACGCTACTGAAAGTGCCGAATTCGTCGGCAAATGTGCGGACTCAATTTAAATTGTGATCAAAACGCTATCAAGAAAAAGGAGGAGCTCGTGGCTTAAGTGGAAAAAGACTAGGCAGAGGCAGACGCTAAGAAGAAAAAGAAAAACTACACCGATGTACTGTTCGCGTGCAATATCCTTGCTCTATGGTCCTTTTTATTAACTAAAGATTTGATATAGCACCCGTCGGGGCTGCGGGTTGTTCAAAAGAGATACCGCGGCCTCGGCACAAAGGGCTAAGAAGGAACATGGGTGGTTTTTAGTCAGTAGAAGTCTGACACTCCCTACCGTTCTACCCAGAGCGGGAGGAGTCATTTGATGATTTCCCGGCCCCACAATTTTTTTTTTTTGATATAGCATCTGTTTTCTATTGTTGTATCATTGAAGCTGATCTTCTGTAGCTTTCTTGTTATGTTGAGGACCTCTCACTCAAAGACACGGCGACTATCCTTTTATCTCTTTTGCATTATTTTCTCTCTCTCTGAATCATACCTTTTTTTTGGTTGTATCTTTTCCCTAAGGGGAAGATGGAATTCAATTTCTTGTATTTCGAAAGTTAATAAATACAAAATATTATCTTGTGATAACCATTTATCATCGTTCACTGTTTTTTTATTTATTTAAAAAAAAAAATACACAACAAAAAAAAATTGGCTTCTTTGACCAATCATTTAAGAACTCTGTTTCTTGAACCGGCCACTATATTTATAAAAGCTTCGATTCGATTCGACAAGTCGTGAGTTTGCCTTACTCACTTTCGTTTTGCCAAAAAAAGTTAGACGTACGATTTGTCTAATGGAAGCTTTATTGAATATAGGAGCTAGAGTTACCTCGGTTACGTCGACGCTCGTTGTCAGGTCCACTGATCGTCATTCCTATTTGTAACATAAATATTCAATAAATTATTCCCCCTGTTTTTTTATTTGATGATCTTTGTTGTCCCACTCCTGGGCACAGGCTTTACCTCATTCCTTCTACTTCTCACGATGGTATGCTACTTCTCGCCGGTTGGCAAGATTTCCTCATTCAATTAAATAATTATATCTTTACAAAAATGTAGACGTAGATATACATAATAACATAATTTAAAACATCGTTCCGGCCCATAACAAAATAATACGTAAGTGGTTTTAAAAGCTTTTAGAGCCGAAAACAAATAAAATGTGCCACAGGATTTATAAACAGTTCTTAATAAATACCAGTTAAACTTTTTAATAAAATAAAGGGTCTCGACACTGCAGCAGACATACTATATAATATTATATGTCGTTATTATTTAAAGATATGGGTAAAGGGGAAGATATGAGAAACATATGCGGGTTAATGGTATTGCTTATGACTCTGTATTGCCTCTTTCAAATGATTTCTGAGAGGTTCTTCCTTTATGTTTTTTATATCTGTATTTATGCAAACCATGGGAAATTTAGTCAATGGGCTCCGTAAGTACATACTTAAGTTTTTCCATTAGAAATCTCTCAGTAATCTGGTTATCGGTAACCGAGCTCAAATCGAATTATTATGTATACACGATGTAACTTTTTAATGTTTTTCTGCTACTGTGTTGAAATAAATACTCGTAGCAATTTGGAAGCTATTGTTTAACAATATTGAAGCTATTAGCTATACTTTAAATAAAAAACTTATTAAATGATGAAACTGCAGCTGTGGCCCAGTGGTGGCGGCTTCTACTAACAAACAGTAAGTCGTAGGTTCGCACCCAGGCGGGCGCATTACTTTGTGTAACTTATTTCAACAGCTCTCAAAACAGTGAAGGAAAACATCGTGAGGAAACCGGTATACTGTCTTAAAACACATTTTTCTTACTTCATTGCATGCTCAATCAGGCCATTCACTTTGAACCCAATTACACCCAGGACATTAACCCCACAAAAAATGAAGTATCACCCTTTTATCCACTAAATACATGGACAGCCATTAATTCAGTGTGAGCACCTCTCATCATACTCGTGTTACCTACGTCAGCTAATGCGGAACATGACAGGGGTCCCTTCTACCGTGTCACGTGTGTTAGGTACCTTTATGTTCCGGTATTCACTCCTAATTACGAGGCTCTTCACGTATTAGGAAGTATTTGCGATGACAATTTATTTTTACACACAAATTCATTTATGTATGCTATGAAAAACCCCGTCCGATCCGAAAGGGATAATTATATTATTTTATATGCAACTTAAACTCTGTTATTATTGTGAAAAGAGTTGTGGATTATTTGCATCCTCTATTTGCCCATGTCTCATTTAACTTAAACTCATCAACCGACACGCTATAATTTACATCTTTTTAGTGTTCCGTAGCCGAATGGCGAAAACCGGAAAACTTATAATATTCGTCAGTTTTGTTTGTTTTCATTTATCGCAGCATCATGCTGAGATAGGAGCCTTTTTGGCCTCACACAGGTCTTCTCTTTATTATTTAGTTTTATATTCTTTTTTGTTTTTGTTATTTTTGTAGTTCCTGTGCTTGTCCCAAATAAATATTTTTCTTTCTTTCTTTCTGTCTGTCCGTCCGCCCAGCAGTATGTCACAGCCATTGTATTCCGAAACTATTAAGACTACACAGTTGAAACTTAGTAGGTATATGACGTATTCTGTGAACCGCTTTACGATATTTATAAAAAAAAAATGTTAAGGGGGTCTCATCTCATCGTGTCTATAGATAGGTCTTTAAAAATGACATTGAGGTTTTCAAAACTATTTTTTTGAAAGATAGATAGGTACTTCCAAAGTGGTAATATGTGTCTCCCCCCCATGTGTAAACTAAGTGTGTGAAAAATTAAAAAAAAAAAAATAATATGCTGTAGATCGCAAACAAAATTTTCAACCAAAATTATTGCATCACAGTGACGGCGAGACAAAAGCCATTCGGCTTCGTTAAGGGCACTTGTAGACCCTTTATATTTATTTCTTATTTTCCTTGCGGATAAATAAAATAACCTTTCCCCAATTAACAATCGAAACCAAAAACACTTCACATTCAATCTCTGTCCTTTTTGTCCGAATAAACACAACATTGAAAATGGACATTCAAAAGTTGCCCTCCATTTGTCGAAAAGCGTTGCGGGAAAAGCAAAAAACCTTTTTTATTAAAGGGACCTAAACGAAGCCAATCACAGTGCTTTAGGGTTTATGAGCAATAAAAGCAATCTGGCCAGAGGGGCAATGTGTCGCGATAGCTCCAACCCTTGCAGTCAATGGGGCTTTTTTTCTTTCTTTCTTTATTTACGCACTATTGCGTCTGGGTTTTACTTTTGAGTGTTTATTTTTGTGAACATTTTAATTTCGGTCACGAAAGTCTATTTTGAATGCGTTAGGTCTTCTCGTCTCCGCTTTGCTTTATAAGTGGAAACGGTCGAGTACAGAGGGGAGTAGATGTTTCTCAACTGTTTAGGCCAGAAAGTGCTTTTGGGTTTTTCATTAGTTTCCCAGTAGTAGCCCGGAGTTTGGAAGTTGGCGGTATAATATCCCCGTGCCTCGGAAAGTACGTTAAGCCGTTGGTCCTGCGCCTGATCTCTCTCCGGTCGTGTTGGATTGCCGTCCCATCGGACTATGAGAGAAAAGGGAACAGAGAGTGCACTTGTGCCTGCGCACACACTTGTGCACTATAATATCTCCCGCGCAGATGGCTAATCTCCGCTGGGATTGGCCGCCGTGGCCGAAAAACGGTCAGGAGGACTATTAGGCAAGAAGAAACATGAGCGTGGTGTTGTGTGTGGCGTGTGGTGAGATGTGTACTTAATGTGAGTGACATCCGCCTCCACCGCTTTTACAATCTCCACAAAGCTTTAGTGGATACACCCTAGCTTTACACATCTCAGTTAGACTTGCGCCAATTTGCCTTTAAATGTTGGTTTGGTCATTTTTACCTACAATGGAAAAAAAAAGTAATAATAATAATTAATAATAATAATTTATTTCTCTAAAAACTTAGTACCTAATATTGTACAGAAAATATTTTGGTAGGAGTAATGTCTAATACCTAAATGGATGTAGCCACTGTAACCAAACTAGGCAATGCCTGTATTTCGGTTTCCAGTGCCGTTACCCTCGATATTTAAAAAGTATGCCAACAAAACAAAAAATATGGTTGGTTGTAATAGTGAATGACTTACTTAAAACTAACTTAATGATACGGTATACGTAGAGTTTAAGTGATAATGGTGTGTGTGTGTCTGTGTGTCTGTGTCTGCGTGTGTGTGTGGAGGTATGTGAGGGTTCGCAAGTGTAGGAGTGTGTGTGCGTGATTGTGAGTGCATGAGCATGTTTATATCTAAGATTATTTTGGCTAATTGAAATACCAAACATTCCAATTACTGTACAACGTGTAATAATAACTCCGTCTCTTCATAATTTAGTTGTTGCAGGTATTCAATTACTCTTTGTCTACATTTAGATTTCGTAAGAGGATAAATATTTATTTTTTTATTAATCTATACTAATATTATAAAGAGGTAAAGTTTGTGTGTATATTTGTTAAATTGTAAGGGGTAATCTCGGGATCTAATAAACCGATTTTAAAAATTCTTTCACCAATAGAAAGCTACATTATTGCTGAGTGTCATAGGGTATATAAAAAACCGAAAAATAAAAAGGCTTTTACGTGGTAGTCCGTTTTGCAAAGTGAATCGGAGAAAAAAGCAAAGCTGCGGCGGGCGCGGGATGGTTTCGGGTTTAATTCGGTTCGCGTTCGTGCCCACTTCGGGAGAAAGGGGCGTGGCCTTTTACATCTGATCTGAGAGGTAGGTACCCGCGCGGCTCAGTCGCGTGGTCGGCTCCTTACGCAGCGGACGTCCCCGAAATTGAATTTTTCGAAACGTAATTAGCACACTTTTGACTAATTATGCCCAACGAAGTGGGCACGGGTCAGCTAGTTTTATTATAAAGAAACGGAACGTTTAGTTCACTGAAGGCTTTTTAAAGATTCTAAGAAAATCATAAGTCAATAAATATCGAATGGAAGCACCAGCGTAGCACGTGAAATCACAGTTATATGCAGTGGCATTGAAATCATATTATATCACCATTGACTGCTATACTATCTGAATTGACCCGTATGGTCGGATAATCCACACCTAGTAAAATTAAAATCATTTGACCTTCATCGCTGAATATCTTAAGCTGAAAAATCTACAACATTTGGTAGAAAAGGTACGGGAACCAAACGGCCCATAAATAAAATAAATTCCTTTATTACCAACATCTGTGAACGTTCAAGCCTTGTGGCTATCGCTACGAATCATAAAAACGGGAAAAGCGTTTAATCTAACACCCTATTCGGGAATCCCCATTGCAATAAATAAAATTATCCCGAACAACACGGTGGAAATTAACGGGATCCCGTGCAGCCCCGGGTTAGCGGAATTACGGGGTTGTAATAAAAAAAATACGGGGTAACTTATGGGTAGTATGTAGGTACTGAATTTAACTGGAGATTTTTCTCTTTTATTTTCTCCCTGCAGGATAGCTGTTGAATTCATCATGAATTAGAAGATTCTGTTGTTGAAATCGTTAAGGAATTGCCAGAATACCCCACGGCATTCAGTTTTTCAGATATCTTTTGCAATTTGTCGGTCAGAGTTACCGTGTAAGCTGAACAAAATATGATAGTTTTTATTTTTACAGTAACATAAATAATTAAAATCCGCAATTAAACCCTCGTTGTTCTTTGAATCCACATTTTTATGAAAAATTATTTAATGGTGTTACAGATCTCTTAACCACAACCGTAATTGAATTAATGAAATGAACTTTAATTTTAAAATATCGTAATATACCTATTTTCAAATTCCTTTGTTATGTAGTGGATGTATATGACTCCACTTAAAATACATAAATATAATATTAACTTCAATAAATCGCTGATACCTACATTCCGTATTAACTATCTACTATCCATTTTTATCCTCTTTTCTTCAATAAAACTGAATTACCATCACTAAACAAAAGAGCGGCCCTCAAAAAGGCTTAAGCTACGTACGACGATAAAACTTGTGTTTATAGCGACATAATATCGACATCATATCGATATAGTATCGATAGAACACATCGTTGTGAGAACGACCCTATAAATCCCAAGATTCTCATAGTCCTTTCACATTTTGCTTACCTTCGACTTCGCATCATTGCCAAAATCAAAATGATCCTTTTCTTCGAATGAATACTCTGTCTCTGACTAGTCTGTCATAATAAATGATCTTTATTCTTCTACAAATAAGGATTCTGTTGCATTGTATCTGTAAGAGGTAAAATTAAATGTGACAGGACTGTATATCGGTATCTATAACGAGCAATGTAAGAAGTGAATAAAGTAAAGACTATACTGGTTAAAGTTGGCATTCTAGTTTTAGGACAAACCCAAAATATGATTTAAATAAATTGTCCCGGTTTTCTCCCGGATAAAGCTAGCTTTTACAAAATCCTGTTTGTAAAAGCGGTCTCTAGATAGCCATTTTTGTACATACACGCATAGCGCTACGCAAAATTTCGCGGAAATACTGGAAACATTTTTTTTCTTCTATTCTGTCGTCTCCGTTGTCTAACAAAAAATTTGACAACCTCAGTTGACAACTTTGTTATTTTTCGTAACCATAGCAAACTGCTTTAAAATTTGCGTTACGAAATCTCTGGATTCGCTCTCCACGCTCAACTCAAGGCCCGCGATAGAATCTATGCAATGGATTAAAATATTATACCTTGTTACGAAATTTTTAAGTTAAACTCTCGCAAAACAGGTAGGTCGATAGTTCAAAGCTATATGAGAAAAGTCGTCAACGAAAATATGAAGCACCAAATGAATGCTAAAGCGCCGAATTTTCTCCATAAAAATCACAGCACCCAATACAGCCTCTTAAAATACCTGTAAACTGACGCAATAGCGATACCCAAAGAAATATGCAAGTGTGCCACATAAACCTGACCTGTTTATACCGGCATAAAGTGAAAAATATACAATAGCACGGCTACGTTGGAAGCGGGCGAGTTATAGCTCCCTGGTGAACGATTTACTTGAGCTCGAGGCTCGAATAAGATTCAGTGGAAGGAAAGACGCATATTGAGAAGACGGTGTTGGAAGGAGTTCCTCCAAAGGCGATGGGAACTCCAAATCACAATGACAGTGTAGAGGGATATGTCTAATCGGTTAAAATGCGGTAAAATCAACCGATCAGGATACCTTAGTCCGATGTCCGCAGTCAGTCCGGAGTCCGGTTCAGCCGGTTTGAATGAAAACAGAAATAAGGCCGTTTTCGGAAGTGTTTTCATAGTAACAAACTTAGACGTGTAAGATAGTGTACTTGCTTTCCTGAGATTTTTATTTAAAATTGAAAAGACGCAATTATAATCTTATTTCTAGCACTCTCCTTTGTCTCTCTGCCTTAGCGTCGTTTATCTTGATAGGTACCAACCATCAACTATCAATTCTGTACCTAATCAAAGTGACACTGTAGCATGCCGACCACTGGACAGTGGTCAAAAGCCTTTCTTTGTAACAAAGGGGATTCAACTCTGAATTCGAGCAATTAACTATCTCGCCTGTAATTCTTACTCGTCACACAACAAGATGTCTAGTTGTACGACGTTACAATCACTCGCAACTTAATTGGAAATTGGCTAAGACGTGTTCTCCCAGAGCAAAGAGGTTTAAATATACTAACGAAATACTGACCAAAGCGAACAAAGTCTTACGTCGCAGATATTTTAATTTTTTTTTTCAATAGTTCTTCATTTGAGGCATACTCGTAGTAATGCTTTTTGTACTATGTTGCTGTAGTACTTTTTGTAATGCCGGTAAACAATCACACGCATACCTATGGAAATCCTTTTTGCATGGAAACTCTGTCTATAAGGTTGAATTCTTAACAACTTATAAGATTTATTCCTCATCATTTGGTCTAGTCTCTATCCTCTAACTAGTTGACATTATGTTTGTCTTGATCATCATTAGTTGATCTAGTGGTCGCAACCGCGATAGCTGACCATGAGGTCCTAGGTTCGATTCTTAGGTCTAGCAATGTGTTATTGGGTGTTTTTTTCAGAAATTTTTCACTAGCATCCACGGAGTTTGGATTTGCGACCGGATGATGGAAATAGGGTCGCCCCCCATTACAAATGATTTAAACATAACTGTCGAAATGTGGGTGTACTATGTTATGTACACCTCTACCTAGTTCTTCGAAGATTACAGTCGTGACGTTATATTATGTTATTTTTATGAACATAGTATTTGGAACCCAATAAATTATGAAATAGCATTTAAATAATCGCTTTTGAATTAAGACTAGTGTACACATATTTGTGCTCGTGACGCCGCGCCGCCGTCCGCGTCGCCGCCGTGCCGTCTACACACACTTGGTATTCTGTTCATAGCTTCTAACTGCCCATTTCAACTGTCACAGAAATTCATATTTCAGCTGGACGTACAACCCTTTGTTCTAATGTAATAAAAAATTAATTGAAAAAAGGATAAAATAACATAAAACACCCACCTTAAAAAAACCCAAGAATGTCCGTCGGGGGCTGCCATTAAAGGAACTAGTTTTGCAATGTTCAGCTCCCGACGGACATTCTTGGGTTTTTTTAAGGTGGGTGTTTTATGTTATTTTATCCTTTTTTCAATTAATTTTTAGCAGTCGTGGGTTTTTTCAAAATTTTTAATTTTGCTTTTTATTTTAAACTTTTTACTTTTATTGTTATTTTTTTATCTAAGAACATGCACCAATCAAACTTAAACCCATAACTGAAAACTGAATCAAAATCGGACTTGTAGTTTTGGAGAAAAATGGCAACTTTGATTTGCACAAAAAATGTTTGCTGCAGCGCCCCCTGGTGAGTTGTCACCGTAACACCTATCTAAGAACATGCACCAATCAAACCCGAACCCATAACTGAAAACTGCATCAAAATCGGACTAGTAGTTTTGGAGAAAAATGGCAACATGTATTTGCACAAACACACAAACAAACAAACAACCTCTCACCCCAAACGCATATACCGTCTCCGTTCCGTCGTGGGTAAAAATAATAGGGTGAATTTAATATCAAAGACGGAGCCATCTTATGAATTCGAACATGTTTTCATGATGGGGTTATATGATATGACACATAAATTAAGGTACATTCTACATAATTATAATGAAACTCTCATTTTGAGAATTTGATGGATTCGCTGGACCTTAATTCTTAGATATTAATACCGGCAAAAGTGAAGAGATTTGGAAGAGACTTGCACACAGCATTGGGTGACCAGAGATTGAAGAAGAGATAAGAGGGAGAGAGATGAGGGATATTACAGGCAGAATATTTTTTAACGCTCAAGAGACAATGTAATGTCTACCTGCTATCATTTCCCAGATGGCTATTATACGAGGCACCAGTTGTGACAGCTAAAGGGCGTAACATAAAGTATAACATTTGCAAGTAATGTCGTACAAATAAAACTTTTACTGCTTCCGTATAAATCTGTTTTGGTGATAACGTTTCCGACACAAATGTTACTTCTTATGCTAAAGAGGTGTACATTGTCGTGACTGCCAAAGTGCTAAGTATCAGTTTTTTCCATGAACTTTTTATGCAACGGTCACTATCACTTTGTTCAAGTTCATTATATCCTATTCCTAAAATAAAAAATATTTCCTATCCATCATTATCATAGAATAATCATTCAATGGAATTAAATTAAGTTAAAGCATTGTAATGATGATTTTAATGAGTATAACTCTGTAACTATATACGTGTTACGATTGTGAATCATATTTCGTGTGACACTGACCTGCAAATTGTAAAAAAAACTAAAAATTTGAATTTCTCGGGCTACCCAGGCACTTCTCCTTAACATAGCTCTGTCCGATAGATCTACCTTAATTTTTTCGTACCCTTTATGTAAATCATCATCATCATCATCAGCCATTAGACGTCCACTGCTGGACAAAGGCCTCCCCCATAGAACGCCATAAAGATCGGCAGCCTGCCGTTTGCATCCACCGGTTGCCCGCGACTCTCACGATGTCGTCGGTCCACCTGGTGGGAGGCCTGCCAACGCTGCGTCTTCCGGTTCGTGGTCGCCACTCGAGAACCTTTCTTTATGTAAATACGCACCGAAAATTTAAGGTAGCTCTAATACCTCATCCTCATATGAATCATTCATAGGTAGACTGGTCTTTTGTGAATATAAATTATCATAATTTAATTTGCGTATGTATGGAAAAGGGGAGCCATTTATAGAAACTATTTCTGATAAATTAAACTTCAAAGCTTTGATGTCTGATGTGATCTACTTATGTAAGGTATAAGGAATTACCTACCGTATGTTGAATGTTTTTAGTCCCATTTTCTTTTGAAATAACTACCTACATTGAAAGAGCTTCCTATGTAGGGTCATTTGCCAATAGAATTGTCCCTATTACAAATTACCGATAATACAGTTGGTGTACTATTATTTACCTCTGCATACTCCATCGCGAGAGACGACGAGACGAGAGATGTTCTGAGGATATTCTAGAGATAGATAGAATTTTCTTTATAATGTACACTATAATAAATTATAGCTATACATGTAAAATAAGTAACTTATTATTATTCACATCCTGTTCACAAACTTTTGAATTAAAAATTAGTATTAAATAAAAAATTCTTACGACTTTATTTTATGAATAACCCAAAGAAAGCCCTGTATTATGAAAATCAAGGAAATTACCCATCAATCCTTGAAAGTAAGATTGGTTGTAGGAAAATAAAGCAATCATAAGAAATACGCTATTTCTTCTTGAGTCCCGAATGAAATATCTGACTGTCTTCCGAATTCCTGGCGTGTTTTGGATGCATAAACGTTTTATTAGATCAGGATGATTATGAAGACGTGGTTTCGTCACTATTTTGACGGAAGTATAGCTGAATAACTTTAAAATCTAGTTCTAGATCTAAAAGTTGCAATAGTTATTTCAAGAGAAATTCGCGTTTGATTTTTATCAAGTACTTTTTAATTGCTCCTTCTGTACAGGTCTGCCTAATCTTTCGGGGAAACAAAGGCGTGATGTTACATTACGTCTCCCAGGATGAAGGCTGCCTTAAAGGGTAGTGAGATATCGGCACTGTGGGGGTGCCCTTGACACGCCACAGTCCATCGTGTGGCTAATAAGAGTAGGTCAAATGCATCATCCGACGTCTGCACAAGATACTCGTTTTCTCGGGTTTAGAGGAAATGAGGTGTTTTGAAGGTTTTGTCGTTATTGTAATGGTGAATTTTGGTTGGCACTTGTTAAGTTAGCTTTTAGTTTGGATGAGGATGTTTCACAAAAGATGTACTAAATATTGTCGAGAGCAATAAAATGAATGCATTGGATAAAATTAATGCAATGGAGAAATGAATGCATTGGATGGGTAACTATTAAGTTGTAATACTGATGACGAACTTATTGTAATCTATATTTTTAGTATTGTTCTCAAGTAAGTGACTTATGTTTTTATTGAGAATAAAGTTTCTTTAAACCGAAACCGAAAATGTACCTATACACTTATTAGCATATTTCAAAAACCTTGTAATCGTGAAAACGCTGTTTGTATTCTGATACTATTAGCCAGTGTCATCCCGAAGCTGGGCAAAGCCAGAGGGCTTCTTATCCTTCGATCTAAGGCTATGTGGACGGGTCGTTTGTTCTGGCAGATCATTCCACCATCACCTGCAAGGCCTACCGCGTCGCCTTCCTTCCTGCCTCAGGGCTCCACGACGTGGCTATTTAAGCCCACAGGTCATCAAGCATACCGCAGACATTGCCAGCCTATATTGTGTAATTATCGAAAATTGTACAGTGCGATATTATTTCGACTTTTACTTATATATCGCTTAGGGCTAAGGGACGATATCCAAACAGTCACTGCTTACCGAATAAATTCAAAAATGGAACAGGATTTATACGAAATCATTAACCATTGAAGTTAACGGGAACTTAATCGCAGGTGATGAAACAAGTCCTTCATCATCATCATCCTTCACAGTCCGACTTTACCCACTGCTGGGCTCCGCGTTCTAGCGCCAGCCTGATCCAGGATATTTCCGCGATAGCTCAATATCGTCTACCCAGGTCTTAAATGTAATGAAAATGGGTATAGGGGATCGGACAAAAAAAATACTTATTAGTCCGTCAGAGAGATTTCCAAAAAATATTAATAATAATAATATTCCACTACTATCACACAACGCCATCTAGTCCCAAGCTAAGCAGAGCTTGTGTTATGGGTACTAGACAACTGATAAACATACTTATATATTTCTAAATACATACATATTATAGATAAATTACACCCAGACACAGAACAAATGATCGTGCTCATCACACAAACATTTGTCCTGGGTGGGAATCGAACCCACGACCTCCGGCATAGCAGTTAGGGCCACTAACCACTAGACCAACAGGCCACCACCACCACCATTAACCACTTATTTTTTCTTTTTTCACGTAAACAAAAAATGAAGACGATACAGTGCTTCGAAAACTTGTGTGACGTCATTGATAGTACATTTTGTACCTTCAATTAGAAAGAAAAGAAAGAAAGAAAGAAAGAAAAAAACATACAAGGAGAAACAAATAGA
The DNA here is from genome assembly GCA_949316265.1 of Diarsia mendica. NCBI lineage: Eukaryota > Metazoa > Arthropoda > Insecta > Lepidoptera > Noctuidae > Diarsia > Diarsia mendica. The sequence continues at coordinate 6,012,491 of OX438899.1, read as the reverse complement.
AAATAAAACAATATAACGCATAATAAACAGTAAAAAAAAATAGAAAAAGGATGAATCTATACTAATATTATAAGTTTGTTTGTTTGTTTGTTTGAACGCGATAAACTCTGGAACTACTGGTTGGATTTGAAAAATTCTTTTTGTGTTGGATAGTTCATTTATCGAGGAAGGTTATAGGCTATATAACATCACGCTACTACCAATAGGAGCGGAGCATAAATGAGAAATGTTGCAAAAACGGGAAAAGAAAATTCCTTTCTGAGAGCTTCCGTTGCGTGCGCTGCGAAAACGGTTTAAGTTACGAGAATATCATGTATGAAGTAATTATTCGTCTTTAAAAGTTCTAAAAAAAAGTTCGCGTCAGCATCTGTCTATCTTTTAAGATTGACTCACTGTAACCATTTTTTACTAATAAAATGTTAGGTTAAAAAGATTTATTTTTTGCGAAGTTTATTTAACCATTATGGTATTAATCTATATCTAAATAAATGTGTTCGTTAGAACGGAAACTTAATATAAAATATTTGTGCCCCTTACTCTATACAGTTTAAACAAATATCTTAGAAGATATCGCAATGTAAAAATACCCGCGCGGAAAAATAATTACGCGGGTTGCGTCGCAATGTAGGTACGGGGGATTCTGGCTGGCCTCAGGGAAATTCAAAATATTTACTGCATCATCATAATGTTTACAAGTACAGAGTGTTATAGTATATTTAACAGTAAGAGATAGATTTTATAGTAATTCACACTTTAATATAATCTAAGCTAATCTAAACCATCTAAACTATTGTAATAAAGAGGAAAGATAAGATTTTTTGTTTGTTATGATTTAGCTTAATTAATGTCGGATAGTCGATATATCGAGAAAGGTTATAGCTATATTTATGTGATGCAGACGAAGTTGCGTGGGTCAGCTAGTATAAAATAAATGGTTAGCATCTTGATCAATTGACGTTTCAAGCCCCACTCCATGATCTTTGACGCGCTTTATCTTCAGTGACCGACCCATAGTCACACTAAACTACCACACCAGTGTGACTACGGATAATCTAACCTGAATGATGAATAAAATTAATTAGTCGTCCGATTAGCCGGATAAATAACCAAAATTATAGGCTGTTGCTAGTCGTCCGCTAAGTGGATGAATCACCGTCTCGCGACAGTATCCTTTATGGGCGGCATGGGCACCGGGCCGTAGGCCGACGAAGGAGGCCGGCGGAGGCCCGGCACTTCGGGGACAGAAGATATTAGTGTTATTTAATATGCAAGCGAAGCGAGCGCGCGTCATGGAGTACAAAAATTATGGAAATAATGAAAATAAAAAAATATGTAAATTATGGATACTAGCCTATTGTGATCAGGTTAAATTATCCATAGTCATACTAGTGTGACTACGGATAATTTAACCTGATCCGTAGTCACACTGGTGTTGTAGTTTAGTGTGACTATTCGATATTGTTTGATACACCTCACTATTTTCTTCGTATTCATTAGTCAGTGACATGTCCCATCCCTAATCCTTCCCCTCGCACCCCTCTCTCTTCGCCTCCTAACGCTCGATTGCAATGGCGCGCGCGCAATAAGAAAAATCGTATTAAATAAGTTATTGGACAAATCTAACTTTAAACTAGTGTTTTTCGTAATTATAATAACAATTGTGAAGTGTAATTGCTGTGGTGGACGCTCAAACAACCCTCAAGGACAATTTATTTGGTGTTTTGTTACCGCGTGCACGCGGAAGAAGATTCCGCCATTATGCAAGAAACTTTCTAAAGGTGAAAACTGGACAATCGTAAGTGTTTTGCAATCCTTTTACGCCCTAAACCCCTTTCCTGTTGTTCACTGACTTAAATACGCTATATTCAGTTCCATTCAGCTAGCCGTCATCCCTTTTTTTGAGGCAATCATCGAAAATACCTCTCAAAATTTAATTCTCAAAAATACAGTCCACTCTTTAAATTCAAGCGTCCGTTTTCACTAACCGACCTTTTTTTTGTTTACCCTTTTCGCTAATTCACCAACAGTGACTATGGGTCGGTCATGTTATCTTCGTCAATTTTTATTGTTTTGATAAAACAAAAAAACACGTATCCAATATTTTTCAATAATCTAACTGACGGACTAAACAGAATCATATATTTTTGAAGCAGTCCGATCCCCTATTACTTACTTACGTAACTTGTCTTATAAATGAAATAGAACAAGAACAGTGGCATACCAGCATGTCTGCAGTTCAAACACTGACCTGAAGTTAACAAGCATTTTAAATATTAAACGACTGCATTGAACTACTTACCTTAGAGGATACAGTTTAAAGTCCAATAAATAAATAAGTAGTGTTAGGAATCATTATGAATATTTTTCTGTTCATGGCTTACAAAATGTATAAATTAGTTATCATACCTATTTTTGAATTTCATCCTGGCAACACTGACTCGCTTGCCGCTCCGTTGCATCCTACAACCGAGTAGCGGTGGGGACTTTTAAGCGCGGGCGCAACGGTCGGCGGTATCGAGTCAGTCTTGCTGCGGAACCCGTGATGTAAAGACGTAAAATAAGTCGTAGTCTACGAGAACGTAATATCCCGAAATTGTGGTATAATAAGAATTGAGTGGTATAAGTGCTATTCAAAAATAATTAAGGTACGTACACTGTTTTAATAAAATGTAATGAATGTTTTATAACAACTATAAATGTTATTGGCATTGTGATTATTATTTATTTTCAATAAAAATAAATGTATGAGAATCAATTTGGACTTTCCTTACATCTCAGAAGTGGGATAAGCGGGTTTCTGCTTTCGTGGTTTTGTTAGCAAACTACCCGTTTATCCCTGCCCACAAAATTTTGTTGGATTATTTTATTTCTTTACTTTTCTTTTCTTCTAGATACCTAATTGATTCTCGATTTTTAAAATTTGGCCATTTAATAAGAAGATATGATGGTACTGCAATGTTTCAAATTTACAATAAATTACATGTATCTTTTTTATTTTAAATAATTAGCACTGTGTCATAGGTTAGGCTTGGCTAGGGCACTACCTGGTAGCATAACTAATAACTATTGACAAGTGCCTCTCTTTTTAAATTACTGGGCTACAATAGCATTGTACACCGATTCTGTGTTATGTGTAATAATATTGTGTGATTGGAAAATTAAGGATCGATTTAGATTGAGGCACTACGATAGTTCTTTCCCTTTGTGTAGTGAATTTTTGCATAGCTACCCTCTGTGAATGCGCCGTAGAGCACACAACGAACATCGTATAGTTATTTAATATTTTAGACGCCTAAATAATATTTTTATTCTTCTTGTCCTTTTATCACAACACTACAAAGATCTTGGCTCTAGAAAGTATACCACCATAATAATTTTGATTAAATGATATTATACAGAGTGTAAAGTAACCCATCACACAGCCGTCTACCAAGCATTCTGTACATCAAACTATGTACCCCTACGCGAAAATGTTTGCTGGGAAATGACTTTTTTTTTTGGGGTAAAAAAAAAACACATTTTACGGTAAATCTCAACGTAGCACTCTTAAAACATTGTGCTAGTGGATGCTTTAAATAGTAAGTGGGTCATGGAGATAATTTAAGTAAAGTTATAACCTGATAAACTAGTATTTACAAAAATAGCTGTTAAAAAATTGGAACTTTGAGCCCCAATATCTCCGAAACTAGGAGGTTCCCAGAGATGGTCTAGAACAAAAAAGTGATCGCAGTGGTAGGGAGAACAAGTACTTTTCGTTTGCGTTAAGGGTACGCTTACACCCTTTATTGATTTTTCGTAACTAAATAATGGCCAAATTTATAGAATGCATTGTCATACTTTCGACTTTTAACAGAATAACATACGTAGCTTACCGCTTCAATAGTCATTAAATAATTTCAAGTAAATATTTCAAGGCATACGTACGTTGATCGTACCTTACCTTAATGGTCTCTTAATTTAACTGTACCTTTCTTAATGGTACCTCACCTTAATGATACATTACCTTGTTTTCCTTAATGTTAGCCTTGCTACCTTCTATAATGGTACCATACCTTAATGATAAGCACTTCATACGTTCGCTGATATTACCTTATTGGTATCTTAATTTCATGGTACATACCTTACCTAATGTTACCCTAAGGTTATTATACCTTGTCTTCCTTATTATTAACCCTACCTACTTTTCCTTACTGGTATCTTGCCTTAACTGAATGGTGCCTTAACTGAATGGTGCCTTAACTGAATGGTGCCTTAACTGAATGGCGCCTTAACTGAATGTTGCCTTAACTGAATGGTGCCTTAACTGAATGGTGCCTTAACTGAATGGTGCCTTAACTGAATGGTGCCTTAACTGAATGGTGCCTTAACTGAATGGTGCCTTAACTGAATGGTGCCTTAACTGAATGGTGCCTTAACTAAATGGTGCCTTAACTGAATGGTGCTTTAACTGAATGGTGCCTTAACTGAATGGTGCCTTAACTGAATGGTGCCTTAATGGTGCCTTATCATAATGTTACCTTACCTTAATGTTACCTTACCTTAATGTTACCTTACATTAATGTTACCTTACCTTAATGTTACCATCCCTTATAGAGTTACCTTACCTTAATGGTACCTTACCTTAATGTTACCTTACCTTAATGTTACCTTGCCTTAACGTTACCTTGCCTTAAAGTTACCTTGCCTTACGTTACCTTGCCTTAAGTTACCTTGCCTTAAAGTTACCTTGCCTTAAAGTTACCTTGGCTTAAAGTTACCTTGCCTTAAAGTTACCTTGCCTTAAAGTTACCTTGCCTTAAAGTTACCTTGCCTTAAAGTTACCTTGCCTTAAAGTTACCTTGCCTTAAAGTTACCTTGCCTATAAGTTACCTTGCCTTAAAGTTACCTTGCCTTAAAGTTACCTTGCCTTAAAGTTACCTTGCCTTAAAGTTACCTTGCCTTAAAGTTACCTTGTCTTAAAGTTACCTTGCCTTAAAGTTACCTTGCCTTAAAGTTATCTTGCCTTAAAGTTACCTTGCCTTAAAGTTATCTTGCCTTAAAGTTACCTTGCCTTAAAGTTACCTTACCTGAATGTTATCTTACTTTCTTAGGGTAAGAACCCAAACATTATTCTAGTGTCATGAAATAAGTTTCAGATTCATGGATAACACTAAATCAGACGCTGCATCGGAGGGGGAGCCTACTAACCATAACTGCGATAATATAATCGGAGGAAGGCAGACTCCTAAGCGTGTCATGAGCGAGGGAGTGGAAGGGAGCCTACGAGAGAGGCAAGTCCACAAACGCTCAGAACAAGTCCGGAGTGAGGGAGTGGATGAGAAAGGCAAGTCCACAAGCGCTCTTATAACTTTAATTCACGAAGCCCGAGAAGGGAGGTGTTGCGACATCAAACTCGGCAACTTTAACGATAATAGGCAGCACTCGCACCAAAGACGGTCGTCGGCACGAAGCCCTTTACTATAGACAACGGAACTCTCAAAGATCTCGTCGCTCGCGAGTCGACAACGTGAACAGTAATTTTAAAGATATGCAGTGATGATAAAAACATTTTTATAAGTTTTTAGATATATTATGTAATGTTAAAGGGTCGTCGACCTCTAAGCTTTCTTTGACAAACGTCATCAACATCTAAAGATCAAACTATAGTCACTTAGCTTACAAAGGTCAAAGTCATACATTTTGCTCTACCGAAATTGACGGGCATAGTCAAAACATGGTACCAGGAGCTATAAACAGTACTTTACAGTTGGACTGAATGGAAAAGAAAGCTTATGGAGTCGTTCCCTTGTAGAGACGAACATGCAGAACTTTTAACAGAAATGCTGCCCAAACGCGTGTGTTACGGGGACTCACTAGAACATTATTATTATTCTAAAAGTAATAAATTTAACAGTTGTTTAATTAAAGGTAGGTAATGTGTTGATTACCTACTTCATGGTATCGAGGACCGTGTTATTAGAGTGGGAGCACAGGCTGCCCAGTTTAGGGAGCCAGAAGATGTTTATGGAGAATAATGATGTGCAAGTTTTGTCTAAATGAACATTGGTTGAGGCAACATGAAGTAGCATTTATCAATGATGATTCCTATACCGTACAGAGTGCATTTGTGAGAGAAAAATGCTATTCGCGGTGAACCTTTAATTCTTGTACCTATCAAACAAATTAAAATGTAAAAGTTAATCTTTCCATTGAGCGCACTATTGAGTGGTCTAGCGTTGAACTCGAGCGATACTTAATAGTTTGTGTTTATAGACACTCCCCTTCTGGGCGTTTTACTCGTTTCGAATCTGTAATTGAGGATTCACATAATACGTTAAAATCAAGTAATAAATCTATAATTTTATGTGGAGATTTTAATGTTAATATTTTAGATGTTACTCCATTAAGTATCAGACTTTTCAATCTGTTTAAATCATTTAATTTGGTTAACCTGTTATTTTGAACCAACAACGATCAAGGCTTCTTAATCAACTTGCCTTGATAATATGTTTAGTGATTGTCGCCTCATACAGCTAGTCGTTGCAATAAATTTAAAAATAATGTAGCACTTAAAGTAACACCGTCAATAGTAGAGCACGAAACTCCTAATGAAATTTATAATAAAGTCCTTTTTGATGTTGTGCTAAATGAATACCAATCTATTTTTAAGTCTAAAACTATTAACATTAACGAATTTCTGTTGGCTCCAACCAATGGGGTACACCAGGTATTTACAAAAGTCGAGCCCGATTATACGAGTTGTATGGTCTTAAAAATTTCATATTTGAAACAACTTTTCTAGTGTATGTTAAAAATTATTTCAAATTATTTAAAAGGAATTGTAATATTGCAAAGTCAAAATTCTTAAACGAAACCATTAAAAATTATAACTAAAATAAATAAACGGGTAAATCTGTGAAACAAGATAATCACCCTGAGATAATGGTGGATAACAAATTAGTTAATAAAGCAGCAGACGTAGACAAGGCTTTTAATGAGTATTTTGCCAGCATACCTATAGCGACGACTCGTTTCCTAAGTTCGTCGCCGTCCAAAGCCGAAGATCTTTTGCATAGCAGCGTGTCTATATTTGGTAACGCATTTAGTTTCGAATATGTAGCACCTCGTGATGTGGTTAACGTTTTCAATTCACTTAACTCTAAAAACACAGGTGATTACTGGGGAGTCTCTATTAAACTTTTGAGTAACATAATTGACATCGTAGCCCCCTGTCTTGCTGTTGCTTTCAATAAATCCGTTGATTTGGGGACTTTCCCTGACCTTATGAAGAGCAAGTCATCCCTCTATTTAAATTAGGCAGTAAAAAAATGATATCGGTAACTTTAGACCCATTTCTATTTTATATTTAACAAATTCTATTTTGCATTTAGCAAATTTTTGAAAAAGTAATTCTCAAACAATTGTTAATACATTTTAATTTAAATAATCTCCTTCATAATGATCAATATGGCTTTACAAAGGGTAGTTCGAATAAGGATGCAAATGTTGCTTTGCTAGAACGCGCAAAATACAATCGGTGTTTTCTGCAATCTCTCTAAAGCTTTTGAGTGCGTACATCACGACACACTTTTGCGGAAACTGCGTTATTACGGTGTTCAAAATGAGGCTTTCAATGTGATTGATTACGAAATAGATTCCAATGTGTAGACTTACATGGCGCGAAATCTTCCGGGCTATCGATTTGGCTAGGTGTACCTCGAGGTCCGATACTGGGTCTGTTTTTATTCTTGGTTTATATTAATGATGATCTACCATATTATTCAAAGGGTTTTTGTGACATCGTACTATTTGCAGAAGATACCTCTCTTATATTTAAAGTAGATAGGAATAGACATGATGTTGACAACGTAAACAGCACGCTATCAATGGTTACGGATTGGTTCACAACAAACAACCTTGTTCTTAATGCCAAGAAAACTAAAATAATTAAGTTCGCTTTAACCAATGTTAGAAATCTAGGTCCCAATATTATCTTCGCTGATCAGGAGCTGGAAACTACTGACTCAGCTGTATTTCTGGGCATAACAGTACATTCAAAATTACAATGGGGTTTAGATATATAGCCTAGTGGGAAGGCTAAGTTCAGCCGCATACGCCGTGAGTAAAGTAAGACAATTCACTGACGTTGATACAGCACTGTTAGTTTACTTTAGTTATTTTCACAGCGTTACCTTACGGCATTCTGCTGTGGGGCGAAGCCGCTGATATTCAAAATATATTTGTTCTGCAGAAGCGAGCGGTTCGTGCAATTTATCAGCTCACGGTTGCTTCTCAGTTCATATTTGCCACGACTACTTAAATGATAAGAATAGTTGGTTGCTGAGTTGAACACAAGACAATGTTTGTTATTTATGTTCTTTCTCCAATATTAGTTTACTGATATTTATGATGTCACCTTTTAACATTTTGTATTATTATATACTTTTCAATTAATGATTTTTGCTTGTAGTCATTAACTTGCACCTAATTATTGTATCGAGTCTGGTTCTTCTAACCTAACAGACAGAATGTGTTTCTTGGGATTATTTTTTCCGCCACTTCTTCTTTTCAGCTAAAACACTAGGAAGTGCCGAAATGTGTTTTCGGGGACTGTCTCTTGTAAATAAGTGAAGTAAAGCAAAGTAAATTTTGACGTTCGAAAAGTGCTGATTATCAGCCTAGTTTGAATAAATGAGTGTTGATTTTGATTTTGTAAATGTAATTGTAGGACGAAACAAAAAAAAAATGCTAAGATATTTTATTGAAATGCCTCGATTATGAGACTTACATTTAGATACCTGCCTAGATTAAAATACCTGGTTAAGATAGCTTAAGCTGTTTAGACTAAGATAGGTATTCGCTTTAATATAAACTTATCATTCAATAATTGTTTACTTAAACTGCCTATGTTAATGTACCTGCGAGTACATATTATGTGTGATAAAATAATGAATGACTAAATTATTTACAATTGTTAACTGTCGTACAAGGTGATTTTATCGGTTATGCTTCAGTTATTTTCTTCTAAATCAATTTATTTATTTAATTAATTGAATTGAATGGATTAGATAAATGATTACTTATTAGTAACTTAAAGCGAAGGGACTCGCTAAAACTGCAGGATGGCCGAGCTGTTAGGAATCATTATGAATATTTTTCTGTTCATGGCTTACAAAATGTATAAATTAGTTATCATACCTATTTTTGAATTTCATCCTGGCAACACTGACTCGCTTGCCGCTCCGTTGCATCCTACAACCGAGTAGCGGTGGGGACTTTTAAGCGCGGGCGCAACGGTCGGCGGTATCGAGTCAGTCTTGCTGCGGAACCCGTGATGTAAAGACGTAAAATAAGTCGTAGTCTACGAGAACGTAATATCCCGAAATTGTGGTATAATAAGAATTGAGTGGTATAAGTGCTATTCAAAAATAATTAAGGTACGTACACTGTTTTAATAAAATGTAATGAATGTTTTATAACAACTATAAATGTTATTGGCATTGTGATTATTATTTATTTTCAATAAAAATAAATGTATGAGAATCAATTTGGACTTTCCTTACAGTAGGTTCAGTGTATTTACCCATTACTGACGAATAACATTGAAGTTGTGTGTGGGAAAGTTTTATTAAGTTTTTAACCAACTTCCCAAAAAGGAGGAGGTTCTCCATTCGATTAGTATTTTTTATTCATCAGGACTCTCTCTGGGCAGCCATGGAGTCTAGATTCGTACCTGGTTGCGATGGCAATGAAACATAAAATTTAAACATAACTGACGAAATGTGGGTGTACCTTTTAGGAACACCTCTGCCGTACCCTTTCGGGGATTACAGGCGTGATCTAGCATACCTGCAGTTCAAACACTAAACTCTAGTTAACAAGCATTTTAAATAATAAGTGACAGCATTGAACTACTTACAGTAAAATGTAGTATCCACTTGTAGTAGACCTAATGGTTGATAACACTGTTTACTACTTTATCACAGGCTCACACAACACCACCAAGATCTCGGTCCAGGGCGCCTCACCTTGCAACTTCCCGCCATTATGTAACTGACAGATGTCATTAGTGACAGCTTACCTGACCACTTGTGGCTGTGAGACAGTGTTTACATATCTATTAAATAGATATACACTACAGTAGAGATATAACAGCCTAAAGCAGATTCGATTTATTTACTCATTATTGACGGATAACATTGAAGTTTTATGTACCTACACAGCACAACTGCTATGCATGAGGTTCTGTATTTGATTCCCAGGTTGAGCAGTGTTATTCAGTTCTGCCATCAGGAAATTAACAGTAGCAGTCACGGAGTCTGGATCTGCGCTCGCTTGATGGCAGCCCTGCCCTTATTACATGAGGCTTAAACATAACTGTCAAAATATGGGTGTTCTACTAGGTAAGGTCAGCATCAGAAGTATATTAACATTACTCAAAGTTTCGAAGCTGTTTTTTTAATAAAAACTTGTTAGATATTACTCGTTACTACATTGTTATTGGAGTGTAAGGACTATTTTAACGAATAATCTTCTGAAACATTAAAAATAATAGCTAGAGTCCTATACATAAAATAATTAAAATTCCGAAATGTTCAGCTACTTCTGATGCTGACCGTACACCTCTTAACCGTGCGTAATGTTATGTTATCTTACTGACAAATAACATTGAAGTTAAATGTATTTATTCGCTTGGTTTTGGCAGCGGGAACATTGCTTCAGGGTATTTGTGAAGGGGAAATAACAGACGGGTAGAAAATTGTCTTTTGGTGACATGAAATTAGATTCCTACTATTTGAATGTGTCCTATGAGAAATAATAGATGTAATAAGCGGAGGTTTCGTTTCATTGCCTAGTACGAGTATAATAGCTTGTATCCAAGCAGGTAGCTTAGATATTAATATTTATTTAAAAAAATCCTTCCTCTTGCTACCTCTAAAACCTTTTCCATCGGGTGTTGAATTTTTGTGATAATAAAAACATGAAAAGAATAGATGAATGTAGTTTTAGTCATCCTGCGTTGTTAACACTGACTTATTTACTTTTTTTTTTATTATAAATGGGCTTGCTCTTGACTTCAATCTTGCCCTAAGGGCAGAGATGATGTCGACGATGGAACGATGGAAGCTTACCCTGAAGAAGCCTGTTTACTCGCGACCTAAATAGATTAGGGTTATATGAACTCGAAAAAACCGACGCAGGCAGGGAATTCCACTCCTTGGCTGTGCGCTTAATAAAGGACTTAGCAAAGCGCTTCGTTCGAATGTGTGGAACGTCGACTAGTTAACGGTGATAACCTGCAATACGTCTAGTCTCCCGATGGAAGAAGGGAGATTGTGGAATCAGCTCACACTCTCCGAAGTACAGTCTGTAGAAGACCGACAGACATAACACTAAGACACAATAACAATAAGACTAATAATGGAAAGAAAGAAAAAAATAATGCCTTGGGACAAGAAAAAAGAATCTACATTTGTGTCACAGAAATCGTGACTTTACTCTAAGTCATTTTGCAAGTACTGCATCATTTGTTACGAGGGTGATCCTATATTCTCCGTCTTGTATCGGTGACTCAAATTTGTCCGACCAGTACGTAGCAGCCTGGACAGCTCTGTAGTTTGCTTCATTTAAACAGCACCCTCCCGGACAGAAGGCCTATTTGTATGAGCAATATTTGTAATCACGTTTTCAAGATCTATTGAAAAGTCTCGGTGGCTCAGGTACTTTATATTAAAATATGTAAATAATCTCATAACCCAATCACAAATACTATTTGTAGATTTAACTCAATTCAGAGTTCATAATCAACGTAGCTAGGTCCCTTTGTAGCCCGTAACCTCTTAAAGGACTAGATTAAATTCCTGTAAACGACAGTCCTGAAAAGGTTGGCTGAAAATAAAACGACTCTGTATTTGAAGAGGTTTTTATTAAAATCCTTTTATTTCGTGTCACTGATTTATATTCTAGTACAAGTCTTAAATAGTAGGTAGAACTTAATGATAATTTGATAGATGATAGGTAAGGAGAGGCTAAAACAACAATAACAAGCAACGTCTTAACTAACTTTGTTAAATAAATCAATTAAATCTATAACAAACACAAGCATGTTGTCAATGCCTAACCTACCCCTTATTATTGCTGGCAAATAAAAAAAATAAAAAATTAGTATTAAAAAAATAGTAGTATTTTTTGATAAATAAAATAATAATAAAAATTCAGTCCCTGGTCGTGTTTTGAATAACATCAAATAACATGTACTAACTGTGTTTACCGAAAGCATAAACGATGATACAGAAATTGATCTTAAAATCTATGGACTTAAAAGTCTTATCAAAAACGCCATTCCATAATGCACTGTTTACAATAACACATTCCCAAACAGTAAACAACATTACATATTCATTGGTTCCAACAAAAGCAAACGAGCATTTAAACGAGTGAAAAATTGCATTGACCTTAATACTACAGAAGTTGCGCGTTCGACAAATCGTACAAAAGAATTGATGTCGCCTTTAAAACTAAAGTTGATACAAATTGGGCTGTTTGTGGAGGAACTGGACTGAGTATAAGCTTTAGATTGGACTCAACAAAGCAGTTTCATACGGCGACACAACAAGCTATACATTCAGTACCTATATAATGGCATTGCTTTATGACGATGTAGTGCGTCAGGGATGTTTGCGGAAAGGCATATTGATGGTTTTGCAGAAACTATATGCAAAAGAAACGCTTCCCTTCTTGCTTATCTTCGTGGCAGTTCCTAAATTATCTTCAGTTCAGACAGACAGATTCATTTCATCCAATGAATAATGCGACATTGGATGAAACTAAACACAGAATAAATGAAATAATGTTAGTATGACTACTAACACTAGTAATTAAGACCACTGTTACTAACATTATGGTCATAACCCGTAATAAATCTATATATATAAAAGAAAGTCGTGTTAGTTACACCATTTATAACTCAAGAACGGCTGGCCGGATTTAGATGAAAATTGGTAGGGAGGTAGCTAAGAACCAGGAGAAGGACATAGGATACTTTTTTTTTTTTTTTTTTTTTTTTTTTTTTAGGTAGGGTAGTAGGTAGGTAGGTAGTAGGTAGGTAGGTAGTAGGTAGGTAGGTAGTAGGTAGGTAGGGTAGTAGGTAGGTAGGGTAGTAGGTAGGTAGGGTAGTAGGTAGGTAGGGTAGTAGGTAGGTAGGGTAGTAGGTAGGTAGGTAGGGTAGTAGGTAGGTAGGGTAGTAGGTAGGTAGGGTAGTAGGTAGGTAGGTAGGGTAGTAGGTAGGGTAGTAGGTAGGGTAGTAGGTAGGGTAGTAGGTAGGGTAGTAGGTAGGGTAGTAGGTAGGGTAGTAGGTTGGGTAGTAGGTAGGAATAATCTATATTATGTGACGCAGACGAAGTTGCGCGGGTCAGCTAGTGCTATAATAAAATATTGATTTACCGTACAATGAGAGATCCGTATGAACTGGTTTTGTATAGCTTGATAGTTCGCTTTTTGTATGAAGATCGAGATTAATTTCAAACTATGCTACATGGACACCGAAACTACCAGGAATGCACGATCTTTGGATTGTTATAATACCTACAATGAATGGAAAGCAACATCAGCGTGTATAATAAGAAACTGATGTAAAGCGTGTGTGTATTGAAACTGGTATTTATACAATCATGAAAGGCTGGCGATTCAGAGGAACTCTTTTTTTAATAAATGGTGCACGAAACGTGATCAAGACAAAACGTTTTCAATGGACGAAACATGCATATTTCCAATTAAATTTCGGACTGAGAACTTTAATTGCGTTTTCTGCTAGGAAAAAATTGATTATAAAGTCATTTCTAAAGCTTGATGTTACCAGCAAATTCTGAGAATCAAGACTAAGTAATGAAAGCTCAATTAGGTCACGGCTCAAGTTCAGGGAGAGAACTCGTCCGAAAACAATGAAAGCAAAAAAATAATTAAGAAACTTGAAGAAATTCAGATCTTTCTTAGAAAAAATAATTTTGATATGAAACCTTATTTTTTAAACAATAAAGTCCTTACAGCCGGCCTTGTAGCCACGTCACCAATCGTCAGAATTCTTCTTGGTATTAAAGTACCTCCTCACAAAATAGTCAACTCTTTGACAAAACCATGCTTTGGCTCACATAGCACAAATTGTAGTACAGACGCCGCCAGCAACATTAAGCTACCCAATCTGTCCATATTTTTTATACATTTTCTTCTTTATCACTAAAACAAGTTCAAGCCTAGGTTGATTGGGATTTTTTTCAGTTTCGTTTTGATCTGCTGGCGTCTGTACTAACCTTCTTGTAAAGCAAGAGCTACTCGTTCAAGTAACCCACGTCTCAAGACCTGGGTCACTCTAAAGCATGATACGAATTACCAAGAGGCAACTTACGAAGCGATGGACGCATCACTCTAAGCCGTGGACGGAGCCTAAGCAAAGTATACACCTGTGTGGCTTTGACCATAGGAATACCAACCTTTTTGCTGGCAAAAGAATTTCACAGTGCAGAGTAATCAGTGTAATTCTAAACGAGATTCAAATACTTTTGCGGTCAAATGCCATGCTTGAAAAAAGTAACTTTGTGAAAGGTATGCTATGAACGTAAACGATTTGTACGTGCTTGAGTTAAAAGAAATTAAAATGGTAGCATGATTTCTACAAAGTAATAAAATGTTTCAATTAAATACTCTAATGACTGGACTACAATAACTAAGAATAACTATTTTAATTTAACTAATTGATACCAACTGTAGTTATTTCAGATGTCCTTTATATAACTCAGAAGTAAATAAAATTACAAAAGGAGCAAGACTTATTCATAATTTCACGTTCTCAAGAAGTTTTCATCTATTTCAATTATTCAAAACGCAATCAACGTGACCTGTTTTGTAGCAAAATGGAAAATTGTTGGGTCACAGAGCGACAGAGTTGAGGAAATTCTAAAGGTCAGTTTTATTTTAGTACCTACTGCTGCTACGTCTCTGAATTTAGAATGTATGCCAGGTCAAGCGACGAAGGAAACTTGAGACTTTGTTAAATTTAGAGAAATGTTCTCAGGTGAATTAAAAACTTTTCGAGGAGAAGCCAGTGATGAAACTTGATGTTTCTCCACGACGACGGCGACGGTACTTGAACTTGTCTGGAAAACGCAGATGGATTTAATCAAAACTAATGAAACTTTAAATCGTGAAGTGTAAAGAAGTTAAGGGTGCTTTTTGTTTTTTTTTGTTTTGAGCAACGTAATTAAAATTAAGACATCTCAATGAGAATTATTGAACTCTCGCAAGGCATATTAAAGTCTGCCTGAGATAATTGGCAGTTAACAGCCTGCATACTACTGGGACCGACCTAAACGATACAATAACCACTGGAGACTGAAATCCATCACTTCAATTCTGAAGATACCATCAAATTATCTACCAATTAAATGTCAGAAATCTTAGTTATAGAATCATCTGACAGAGATCTGAAGGAAGATGAAGACACAATTTAGATAAATACACGACGCAAATGAAGCAACAAAAGATTTATGGAATCAGCTAAAATACAATTTGTGGATAAACCCAATAACAAGGCTAAATAACGTCATACTCGGACGGAATGTGAAGACCTTACACAATTTTGATAATAATGAATGTATTATAATATCTTAGCTTAAATCTACATCTGCCTTTGATCGTCGAATGGCACAAAAATATTTTTCTTTACACGCGAGCATATCGCAGGCACGATTGTTTTGTGAGTCCTCTATATATTTACATAGTAATGTAATTGATTTTGTCGTTACAGGATTAGGTATAGTATCATAAAATATATTTTTACCTTAATCAGCTATGTACATGTTAATTTAAACAGTATTTGGGTTTGACGATACAAACGTCCCGATATCTAACGATCTATTTGGTATCGATTCAGTTAGGTACTACCATGAGCTTGATTTGATAGACGATGTGAGATTTGATCGAGAATTTTAACAGTCTTGTGTAAAGTTATTAATGAAGAGGACTATATTTTTATCATTCATAACTTATTAGGTGAATCTAATAGTGAATTGATTAATCTAGTCGAATACTTAGACAAAGCAATAATGATTGAACTAGACAATTAACAACTTTGCAATGACAAAGAGTCCATTAGTTATACAGAAACCTGCCATCATTGTGTCGAGTTTAAAAACAGTTGTTACATGTAACCCATAGTAGCATTCCTTTTAAGCGACATTGTGTATTCAAATTGATGTACAATGTGATTGTTTGCTATTATGAAGGCTCTTTCCATTGTATCATTATTAAATTTAATAGCCCTTACGTAACTTAGCGTTCTTACGTCACTTTCGGGTAACCTCGTTAGAACAACGACAAAAAAGTCCGAAGAATGTTAAAGGTTCATGTTTTCATCGATAATTTGGGACCTAAAAGGCGTAACTGTTTTAGGGCTAACGTCTTGTATGCCCTTTGAACTTTCACTCCGTTTGCCTTTAACAGAGTAAGCGTATAAAATGTTACAATTATTATGATAGTTATTATCTAGCCTTTGTATATCAAACTGGTTGGTAAACCTAACTTTAATATTAAACCCGAAAGTGTAGGTAGTACTAGGATAATTATAAGAAATAATTTACAATTTAAAGCTAATATGTACAAAGATATAACAGTATTTGGCCATTAAAATATATTACTACATTATTTAGAAAACTCGAGCAAGAGTTGTATCTAAAATTGATTAAGAAAGGATTGATATTAATAAAAACAGTTAGTTAGCACTCTGTAAAGTCGAACATGATTTATTTGAGAAAACACACCCTGCTAAAGAAATAACAACGTCGTGTTAGCAGCTTAGCGATAAATAAAAGCAAACTGCTATGGCCAACTAAGATAAAAATGATATTACAGAATAATTTGAGCAGAATTTATTAATATCAACCTTATCTAAAATTAATAAGTTTGCTTAGGATATTAGCGTAGACACGAAGGACGTACTCGACAGGGCCAAATTATCCATAGTAGATGAATTAAATTAAACTACGTAACACATTATTTCCCTAAAAAAGTACGTAAACGATACTCTAGTTCCATATTGAGGTAAGCAATTTGATTGAAAAATCAATGGAAGAGTTACAGAGGCAATTCAAGCAATTCATTTAAATCTAATCGAAACTGTAATGTTGATACATAAATAAGTCTTAACGATACTGACAGTGAAATTCATAACAAAAACAATAGTTTTGATACTTTTAATAGCACCACACGTCTAAGATTTGCGCTTAACGCACTATTATAGCTACTAGTATGTATACAATAGATATGATGAAGAGAAGAGAAGAAGACTAAACTACTGGAAATATAGAAAGTTATTATTAATCTTATCTCTATATTCAATAATAAATTGGTACCTTTCGAATCTCACACCATTAAACTTCAATGAAAGCTTATCAAAGCATTCAAAACTTTCTTAAATTAACAAGTTATTATTAATCTTCAAAGTCCATTTAAAGCTACGTTTCAATTCGCGTAGAAATAAAACATATTTGAACAAAACAATTCTGGATCCAAACGAGAATTATCAAGTCATACATACCTCGTCTTTTCTTATAATTAAGGAGACATCGATCGTTTCAAGCGTTATCGTGAACAATATGGAATATCGCTTGAAATACAGGTAAGACAGTTATTAAATTATAACACACAAATGACCTTGATGGTCGTAGATTAAAATACATATTGGTCCTTGAAACCGTAGACATTTGGAGTCCCATTATCCACTTAAATTATACATTAGTTATCGTCAGCCGTCTTGGACTTCTCGGCCTATTGAGGTTTGACCCTGACCCTCTGACATGAACTTGGACAGACCCTGCAGGCATGTCAACAGCTGAATGTAAACTTGCAGCTCTTGAGGTTCTTGGCGATGGACTTACTCTGATGTCTACTCCGCTGTGTAAACTAGCTGCTCTTGAAGATCTGGCCGTGCGATGGGACATCTCTGACGGTGTGATGAGGGCAGGGATGTCTGCTGCTGAGCGGGATCGTCTTGGAGGACTTTCTGGTATGAGCGCCATACCGCCCATACCCATGCTACTTACGAAGACTGAGTTCTAGAAGTTGGGAAAGAGTACAAAAACCTTGTATTAGTGTTTTGCCAAACGAAGGTGCATTGTGCGTTCAGTTTTCCATTGGAAGGAAAATTACTAGATCTAATTGTGAAACAGAACATTTCTAATGCAAAACTTGGTGTTTTCTATCCAAGCTTGTGTTGTTATGCTTCCCATTTATTGTAGACCTAAACATTTAAAGCTCAATTTTAGATGTGAGATTTCATCAATGTGTAAACTATTTTGGTTTCTCAGGTCAGTTTTTGATATAAAATCGATAATTTAGATAGTCCTTACCTGCCGCGGTCTATGGGACAGGTATCCGCATGGTTGATAAGATGGGAATGATGCCCCGTAGTCGTATGACACACAGCCGCGTGACAGGGAAGCTCGGTGCTGTACAAAGCAGTGTTTCATTACCATAAGTCAGATAGGTAGTGCAATTATAACCACTGATGAATAAGTATCTAACGGATGAACAGGAAGTGTAACTGATGGGTGCAAATAGACTGCAGTCAACCGAAGACATTGTGATATACGATTAAACAAGAAAATGTATACAATCTTCGTGTTTCTGAACGCAAACTTAAACAGACGTAATGATTCTATGCTTTGTACTGTTGCATGGTGATTACAGCTTTACATTATGCGATCTCATTTTCGTGTGTTCGTATTTCCGAAGATAGATGTTGCTTGCTTAACCACATACATTTCTTGAGAAATCTATATGAACAATGTATGGAGTTGACAGATTTTGAGTCGAAGGTCGACGTGATCGCAGTCTAGATCACCCATAGATGGTGTAATATGTATTAATAATAAGCGGTATTTATTTTCTCTTGTTCCCATTAAGATTTGGTCTTTAATTGCACAGCCTATTCCAACCTATGTTCATTACTACAAAAATTCTTACCAAGCCAATCCTATGGTGGGCAGGAAAGGTGCTTGTGAAAAACTTTAACATCATGTATTAACGTCAAAGTTTTATAATATTATGTTTTAATTTGTAGGTAGACTGCATTTTCTGTTTCTATTCTAACGTTATCTTTGCTTATAATTTTGACTATATTAACAATGAATAATCCTGACCGTATATAAATTTATAAGTCAGTAATCAGCCATCTGCTTTATATAAGCCTGTCGATCAATGCTAATACCTTCTGTTATTGAGTATAGGCAGTTATTATCTTAATTGTTTAACCAGGAATTGGGTACCACACACAACTCGCCTGATGTGAAGCGATGATGCGGCCTAGGGAGGAGTACGCTTTCTTATAAGAAACTGATTCATTCGATCGAAGAACAGGCCCAGAAGATCTTTGAAGAGATCCAGATCAAAATGATCAATAACCAGAGAAGCAACAGACTGGCGGTTCACACAGTCAAAACAATAATTGATAATAATAATTATATCATTTACATAATAAGTTTGTATGAAAATAAATAAAGGAAATTATACTTAAAGCTAGAAAATGCAGTCCACCAACAATGATACAGTTGTCTCAAGACAATCAGTGTTGTTTCGAAATGAGTCTGAATTGCGTGTAGACTAATTTAGGAGCGAAAAATACCTTACAATATCATTATAATTTAGACATTCACTTTCTGCCGTTTGCTGTAATAGAAAAGGTTTGCGTTGTACTGCCTGCAAAATAATTTCCATTGGTTGCTTTTATATGTATGCAAACTCTACAATGCTAATCTACATTATTTGATTGTGCCTTTACTATTGGGTACGCCTTTGCTTGATCCTATATTTGGGGATAACAGGCTAGTTTTTTATAAGAGACCACACTCGGTCGGAAGAGATTTATATGTAAGTATACGGAATAAAATGGATATAAGTGCAGTTGGTCCCATTTCGCTTTTTTTTATCGGACTCGGGCCAATCAATATTTGTATCCAAAACTTTATGTGACACTACACTGCTTTACGTTGTTAAGGTTGTGTGTTATTTTTCTCACAGTTAATAATAACAACAAGTTTTTTTTTATTATTAAGACTTCCTTATTATTTTAAATCACATCTTCTGAATAAATAATAATAATTTCTCAAGCGTAGCGCGTCGTTTCATGCTGGCATGCAAATAATAACAGTAACTTACGTGTGGAGGCACGACTACTGAGCTTTCAGCTAAAGCACAACTCTGACGATGTGCCTGCTGGAACTTTGGCTGATATGGCTCCAGCATTCTGAGGGAAACAATTAATATTTGTAGTAAATTTAGAAATGATAATCATACCAGGTATGTACCACCAGCAAGACTTGCTCGGTAGTAATAGGGTCGGTTGATAGTAATAGGATCGTTCCGCCTTCATCATCATTATCATCACAACCTAAGTTCACCCACTGCTGGTAATAGAACTCTCTTTTCTTATCTGGTCCTCTTCTGTGCCAGGCTCATTCAGCTTGTTCCCCATGGATGGCATAATGTTGGTGTTCTAATAAGATACACTTCTTTAGACAGAAGTGGTTAAAAGTAATGTTTATGTTATTAAATAATATAAGAAATGCCTAAGCTGTATCTAAAATGATTGCTCTTAAAAGCCACAATAACCGAAATCCGAATTCTAAAAACTCCTTTTGTTGAACTGACAAAGGCTAACCTTTTTAGCAATATTTTGATCAAACTATTTACTTTTACATCTTCTCAAAGGTCTAAAAGGTATAAAACTTGGAGGAATAGTGTTATTAACGTTTTTATGGGCACTTTCAAACAAATTAGGTTCATGACTTAGTTGAAAATTCGTTTTAGTTCTGAAACTAGTGGTTTATTTTTAATCGTAATTTGTAACGTAATACGAGTAAACGAAAAGTTCTTTTAGAAATACTTTTTTTACGCCATTAGCTGATCAACATCAGCTAATTGGCGTCAGTTTTTATTCAGGACTCAGCTTCTTTTTTTATTGAATTTCTATAACTCGTAGAACAAAATTTGTTTAGTTTTATGGGCCGAGACCTCTTGCGTTTATCATGTTACATACAGCTAGTAGGTATATATGATAGAAATATAAGGATAAGGATATCTAAGCATTCTTTGTCTGATATGCTAGCTTTTAGAATGACTGTTAGGTACTTTAAACTATCGTCCTGTGACCGTTGTTCGTTGGACTTTAATCAAAACATTGGATCTAGTTGCCCCATGGCCTTGATCTCCTAGTACTAATTTAATCTGATACAAATTCTGTGCTCAGCTTCTCTCTAATAGTGCAATGAGAAATAAAACAAAATAATACTACGTACAGTTTATAGACGCACCTTATCTTGCCCCAACGATTGAAGAACAGTGCTATAGCGGCCACCCACAGTAGCAGTACAAATGCTACTATGAGAGCTTCTTCTGCTCTCACTACGACACCGCTGCCATCTGTTGGAGAAATTATATTATAAACATTATTGAATTAACGGCAGTGGAACAGAAAGGGCTGATAAGAAAGATATAAGTTTCATAATAAATTGCCTAGCCTTGTCCCAATTATCCAGTCTAACCGGATGCAGGTGAATAACAGTATTTTACATGGATTGACTATATATCTGACCTCTACAACCCAGTTAGTCTGGGTAATGCGATACCCTTTGGTAAGACTGGTTGTCAGAATTTAAGGTCACTGACTACCTGTAACGACTATCAAAGATCTACAAACGCCAGCTGGAACTCATAGCTGTCATGCAGCCAAATTTTAGTCTTCTTTACATAGAGTGACAGGGTCAGGACTGTTTATCTAAACTCAACAACCGAGTTACTATATATGGGTAACATGAGCGTTTGGCAAGATTGATGGTCCGATTTTCGGGATCTGCCTACCGTTTTTTTTTCCCTCTCTTGGGCAGAGCGGAAGGGAGTGTCAGACTTCTACTGACTAAAAACCACCTGTTCCTTCTTCGCTCTTGTGCCGAGACCGCGGTATCTCTTTCGACAATCCGCAGCCCCGACGGGATCTTCCTACCCCTAACGACTACCAAAATTCTACAAAATAAATGATAGCCTGGACCAACGCTTCCACGTGCCTTACGTGTGGCATAAGGATCTCAGTGTATAATGAATGGTGACCTATCCACGGGCCAACCTCAGTAAGCATTGCTTAACCTAGAAAATCGACCTGTGCAGCTGGTATTATAAAGCCACGTGAGCCAAAATAAGCGAGTAACACTTCAAGAATGAGTTCTTTGTTACTTTAATACAACTATAGTAGAGTCCTAGGCAAATAACTTGAAACAAAATGGCGTCGTTCTGCGCAGGTTCCCTGCTTGATTTGTATGGGACGTCTAAAAAACGACTACTGCGCATGTTCAACTTAAATGCCGCGTGCCATACTTAAGAGCGTATGCTACCTCAGATTAGCAACCCTATTTGTGGTGGTTCAAACTTCGCTTGAAATACTGTTAGAATAAAGTTCAAATCAGCTTGCACTACAAAGCGGTTGTTACGTCTTTCGCTGCGGCCGAATAGTGCGAATTTAGTGGTATTTTGCGATTTACAAAAAAAACTATTGATTGGACTAAAAAAGTAAAACACTATGACTTTAGTATGTTGCTTGTAGAATTATTTGGCAAAAAAATCAGAACGATGACATGTATTTTAGTATGGTTTCTACTCGTTAAAAGAAATTTTTAGAGGTATCTTCGCGATTTTTTCTATCGAGCAAAGTTAGTTGTATTATGTTTTCACAACACTATGGCACTAGCATATATCCTGAAGAATATCATATATTTTTCTGATGTTGATTACTGCAGTGAATCATATACTTTTACGGATTATAAAACTCGCGTTTGAGGTACCATACGCTCTTAAATCTGCAATGCGAGTCTTATACTTATTCGTCGTAAAATCAGAAAACTACAAACAAAAGCAAGCAACATGAAGTGTAGTTCTGAAATAAATGGAAAACACTCGTCAAATAACAAAACAAGAAGACAAGGGCCCAAGTTAGTAAGTTGATGCAAAAGCGTCTCTGACGGCCATTGTGTACCAATCAATTCCATCAGTCTCCCTTTGTGTTTGAATTTAGAATAGGCACTCTCTATGGGTAGAGTGTTAGGGACCTGTTCCACTGTAAGCGGGAAGCGAGCGTCAGCGGCACGGAATTCTTTTGAGGTCTTTTAAGCGAATAGAGTTAACAATATCTTAGTTTAAAAAAGAACTTAAAAACGCGCTTTAGAGTGACTTTTTTTTTTTTTTTTTAGTTTTCTTCTCAGCAAACCATTTTATTTGATATCTTATATTATGGGATGCATAAAGAATACTACATACCTATATGTGAGTCCGCGCCACATTGGATACATGCATTGCTATCCAAACTAAAATTGGAAGCCGGGAAGTGGTTAAAATTAAACTTCTGAGATTTTTTCTCATAGTTATTTTTTTCTATAGTTACGGATGTAGCTAATAAAGGCGTGTTAAAAATGGTCGTTAGCTAGTCGCTTACTGAACAACAGTGGGACAGAAGCCTGAACAAGCGGAGTAGGGAGTTTTCGGTATCGATATTTAATTTATTTCGGTTGTATAAAATGGAGCACTATTATTATGCGGATCAAATATAAGCACGACCTTTATAAGAAAAACAAATTTCCTTGTATGAGTTTATTTATCATTAAATTTTCCACTCCAGATTGTTATGAGTAGTTCACTAGGTTTTTTACTAGCTTACGTGGTCTCCCACTGCTGAGCAATGGTCTCCCTTTCTCCAGCCGTACCTCTGTATCCTGTGCGATCTCCAGCCAAGTTAGCCCCACAAACATGATCAGATCGTCTTTGGCCGCGGTCGACCTTGACGACGATGCTGAATAGGTTATTCTACATTTTTTTAGAAAGTCAAGTAGGACCAAATGTCACGATATGCGCTAAACTTGAAGTCAAATTGAGTCGTACTTGTTGTATATGTTAATCGATTTTAAGATAGTCGCTTCATCAACAGAAATGCAAAGTTAACTTACTTCTTTGTTGTCCTACATCCACTTTGCAATAACTATCAAAGATTGAATATGTATAAGATATAGACAACTAAGTAAACTGAAGGTCGGTATTGATTCGATTTATATCCACAACCCGTAAAGTGACAGGCAGACGTCATATACAGTTAACGGTTAACCCAGAAAATACTGTTTCAGCCCCAGTTACATAGTCGGTTAAACATCAAATATTATACTGCTGAAAACTGAACTAAAATGTTCTGTGGCCGGTTAACGAACAAGATTTTTATAAATTTTGAAAGCGGATTCTTTTTTATGGATAAAGCCTAGCATAACGCGCAGTTAATGTAAATTCGACCTATTTAGAAATTGAAAATCCTCGTTGCCAGGGTATTATCGTCCTTTTTTTAAAGGCTTTCTTTGTTATAATCTTTTTTGTTTTAATATCTATGGGCGGTTTACAATAAATAGGTACTTTTCTTTTTGAATACCCGATTCTTGCCCTCTGCCACTGTTAGGTTAAGGCCTCCTCGAGTTTCTTACGTTCGTTCTTAGTTACGTTACGTCACTCATTCATGGATCCAGTAAATCTGTTTAGTGGCTTCCCTATAGGCCCTTTGGCCAGCTTTTACATCTAATTAGGAAGGTTTCGAGCTTGAAAGCTAGTATATACCTAAAAATAGGAAGGTGTCATCAGACTAATATTAATATAGAATTTCTAAAATGGTATCTCGTTTCGCTCGAAAGCAGGTCAACCTCAGCCGACTTAAAATAGACCTTACAACAATGCCTGAAAAAGATTTTCTGTATTCTATCGCAGTCCAGACCAAAAATCAAGGCTAAGAGTGCGAGAAGCATACAGTCTGCCATTCATCATCAGTGCTTTTGCTTTGAGCATGATGGCTTGACCACACTGTACCTACACAATGCCATACTGCAATTACTGTTCTTGTTATAACCTGAGTCTTTTTATAATTATAATTATTATGGACACGTGTGAAATGCAGGTGTTAACTTATAATAATCACAAGGACGAGAAGCGTCATGTGCGTTCGCTATGTCTCATACGCTATTATGTATTCAATAATGCAATGTAAAGTTTTGTTTTTCGATACGGAAATATTACGGAAACTGAACAGTCACAGATAGACTCTGACAGTACACTCAGACATCAAAACTTGATTATAATAATCGCCGCAGACGGCATGTTTTTTAAAGGTCAATAGTTTAATCGGGTTGGGTAGCCAGTGCGCACACTAGGCCAACTAAATGGTTGACGAATGTGCATACCAGACCAGCAGTCGGTCGACTGCGCTCGAACAATAATATACTAGTTGGTAGGCAGATTTAGAAGAAAGCGCTGGCAGAGTCTGCGGGAAGTCACAGTGTCAAGTATCCGGAGTAGCGTCCGAAGTTTTTCATAACAGTTTACCCTAACAATAAAGTTCCCGTGTTAGAACGCAAACCTAAACGTTTTTGATTCGTAAACGCATCAAGACTTAGGACAACCTTACTTTATTATATCTTCAGCAAGTGATGGGCTACTCACAGTACTCACCGATGTCAGCTAAGGAGGCGTTGACACGCGACGTGGAGGACGGAGGGTGCAGTCGCAGCACTACTTCCGCGGGAGGGCCGCCCGTCGCACCGCTCCATTCTATAAAACAATACATGTCAGGGAACTTCATTTTTCTATATCGTGTGGACGCAGTGCCTTAAGTGGTGTCAGATTTTTTTATGCCACCCCTGGGCTTCAGTTATAGCTTTATATGCCGTCCAGAGAGCAGTGGTGGCCCAGTGGTGGCGGCCCCGACTTACGATCAGTTGGTCGTGGGTTCGAACCCAGGCAGGCGCATTACTTTGTGTAATTTATTTCATCACCACTGCTCTCAAAACGGTGAAGGAAAACGTCGTGAGGAAACCGGCATAGCTTAGAACAAAAAATTCGAAGACAATCCGCACTGGGCCCGCGTGGTGGATTATAGCCCATCCCTCTCCTAGAGAGGAGGCCTGAGTCCCTGCAGTGGGAACAATATAGGCTGATGATGATGATGATGCCGTCCAGAAATATCTGTCAAGCATGTTGGTGTCTTCACGATTATTTCCCTGATCGAAGCAAGTGATAATTTTAAAATATGCACATGAATCCGAAAAATCCAATTTTTTTCCAGGGCGCAGACAGACAAAGAGACTGACTTTCTAACATTTTCTCTATTTTTTATGAACGCAGATAACTTCTGATGCGCCCAAGGAGCGGGACAAAGCGACATTTTCCCAGCGATAGTATGCTTAACTCATC
Organism: Diarsia mendica; assembly: GCA_949316265.1. Taxonomy (NCBI): domain Eukaryota; kingdom Metazoa; phylum Arthropoda; class Insecta; order Lepidoptera; family Noctuidae; genus Diarsia; species Diarsia mendica. The sequence continues at coordinate 5,986,202 of OX438899.1, read as the reverse complement.
ATATTATATTATGCCGAGTATATTGACACAATTAAAAAGAAATTGTGTCTCGCGTGGATCTACATTCCGTTTAAAAGTTTAAAGGAGTCAGCTTAATGTCTTCTTCGTACCATAATACTATGAACGTATTCAGTACGATACCCACTACAATGTATCAACAGTGTATTATCTTACCCAACTACAACCCGTTTAGAACGGCCATCATTCATCAAAACCGTTTTCTCTAAACATTGTGCTTATGACAACACATGTAAAGAATGATATGGGTAGCAGTATAGAGTAGTTGCAAACCCAATAAACACACATATAAATAGAATTCCAATGTAAAATTACTGTACCCAACATATATTTTTAAAACAATTTATGTACAAGTAAGTACCAAACAGTCTAATCCTACATCTAGAACTTGTGTGGCATGCATCGGCCATAAACATGGCATGCAGTGGCCATAAATTTATCGTTATTTATGACCACGAAGGCCTTTGGTAACAGAACAATAAAAGGCTATTCAGATATATTTCTAGTGATATATTTTGTCACCTACTCTGAAATATTCTCGTGGTTCTACGGTCGTGTTTTCTTCATGAAATATAGAGGAATAGTGCAAGTGAGCGTTTTGTGGTCTATCGATACCTGTAGGGTAACCATGACGTCTTAAAGCTGTAGGTATTGTTTTTTTATTTCTTATTCCAGTGTCTAAAAACAACAGAGCTATACAGAGTGTCTAGTGCCATCTCTTTTCTATACAGTAATAAGAATAACCAACTGCTATCATGCATTAAATTATACAAGTACCATCTTTACTTAGGTGGTTATTTGGGTGTAGGTAGGCAAAAACTAAAGAGTGCTGCTATTTTGCCATAACATGCTCCCATAGACATATAAAAACAGTATGCTCCATTGGCGTCATAATTCCCCATGAATTCACTGATATACCTATGTGTTATATTCTCTTCTATATTCAGTTTCACACCAAAATTTAAACAACTGATAAACAATATAGTACAATGTTGTATAATGTAGTGTGGGGCAACGTTTTAAAAAAAAATTGCTGATTCAATAGTACAATGGTGGTCTTATCGCTGATAGTGATGATAAAGTTGCAAATCTATTATAGACATTGTGACAGTTTGTAGTAGCACTGGCCTCTGTACTGTACGAACATAAAATAATAAATTAACATAATTATCTGTTTTCCGCCAAGGTTAATAAAAACTTAATAGAACACTCACTCACCCACTCAGGGCTTAGTTCTTATCTTGACGACACAACGACTTTGTATATTTTTAGGCTTAAAATGCATAGAGATACTTCTAGAAGAGGTTGAGTTCGGGTGAGGGAGAGTTGGTTGTTGGTTTCTGTGCTCGTGTCGCGGATTCGATCTCCGCACAGAACAAATATTTGGATGATGTATTATATTTATCCCAACAAAAACATTCTGTAAAAAACTAGCCAAGTCTCGATGGAGCTGCTTGTTTATCTCTAAAAAGTAATGAAATCTAGACAAAGTCGTGCCAAGTCTAAGGTTCCTTATTGCGATTTCTTTATTATTATAGTTATTGTTGTGTGTCGCCTTAGACTTGGCACGACTTTGTCTAGATTTCATTACTTTTTAGAGATAAACAAGCAGCTCCATCGAGACTTGGCTAGTTTTTTACAGAATGTTTTTGTTGGGATTTCACTTCTTTTTGTAGCAACGTGGGCATATTGATTTATTTTATTAGATTTTCTTATTTAAAACAATTAATATTTCTTTTTTGTAGTTTTATTTTTTATTTTATTTTATTATTTTCGATTTTCCTACTTCTTATAGTTTTTCCTTTATGTGGCCATTAAACCGTACACTCGTAAACTCTGTACCAAATTTCAGCTCTCTGAGTTTATGGGAAGTACTAGTTCTATTTTGATGATCATGAGTGAGTGAGTGAGTGAGTTTCATAAATGCGAAACTTTGCTTTCTTCTTAACTTCGGAACTAAATGACCTACAGACTTGAAACTTTTTATTTTAAGTGAGATTGTATAGCTTACTGGATGACAAAAATTTCAGCGTTCTGGTCTTATCCAGAGGTTCTCAAATAGGGGCCTGAAAATGCGGCGAAATGGTTCCAGTAAAGGATGGTACGGCAGTGTTTGCTTCGCGCTCGACTCGGCGGGGGCACTGCCGTGCCCCCAGATATGGTAGTTGTTGTGGGTCTGTTGTTTGTGAATGTGAGTTTAAACGATTGTAAACGCACACGCAGTACAGGACAAAAATCCTGTGTATACAGATGCAGGCCTCTTCTAAGTGGCACCACATTGACCGGTCCCGTGCGTTTCGCATCCAGCAGATCACATGGGTTCATGTTTTGACCATAAACCCTGCCATAGATTTTCTACCGACATAAATAGCGTATAGCCTTTCCGAATGACATTTTCAACTAACATAATTTAACATTGTATTCCTAACCTCAGACAAAAAGCAATAAAGCTAAAACAGAACTAAATAAAGGCGTTTGAGAGTGTCAATGTCGAATGTATGCTAGGGAGTGTCGAGTGTCGTGAGACTACTAAATGCCAAGCCGTACCGTTTTCAGAGCGAAGCGGCGCCGCCGTAAAATTAGGCAAGTTATTGGACAGGTATTTAGGCATAGTTGCCCGTAAAGTATGCCTTTGTGGTGGCATACTAAATAGGCATAGTATGGCATACTAAATACGTTTTGCGTCGTGTGGTATTTCGGCTTATTGTGGGTTTGAAATAAACAAATATTGTATGGTTGCTGAATTACCATCACATAATTAGGGGGAAAAAAATTTAAACCATGAACAAACTCCTATGAATCAATTAAAGATTGATATTAGACATTTGCGCGAAAATCCATGCGCGCAAAATGTTTTTCTTGCAAGTGGGTTAGCGCAAGTGTTCGTTCAAATGTATTTCGCGCTAATACCATTCATTACTTCATTTATTTCTGTATAATATCATTTAAACCTATAATCCATTTATTACGTATCCCATCCATCTAGTTTCATTATAGGAATAAAGAGTAAATATAGGACAATAACTTTCCAAAAAAAAAACAATTTTATTTTGTTGCAATAATATAAATTCAACTGTATCGTGTTGAGATGTTACGGTCAAAGTTTCCTGTTACCGACAATATCTTTAGGTGGAACATCGGTTTTTGTGTTTCATGAATAGAGATACCGTATCACATACTTGTAGCAAAAGTATCAATGTCTACGTAGCCTTTTTTTTTGGCTGGTGGTATCATCAAATAACCCCTCCCGCTCTTGGGCAGAGCGAAAGGGAGTGTCAGACTTCTACAGACTAAAAACAATCCATGTTCCTTCTTAGCCCTTTATGTCAAGGCCGCGGTATCTCTTACGAGCAATCCTCAGCCCCGACGGGTCCCCGCAGTCCCAACGGGACCCGCAGCCTCGACGGGACCCGCAGCCCCGACGGAACGCACAGCCCCGACGGGACCCACAGCCCCGACGGGACCCACAGCCCCGACGGGACCCGCCCGCGGCCCCGACGGTCTCCGTAGCCTTACATTAGGAACTGCTTTTGCGAAAGGACGTGTCTGGTCACGGGGTTCAACTTTATAATATACTAGCTGACCCGCGCAACTTCGTCTGCGTCACATAAATATAGCTATAACCTTTCTCGATATATCGACTATCCGACATTAATTAAGCTAAATCGTAACAAACAAAAAATCTTATCTTTCCTCTTTATTACAATAGTTTAGATGGTTTAGATTAGCTTAGATTATATTAAAGTGTGAATTACTATAAAATCTATCTCTTACTGTTAAATATACTATAACACTCTGTACTTGTAAACATTATGATGCAGTGAATATTTTGAATTTGTATTTCCCGGAGGCCAGCCAGAATCCCCCGTACCTACATTGCGACGCAACCCGCGTAATTATTTTTCCTCGCGGGTATTTTTACATTGCGATATCTTCTAAGATATTTGTTTAAACTGTATAGAGTAAAGAGCACAAATATTCTATATTAAATTTCCGTTCTAACAAACACATTTATTTAGATACTAGCTTTTGCCCGCGACTTCGTTCGCGTGGAATAGTGACTTCCGGCAGATTTTTGGTTTATCTCGCGAAAAAAAAAAATACTATCCTATGTCCTTTCTCATGTTCCAAACTATGTCTGTACCAAATTTCACACAAATCGGTTCAGTAGTTTAGGCGTGAAGCAAAGACAGACAGACAGAAAGACAGACAGACAGAGTTACTTTCGCATTTATAATATTAGTTATGATTATTTTCCCTCGTTGAATAGTAAACAAACTAAGTGTAGGTGTTATACTTTCGGTGATGAACTGATTACCTATCTGTTTCTTTGTCTAAAATGAGTATTAACTTATCACTATGTTTGATTACTGAGCTTAAAGTTCGTATAAATGTCTATCTAATTACCTCCTCAAGTTTAAAGCGTAGCTAGTCATGTAGTACTATATTAATTCTGTGGTGTAGGTAATTAGATTTTATGTGTATGTAATGTAACAGTCAGTTGAATAAAAAATCGTACCTATACAAATCAGATCAATAGTTTTGGCGTAATGTGATTCTAGACAGAGTTTTAATGTTGTAGATAGGTAGCTGTGTATAGATATCCTGTGGGAATGACATATTTTCCCGAAGTAAAAAGTAGTCTGAATTTTGGTACCTTTCTACCCTATAAGTTAAGTAGTGTGATGGAATGTCGCTAAGTTTCGATCCAAGTAAAACTGTTAAATAAAGACAGTTGCATCAAAATTTTATCATAAAAATTCCCTAAATTATGGCGCCTACCGACCCTCTAAGTTAGAAAAGTGATCAAATACTAACTTGAAGTCTTAGTAACACTCAGTTAAAAGAAAAACATCAAAATCATTTCAGTAGCTATGGCGTCATGCGCTTCTTGACACGATCACGCTAGATTTCCGCGGGAATGAGGTATTTTCCCGCCGTAAAAAGTAGCCTGTGTCCGTGCCTAGGATCCTATCTTTATATTAACCAAGTCTTATAAAAATCCGTTCAGACGTTAAAGCGTGAATGAGGTAAACTTTTTTTTGAGTTTTCTGCCTACTGCCTACGCCTTAAGTACGATAGCATGAATATTAATAGCCCATATCCTTTTCTAGGTTACTATCTATCACCTAACTAAATTTCATCAAAATCCGTTCAGCCGTTTAGGCATGATAGAGCAAAATTCCCAGCAAAACCCATAAAAAAATCACTATCTCAATTCAGTTTTCTGCCTAGTTCCTACCCCCTAAGTACGATGACGTGATCATTTTGATCTTATATACGTTTTTAGGTAACCATCTATTACCTTACTAAATTTCATCAAAATCTGTTCAGCCGTTTAGACGTGAAAGAGCAAAAGTCCCAACAAAAACGACTAAAAATCACTAACTCAATTTAGTTATCTGCCTACTGCCTACCGCCTAAGAACGATGGCGTGATTATTTATAGCCTATGACCATTTTTAGGTTATCATCTATCACCATACCAAATTTCATCAAAATCCGTTCAGCCGTTTAGGCGTGAAAGAGCAAAAGTCCCAACAAAAACGACTAAAAATCACTAACTCAATTTAGTTATCTGCCTACCCCCTAAGAACGATGGCGTGATTATTTATAGCCTATGACCATTCCTAGGTTATCATCTATCACCATACCAAATTTCATCAAAATCCGTTCAGCCGTTTAGGCGTGAAAGAGCAAAAGTCCCAACAAAAACGACTAAAAATCACTAACTCAATTTAGTTATCTGCCTACTGTCTACCCCCTAAGAACGATGGCGTGATTATTTATAGCCTATGACCATTTCTAGGTTATCATCTATCACCATACCAAATTTCATCAAAATCCGTTCAGCCGTTCAGGCGTGAAAGAGCAAAAGTCCCAACAAAAACGTCTAAAAATCACTAACTCAATTTAGTTATCTGCCTACTGCCTACCCCCTAAGAAAGATGGCGTGATTATTTATAGCCTATGACCATTTCTAGGTTATCATCTATCACTATACCAAATTTCATCAAAATCCGTTCAGCCGTTCAGGCGTGAAAGAGCAAAAGACCCAACAAAAACGTCTAAAAATCACTAACTCAATTTAGTTATCTGCCTACTGCCTACCCCCTAAGAACGATGGCGTGATTATTTATAGCCTATGTCCATTTATAGGTTATCATCTATCACCATACCAAATTTCATCAAAATCCGTTCAGCCGTTTAGGCGTGAAAGAGCAAAAGTCCCAACAAAAACGACTAAAAATCACTAACTCAATTTAGTTATCTGCCTACTGCCTACCCCCTAAGAACGATGGCGTGATTATTTATAGCCTATGACCATTTCTAGGTTATCATCTATCACCATACCAAATTTCATCAAAATCCGTTCAGCCGTTCAGGCGTGAAAGAGCAAAAGTCCCAACAAAAACGTCTAAAAATCACTAACTCAATTTAGTTATCTGCCTACTGCCTACCCCCTAAGAACGATGGCGTGATTATTTATAGCCTATGTCCATTTCTAGGTTATCATCTATCACCATACCAAATTTCATCAAAATCCGTTCAGCCGTTTAGGCGTGAAAGAGTAACAGACAGACAGACAGACAGACAGACAGACAGAGTTACTTTCGCATTTATAATATTAAGTATGGAAGATTAATACCATATGGGTTAAATAAGCTTCGCAAAAAATAATTCTTTTTAACCTAACATTTTAATAATAAAAAATGGTTACAGTGAGTCAATCTTAAAAGATAGACAGATGCTGTCGCGGACTTTTTTTTAGAACTTTTAAAGACGAATAATTACTTCATACATGATATTCTCGTAACTTAAACCGTTTTCGCAGCGCACGCAACGGAAGCTCTCAGAAAGGAATTTTCTTTTCCCGTTTTAGCAACATTTCTCATTTATGCTCCGCTCCTATTGGTAGTAGCGTGATGTTATATAGCCTATAACCTTCCTCGATAAATGAACTATCCAACACAAAAAGAATTTTTCAAATCCAACTAGTAGTTCCAGAGTTTATCGCGTTCAAACAAACAAACAAACAAACAAACAAACTCTTCAGCTTTATAATATTAGTATAGATTTCTGTGAAAGGAACGTGAGTGCAGGGGAAATCTTAAATGCTAGTGGTAGTAGTCTTCTATAGTAAGGTCAAGATTGATTAATATTACCGCACGCAGTTTTGACTGAGCCTTTGGCCCTGACTAGCGAGATGTGTAAAGAACGACGAGCGAAGAGGAGCAGTGATGCGTGAAAGTTAGGATGTATCCATCGAAGCTGACATGTTCAAAGAGGCACGCCGCGTACATCACACCGCTCACCACACACAATAGGGGATCGGACTGGGTCAAAATAATATGATTCTGTTTAGTCCGTAAGTTAGATTATCGAAAAAGATTGAATGCGTGTTTTTTGTTTTATTATCAAATCAATAAAAAATGACGAAGATAAAACGCGTCAAACGTCATGGAGGGGGCTTGAAACGTCACTTGTAGGTACAACATGTACTATCATAATTGGACTGCGTTATGTAAGAAGCGATTAAGCGCCACTTAACACAAACTGAGAAAATGGGCTTCAAAGATTTCAAAGTTAAAATGGTCGCTGTGCATTAATTTATTATGTTTAGAGTATAATTTCTTTTTAGTCTGAAGATATAATTTGTATATTTTCAGATTAGTTAAAAATATATAAGTCTATTCAACAAACTTATGCAGTTATAGCCATTTTTCCGCTTAATTTGTTAATGTGTTAAACCCATTATCAGACCATTTAATTTCGCAATAACGTACTATACGAAATTATTGTCGTTTGATACTTTATTGAGATTCGTTTCGGGTGAAATAAATTAGGCAATAAGATTATATCCAGTCATTTTAACAAAATAAATAATAAAATTAAAACAAATTTTAATGTTTGTAACATTTCTACATCCTAAATAATTAAATTGCACGAAAAATTATCCAGTTATGTATTTAAAAGTATATTTCTCTTTTCTTTTATTCATTACACTGTACCATATTATTATTTTTATTCTCCGTCTTCTAATACTTCAAAATCCATAGATCCATCAAAACCTTCAACATCATCTTCTAAATAAGTGGAACCAGTTAAATTTTTATAATAATAATATTTTCTGGCATCAGATGGAACGAGGTGAAGAAGGGATTTTATATCATCCAGTTTTATTTGAGATATAGGTTTTCCTTGTGGCCAAAGTTGTTCATAGTGCGTTGACAATTTCAATGGGTTATCTATTGCCCCTCTTCTTGGTCTCTTATTGAGATCTACTTCATGGAGTTGACCACCATGACTGGTTGAAAGAAATATCCGACCAGGTTTATCCTTAAAAATGTTTATTTCTTTAGTTTTCAACCAGCTTATAGCATTTCCTTCTACATCTTTTTTTCTATTTACTATCAACTTCAGCATTTTAGAAACTCCGACAAAGTCTATTTTTTCCATTTTAGTAGCTATCAACTTGATTCTCTTACGACAACTGGTCATCACATCAATGTAGTCCTGTGGAGTATATAGCCGTGTATGGGTTTTTAAGGCTGATTCTATATCACTAAACTCGCTATCATTTTCTAAGAAGCTATGCCCAGGAACCATAAATCGTAGGGTGATTTTCTCCAGGTTGTCTTTTTCTTCTAGTATTGCAAATAGTAGCAGAGTCAATTTAATATTCCTGTTCTGGCCACCACAGGAGTCTGAACACAAGATAAGTTCTTTGACTTTTAAGTCTAGATTTAAAGATAAATGTTTGCGTAAAATGGAGCCTACTTCTTGTGCTCCCCTGCCTGCTACTCCTTCCACCCAGACGTAACAAAACCCTTTACTGGTTTTACCTGAATGCACACCGCAGTTGTATATAAACAGTTGGCGTTTGTAAAAAACGATGTTGGTTGGAATTTTTGGCAGTGGCAGTGTTTTTTCCATATCAAAAGTCAGAGTTTCAATATGATCACAAGTCTTAGCCAAAGTCATGTCTTGTTTTTTCATTGCACGTGCGTCTTCAGCTTCTTTATTATTTATTATTTATTTATAAACTTCTCGCACACAAAAAAAGGTACAAAGGCGGACTTAATGCCTTAGGCATTCTCTACCAGTCAACCAAGGGTGGTGTAGAGATTAGGGTGTTGTCTTTATGGTGCTGCTCTCTTTCCTTCTCTAAATTTAATTTGGTTTCTTGCGAAGTAGTATCTCTGATTTTTACACCCATACCTTATCGATGTTCCACACATTCGTACGAAGCGTTTTGCTAAGTCTTTCATTATTCGTACAGCCAAGGAGTGGAACACCCTGCCTGCGTCGGTTTTTCCGAGTTCATATAACCCCAATCTATTTCAGTCGCGAATAAATAGGCTTCTTCTGGGTAAACTCGTTCCATTGTCGACCTCATCTCTGCCCATAGGTCAAAATTGAAGTCAAGAGTAAGGTCATATAAAACAAAAATATAAAAAATTGCGTTAGGATGTGAGACCACCCGCCGCCGCCCCATACGTCCCGTACCCAAAAACCAGCGAAAAAAGGAATTCATTAACGAATGAAACGCCACAAGCTGGTACTTCATTCTCGAACGAATAAAAGATCGTGCGTTTAGTGATACGCATTAACGAATTAGATACCATTTTCGGCAGCTAATTCGATACTGCGGTTTAAAAACAGTATGTGTATGTATTTAATTCGTTATTACTATTTTAAAACTGTTTGTAACCGTTATTTTGCCGCATAATTCTTTAATGCAAAACGAACCTGTGTACAAATTCTAACAAATTTCGAAATGTCGCTTGATACGACCCCTTATTATAAGGACATAAGCGTGATTTTTGAACAAAAAAATAGCTGAATACATAATTTAAAATGCCTATAGTCGATCTGCATTCATAACTTTTTTTTTTCGATTTCGTCGCTTAATTCGTTCTTACATAACGCAGTCCAATTATGACGTCACACGAGTTTTCGAAGCACTGTATCGTCTTCATTTTTTGTTTACTTGAAAAAAGAAAAAATACGTGTCCAATAATTTTTGGAAATCTATCTGACGGACTAATTAGTTTTTTTATGTCCGATACCCTAATAACGTCTCTTTTCGTCTCCTCTGGCCTAAACAATTACAAGACATCTCCTCTCCTCTTTGCAACCGTCCGTCCGGCCGTGTTTTGCGTTAGCAGAGGCGAAAAGTGTAAATAACTAAATTCTATTGATATTTCGAAACACGTCTCCTCTATTTTCGACTCGTCTCCACTTCAATGGAGTTGGTCCCTTATAACTATTTTGAATATTTTAAACCCAAAACACGTACTAAGAAGTAACATTGATCAATCTTGATTTTAGTTTCTATGGTAATGGTGAATTCTTGATGCAATAATGAGTGACGATACTAATAGGGGATCGGACTGGGTCTAAATAATATGATTCTGTTTAGTCCGTAAGTTAGATTATCGAAAAATATTGAACACGTGTTTTTTGTTTTATCAAATCAATAATAAAAAATTACGAAGATAAAACGCGTCAAAGATCTTGGAGTGGGGCTTAAAACGTCACTTGTGTCGTCAAAATGTACTAGATCATATGACGTCGCACGAGTTTTCGAAGCACTGTATCGTCTTCATTTTAAGTTTATTTGAAAAAAGAAAAAATACGTGTCCAATAATTTTTGGAAATCTATCTGACGGACTCATTAGTTTTTTTTTTGTCCGATCCCCTATTGAACCTATAGGCTTATTTTGTTAATCACACTTCCAAGTGGGTGGAAGTATGCTGTAATCAGCACTTTTTACTTAAACTGCTAGTTCCTTAGATTGGTTCTTATGTTACTTCTTTGCTTTTGTCATACCTATAGCGCTAGCATATGGCGCTGTAGTAGTTTTTATAATGTCGCTACCACAGATATAGATAACGCAAGAGCAACTACTTCGCGTGCCACTTTTCGTGCCTAGCTTACGTACAAAAATCGTAAGTGGCCACTTTCGCGCTCAGTTTGCATTGGTGTATAGCGCTAGTCGGCCGTCGGCGATGGTGCAAAAGGTAGGGGTTGGGGCGATGGAGGCGCCGTACGTGGCGGCGTTTTTGAATCGATTTGATTTTCCGATTTATATAGTACACGCTTGGTTTTCAACTTTTCATACAGATCGTGATACTTGCGATATCTAGGTCTATCTTTATCTCTGGCTGCTACACTAACACAGAATCTTTCTTACGATGTTTTGCTTCACCATTTTGGGAGCAATAATGATGAAAGTGAGGTGTGATCTAATCTATATCAACTAGTGAAAGATTTACCGCTCTCACCGGCGGAGATGCGCGACGAGTGAGGCTGACTTCTCCTGGTCGAGGGGTTGTCTGACAAGTCTGGTTCCTCAGTTATGGACGTTATAGTATCTGGAACAAAGAGAAGATAATATATTAATTTGTGAACATTTAGGGATTGGCTGTTATTGGAATAATTAACAGTTTACTATCTTACGTGGGTTAGTTGCAGAGAAAGACCTGCCTCGGAAAGCACGTGAAGCTGTGTACCAGGTAAGAATGGTTGATAGACTTTCAGGTCACATAATTATAATTATGTGACCTGAAAGTCTATCAACCATTCTTACCAAAGGGTATCGTATTATCTAGTCGGGTTTTTGAGGTTAGATAGGCAGTCGCTCTATGAAACATATTGGTATTCAATATAAGTTTTTAAACTGACATGGTCACTGACACAAGACAACTGACTGACTGGTGAGTGACAATGGTAGTGGTGCCGAACGCAAAAAACGAACTAGAAAGAGGGTAAACCGATTTGTCTGCTCATAAACATCCACCCGCAATGACTTCAGTTTATCCGTGATCATGGTGCTTGTAACAGCGCCGAAATATCGGGAACTCGAAACACTAATCAAACATGGTAAATATCCCGTTTATGATATTAATAGTTATATTGGTATTCACCTGCTTTCGGTAAGATTGGAGGCCAACCCCAACATGGTTGGGAAAAGGCTAGGTAGATGATGAGTCTCAATTAGCTGTTTTAATCATAAGAATAAGTTCAATTTTTTTTTACTCTGTATTATGTCATTGTATTTTAAGCTGTAAGGTGACGAGCCAAAGTTGCTAGAAAATAAATAAAAGTTTTGAAATGTTTTACTTTTCATCTGTTCTTTTCATCACATGTTCGTTGATCTGTCTGTAGTAAAATGTAATCGTCACTGAACCAACTGTGAATCTCTAACCGCTCTACCACCCCATAAAAAATATACATGCGTGAAGTTACGGAGCTAACATAAGTATATAGGCAGTAAGGGCTTATAGAAGTTTTACGACATGACGCAGTAAGGACTCATAAACTCATAAATCGTTTAACGAGTAGCTATTAATTAGTAACTTGGCGAAACCTGCGAGTTTCGTAAAGCTTAGGAATCACGCGATCTTATGAATTCTATTCTTAGTACTGTTGCTTGGTCCTAACTTAGTGCATGTTTACGTACAGGCGGGGCGACGCGCGGCGCGTGCGGCGTTTTTAATTCATACTCATGGCGATGTATGAAAAAGTTAACGTCGATTTTACGAAAATCGATTATTCGCTCGTTAGTTTAAAATGCAGCGTTTGTTTCGGTGGACCCGTCTCTCAGTAAATTAATAATAAATCACTAAACGAGCTTACTGCACGCGCCGCGCGACGCCCCGCGTCTCCGTAAACGAGCCCATAAACAGGGTTGCGGAATTTGTTCCAAATAGTTACCGCGGCCCTGGAACGCAAACAGCATAAGATAGAACTCGGAAAAAGGTCCTAACATAATTATAATGGGTGTAAAAATACCCTAAAAAAGCCCGATAGACACTTGACTCCCTTTTTTTTTGGCTTGTGGGAAATCATCGAATAACCCCTCCCGCTCTTGGGCAGAGCGAAAGGGAGTGTCAGACTTCTACTGACTAAAAACCACGCATGTTTCTTCTTAGCCCTTTGTGTCGAGGCCGCGGTATCTCTTTCGAACAACCCGCAGCCTGCGCTTGTTTCCCTGTCTTTGCTATAATTTATTTGTTCTGGACCACACCTTCACCTTTCCACCTTAGTTGCGGAGATATTGGAGAACAAATTTCCGAAACTTTCACAAGTTTAGTTTTAAATCCTAGTGACCATGACCCGTTTACTAGTCAAAACATCCACCAGCACGTTGATTGTTTGAAGTGTGCTTCGTTGAGTTTTACCATAAAAAGTTCATCCCAAAAAAAAAAGTCATTTCCCAGCGATAATTCTTGCGTAGGGTCACTTAGTCTGAGGTACATAATGCTTAAATGCTTGGTTGAAGGGTCCGATTAAACCCTGTATATACCTAGGTATAGATACTTTCGAATACCACTTCGTAATCAGATTACGAAGTGGTATTCGAATATGAACCTTATAAATATTAGGTTAGGTCAGAATAGACATGGAATATGCATAATAGTAGTTTGGGTTTGAAATTGATAAATATTTAAATGGGTCCATTTTGTTTAAATCTCTAGTCAGACTGAAGTGTGAGTCCTCTCTACGGTTTGACAATTAATTAATTATTAGAGATGAACTAGCGATCGGTCCCTGCTTCATAAGGTTTTTATGACTTGACAACACATTGATATTTCTTTACTACAACAAATTTTGAATCCATTAAGTTTCCTCCGTGACTCGGAAATCTCGCTAAGCCCTATGTCTCGGCTGTCATTTTTAGATATTTGGCAGCCGTAACCAGTTTTAAAAACTGGCCAAGTGCAAGTCGGACTCGCACATGAAGGGTTCCGTACCAAAACGGTATGCTATAATTTATACATTTTCTTCTACGGCCAATGAAACTTGACCTCTGGATTGTATAGGCGCTCATACGATTCAGGGACCAAATTATATTGGTTATCTGCTGTTTCCATCTGTTGTTTCCATTCAAGTTCAAAATGATTTTCCTAGAAAGTCCTTATAAAGTTCTACTTTTCAGATTTTTTTCATATTTTCTAAACTTATGGTTCAAAAGTTAGAGGGGGGGGGACACATTGTTTTTTACTTTTGGAGCGATTATTTCCGAAATTATTGACATTATCAAAAAATGATTTTAGTAAACCCCTATTAATTTTTCAATACCTTTCCAACAATATATCACACGTTAGGGTTGAAATTAAAAAAAAAAATCACTTCCCACTTTACATATAGGGGGGCTACCCTAATAAAACATTTTTTTCAAATTTTTATTTTACCACTTTGTCGGCGTGATTGATACACATATTGGTACCAAATTTCAGCTTTCTAGTGCTAACGGTCACAGAGATTAAGCTAGGACGGACAGACGGACAGACAGACATGGCGAAACTATAAGGGTTCCTAGTTGACTACGGAACCCTAAAAAGGGGTATTGGTTTATTCAGCATAAACTGGGTAGGGAAGTCAGAAAGGCAGTTCCTCTGTGTTAAATACTGGCATTCAATTGCATTTGTTCAGGTTCGGGTCGACATGTTGGGAAAAGACAGATGAAAATAACAGAAAATCTTTAAAAAAAAACAGAATAATTTCTTAAAATGATAATGAAAACTACACCAACATTCGTTGATGTGGTAAGAAGAACAATGAGGTTACAAAAATGATACAAAAGCATTTTTTTACAATTCCATGTATAAACTTATTCAGTGTACAGTACTTTCTTTGTGAATATAATTTTGCTATTGTACGATATGCAAACACTCAAACCAAGTGTTTCTAACAATTTATTTTAGGGCGCATTTTTTGTACCACTAACATAATAGAAAATATGTGAGTATCATATTTTATGTATGAAAGCGTACATATATCACTTATCACATCTGCTCCTTAGAAGCATTTCAAGGTCTAACTTTTTTTTTCTAATCTACGCCATAGCTTCCATTACTCACAGTTTTTTATCCGGGGCTGTAGAAGGAGCCGCTTCTGTTCTCTTGTCCCCCTTTACACAGTACAAACAGTATTGCAACTAAGAACAAATCGTCAGAATCGTAGAAACACACAAATGTATGCAGCTTGTTTACACGAATTCTGAGTATGCTTTAGGTAACAAATTCTTGAGTCAGTCAGGAATGACGAATCGAGAATTAATGTTTTATGTTTGTACTGTGGGATCATAAGAAAAAGTTTGATTCACAAAAAAAATTGAGAAAAAACAGCCTGGCTGAAGTTGGTGTGGGCAGGCCACGGATGCACTAGAAGAGATGGGCAAAGATCGACACTCACTGGACGCCTGAGGAAGGACGGCGCCGTCGAGGTCGACCGCGGGGAAGGTGGAGTGACGATCTGATTATGTTTGCGGGGCTATGGCCAGAGATCGCACATGATAGAGAGGTATGGAAGGAGCTTTTGCTCAGCAGTGGGGCACAATTTAGGGTAGTAAAAAATGACATATTTGATGGACACTCTCGACTGAGATCTCTTTGCTCTCCTGAGATGTCCTGCTAAAAACCGACATTGGACAGAGAGCAAGCCGGGGAACAACGGGACTAGTCAAGCGCTACTTTCACATCATCATAAAACAACTTTTTAAGAAACCCCCGACATCAAAAACCTCTTAATTAAAATTAGAATATTAAAAAATTCTACCGGCATTTTAAAACTTCATTAGAGGAACCTTATAATATTGTTAACATGGAGTATAATTAGTTATATCAACATGAGTATATAAGGGCTGATGACCTTGAAACGTCTAAATACATCTTCACATTGTAGCTAAGAACCATCTCGATCATGTCAACGTTAAAATAAAAAATATGCATCTTAATCGGTCTATTCGTTTAGGAACCACGATGTCACAGACAGACACATCAAACTAATAATTGTCGAGGGTTGATGTAGGTATAACCCGGTTCATTAAAGAAAGGAATCTAAAATGGCAACACATGGCATGTCCTCTCGCTCGCTCACTATAGTGTGCGAGCGTGAGGACATGATAAAAACCGCCATTTTAGATTCCTTTCTTTAATGAACCGGGTTATAATTGGTTTACTGGGTATCTTTCACTGTGCCCTCTGTTTCCCATTCTGTGCACATCTCCAGATAATACGTCACGTTTCTACGTGATTTAACGTAAGGCAGGTGTTTTTATCTTCATTGTATGAATGCGTATGCAAGCTTTATCAAGCTCATGAATGGAATAGATTGAGGAAGGGAACGGTAAAATGGATGGAGAGCATTTTGATACAGCAGCTGCTGCTATGGTGCTTTTATGGTGGGTGCAAAAGAAATGAATATTATTTTAACAATTTGACTTTCATGAATTTTATTAATAAACATTGACATTATTTTTTACAAGTAGGTATGATATTTTTTTATGAATATTTCTATATATACCTTGTTAAACATTTTTTTTTTTTTAAATTTAGTTTAGTGTACAGTGACATTCAATAAATTTAATATGAATATTTAATTTGATACTTAAATATTTAATTATTTTTATATTGTGAATGTGGGGACCATGTGGGTCTTTCTTGAGTTATAAAACATCATTTATTTATCATTAAGTGCTTACTACCTCTTCTTTTGTCTGGCAATATTTTCAGACATAATAATACTAAACTGCCCAGAAGTCTGATAACCAGTTTTACCAAATAGTTTCATAAACTACTTCGAAATTTTCAGATAAAGCAAAAGCGATATCTCAGAAAAAAATGCATCGACGTACTTAGTTAATTTTATGATCTCAATTTTACTCTGAGCTATGTTTGCGATCCAACTAACCGTTAACGAGAAAAAATCGAAAAACTGATATTTATGACCTTGAATAACTTTTTGAACACTCACGGGACTGGTGGGGACTTTTGACATTTTCATTTCTAGTGGTGTATTCAAGACGTCCACAAATCTTCAGCTCAATGCGATTTTTAACCGACTTCTCAAAAAGGAGGAGGTTCTCAATTCGATCGATATGTTTTTTTTTTTTTCTATGTATGTACACCGATTACGCTGCGATTTATGATCCGATTTACGTGATTCTTTTTTAGTTTTATGCAGAATAGTTGCCATTTGGTCCCATAAAAAATTAGCATGGTTTGGCCCAGTACTTTTCATTTTATGACCATCTTTTTATAATTTATGAACATTTTTCGTTCGTTTTTTTATGTGTATTGGTTTATGAACCAATTTTGATGATTCTTTTTTTATTGGAATGGAAATATAAACTCAATCCCACAATCTGTTAAACCTTTGTGGCTAAAAACCACTAAATAAATTGACTCTAACCTATCACTAAAATTATCATTTGCCACGCACTATATCAAATTAGTTTTATATTATGTCCTCCCTTCAAACCCTTTTATATTGGAATATGTAAGTAATCACTTTTCCCTTTTACAAATAAGTCCCAGACATCAATGTCTATAGATTTTGTAGGTCAGGTATATTGCTCGATAAAATTTTTATGGTTTGGTTTATGAAACCAATATGTCTATGTCCCTTGTGGGTTGTGAATTTTAAGAGTATCCTTGGATTCCAATACATCCTTCCTACTTCTGCTCTCCTGGTAGTTTGTGTCGTAGTTGTACCCTAAACTGTGTGATAGAACGAATGAGAAACTTGAGTCCCGCTGGTTTTACGATTTTGTAACAACTTGAATCATAGAACTAGTGGGAAAAAAAAAACCACTAGTTCTATCGTAGGACTGTGCAGTAGAACTAGTGGGAATGATCCTAAATTCCAATGGGTCGATTTAACTACGATACTTTTTTCCCATGGTATTCTGGCCCACGCATTCGGCCGACTTTTCCACTACTGTTCCCACTCCGTGTAATCTGGGCCGCGGACCAGAGGCCAGTTGCCCCCTAACCCTTAAAATCATGCTGTAGTATCCACTAGTTGCAGTACTAATAGGTTTATAACACAACTAACTGTATTACAGGCTCACACAACACCACCAAGGCCCAGTCCACCAAGTTACTTCACCTGTAACTTCCCGCCATTCATTTATCTGACAGATGTCATTAGTGACAGGTGGGCTGTGGCTGTGAGACAGTGTTTACATACCTAATAAATTGATATAAACTACCCACGCTGTATTTGTTGAATTAATTATTAGATATTGGTGTATCGCGTCAATTATGTTTAAGTCATCATCATCATCTGCCCAGCCCTTTTGCCTCATTATATTGTGTTCGGCAACCAGAATATCCGGATGCAGATAAATACCAGTATTTTACATGCATCTGCCTATTTGACCTTCATAACCCAATTAGTATTCAATTTAGCTATCATGTCACCCCATAGTAAAACTTGACAGACAGACTTCTCCTTTTCCTTCTTCTTTTTTTTTTTCTTTTTTTTTTTTACTTTTTCTTGTCTTGATTGACAGACTTTCGGTCCACTGACTACTTATAA
This sequence comes from Diarsia mendica, assembly GCA_949316265.1. Taxonomy (NCBI): domain Eukaryota; kingdom Metazoa; phylum Arthropoda; class Insecta; order Lepidoptera; family Noctuidae; genus Diarsia; species Diarsia mendica. The sequence continues at coordinate 5,967,848 of OX438899.1, read as the reverse complement.
TGACTGTCAAAGATCTATGAATGATATCTGGAACCAATAGCTGGAACAAATAAAAACTCGGTAGTTAATGGGTGGTCACCCATCCACGGAACAATCTAGGCAAGCACAGGTTAAGAGCGTATGCTACCTCAAATTAGCAACTCTATTTGTGGTGGTTCAAACTTCGCTTGACATACTGTTAGAATAAAGTTCTAATCAGCTTGCACTACAAAGCGGTTGTTACGTCTTTCGCTGCGGCCGAATGGTGCGAAATTAGTGGTATTTTGCGATTTACGAAAAAACTATTGATTGGACTAAAAAAGTAAAACACTATGATTTTAGTATGTTGCTTGTAGAATTATTTAGCAAAAAAATCAGAACGATGACATGTATTTTAGTATGGTTTTTACTCGTTGAAAAAAATTTTAGAGGTATCTTCGCAATTTTTTTCTATCAAGCAAAGTTAGTTGTATTATGTTTTCACAACACTATGGCACTAGCATATATCCTGAAGAATATCATATATTTTTCTGATGTTGATTACTGCAGTGAATCATATACTTTTACGCATTATAAAACTCGCGTTTGAGGTACAGTCGAACAAGCTAATAAGTATACAGCCAGTCTACTTGTAATTACTTTTAGGATTATACAGATACATTTAGAGACTGATGTCATACGTCACAGCGTTTGACATCAGTCGCTTAATGCGAAACACTTGATAAAACAAAATTACAATCAATATTTTCAGTGTTATAGAATTATAAAGATCTCTACCCTGTATACTTATTAGCTTGTTCGACTGTACCTTATGCTCTTCTTCTTCGATCTATCTTCGTGATTTTTTTCTATCGAGCAAAGTTAGTTGTACTATGTTTTCACAAATCTGTGTCACTAGCATATATCCTGAAGAATAACATATATTTTTCTGATTTTGTTTACTGCAGTGAATCATATACTTAAACGCATTATTAAACTTGCGTTTGAGGTAGTTTAGGCTCTTAACGTGAATATCGACCCTAGTGGTTGTTATTATTTTGCCCTCCATTTCTTAGACATTGAATGTAATATGAATCTGTATAAATAAAAAGAGAAGTCCTGACTGACTGACTCATCAACGCCCAGCCCAAACCCTGGCACCTAAAAAGCTGAAATTTTGCTTCATAATGTAGACAAGTAATAACGAAGAATTTTAAGCAATAATGAGGCTTCTACTGGGTAAGCTCGTTCCATCGTCGACATCATCTCTGCCCTCAGGGCAAGATTGAAGTCAGGAGCAGGCACAATTATAATAATAAAAAAAATATATTAGGAAATATGAATTAGGCAAAGCCGTGGGCAAAAACTGGTGAATTTATAAAGACGAAGAGTAGAATCGTTACCTAGTGATTAGTCGAGTATGTTACCTAGTGATTATGTCTTCAAACTCAAAGCATTTATTTCTTAGACTATCTAATGTCCGTTGAATGAGTCCGCTCTTTTATACAATAAAATAATGAAATAGTAAGGCAAGATCGTTAAAACCTGTTATTATTGGTGAAGTCCTTCAGAAAAGACAGGTGCGTAGTAAACGTAAAAACACGTGTATGATGGTCGAATAAAAATAATCTTAAGATCTGATGATGAGGTTTTATTTATTTTTTATCTTTTGTGTATCGTTGTCTCTTCCATCCTGAATTTATATTAATGCATAGCATGATCACTTGATCAGCCTATAAAGTTCTGACTTCTGAGACACAGACTTTCTCTCTATGAGAGGGACCCTTAATTCCCGTTGGGACTGCGGGTTGTCGGAAAAAGATACCGCGACCTCGACACAAAGGCTTGTAAGGAACATGGGTGGTTTTTAGTCAGTAGAGGTCTGACACTCCCTACCGCTCGGCACAGAGCGGGAGGAGTCATTTAATAGATTCACATCCCACAAACAAAAAGGGACCCTTAATTCCACACATGGCTCCAGTGTGGGATCACGTATAGTAGTATGACATTCGTGGGATTCCTCGTAATGGTTTTCAATATTTTGGGAATTAATAAAAACAAACCGGACGAAATAAAACCTTTAAATGAAAATCAATAACAACAACAGCACGGTTGGCGCGGTGGCTAAGCGATTGGACTGCTGCGCTGCGTGTCGCGGGTTCGATCCCCGCACGGAACAAATATTTGTATGGCCTGCAGATAGTTGTTTCGGGTCTGGGTATTTGTGTATGTGACTTTCTATGTTTGTGAACGCACCCACGATACAGGAGAAATTCCTAGTGTGGGGCAACGTTTTTTAAAAAAAAAAAACTTCGCCTGACCTGGGTATCGAACTCAGGATCTCATGCTCAGCTGTCACGCTAGACCAACGAAGCATTCACAATATTTAAGCAGTTAGATGATAATATAGTAATTTACAAGTACCCGTACCTAAGTACAAATGGAAAACTTTGTCCTTGGAATATTCAGAACGCGACGCGGTTTGGGAGGCACGTGACCGACCCTCATCTCGGGTTTTGTAATCTCTCGACTGTGTCACTGACCTTTGTTTGACCGTGAAATTTGGAAGTATATATTCTAATATCTTGTTAGGTTTTTAGTAGCAGTTATGAAGGTGAGAGCAGCGGTAGCCCAGTGGTGGCGGCTCCGACTTACGTGTAGTAAGTCGTGGGTTTGGACCCAGGCAGGTGGATTATGGCTTCAGGCCACCGCTGCACCGTAGGCTCCGGCCTGTGGACGGTGAGTAATGGGCTAGCTCCGCATCCGTCCGTCTTATGACGACGATAGGCCGTGTCGGCGCATCCGTGTTCCACGCGCGCCTCAAAGAGATGTTAACAACGTTACAGGGGCCCGCAAGGGCCGATGCCTGTTGGGGCTGCCAGTTCTTTGAAAGAGATACCGTGGCCCCGGATACATAGGGTTAAGAAGGAACATGGGTGGTTTTTAGTCAGTAGAAGTCTGTCGTCACTCCCTTCCGCCCTGCCCAGAGTGGGAGAAGTCATTTGAGGACTTCCCAACCTCCAAAAAAAAAGACTTATTAGCGATTGTAAATATTTAGAAATCCTATGCATAATTAATATACGCGATAGAAAATTCATTGCCTCATAGTATGGCCGCACATAACCGGGCATGCGTTCAAAAGAGATAATTAATTTTGTATTGCGTATTCGTCGATTCGACGAACGTTAGAGATGTGTGGAGTTATTTGTGTGGGTACTAGAAAAATCTTTTTGTCACCACTCGTACACTAACAAGCACAACACCTATCTCAACGGAGAAAATCCAGATAATTGAAAGGTAACTCGAACACGTCGAGAACGTACCCCTCGGCATCGATGTTACTATTTGATTTATACTCTCGCACGATTTATGCGCCATTGTTTTTTTTTGCGGGTTTATTTATCTTGCCCTTAATCTGTACGGATTTCGAGGATTTGTAGCAATTCCTCACCCCCTCCTGATCAGAAGGTCTAAGTCGCAAAATGTCCAACAGCGCAAGATATGGTGAACAATAACGATTGATGGACTGTGAGAAGGATTTTATGGCTAGGAGGTGATGGATGAGTTGATGAGTCAATAGAGGACTATGGAAGAAGAAAACATGCTGCGCCGAGTACAAATAAAATTGGAATAAAGGCAGGAAAAAGATGTCAACATGTAACTTAACTTAAGTTACTTATTATGTAACTTAGTTATAATATGTTGATGATAAGAACACAAAACTTTATACATCTAATCTTCAAAGGACTATATGAGGTAAAAAATAATCTCGCCCTTCAGACACGGAACTTACACTTAGCTGTCAAAATGTGCCTAACTCTTCAGGAGTTAAAAGCGTAATATTTATAAATAAATAAAATAAAATAAAAATATTTTATTTCAGACCTTGATCCATAATTATGATGTTAGTAATACACACTACTTATAAACTATGTTAGTAACAAATGGAATGGAATATTTTTTTTTTTTTTTTTTTTTATTATTGATAGGTTCGCGTTTGACCACTATCTCACCTGATGGAAAGTGATGATGCGGTCGACGATGGAGCACGCTTACCTAGAAGTAACCTATTCACTCTTGACTTAAAGACCCCTAGGTTATAGCTATCAGGAAATACAGACTCTGGCAGGGAATTCCACTCCTTAGCTGTACGCACAATGAAAGTATTCCCAAACCGTTTAGTGCGTATGGGTGGGATGTCCACCATATAACGGTGGCGCATCGCCGTACGTCTTGTAGTCCGATGATGGAACGGGCTTGGCGGAATTAGATCGTGCAATTCCCTCGCACACTCTCCGAAATGTAACCGATAGAAAACCGAAAGGCTAGCTACTCGTCGACGATGTTCAAGGCTCTGGAGCTTTGACTTGACAAGCGCGTCATTGCCGATGAGCCTCTTGGCTCGTTTCTCAATTGACTCTAGCGCATCAAGCTGGTATTTAGCGGATCCATCCCAGAGATGAGAGCAGTACTCCACACACGATCGGACTTGCGCTTGATATAAGTTGAGCAGCTGTTTCGGTGTGAAATACTGTCTCACCTTTGCTAGGATTCCCAGCTTCTTGGCAGCCAGTTTAGCCTTAGCCTCGATGAACGGACCGAAATTGAGGGTTGACGTAAACGTAACGCCAAGAAGCTCAATGTGATCGGTTAACGGCACGGTCACACCACGGAAAGTAGGAGACTGTTGGAAATCGCTCCTTTTTGCGAAAAAGAGACACGCCTGGGTTTTAGCAGCATTGAACTTGACCAGGTTGGCGTCGCCCCATTCGGAGACAGCCTTCAAAGACAAGTTCAACCGCTCCACCATGGCCTCGCGTAGAGACCGGATCTGAGACCCACTAGCCCGCGCGCTGGACGTGTACCTCTCAGCAACAGTGCTGTCGTCTGCATACCCAAAATTATACTAGATACACATTTAGTTCATATACCGGCCGCATTCACCTGACGCACTGGGTATGGACACGTACCCAATGCGCCATAATGGTATATAATATTACTAGCTGCTGCCCGCGACGTCGTCTGCGTGAACGCTATACAGCACCAAAAATACCTTTCCATTTACCCGTTTCTTCTTTACATTTCATATCTACAGAAAGTGCAGTAACAGAGGGAGACTGTCTTTTGTAAAATTGACCTTCAAAAAGTGCTGATTTTCAGCCTGCTTTAGTCATAAGTTGTGACTGAAGCAGATGGAGAAAAAATGAATCAGGAATACAGAATGGGGTAAAAATACATACAGGACTTCTCGATAAACCATAGTAGTGGTTTGGCTCTCCGCAGTCAAAATGTATAGAGAGTCAGGACTGGTGACGCGGGAGCAAGCGAAGTACAATTTATTGCCCGTGTGAGAAGCAGTTCATCTAGAGGTCGGTTCGCAGATAGGTTCCGAAGAAGCATAATCGGGACACCGACCTTCAGCTTGATGGTATGCGCTGGAAGTCCACTTGCTGACAGGGAGTTCAGAAATTCCACGGGATAATGTGTGGCGTCATCTGGCTCGACCACAATGTCTATAGAGGTGTAGACCACTTCATTCCGCTCAATTTCCGAGAGAATGCATTCGTTAATTGCTGCAGCCTGATCATTTTTGGGCGTCAAAATAGCCCGCTCACACACCCAACAATTCTGTTGGTGCGGTATACGACTGATGTCCCCGTATACACAGCGAATGGGTTCTTCTTAGATGGATACAACTATAATGAGAGATTCTGGAAGCACCACCTGTCCACCTCTCTCCTCTGGTAGAGTGCCTTCACCAAGACTTAGAAAGACATCGAAGAATTCTTGAGCACGTGCATTGCCGCCGAGCCGAGCTCTCATATTAATGGTCAAGCGCAAAGTGCGATCTCGTGATCACAACGAATATCGTTTCAATGAAGTATTCACCTCGTCAGCCCTCAATCCCCGCGTCACCACGGGAAGCGTTTGTCGGAAATCGCCACTGAACAGAACTGTGACACCACCCATCAAATGTTCGTTCCTGCGGATGTCCTGCAGGGTTCTGTCCACGGCCTCAACTGCCTTCCTATTGGCCATCGTACACTCATCCCATACGATCAGTGAGCAATCCTTGAGCACGGGTGCCTTATCACTGTTACGTGACGCACCACAAACAGGCGTTTCGGCACTCTCTAAATCGATAGGAATTTTAAACATGGCATGTGCTGTCTTGCCACCCGGAAGCAGTGTGGCAGCGATTCCCGACGACACTACAGCAATGGCAATTTTGCCTTGCCTCCTGACCTCTGCAAGTATGCCAGTTGTAACAAATGTTTTTTCTTTTCCACCAGGAGCCTCCAAGAAAAACATTTTACCCTGGTTTTGCCCAACGCTTTCAAGGACGGTGTCATAAATTTGTTTTCGCTCTGAAGAGAACAAAGCGACATGGTCATTTCGTATGGTAGTCATTACACCCGGATCGTAAAATGCCTCAGCGTTTTACTCCTGATTTCCGCGGTCTTGATGCGGTAATGATTGGGGAGCTGGTAACCCATATTCGACCAGTGGATTGCCACCGATAGAAATGACCACGTGTTGAAGTGAACTGCGACAGGTGTTCAGCACGCGTTCATCAGTTACTTCGACTTCGTCTCTAGTAGCACGCCTCAAAAGCTCGGAGAATATCTTCAGAGAGATGATGGCGATACTTCTCCCACAAAGCTTCCGGGTTTGCGACTCCACAAAACACCAAGATGACGGCAAACAGATGACGCATGCGGCTGGGACTGTTACTGACGCTCGCCTTCGCGAAGGTGTCATCCCAGTTTTGGTCACCGTCGAGAAGGTGACTTCGAGGCTGCGCGGTAAGTGGGATACTCCACGCCATCAAATGTCCTCTGAAAGGCGAAAGACGTTGGGCCTCGGACCGTGTGAAGTAACAACCGCAGAATAGCATTCACCATTATTCAGGTGCACGGTATAAACTCTACCCAATGCGGTATCCTTGAAAATTCCCGGAAAACCTTCCACAGCACGTCCTCGTCGATGTCGGTTAAATACACCCCTTTTTCTTTTTTTTGAACTGCCTCGTTGGTCTAGTGGTCGTAAGCGCGACTGCTGTGCATGAGGTCCTGGGTTCGATTCCCGGGTCGGACAAAAAGTGCTATTGGGTTTTTCATTAGAAATTTCCCAGTAGTAGGCCGGAGTTTGGAAGTTGGCGGTATAGTACCCCCGTGCCTCGGAAAGCACGTTAAGCTGTTGGTCCTGCGCCTGATCGCTCTCTGGTCGCGTCGGATTGCCGTCCCATCGGACTATGAGAGGAAAGGAACAGAGAGTGCACCTGTGCCTGCGCACACACTTGTGCACTATATTATCTCCCGCGCAGTTGGCTAATCCCTGCTAAGATTGGCCGCCGTGGCCGAAAACGGTCAGGAGGACTATTACTATTACACCCCTTTGCTTGTCGTATGTGTAATATGAAGGCACTTCGTCATACGTAAGGAACCTCGAAAACTGGTCGATTTCACAGAGCCTGAAAAATGCCAAGACAGTTGTTTGGCACGGATTTTCCAAGCGCTCAGCAACGTTGTCGGGATCAAAATATATGCGCTGACTGTTCTCCAGGTGGACGTCTAAGAACATGCACAGCTCCATCTATGACATTTAAAAACAACTATTAAGCTTGCCAACATGATCAAATTTAAATTATTTATACCCAAAATGGCTTACACATGTAATTCGACTTGATGTTTTTGAAATCTCATAGATGGCGCTGCTTTAAAAAAATTCTTGGTACTACTTATATTCATTTAATTATGTTTATCGGTCTAAGTTACTTTTATTGCGTGTTTTTTATAGTGTGAAGCTAGCTTATAGCATGGTTAACATAATAACAACATTTAAATATGCGTCGTTAGATTACACGTTCTTACAGAATGCGTTGAAGAAATAAAGGTTCACTGCTCGTTCCCCGTAGGTGATAGCGTGATACTATGTAGCCTATATGTAGACTCGACTCCTAAGTAATATTCGTGCCAAATTTGAAGTAAATCCATGCAGTACTTTTTGAGTTTATCCCGGACATACATACAGACAAACATACAAACAGACAGAAATTCTAAAAACTATATTTTTGGCTTCGGTATCGATTTTAAATCACATCCCAAGTATTCTTTTTCAAAAATATTCAATGTACAGTTTTGACTTTCCTACCATTTTATTATATGTATAGATAATATTATAATTTCTTATAAAACCAAAAAAAAAAAATCTCAAAGTTCTTTACCCTTCCAAGGTCGTTTTACTTTACCGAACTATTAATGAACGTTTACTCATGATTACGCTCCGTAAATAATTAAAGATCACTGATAACACGTTATGATATTGACATTGTGTAGCTATGGCCAGTAAATGGTTGCCTAGGGTTTTGTGTATCGATTGACCCCAAGTCATCCTTAGAATGACCTTGAGTACGGTCAGAGCGTGTTTTATTGGCGTTTTTTATGTTTTTAGGGTTCCGTACCTACCTCAAAACGAAAAAAATGGAACCCTAATTTAGGATCACTCGTGTGTCAGTCTGTCTGTCCGACCATTCCCCCCCCCCCCCTTATCTCCGAAACTACTAAGCCTACAATTTTGAAAATAATACCGATATGACACACTTATCTACACTAATAGATTACAGGAAAGCCTATGAGAAGTCTATGGTGCTAAAATAACATGGAAAATCTCTCAATGTAGAGCAGTTGAGCTGTTTAATTAATTGTTAAGCTGTTTGTTGTTTATGTATGTGCTGCTCTTTTGTGTTGCTGCTGTCCATTAACGAATAAATACATATTTTATTCTATTCTATTCTATTCTATTCTATTCCATTCTATTCTATTCTATTCTATTCTATTCTATTCTATTCTATTCTATTCTATTCTATTCTATTCTATTCTATTCTATTCTATTCTATTCTATTCTATTCTATTCTATTCTATTCTATTCTATTCTATTTTATTCTATTCTATTCTAATATCTACTATAATGGTACGGAATTCTTCATGTGCAAGTCCGACTGGAACTTGGCCATTTTTTTTTTGTTTATTGGTAACCGTACAGTGTCTGATGCTGGCTAGTGTTCAAGCGATGTCGAGCGTGGCATGCGGACTTGATTTCGATTGCCAGGTAGGAAAGAATGTCAATGGGTTGTTTCATCAGGACTTAGGACGTGGAGTTGCGAACACTAGCCCGTTATACAACAATATAGGGGCGAACCAATTGGCATCATAACACTTTGCCTTCGTGCTGCAGTCGCGCTTGTGATCACTCGACCAACGAAGAAGTCCCAATAGATAAGCCCAACTTTAAACACCATTCTGTCAGAACCTTTCTCCATCGATCATATCCACGTCTAGCCAGATATCCTGCCCAACTCCACTTTAAGGGTATCGCAAAACCATTATGACTATTGACTACAACTTAATTGCCTAAGTATTAAGGCAATGTGGTAGTCATATTTCAATAGATTAGATAATGATGGGTTAGTGATTGTTATCTAAGAGTTTTAATTTTTAATCGAACTATTTTATTGGGTAACTACAGTTATTAAGCTGTTTCGAGGGTTTCAACCTTGACTTCGACCTTGAAGACTAAAAGGTTATTATTACTTAACGAAAAGAAAGTTTTTTTAAATAGTTCTATTTATGTAAAGTTACGAAATACGCGTGCTAGCAGTATTTATTAATTTGACTTTGTATATGCTATGTGAGTTTTTAGATGAAGTTTTTGTATAAAATCTGCAGAAAAAGTGACTGAAACAATACCCAAAAAGCTGGATTATATCAATTGATCAGTCACAAGCAACAACATTACTGTAATTTATTATTGACTGCAATTTAATGTATATGTCGCAGGGATATGATAAAATTAGGTTTTTGATCAAAAACCTAAGGGATTTGATCAAACCACGGAGGAAGATAAAATAACAACACGGTTTTATCATTTCCCTAAACAAATCTAGTGATTTGATCAAATCCCAGTAGTACTCTGTGATGCGCGCTCGCTTCGCTCGCATATTATATAACACTATTGTCTTCTGTCCCCAAAGTGCCGGGCCTCCGCCGGCCTCCTTCGTCGGCCTACGGCCCGGTGCCCATGCCGCCCATAAAGGATATAAAATGTGTCATCTTCCGGTTTTTGATGAAAAACCTAGGTTTTTGATCAAAAACCTAATTTTATGAAAAACCTGCGACACAGAACTTTATCATAAACCCAAACTAGTTCAGGTTTTTGATCAAAAATCTGAACTAGTCTGGATTGTTACAGGTTTATGATGAAATTGAGTTTAAAATGTGTCATCTTCCGGTGTTTGATGAAAAACCTAGGTTTTTGATCAAAAACCTAATTTTATGAAAAACCTGCGACATATATACGAACTTATTATTTTGGGGCCCATTAAATTATGAAATAGATCAAAGTTGTATTAGTTCCACGAGAAAATCTCTCTTGAATCTTCCTAAGTGAATACATTTTAGTACTCGTGTACTCGACTGTACCTACTAACAAGAGTTATAATTTACGAAAACGTCGGAGTTCCTTCTTTATAAAAAATACAACTTCTACTTTTAATTGGTCCCTTTTGTTTCATAACGGTGTACACGTGTAAAAAGGTGGTTTAACCTAACTCAGTTAAACTTAGTTTTATAATTGAGATTGGCTACCTATCTACCACACCCATTTAATTATAATGACGATACGAACGATAAAGAAGCAAGTGGATGTGATGTCAGTAATGATATTAACTGAAATATCATCCACTTGGAGTAATTTCAATTTATCCGTGATCATGGTCCTTGCAGCAGCTCCGAAATATCGGAAACTCCAAACAAATAGTAGGTAAACATGGTAAATATCCCGCGTTTTCAGAGTTAATGATTTCATTAATTCGAAAAATACTTACTAATTATGAAGGCTGTGCACAACCGAAAGAGAAAGCACGAAGATTCAAATAATATATTAAAATCATGTTACCAAGTTAGATGATGTATGGAAAGTTGTAGGTATGTAATTCCTGCGGGCTTAAATTGAAATATAGCATGAAATGTCTTAATTTCCTCGCTCGCTCGTTGTATTATATTAATACTATAAACCAGTCTGTCAGACCAGAAATTTGATGACGATCTTTACCATCAGTAGGTTGTAGGTTGTTGTTTTAATATACTAAGAAATAAAATACACTACTTATCTCCATGTAAAATAATTTTATTCAGCAATATCCCATTAAACTGGAAACCTGGGTAAAGCAATACTTCTTGGTAAGACTGTTTGCTAAATTTTGGAATTCTGACAACTTCGTATCGACTTTTTTTTGGGACAAACCCGCCACACCGGCTCGAGGTAATAAAGCTCGTCGATGTCCCAGAGAAACAATTTGACTTTCTCGGAAGGGTTCTAATTTACCTTCTCTGGTGTAGAAACAGCTCCATACACCTTCTGAAGTTTCTATCACACCATAATAACATAACAGGCAATCACTGTCATAAGGTCACCTTTTCCTCGCCACCAAATACCGATGAGTATAATTATGCCCAATAAAGAACTCTATGTATGTGGCTCACGAAAACGTAATGTATTAGTTCAGAGAGGTCGCGCTAAATGTATTGCCCCTAATTAACATAACTCATACAGTTATTAGTAGTTCGAGGTGTTATTAAACTGAGGTAAGTATTGATTTTAAGTTATTTTAAGGTGAAATTGCCACTATTTATCCACCTTTTGATGATATTGTAAGTAAACGCGTATAATTGTGCCTTTTAGTAGAAACCACTGAGTTAGGATTTGGCATAGTGGATGGAAATAGGCATGCCCCTTATAACACTTAAACGTAACAGGCAATACCTATGGGTGTACCATAATTTCGTACAACTCTGCCTAACCCTTCGGAGATTATAGGAGTAAAATACCCGAAACGCTTTACGCGACCCGGGAATCGAATCCAGAATCTCAGGCAGAGCAGGCCCGATTGCGACCAGTATTTCTGTACCTAGTAGTGAGTTTGTGTTGAAAATGGCGGTCGTCAAACCATGTCAGAGGCCCTTGGGGCTGTTTAGAAACTCTGGAACTAGGGTGTGTGGGGTCGTTAGACCTTACTGCTCACACGATAAGAAGTAGAAGAAGTTTGTGTTTATTCAATACGATAACACAAAAAAACCTTCTCGACTTTACTTCTCAACTTGTTATTATATAAGTATAAATTCCTCGAAGCTAAATAATTCCCTCAGTACCGCAAACGCCCCTAATTGCTACACATTACACGGATATTGTTCGCCACATGAAACCGTGCAAGACTTCTAATTGCGTTACTTTCAAAGTTCAAATGTTCTGCATAATTTGCTGTCTTGCATGTTCAAATTAAAGCTAGGTTCATGCTGAGGTTCTTTGTTTGCGTACAGACTACAGTCATGCTCAAACTTACTCTACGTAAAAATACATAATTAAGTTAAGTTGTAACATTTAAAAAAAAACTTGTGAATTAGTTGGATCTTTGACCCCCTAAATATCCGTAACTAGAATGTAAAGGTGTGGCGTAGAACAAAAAAATATCGAAATGAGGGAGGGGGGGAATATGCGTATTTCACATTTGTTAAGGGTACTGCAGTTGCACCCTTTATATGCCGTAGACTGGACATATGGGGAAGAAAGTGCTGGAGAGTAGACCACGGACAGGAAGGAGGAAAGTGGGAAGACAACCGACTAGGAGCACAGACGTTCTCATTAAAGTGGCCGGAAGAAACTGGCTAGTCAAGACACAAAACCGCCAAAGTTAGCAAAGGAGAGATTTGGAAGAGACGTACATTCAGCATTTGGATGGCCAAAGTTTGAAAACGAAGAAATTGCTATCAATAATGTCACTGACCTAGCCTAGCCTATAAGAAAGCATAGTCTAAACCACTGCCCTGATAGAGTATAAGTATTCTTGCTTTTTATAAGTTCCTGTTAAACTGGCACCAAAAGTGAAGAATTTTGGAAATTCATTCTTTAGGGGGTAATTTTCTACATAGTAGACAGAATTATCTCTGGCCATAATATAAGATTAAACTATTTACTTTAACAAACTCGATGTCATTTGATTACATTTTTTTTATAAAAGAGAGCTATGCATCCAATATGGCTAATCCTAGTGCATCAGTTAACGTAAGCTATGATGACCTCCTTGGTTAGCCTTTAAGTACATAAATATCTACGTCTTCAATATATATATTCAATATAAACATACACTCTATTTCGACCCTCAGCATGGAGCTAATTCAACACAATTGGAAGGTAATTAACGAGAAATATTGTACCTAAACCGTACTGCGAGCAATGAACTGAAGTCACTACCTAATAGTACCTAACCCAGTGTAAATCATCCCTTATATGCCCGCCCCGTATATAAAGAACTGTATTTTGACACATGCTTCCGCCTGAGAATTATGGCCAATTTATATTTAAAGCACGAACCTGGCGTTATTATGTAAGTTAGTATTATATAATTTTCAGCATGAATAATTTTATCGGTCAACTAAAAGAAAATGACACCATTTTCTTTAAAACGGTTCCTGATTTTTTATGTAGGTGTTTTTGCGACATTTTCAAAGCAAGGCTAAGAACAGACGCCAGCACGTCAAGATACTACAGTCAGTCTTTATTAGATATCGCTGAAGCTTGATAGGGGAAATTTGACCGAATTGAATTTGACGATAAAGCACGATGTTTACGAAAAGAATAGCTTAAGGCGAGGTTGCAGTACTTTGTTTTTATGTACGCACAACCTCGCCCCCCGCCCTGCCGCGCGAGCGATATAATGCCTAAATTTTGACTGTTTTTTGCTTCTTGGAGAAAAACTATAAAGAAATTATACAATCTGTTTTCACCATTTACTTCAGAATAAAAAGTTCTATCTACTGATATAACTTTCATATAAATTCATGATGAAATGTCTTAGCAGTACACGTTTGAAATTGTGATTTAGAGTCATGTTTGATAAAAAAAAGTATCGAGCCGATCATTCTAAATCGCGTTTCTATCTTTACGATTTACTAGAGAGTATGTTCAATTTTTATGTAATGATTTTTATTTATTAAAAAACTCGTATTTAGTTCGATTTTTATAGGTTCAAAAATCTTAAAATTACTGCAACCCCGCCTTAACATCTAGTCGGATGATATGGCAAGAAAGGAGGCGTCTTTTGACAAGGCCAGTTAAGTAATAGAGATCCATGGAAGAAGAAAATAAAACCGACTTCGACAAAAATAAAACACAAAAAAGTGAAAAATAAAAATCAGCTTCTGAAGTCGGTGACTTTTGTTTGTTTGATTTCATGTTTTTGCCACCGACTTCAGAAGCTGATTTTTATTTTTCACTTTTTTGTGTTTTATTTTTGTCGAAGTCGGTTTTATTTTTTGTAAAAAAGTTTTTATTTTTCACTTTTTAGTAGTTCACATGTGCTTACCCCTTCACAACGTACCGGCGTGATGTTATGTTATGAACTGGTGTAAACAATAGACAGACATGAGATTTTAGCAATCCCAGTCCATTTGCTATCATTTATTGAGGAGTTCCGTTGTCTATCTCCGAAGTTCTTCATCAGAATATGTTCACCAAATAGTTTTTATAACCTTTGTAGTGAGTAAAGGCGTGATATTATGATGTGTGATGGCGTAAACAATGCTTAGATAATAATATGCTATAGCAACAATCGCGGTTAATCTGCTGTTATTTATTGAAGAGTTCCTCCGATTTCTACAAGATCCCATCATCAGATATTGAAATGGTGACAATGGGACCACACGGGAAGCACCAGCTTTCAAATGAAAAAAGAATCATGAAAATCAGTTCACCCAGTCGCAAGTTATGAGCTAACAAACATAAAAAAAAAAATACAGTCGAATTGATAACCTCCTCCTTTTTTTGAAGTCGGTTAAAAACATGCTGCGTCGACCCCGACCCTAAATGAATTGGGATAAGGACGTTTTTTTAAAAAAAACATCACCCTATAATCCCCGAAGTCTGCCGATCCCGCAGTCCAAGTATTGTTATTGAATTACAATTGATCGCACCTGTACCTGAAAATTATTATATTACGTTGATAGATAAAGCAACTACAGCACATTGATTTCAATTAGTGGAACAATCAGCGATAACTGCAGTATAGTAATTATGTAGGCAGTAGATAACATCAGAAGCAAGTCGGCTGCAATCACAAGGTGATAACGTGAGCGTATTGTGTTTATTATGAGTTACCAAGTCAAGATCTGATGATGGGATCTCAAGGAAATCGAGGGCAAATCTCAAATTTTATAAGCACATTGTTACGTTTTCCATATATTTTATTTGCGTCTGAAAATTTCTATTATGTCTGTACCCATAACAAAAAGCATTGTTTGACAGGTTCAAAATTACAATTAATTTTATGTGAAAAAGGTGCAAAAACAACCGGCTAATTGGCAAAACCTTTCCATCGTCCCGATCTGTGGGGAATTAATTTTCCCGGAAAAGTTTCCATTGTACGAAATTAAGTGATTAAACCTTAGTAATGGCGTTCAATTGCGTCACGAATTCCCGCC
Source organism: Diarsia mendica (assembly GCA_949316265.1). Taxonomy (NCBI): domain Eukaryota; kingdom Metazoa; phylum Arthropoda; class Insecta; order Lepidoptera; family Noctuidae; genus Diarsia; species Diarsia mendica. The sequence goes on along the minus strand of OX438899.1, from coordinate 5,952,357 downwards.
TGGTAACTGTGGATGTATTGATCTTTAGTGCAGTACCAAGGCCCAGAATAAATAGGCTTGTACTGAAGAGGCAGAAGCCCTGTTCTCGGAACATATGTGGTACTGCACTGACCGGACCTAACATGCTGCTGCGCCCCTGCTGTGCCTTCGACGCAGCTGTACCGACATGACAGTGTTACATGAAGGATCTGCCTATATTATGACCTCCACAACCCAGTTAGTGGTGGGTACAATACCTCTTAGTCCCCTTGGCCACAGTGACTTTTGTAGCGATGCTGTCGCGCGTTGGCCCATCAACACAAACGAAGAAAAGGGGATCGGACGAAAAAAAAACTAATTAGTTCGTCAGATTCCAAAAAATATTGACCACATATTTTTTCTTTTTTCACGTAAACAAAAAATGAAGACGATACAGGTGCTTCGAAAACTCGTGTGACGTCATATGATAGTACATTTTGTACCTTCAAGTGACGTTTCAAGCCCCACTTCATGATCTTTGACGCGCTTTATCTTCGTCAATTTTTATTGATTTGATAAAACAAAAAACACGTATCCAATATTTTTCGATAACCTAACTGACGGACTAAACAGAATTCTATTTTTTTGAGTCAGTCCGATCCCCTAATGCGTAACAGCATCGCTACAAAAAATCGCCCTGTGCGAGGGCCCTTAGTAAGACTGGCTGTCAGACTTTCGAGCCAGTGGCCATATTATGTTACCTACGTACTCAGCCTACGTATTGAATTAGAGACAAACTGTGGATGGAACAGTCTATTATTTTAATAACTATGTACATGATACACATAATGCTACTATAATTTGTGCCATAAACGAATTATAATAATTATTCTGGTAGAAATACAACATAATAGCGTTAATATCGTTATAACATAAATAATGCATTATTATGTTAAATTAAAAAATTCTCTGTGTATTTATATAGTCATGCTAAAGAGCAATTATGGCTAACATTAACACATATCGGTAATCCCCGAAGGGTAAGGCAGAGGTATACCTAAAGTACACCCAATTTCACCAGTTATGTTAGTCCCACATAATAGGAGGCGATCCTATTGCCATCACCCGACTCCGTGGCTGCTTCTGAGAATTCCCTGATGGAAAACCCAATATCTATTTGGCCGATCCGGGAATAGAAACCAGGACCTCATGCACATATCCAGGCAGAATTACATTTAGCAATGTCTAAATGAGTTATAATGGACGTATTCCCAAAGTTTATCCACCTAGTGTGCTTATAACGTTTAAGTTTAAAAAAAAATGCGCATTTTTTACATTTTTCTCATTTTTTGCATTATTACATTGCATTTGCATTTTTTGCATTGTTGCAGTATCCTGAGCGTTTTGACTGTCAGTACGTGAACCAATGCTGTATGGTTCATGTACAGACTAATGTTACAATTTTATTTTAAAAATCGTGAATCCAATTTTAATTTCAAATGCCTATTTTAATTTTGTAATATTTATTTTGTGATTTTTGTGCCTACTAACATAGTTTATAAGTTTCAATTATTACTAACCATTATGGATCATTGTTTTCTGACAAATAAATACATTATTATTATTATTTCCTAAAACAATAGAAAAGAAAGTGACAGCAGAAACGCTTGTGTAAGCACAAGCGTTTCTGCTATTACTAACACCTCCATTAATAGTCCTGAAACAGATGTGGTTAAAAACGGCTTTGCGGCACAGAAACAAAAATATCAGTTAAGTAGGTATGCCAGGCCGTCTCTGTGTAGTGCAACAAAATTATGCGTGGTACGAAGTGGCCGAAAATTGCAACGTCCAGTCCACTGCGACTATACTAAACAATTTGGTATTCCTAACAGTGTACGGAATCGCCTAACCAGGGACCGCTTTCAAAGCCTGGTGGCTTTCAAAAATGGTCTTCTATAGAACTGATTTCTATAGATACGTCATAGTATGGGATGGACCATCCCATGTAAAAACGGCTTAAGTTTGTAAGAATGACTTTTATTCCCATAAAAAAAAATTTAAAACGTCTACATTCATTCATAATTCAACAGTATATAGATACTGCATTGAAATTATTAATGATTGTTCTGTATAGGCTTAAACCTCATTTTTACCCGTTCATTCCGATGTTGCGTAGGCATGTGCACTCCTTTAGTGTTATGGTGTCAGTAGACGGTAATTCTCTTGTTTACAATATCACATCTAACAGTGTCTACTGAGACTAAGCAATGCTACGCTAGTATTATATTATCTGTGGCAATGCTCTGTGGTAATTTCCTTGCATACAAATGCAGCAACGGATAGTGCTATGTTGATTTAGGCCGGAGCACAAAGGTCGTAAATTTCGGCACAGCTACCCACTGTCACAAGAAATTACGATGTTTATACTAACAATGTTGCAAATGAAGTGTTTCACGTAATCAATGCCATTATAAAGTGCGAATGTTGGCACGTTTACTAAGGAATTTGTGCCAGAATCTTTGGCAAAAAAGGCACTCCCCTATGCGCCAGTTTGGGTCTTGAACAATGCATGTGCTGCGCCAAAATGTCAGGAAGCAAGCCAATTGTGATGTATTTAGACTAATTGGCGGATATTTTTCATTTTTATTAATCTGCTTTTGTGTGCTCTTATTAATCTGCTTCTGCCAACGAGCTATGGAACAAAGTATATTAGGTATCAAACTTACGGACTGCATCAGAAACACGACACCTCACTCCAAAAAGCACGAAAGCTAGAAAGGGGGAAGGGAGGTTTTTGCCCTGCAGAGGGACAATATAGCCTCATAATAAATGATAATAATCAATTTTGTGTGAGGTGTTAAATGCGGTAGTGAATGGTTTTTAAGAGTGTATTTCTTCATTACTGGTCCAGTTATCAAACAAACTACTTTACACCAATTACACAGTAAAAGCAGTTAAAGCTATACGAACAGCCATCATAATTCCTCCTTTCTCCTGCCTTTTCTTCCACACTTCTCAATTATTTATCGTTTTACAATTCTCTGAGAAGTATGGTTACTGGTTACTGCATCAAAGTAACAATTCTTCTTAAAATTAAAACCTCTTTACGCAAACATGCTAACAATAAGCAACTTTTCAGACACAATTTAAGGTTTGCTTAACTCGGTTTCATTCTAGTAATCTTACTACAGTTGAAACCACTGATACAGCTAAGTATAAACTTTCAATATAAGAATTTTGCTAATGTTCTTAATCAAACTCAAGCATTTTTTACAGTTTCCATTTTATTCTAAAGCTGTTAAGGTTCAATTTGAAATATTTACAGTTAGGAACATGAACAGTTGGCGTGAAAACGCGTGACTAAGTATTTATTGATTTTTAATTAAGTCCTATATTTCATGAGGCCGGCATTTATTGACTGGGTACTGTAAATTTCATAATGTAGGAATCTCCCCTGCGGTATCGAACGTTTCAGAGAAACAGTTACATAATTTGTACAAATATTGGAAAAATGCCTTTCCATGAATGCTATTATACTGTGTTCTACATGCTTATGTAGAGTAATTGCTAATAGATAAGAAGAAGTAGAGCTGCCCCCGTAGCATGGCGATTCTATATCTATTCTACCAAGAATAGCCAAAGATTTTTCCATACAATTTGACATGAAACCTTGCTACAATCTGTCATTGTGTCGATTCTTCCGTCGACAAAACCCGTTTCTTCGGTGGTCATGCTAAGCCGGCAGGAGGAATGTGGATGATACTTCCTGTAGATACATATCATGAATTGCTTATCTTTCTCTGCTTTCACGAAGTTCTCGAACACTAATAAATTAATATCATGATTTCAAGTTTTATTTTCATCATTATCTTTAAGTCAGCCAAAACACGTCCATTTCTGAACATATTCGAGGCAAATCAAGTCACAGGGAGTTTGTATTCCATATAATAGGTTCCTTGTGCATGAGCTGCTTCCGTCCACACATTTCCAATCAAACGATACGTGCCACCGTTTACACAACAAAGCAAATTGTGCAAAGCAAATACGCTACTAATTAATATTATTTACCTTAGCAAACTTGCCGGTATATAATCCAGTTGAAGCCACAATCTGGAGCTTCAAGCTAAGCGTGTGCTTCATAAACAGTCGTTTTAATCTTTGTGGGAATAATTAACTTTGGTAGATATTGTTATCTAGTGTGTGGACCGCTGATATGGTAGTTTGTATATTGTGTTACCTTTGTAAACTGTGGTGGTGTACATACACGGTTTTGTGGGGCATGGTTTATATGACGAATATAAAACATAATTATAAATTAATTCTTTTTTCTTTATTGTGTGGTCTGCTCTCAAAACGGTGAAGGAAAACATCGTGAGGAAACCGACATGTCTTAGAACCAAAATATTCGTAGACATGTGACATCTACCAATCCACACTGGGCCCGCGTGGTAGATTATAAGCCCATCCTTCTCTTAGAGAGGACGCCTGAGTCCCTGCAGTGGGAACATTATAGGCTGATGATGATGATGATGATTGTGTGGTTAGAGCCTAACGTGGTGTCAGTTTCTTACCATTCATGGGCTTCTGACTTTGAGATACATGCCGTCGAGAAATATATCTCAAGCATGCTTGGTTTCCTTACGATGTGGTTTCCTTTCCTGAAGAAATATAAAAATGCAATACGGACATGCCTCCAAAAACTCAGAGGTGCCGAGTTCGAACTCAATGCCTCCGACTTGTCTGGCGGTCACGCCCCTAAACTATCACTGCAAAATAAACAAATAATAATGGGTGAAGGCTACCGCTCGCTACTGTACGCCGCAGCGGTAACGTCGTCCATTTGTAATTAAAGACCGTAATGACACCAATTGAATTCTATGAAAACAATTTCGTAAATAGCACCAGCCAACATTTTCATGGAGGGGGGGTTTCAGTTGCATATACGCTCGTTTAAGACGCACGTGTAAGCGAGTGCGAGTGCATGCGCGCTTTTTGCTACACGTCCGACTCGTACGAGGGTTCCCCGCGCATCTGCTCACAACGAGCGAACACGAATAAGTGCTTGTACGCACGTTCAATTTTTAGAAGCGCGTGAAGAGGTGCGCTTGTACGCGAGTAAGTCGATACGAGCTTGTGTAAATAAATACGCTAGTATGTTCTAACGTAGACATCAATTCAACTGCTGCAGTCTATAATTACGATTGGGCAACGTTGGCGCTGCGGCTTTCTGACAGCCGTTCTGTGGTTGTCGGTGGTGGCCGTTCTGTGGTGGTCCTTCTTCCATCGAGAGACTAGGCGTACTGCAGGTGGTACGAAGCGTTTTGCTAAGTCTTTCATTAAATACGTATAGCCAAGGAGTGGAACACCCTGCCTGCGTCGGTTTTGCCATCATCTGTTCATATAACCCCAATCTATTTAAGTCGCGAGTAAATAGGCTTCTTCTGGGTAAGCTCGTTCCATCGTCGACCTCATCTCTGCCCTTAGGGCAAGATTGAGATCAAGAGTAAGCCCAAATTAAATAAAAAAAAAGTCGGCGTTTTATTTTGTTTCAGTAAATTGATTACTGGACTCTTTGTTAAAATTATCTTACACATGGTGTACCTATAGAATTCAGTTTTTCTAACCTAACAAACCGATGTGTTGCTGGGGAGTTTGTTTCGCCACTTCTTCTTCCCAATTTAAACATTAGGAAGTGTCTAAGGGCGGCCGTTTTAGGGTACTGTATCTTGTAAACTTTGACGTTTCAAAAGTGCCGATTATCACCTTAATTGTTCAATATTCAATAATCAATACAGGAGTATTTTTCAAATATGTTCCGCTAACAATTTTTAGATCTCGGACGCAAACGTTTTATTAGCAAAGAACAATGGCCAAATTTCTATAGGAGCTGGACCCGACTTTTATTTTTCATGTCCCAAAACAAGCTATAGTTTAATTGGTTTGTTTTTATGTTGTAAACACCATCCTGTTGAAAAATCGCACCTAAATAGCCACGATTTTTTGTAATAACGTCAACAATACTTTTGAGGTTAGAATCAACAAATACCTTTAACCCGACTGCGAAGTAGCCTAAAAGTGTAGTTAGCGATAAGCGAAGAGGCTTATTATCGATCTCGTTCCCATTTATTTCGATTTCTCTCAGATAATTACCCAAAAAATGGAACATATCTCAAAACGCACTTCTTGTCTGTCCATGAGTCTCCTAGAGTTGTCACAAAAAGAGCCTTCTGTCAAGCCGTCTCGTGGAGTCTGGTCTGCTTCGACAGCAGATTTTGACCGACAATTCAATGAAAACTACACCTATTGCTCTAACTTTCACAGCGTATAGTGTAAAAAACAAGGATGGCATAATAATTATCATCACACGTGAAGTCTTTTATGAACGACTTCAAAAAAGCCGCGTATCGATGACCACAGATTATGTAACTTGTCAATCACAAATGACGTTCCGTTGTACGTGAACAAAGCGCTAAGTGAAAAACGTTGCCGTTTGAGTCGCTAAGCTTACTATGAACCTACATAATTATTTTTATTACAAGAATCCAGTACATAATAAATAAGCATAGTAGTTGAAATTGATGCCTGCGTACTAATTGAATTAAATTGGGATGAACAACTATTCAGAAAAACGTGAATAATTAGTCTTTGAATACCAAGTCCTTTCATCCGCAAAATGAATCGTAATTAGGTGCGTTCCAGTGCGTTCTGAAACTATTATTTTAATTATTTTGAAACAGTTACAAGAACACAAATAAATGGATAACTTTTTTTTGTGGCTACTTAGAGAGTTATTTCTTGCGTTTTTTAAGACCTTAAAGAATAAGGGTATTTTTCATATATATGCCATATTGGGACCCCATCGTTTCATCGTCAGGTACGATTTGGCCGACCTTCTTTGAAACCACGAACTCAAGTGCATGTTTACGTACGGGCTGGGCGTCGCGCGGCGCGTGCAGCATTTTTATTTCAAACATACATGGCAATATATGAAAAATTTTACGATTTAAAAACTTGATTTACGAGAAGCGATTTTTCGCTCGTTTTTTAAAATGCAGCGTTTGTTGCGGTAGACTCGTCTCTCAGTAAATTAATAAAAAAGCACGAAAATAGCATCCTGCACGCGCCGCGCAACGCCCCGCGTCTCCGTAAACGAGCCCTAATTCCCCATCATTATGAGACTTGTGGACTACTACTAATACTACTTATTCCCGACAAACTAATTAATACACTACTTAGTTTACCCGACAACTGAATAAATTCTCAGTCACACTCGTGACTCTAGTTTATATGTTAATTAAGCCTGTGACAGCCTAATTGTGATTCGGAAAGTACCTTTTAATTAAAAGTTTTAGTTCAAGTGACAATGTGCACCGCACTTTGAGGCTCACTACTTTGTTCTAGCGACTGTAGAGGAACAATAGTTCTTCTCGTAAATTATTCTGTAATCATACAGGGTTGGAATTGTAAGGAAGACGTCTATCTAGGTATGTAATGAGGAGTGTTGAAACGCATGTGACTAAATAAGTTATGGATGTTGATGTGGAGAGGGAGTGGAAGGCCAAAGAAAAGATGGACAGATTGTGTGAGGAAGGAGAAAGAGGAAGGAGCAAATGCTGCCATGACGTTTTAAGGGGGAGAGTGGAATAGCGGCGATCGGCGATGGCGACCTCTCGCGTCCGGCCCTGGTGCAAGCCATGGTCCGGGGCGAAGAGGAATGGGACGCCGTCGCCTCCTTCTGCGAAGCAGTGATGCCAGCGAAGGAGGTGGCGGAACGTGAGAGGGAAAGAACCTCTCGTCCCAGCCGCCGCGGGAGACGCTCCGGGCGTCGGGGGCCACGTGATGGCTTCCGGCCACCGTATAGACGCGGGCCTGTGGACGGTGAGTAATGGGCTAGCTCGCCGTCCGGCCGTCGTCATGACGGCAACAGACCGTGTCGACGGCGCGTTCGTGTTCCACGCGCGCCTCAAAGAGATGTCAGCTACATGGCAGGGGCCCGCAAAGGCCGACGCCCGTCGGGGCTGCGGATCATCGAAAGGATTAACGCGGCATCGGCACAAGGGCGAAGAAGGTACATAGGTTTGGTTTTTAGTCAGTAGAAGTCTGACACTCCCCTTCGCTCAGCCCAAAAGGGGAGAGTGGAAAAAAAAACGTCTTGATTCGACTCCAAGTAGAATGGGATACTGGCAGGGAGATGACCAATGATGAATCAGATAGGGTTATTAGTTGGCCAGAGGTGTTCTTTTCACATAATTACATTTTCTTAATTTAGTTTGTCCTCAGGCTAATGTCATCATTAACCTGGCAGAAATCCAGATTCTGAGCTGCCTGATTGCTACCGAGAAATTTCTCATTCCAAAATTCCCATACTCTGCCTGACATGCGTATAGAGTCTAATATCCCATGGCTAACAATAACACTTGCGAGTACAAGTCAACATGACAATACATTATCTAGCTTGCACAAGACACAACATGGCAAACATGCCTACAGATCCAATTAACTACCTAATTAACAAGAGCCAGTAACTTAGTTCATCATCAGCCTATAATGTTCCCACTGCAGGGACTCAGGCCTCCTCTCTAGGAGAGGGATGGGCTATAATATAACCCACCACGCGGGTCCAGGGGTCCAGTGCGTATTGGTAGATGTCACATGTCTTCGATTTTTTTGGTTCTAAGACATGCGGCGTTCCCGTCGGGGCTGCGGGTTGTTCGCAAGAGATACCGTGGCCTCGATATAAAGGGCTAAGAAGAAACATGCGTGGTTTTTAGTCAGTAGAAGTCTGACACTCCCTTTCACTCTGCCCAAGAGCGGAAGGGGTTATTTAAAGATTACCCAACCGCCAAAAAAAAGACATGTTGGTTTTCTCGCGGTAACTTAGATAATATTCTACAAATCCCATCCATTATAATTAAAAAAAAAGTGTTGTTTACACAATTTTTTTGCTATTTTTATATGAAAAAATAAAATAAATCGAAAAGCTGGTCACTTCATTATCTCACATCCCCCCGGGGGTTAATTGAGGGCAGCGGTCCGTGTAATGCTATTAGCTGGCAAACTGGAAATATACTGTTAATTTCATTCTTTTTTCCCAAATATTTTATGGAAAAACAAATTGACTGAGTTGAAATAGAAGGCTATTTCACCTCGGTCAATTTGTTTGTGAAATAGCCTTCTATTTCATCATGTGGCTAGCCTGTTTTCAACCAGTTAGTTAGTCCTTTTCTTATTATTATATGTCCTAACCAGATTAAAGACTATTCTAGCCCGATTAGAACCGCTAAGCTTAAGTGGGCTAGCTAGCTTTAGTGGGTAGCTTAGCTGGCCATGTCTGACGCATGTCTAAAGAGATGTGGGCCAAAATAGCCACTTTCTGGAGCCCTGACATCGCCAGAAGGCGTCGCGGCAGATCTAAGATAGCAGCGGGACGTGTTAGATAAAACCAACGACAAAGAGCCACACTAGTCCTGGATCAAAACAACTGGAAGTCATGGGGCCTTTGTTCAGCCGGCTTAGCTTAGCATGACCACCGAAGACACGGGTTTTGTCGACGGAAGAATCGACAAAATGACAGATTGTAGCGAGGTTTCATGCCAAATTGTATGGAATTTTTTTTGTCTATTCTTGGTAGAATAGAGATAGAATCGCCATGTTACTGGGGCTGCAGTGAGATAACACGGATTAGTAGTATCAGTATCTAACTAGAGACAGCTGAATACCAGTTTTCTTCGTGTAGCGACTGCCTATTTGGCCTTCACAACCCAGTTACTCGGTAATACGATAGCCCGAAAAAATCAGTAAGAGTGGTTGTTAGAGTTTCGGGTTTCTGACTATCAGTAATGTCTGTCAAAGATCAACAAATGAGGGACCATCGGTTTGTCGTACAGTCAGCATCAGAAGTAGCTGAACATATCGGAATTTTAATTCTTTTATGTAAGTACAGGACTCTGGCTATTATTTTTAATGTTTCAGAAGATTATTCGTTAAAATAGTTCTTATACTCCAATAACATTTAGTAACGAGTAATATCTAACAAGTTTTTATTAAAAAACAGCTTCGAAACTTTGAGTAACGTTAATATACTTCTGATGCTGACTGTACCTGCTGAGGCACGGTGGAAATGTGAGATACGCCCATTTACAGGAGCTTAACGATTAGTTTTTAATCGACCCGTGCGTTTGCTATTTGATACCCAGGGAACTTTTCATTGCCTCGTTGCTCCGGGGTATTCGATTTTCAGGTCGGGTAAAACTTATTGAATGAAAGAAAATTGTGTTTATTTATTGGGTTTTTCCATAAGAAATTGTTCAGTAGCAGTCGGACAGAGTCTAGATTTGTGCCCGGTTGATATAAGCAATAGACTCGCCCCCTATTACTTGGGACTTAAACGTAAATGGTGAAATGTGGGATACCTATAAATAGGTACACCTCTGCCACCCTTCGGGGGCTACAGGTTTGATGTTCTTATGACACAGAATACATAATAGTACTACGTACAGAAGGGACACTCCCTTCCCCGCGCTCATATTAAATACCGCACCTCACCCCGCACTTCGAGGTAGTCGTCGCCGACACTTGAGCAATGGCTCGCGCTCGTATTTGTCGTCGTTCGGTTTTCGCGACGCAGACCGTTGCACTTTCCGCGCCATTTTTTAGGCTACGACAACCCTACTAGAGTTTACGCACACATTTGCACGTGCACGTCGTGCACAAACGTTATTTGTTTATGTAGTAGTAATAGGTAATTATTTTGCGGGCGTTGTATGGAGTGTCCGAGGTGTGCTTATGTTATGTGGTAGTGGAACCTTTCACGATATCTCACGGCCTTCGATTCGTGACTGTTTATTTCCCGGGCGACATCAAAGTCACTTTGCATATAGTTTATGTACCCACTCGAAATCGCCGTGTTGTATAGGAGGGTGTAAACCTTGTGCAGGCCATAAAGTGTAACATTCAGTGTGGGAATCGAACTTGTTACACGCAGCGAATCAATCAATCAGGAACTGCGTAAAAATATTGACGTTTATGTAATACATACATAAACCACGCCCTTTCCCATGGGGGTAGGCAGAAACCATAGAACGACACCAGCTGCGATCTTTACATACTTCTTTTGTATCTTCCACATTCATACATCTGCAGGGCTATTGCGTATCTTTTAATGACAGTGGATAACTGGTATTGTCTATCAAATAACTGTCAAATGGTGAGTTTTTAAGAAGAAAATGTACCATTCCATATCCAAATTACAGTTAATCTATGGACACTCCTGATAGCCACTGACGTTAAAAAGATACGCAATAGCCCTACAGCAGGGCTATTGCGTATCTTTTAATGACAGTGGATAACTTATAATGTCTATCAAATAACTGTCAAATGGTGAGTTTTTAAGAAAAAAATGTACCAAACCATAACCAATTTACAGTTAATCTATGGACACTTCTGATAGTCACTGACATTAAAAAGATACGCAATAGCCCTACAGCAGGGCTATTGCGTATCTTTTAATGACAGTGGATAACTTATAATGTCTATCAAATAACTGTCAAATGGTGAGTTTTTATGAAAAAAATTTACCAAACCATAACCAATTTACAGTTAATCTATGGACACTTCTGATAGTCACTGACATTAAAAAGATACGCAATAGCCCTGCTGGTCATACACGCACGCCGGTTGCGAAATACGCACCTGCCCTTTCTGAAGAACATCACCAATAGGGTCGGTGTATGTCTTTCTAAGGCGTCCCCTCCCGACGATACCACTCACATCTGCCTTGCCACAAATACCTTTCGTTAATCAACTTTCACTCATCCTCTCTACGTGACCAAACCACCAAAGCACTTTTCAACTTTTGTCACTACATCTTCTTTTAAGCCGCAACGTTCTCGTATAACCTCATTCCTCAATTTATCATTCAGAGTTACACCACACATGCAACGGGACCTATCCCAGTGTGTCTATTGGCCTTGTTTTGTTCTGTCTCCTGCTGATGTGGAGGAAAGTGGAAATTATGTTTTTCCTAGTACTCCGCTAATCTTTTAAGACAATTCAAGACTTTTAATTTGTTTCTCTAGGACCTCGTTGAACGTCATTGTCTGGGCGCTTTTCTTGTGGGTGCCACTGTTGATTATGGCTATCATAAGTTGCAGTGCTTTGGAATGAGTGTGGCGGGCCAATGCCACTAAATAAATAACCGTGTAGGCATAATATACATTTTATGTTTAATTAGTCTACATAAATGTCTTAGCAAGTTATCTCTTTGTTTATTTTGGGTTAGTTAAGTTTCTTATTGCTTCGAATTTTAAGTTAAAGATCACTAAAACAATTCAAGATACTTATACATTACATAAAGCACGAGCCGAATATGTAAACAAATTGTATGACTAAACAAAAACTATTTGGATACTGTGATTGTATTGTAAATACATAGTATTACATATTTGATAAATAGAAAATGGTGTATCATAAAAATAACGGTAAATGTATCGCTTAGTGAACTCCCGTATCGTTAAAATAATCGTTACGTTTTACTGTAATTGGTCTATTTTAATGGTGGTCAGGTAATTATGGTGTATGTGTGTAACCCCTGTGGCCCTGGTAGCTAGCTATGTTAGTTATATGTGTTGGTTTGTCTGTCACAATCAGAGGCAATGGCCTATAAAAACTTTTAAACAGAAAAATTAAGCGACGAAAAAAACAGCAAAGCGAAAAATGAAATAAAATTTTCATTCTAGAGAAGCTCCAAAGTTAAATGAAACACGGGTAATAACCGGAAAAAAATCAATCAACCCTTGTTTTACTTCTCTGTGGGGTGAATTTTACTTTTCAATTTTAAATGGGACCAGCTTTGAGATATACGCTCTCCATAAAAAAAAACTAATCGGGTTTCTTTGTAAAAGTTATGCGTGTTCAAACAACAAAAAACGTCGAATTAAGAACCTCGTCCTTTTTTTTCGTCGGTTAAAAAGAGTTCTCGAGTAGAGAACGTCTATCAGCAAGCGTAAAAGATCTATAGAGCGTGGGAGCCGCGTAAAACCGATAGGGCCGTTTTCGTAAATGTATAATTAATATGTTAACGGAAAAATCCGTCATTGCATACAATTCCTAGTTTTCATACATTTCCGGTAACATAATTATACAAGCTGATAAAGATTATATGAGTATTCAAAACTAACATATTCAACAGCGATTTCATTTCTTATTCATTAGCACATCATATTTCATAATAAGTACATTTTGAAAAACTTGTCATCATCACCTCCACCCGACTCATCATCATTTTCTTGCCCTTACCCAATTAGCTTGGGGTCAGCGCTGTCTTTAGTTTTCCTCTACTCTTATGTCTATCCACATTCACACTCAAAATTATCCTTACCTGTTTTTTTTTTGGTGGGTGGAAAATCATCAAATGACCCCCTCCCCCCCCCCCCCTCTTGGGCAGAGCGAAGGGGACTGTCGGACGGCGAGCTAGTCCATTACTCACCGTCCACAGGCCCACGTCTACGGTGGCCGGAAGCCATCACGTGGCCCCCGACGCCCGGAGCGCCTTCCGCTTGGACGGCTTCCGGCTGGGACGACGAGAGGTTCTCTCCCTCTCTCGTTCCGCCACCTCCTTCGCTAGCATTACTGCTTCGCAGAAGGAGGCGACGGCGTCCCATTCCTCCTCGCCCCGGACCATGGCTTGCACCAGGGCCGGACGCGAGAGGTCGCCGCCGCCGATCGCCGCTACGAAATTATCTTTACCTCATTCCTCCGCATCATACATGACATGACAACTTTGAATCGTCATCTGCCTAGCCTTTTCCCAAGTATGTCTGGGTCAACTTCCATTCTAACCGGATAGCAGCTGAATATCAGTGTTATACATGGATCGACTGTCTATCTGTCCACAACCCCAGACCCTATACTTGGCAGAGTTTTTTTTTTTGAAATATTGTTTTTTTTTACATAGAATGCATTCTTAGGTATTCATAGAGAGGAGAAAAAATAATAATAAAAATCTATTTATATTATTTTATGATTTATTGAATGTATCACATGTGATACATTGCCAGACTCTTAGAAATCTACCTTATAAAATCTATGTATCATATTTGCTACACTGCCAGGACTCCGGCGTTATTTTCACAAAACAAAAATTAAAAAAAATTACACGCTAACGTGAAAAAAACATTTAATTTATGACACATTTTTATTGTACTTCCATACATACAATTGAAAAACAGAACCCCCTTTTAGTATTAGTCGGTAAAAATTAAAAATCATAGTAGTAACGCCCTTTGGACCTTATAAAATCTTAATTATTGGCCAAACAGGTCGTGACCACGTCCAAAGCGTGTATTTTGCGTAAGGTATGCTGCGTAGGCTTAATACACTTTTGTTTTTTTTTACTATACCCCCATAAATGAAAGGATCCTCAGAAAATCATCATCTGTGGTATTTATTGAGCTGCCAATTGTTTGCGTGCTATAGATATTTGTTTGTTGTTCTATGAGAGAGTCATCTGCAAAACAGGTTTCAATAACACTCGTCTCTTCACGAGGGTCAAACGAGTTAAAGCACTTCTCCAGAACCTATAAACTTACAGCAACGCCAGTTAAGTTGTAATCTTTTAGCTGGTATTACTTTTCTCTTTATCACGACCACTCTAAGTCTTTTAGAACCAGTAGCCGCAGAGAGAGAAGGTGCAAACAATGGTTACAGCACCTGGTTATAACGTGTCAAGTTGCTGGCTCATGGTAAAGGTAGTTGCAAGGAGGTTGCCAGTCATGAAGCCACTTACAAAAAGATTCCCAGTGAGTTTACTTGAAGTAACAAGGACAATGGTCTAGGCTCAGCACAATGAAGCTGCCTTCTTCTTTTCTATTTCTTTTATACAGATATTGTATACGAATTGATTTGGCAATGAAATTGATGGCAAACAAGGGTTTGATTACAATGACTGAGGGTATAGTACCAAAGATATTGAAGCAACTACTTGGTTTATCGTCATTTGATCAAAAATTAAGATTTCCTGATGAACATGGCAATGATAGAGGCAGCGAACTGGTGTCGGAGTCCGTTGTGAATAAGCAATACTGCAATCAACCTCAGTAGTTCATTCAATTTCAAATAAATTCAATTTAGCTCTTGGTTCCGGAACAAAAACTCGGTAATTTCCAAGTTACCGAGCGCTTCTTTGTTGTTGCATACTAAGACGATGAACCACATGTGGCAGAAAATAAAAATAAACAATAATATTGACAATATATATATAAAATATATTGTATATTGTAATAATTATATAATAAATTGAAACCATACAAATCAAGCAATGTAACATATTTGATACATGCGAAACATTATCTAAAAGTATGGCTATCTGGCAGTGTATCATATCTGATACACTAAGAAAGAACTGTAAATTACATACAATTGAGTCCATTTTGGTACTCGAAAGTAGCGTTTCTAAGTAGCAAATATAGTAACCTATTTGAATTAAACAGCTTTTGAAAATAATTTGAGCTAAATGTAATAAAATTTGTGTGTTTTTATCTTGCAACGCCAAGACGCCTTTTGTCGGTTTACTATTTTGTTTTCTACTGCATTTTTGGATTATTAAATGATAAAATTGTATTTTTTTGTAGAATTTGGATTATATTTTCTACCATATAAAATAATAAATGTTTTGAAAATACGTCTTGGAACGTCTCTAGATTTTCATAAAGTTCAATGTATCAAATTATATACAGTGCCAAGAATAGGGTTAACACTAGGTAAGGCTAACTAAGTGTACTATTTTATTTCTCAATTTGTTCGCCATTAGCTATTGTTTACCTAACACGATAGTATGACTAACAGAGTCTTGACCCAGTCTACACACAGCTTTATTTAAATAACCTTTAAACATTTAGGTGGCTCTACCTCATAAACTTGAAGCTGTCAAAACGTACACAGATGAACAAACTGACGTCCTCACTGTACCTGCCCATCTCATAAATTATTTGAGTAGATAGGCAGGTACAGTGAGCCTCAAAGAGGTGTATATGTTACAGTCAAAACTGTTATTTGGTCAAAATCACTTTTGATAGGTGCCAGTCAAAACCCTTATCCAGTTCAAATGCCTTGTTTCAGAACGCCTTGGTGTGATTATTTTAATACCTACTACTACTACCTGTATGTACACATACGTCAATCGAGCCCGAGTTTTTCTTAAGGTCCCGAAATACTACTCCAAATTAATTATTATATTTATGGGTGGAATCTGGGACCGCGGTCCCGGTCCCGAAAGCCCCACGAGCCGAAATTTCATGTATCTGGGACCAACGGTTTCGGCTGTGCGTTGATATACTCGTATGACGTAGTCAGATCAGTACCGGGTCACCGAGGCCGTTGGTGTAAAGGAAGATAAGTTGCATAAGGCTTGCAGTTTTCAATGAGTTGAAATGAGAGCGCTTATCATGTTTGTTTCTGAAAAAAAAATATGTCAGTTTGTTTCATGTAGAGAAGAAGTTAGTATTGCAGCCTTCAAACATACACATTTTAGCAAAATTGTATGGACTTTTATTCCTTAGGTGTTTACAATACCCTGTTGGGACTGCGGGTTTTTCGTTAGAGGTACCGCGGCCTCGTCACAAAACGGCTAAGAAAGAACATGGGTGGTTTTCAGTCAGTAGAAGTCTGACACTCCCTACCGATCTGCCCAGAGCGGGAGGAATCATTTGATGATTTTCACCCTCTGAAAATGAAAAATAAAGGTGTTTACACATTTTTGAGGCTGACTGTACCAGGCCACCATACTGTGTTGATACTAAATCAATAACAGTTTGGAGGCGACGTCACAAATCGATAGAAAGCTATATTTTATATAGGAACCGCGTGGTATGGACATATCCATAGCGACGGGTGAGGTATAGAGAAACAAAACATATCATCACGCATGTTGTCTCCGATGGGTTTGGTAGAGATGTACCTCAAATGATACAGATGTTGACGGCACGGTTGGCGCAGTGGCTCAAGCAGTTGACTTCTGCACTACGTGTCGCGAGTTCGATACCCGCACTGATCAAACATTTGTATGGCCTACAGATAATTGTTTCGGGTTTGGGTATTTGTGTATGTGAGTTTAAATGTTTGTGAACGCACCCACGATACAGGTGAAATTCATAGTGTGGTACAAAATTAAAAATATATATATTACACCTACATTTTGCTAGTTATAGTTAAATCCCATGTAGTAGGAGGCGAGGCTATTGTCACTAACGGGGCATGAATCCAGACTCAGTGGCTACTACTGAGAAATTCTTGATGGAAATTTAAATCTAAATAAACATTGATAAAAGCCCAGTCATATTTGCCATTTTATTATACTTGAATATTCAGCAGCAGAAATTGAATTCAGTTACTTAGCAACATTTTTTTTTCCACGAATATCCTAGTTTTAAACAGAAGACGAAATACGTTCCCGTCGGGGCTGCGGGTTGTTCGAAAGAGATACTGCTGAGTCATTTGATGATTTCCCACAACAAAAAAAAAACGAAATAAGTTTTTATTCTTAAAAATACAACATTTTGAACACATTTAAAGGGTTTATATATATTTTTATGAAATCCCGCCTAATCGGGAGAATAAAGATTAAAGGAATCCGCTTTCCCACTTTGGTACCCCTAGCAAGGAAAAAATGTACTTTAGTAAAATATGGCATCTGAATATCCGATCCCTACAAGTACATAACGCAGAACTTTTTACAGATAATGGCACCAACTTTGTAGGAGCCTCCCGAGAGCTACGCTCATTACAAGACGACACAGTGCAAGAATACGCCACAAACCACAAAATCGAATGGCGTTTCATCCCACCGGCATCTCCATTTATGGGCGGAGCATGGGAAAGATTGGTAAGAACCGTGAAGACAGCCCTGAGAGCCTGCCTCGCCGAAAAAGCATTAAAAGAAGACGTACTATCCAGATCCACATTACTGCTTGAGCACAAACATAAAGTGTATCATATAATATTCATGTTAGTCTGTAAATAATTAGCTATGGGTCAAAGATGCCTGAAAATAAACTCATGTTATGTTGTTATCTTTGTGAGGCATGAGGCGATCGTATTATAGAGATTGTTCATAGAGTTTCTTACGTTTTTTTTCCATGGTGTGAAACGTTCAAATAGCTTAAGTTTTTCATCGGTTCCTTTCCTTGACGAGTATGAATATGGAGATATAAGAGTATAGGTAGGCCAAAGAAATGATGAATGGTCTGCGTAAACGAGATGATAATCAAGAAGTATGAAAGAAAAAGAGATGTTTCACTAACCCCAAATTAATTGAGATAAGGACAAACAACAATACAACAATGATGTTGTTATGTTTTAATTTCTTCGATACTGACCCATCAAACAATACAATAAGAAATAGTGTACAACAGTATTTGTTAATTTTTGTCACCTGCAAAGGGTCGATGAAAGAGCCTTCAGAATTTGATAGTGTATAGGCTAACTAGGAAGTGACCTACTATGATATTAATATTACTCGCTACATATAGTTTACTGCACGTTACTCATCAAGTAAGTACAAGGCCGAGCCGTCCCATGGGTTGCGGCTATCAATTAGTTAAGCTGTGCCTCTAATACGTCGGGTGGACACTACTCGGTTGGTTGCGTTACTTAATTTATGTACCTACATTATAAGGTTCTTTTTTGGGTTTTTTATGGAAAACTAGTTTGTGCCAGCGGCTTCGCCCGCGTGGAGTTCGATAATTGTCCCACAGGATCATACTACTAGGATAAGAAGTATCCTATGTGTTAATCAAGGTTATAAACTATCTGTGTTCTAAATTTCATCTACATCCGTTTAGTAGTTTTTGCGTGAAAGAGTAACAAACATCCATCCATACATCCTCACAAACTTGCGCATTTATAATATTAGTAGGAAGTTGGATAACGCATTGTATTCGAGGATTTTCGGCTATGACGGTTACTTATGAGAAGAATATCTTTTGGATAACAACTACAGCCGCTCCGATCAATCTCGGTTAAACCACAGTTGCCTTGGTTAGCCATCGTTTTTTTTTTAAATTCAACTAACTAAGATAAAGCCCTGTCACACTTTTATAAAAACTGTGGTTCCGATACAGACATGTGGATGGACACACGGCATAGACTACGACGGTTTAGTTCTTACACGTCTTTTTAGATACTGTACCCTAAAAACACAAATTGTGTGTAAAGAGACGAGTCGTATATACCTACCTATCTACGTATTATCACGAATTCACGATTGAGTGGTACATTTACTATTGGAAAGCAAAAACCACTAATCGCTATTTAACGAGATTTTCTTCGAATCCGGACACTCGGGTAGAGACATGATTTTTTATTGATAAATGGATATCATTACTTGTCGAAGCGTAGTTTATTGTAATGTATAGATAGATGCTTTTAACGATAGTTTTGAGAAATAGACCGCCATCTTTTTTTTTTAAACATTGCCCAGTCTGACAAGTAATTTTCCCTGCATCGTGGGTGCGTTTATTTAAACTCACATACATAGGCAAGCAGACTTGAAACTTGTAGGTTATGTAAATATGTGTTCCATGCGAGAACTAAATCAGTGACATGCAGCGTAGCAGCCAAACGCTCATTCACTGCGCCAACCGTACCTAAAAAATAATTCTTTTAGGAATATAAACACAGATTTTTACCAACAGGCGATGGCAAAGTTGTTCATGCGCGTTTGTGTACGCAGAGGTGTTGTTATATAATGTCAATTATTTCAAAAACATAAAACTCTTGTCGAGAAATTATTAATTAATTTCTAACCCTTCGCTGTTTTTGTAATAAAACAAGACTAACAAAACTTGTACAGGGTAAAATAAATCAACATTTTAATATGTATAATTATGTAGGTACCTAGTTTGTTTTCCAATATAGATAGTTATCATCTAAAAGTCATTGAATCGTAAATAATTGAAATGTAATATGTACAAACAAATTCTCATTTAGTCCGAAAAGCTAACTAGTCCCAATACAGCCCGAAAGTTTATTAAAACCTCGTTTAATTTAACGTTTGATTTACCACAAGTTTTGCGGATATTCATCATTTCATAATGTTTACAGCATTATGAGGTAAACATGACTGCAATGTATTATTATCTCGGTTTTCAATTCAAAGAATCACCGATTATACAGAGTGATTGTTAAATGTGGGCAAGTCTATAAGGAAGTGAAATACTCCATGCTGTGGTAGAGGGCATCGTAGAGGAACAATTTTAGTTTTGCTTTACTTTATATATTTTTTGCCAATTGCCAAACAATATTACTATGTAATATCTTACATTGTGGTGAGAAATAAATGAATATTATTATTATTATATTTTCGTCATTATATTTTGTTCTGTGTGTGAGACATATACCTAAATACTGTTTTTTCTTTTATTACTCATAAGTACGAACTGATCTTATTGGTGACGTTCTTCACAAAAGACAGATGCGTAGTACTCGTAACCAGCGTGCGTGTATGATCAGTGAATGTGGACGGGGTAAAAGGCGTATGAAAGTATCGTAGCAGCAAAGATCCTACCCCCATGGGAAAAAGGCGTGAGTTTATGTTAGCACGGACAACTTACGATAAATGTTAAAACCTTAATATTGTAAAGCAAATTCACTGTTTAATAAATAAGTTACTCTACGGGACTTAAATTATTATCAGATCTGGTTAAAACAACTATCAAAATTCAACTAAAACTTCATAGTACAGGAAATGATTTTCCGCAGTACAAACTGCAATATTTTCAGCCGTAACACATAAAATATTCACCTTTTTAAGCCAAAAAGCCACTCACAAAGGCGATAAAGCTTAGTGCAGACTCTCAGGAGACCATATCAGATGGAAGTTGCCAACAAACTCGTTACCAGCCAATTTGTTCGCTCATGTGTGTACTACTTTATTAACAAAGTTAATTGAACCGTATATAAACGGGATTGGGTTTAAATAATAATAATAATAATAATAATATAATCTGTGGTCGCTCTTGTTGTCAACGACACGTCATCTAAGAATTCTCCGTATATTTATTCTGAAAAACTATTTTGAAGCCCAGTTTTACACACAAAAACGAATAAATTAATTTCCGGAACTATAGTAACAATATTACAAATAAATTATATCATAAATCAAAATAAAATGTATCCAGGAATCAGTGTTAGAATCAAGGGCCAGAACATTTCAAAATTTTACATGACAGCCGACATATTATGTCAAAGAGAAAATTTCAAGAAATTTTATTAAAATGAAAAATTACAACAATAAATAATGATAACAAGAGCAAGAGCAGCACGACGCGCACGCCTACCATCCCCGGACTCGTCGCTCAGCTCCGCCTCGCCGCCGCCGGACCTCGGATCACCTGCGTCACCGGCGGTGGCAGTAGCGTCGAGCTCGAGCGACGAGTACTTCTCTCCGCCGACGACGCCGACGTCAAGATCTCCGTCACCACCACCTGAGCGTCGACAGAGGAGAGGCCGGCCACCGACCGGCATGGGACCTAGGGGCCAACCCGCCCCGAGCCGGGTCCCCGCTACCGGTGGTTGTGTGCAGCGCATGAAATGGACTCAAGTAATAAACGAGAACGTCATGCGCGCATACTACGGGTCTACAGAGGGGGGAACTAACCTCACTGCGTACCGTGTCAGGATGCTGTCTCTATTTCAGGAACTTGAACCAACCGTCAGCGTTTCGACCCAACGACTGTCGGATCAGGTGCGCGTCATCCAGCGAAATCACATGTTGAACGACGATGCACTTGATAGGCTGCGCTCAGAGGTACTAAACAACCGTATCATCTTGACTCCGTCTCAGACCGCGGTCCCAGCGTCTATAATTTACACGACCCCATCGCGGTCCAATACTGCTGCTGTAGAGGAAGATGATACGGTTGCCACGGTAAGTAGCCAGTGCAACGACCGATTGAGGAGCGCACTGGAAGATGCGCTTCGTGAGTATCGATCCACCCCTACCGAACTTAGGCCCCGATTACCACGGTTACCCATGCATAAGCGAAATAGGGCGTTGGTGTGTGCCCTGGACTCGCAACTTAAGAATATATTCGAGAGTAGCGAGGACCTCGTTGATACACATTCGATCTTGTACTGTGGGGCTGTTGCGGCATGTCGACTAGCTAATGTTAAATTCCCAAATTGTGACTTAGCTAGTCGACCAAAACCAGCCGTACCAGCCTGGCAGCGCAGGATCGAGCGTCGTATTGACGGGGCCAGGGTGCTCATTGGCAAACTATACTGCTTCAGGGAGGGCAATACACGACCACGTGTGATGCGTTTTGTGAGGCGGGCATTCTCGGGGACTGAAATCAGTCCTCAAGATTACGTGTCCCGTGTCACAGAGCGCATTGACTTCCTGAAGCAGAAGGTTTATGCATGGGCCAACCGTATTCGGCGGTATAAGCGGCGGGTTGATCGGTACTCGCAGAATCGCATGTTCCGGAGCGATGAGAGGTGGGTATACCGAGCTTGGGAGCGACCCGAGCAAACTATGGCGGACGTGTGTCGGCCGGATGATGCTGCCACAAGTTCATTCTGGCGCAGCATCTGGTCGGTACCCGTTTGTCATACTGAGGCTGACTGGTTGCGCGATGTCGAGCGAGTGTGTGAACCTATTCCAGAAATGGAAGCAATCAATATAACACCACTAGATATAGCCAGTGCAGTTCGTCTGTTACCGAACTGGAAATCACCTGGTCCGGACGGACTGCACAATTTCTGGCTGAAATGGCTCAGCAGTTCACACACTTGCCTGGCATCCCAATTCCAGTCATCCTTAGAATCTGCGTCGCTTCCGCAGTTTTTAACCACAGGCGTTACCCACCTGCTCCATAAGTCAGGTAGTCCCGCGGAACCCAAGAATTATAGACCGATTACGTGTTTGTCGACGGTCTATAAACTTCTTACATCCATTTTGAGAGCGAAAATTAATAAACACATTGAGCAAAATTGTATTATGTCTGCTTCTCAGAATGGATGTAGGAACGGGTCCCGCGGTACTAAGGAGCTACTCCTCATCGACATGGCCATTAGCCAACAGGTTCGTCGAGCCCGCAAGGATCTGTCGACATGTTGGATAGATTATAAGAAGGCCTACGACTCGGTGCCACATACATGGCTGATGAAGGTGCTGGAGTTGTACAAGATAGATGCAACTCTACGCGCCTTCCTTGAGTCGTGTATGGGGCAATGGAAGACGGTCCTTCGATATCCAGGATGTCGACGGATCCAGGGGAACGATGAACCTGTATGGATTAAACGGGGAATATTCCAGGGCGACAGTCTGAGCCCGCTTTGGTTCTGTCTAGCCCTGAATCCTCTTAGCACATTGCTGGAGGATTCAGGTCTAGGCTACCGGTTGAGGAGAGATGGTCAGGTCATATCTCACCTTCTTTACATGGATGATCTGAAACTGTTTGCCCCCAACAAATTGCGACTGATGGAGCTACTAAAAATAACTGATTCTTTTAGTAGCGCCATCAGGATGGAATTTGGTGTGGACAAATGTGCAGTCATGCATGTAAAGAGAGGAGAGATTATGGAATCCGAGGGAATTCAGCTCTCGGATTCCATACACCTCAGATCCCTCTCCTCATCCGAAAGCTATAAATATTTGGGTATGTCGGAAGCGTTAGGCATTAACGTAGCTGACATGAAGCAATCGTTGAAGGAGCGCTTCTTCGGACGCCTGAAGAAGGTTTTAAATAGCCTTCTTTCAGGTGGGAACAAGGTGCGCGCCTTCAACGGTTGGGTCATACCAGTTTTAATGTACTCTTTCGGCATACTCAAATGGACTCAGACTGAACTCGATGCCTTGGATAGGAGAGTCCGTACATTGCTGACCGCAAATCGGATGCATCACCCACGATCATCGGTCATGAGATTGTACATCCCGCGGAAGTGCGGGGGTCGAGGTTTTTTAAACGCGAAGACCCTCCACAACCGCGAGGTGTGCAGTCTCAGAGAATATTTTTTAAAAGCCGATGTGGGTATGCACCGAGATGTGGTCGCAGTGGACAAGGGACTCACCCCACTGTCCATGGCTAACGAGAACTGGCGCAAACCTGTGGTACTTACTGCTGATGACCGCAAGGAAGTGTGGCAAAGCAAGGAGCTTCACGGGCGCTTCTACCGGGCTCTTCATGGGCCCGATGTAGATTTTCTAGCGTCCGTGTCCTGGCTACGTTTCGGCGACCTCTTTGGGGAAACTGAAGGTTTTGTCTGTGCAATTATGGACGAAGTTATGTTGACGAATAACTACCGGAAATATATTATGAAGGATGGGACGGTTGACGTGTGTCGGGCATGCCACCGTCCGGGTGAGTCCATCAGACATATTATTTCTGGTTGTTCTCGTCTGGCTAACGGCGAGTACTTGCACAGGCACAATCAAGTGGCCAGGATTATTCACCAGCAACTTGCCTTGAAATATAAACTTGTGGAATCTGAGGTTCCGTACTACAGGTATGTGCCCGACCCAGTTCTTGAAAAAGACCATGTCACGTTGTACTGGGATCAGTCTGTCATCACTGACAGGACTATTGTTGCCAATAAACCTGACATAGTGGTGATAGACCGATCAGCGCGCCGCGTAATGATAATCGATGTTACCATCCCACATGACGAGAACCTCGTGAAAGCTGAGAAAGAGAAGCAAATAAAATATCTGGACTTAGCACACGAGGTTGTCGATATGTGGCATGTGAACTCGGCTATCATTGTGCCGATAGTCGTCACGGCCAATGGCCTGATAGCAAAAAGCATGGACGACCACCTATCAAAACTTTCGCTTGGCGGTTGGATCAAGGGCCTGATTCAGAAGGCAGTACTTCTCGATACGGCCCGTATTGTGAGGAGGTTCCTGTCTCTGGGACCCTAACCACCGGTAGCTTGGACCCTGCTCCCGACACCGGTGGACTACTATTTTTTTATATTTTTAAATGTTTTTTAGATTTTTTTTTTAACAAATATTTAAAAATGTAAATTAGTATGTAAGGAAAGTAAATAAAGAGAATAATAATATAATAATAAATCAATTTATTGACACACACAAGTTAGAGAACATACATAAAATAAAACATTATGAAAGAGCATTGATAAAACAGCACATTAGTAGAAGTAGCCGTGGGCCCCAAACTAGGCACAGCCTGTATCTTGGTGGCCCAGTATAGAGATTAAAGGCAGATTGAGTAGACGACTGATCAGCGTGACACAGCACAGCAAGACAAGGTAACAATTAATTATAAGAGTAGTGATCACAAATGGTGTAACAATTAAAAATCTGTATACCCATTTGGGGTAAGTAGCGCCCTCTAGTCCAAGTACTGGAACCAGGATCGTTAGTTTATATACGGTGTTCCTAGATGGCGTATGGGTGCGCTACAAAAAATTGCAGGTTTCAAATGAAATAATAACATTACAAATTCCTATTCAATAAATGTTATATATTAAATTATTATCTTGAAATACATTAATCAAAGAACCACCTCTGATGAAATGTTGTATTAATGTGGCCAGTGAAAAAAGATAGGAGATGAGATCTGGCAACAATTTGACAGCTTCTTTTTGACTTTGATTCTGAAAGCGAGCAGCAGAAAAATAAATCGATAGCAACTAATTTATCGAAATTCAAGGAAATTAACCATTATCATGTATAATAAATAAGAGGGACCAGTGCTAGAACTATAATCTCCGCAAAAGCCATGGAATGATTGATCGTGCTGTGAGTATTGTCAAATAGCAATTCGGCCACGTTTTTTTTCCTTTGTCTAAAACCTCATGGTTGTGAGATTTCAATGTCGATGTTTTTTCTTTGAACAGGGTCCCAATAAACTACTATAACATTATGGCAAGACCTTACGTCTGAAGGATGGATAATAAGGTCATATAAAATGGTCACTCATGGTTCTACATAATGAGACATACATCATCGAGAATACTATTGGTCGTCTGAACACAAGGGGTCACCGAATGGAAATATAACAATAAACACCATCAGCGCCACGACACAAGCAACGATCCTGCTGCGGGACGTGCTCCTGGAACAAATGTTAAGGGTAACACGAGGTAGATCCTCACATATTGTAAGTTCCCTTTATCTGTATTTTCAACACCAACAGCATAACCAATGATGAACCTGTATCTAGATGATCTCCAAAAATTAAAATGTATTGAGTGACCAAAGTCAAATTGTTTCATTTGTGTTTCTCTCAAGTACACCCACAATAGTCTTCATCTTTGCCGCAGAGACACCTAGCCGGTGAGTAAGGAAAAATCTGCCTTACAATTTGGCGCCCAACGTGGGGCTTGAGAACTCATGAATGAAACATAAATTAATTAAAACTAACTACTACTACTAAAGTGAAAAATTGAAACCACAAACTTTTCTATTAACTAAAATCAAACCTGTTTGAGTCTAGTAAGAGCACACTTCTTAGTTTGTTATTACATAGGTTATATGCCACATGTCAGCATGCTCTTAAACCACTATCTACTTTTACATTGTTAAATAAAGGGGTAAGCAGTACTGGTGCTGCATGTTTATAGCATTAATTCTGTAATACTAGGAATTATTGTGTGATCTTATTCATATTGACTTTACAGTAATTAAACAATTGTTTATTATAAAACAAAACTATTAGATAGGAACTAGTAAGAAATCCTAATTCTACCAACTAATTATAACTCTTTTGAGTGAATAACTTTGTTGTGAGTTTGAACTGAGAAGGAACGAAGCTCCTCTTTCTTTTCAAACATGAACAAGGCAGTGTGGATTGACCACCTACGTAAAGAGGAATTGTTGCATGAACTGAAATATTTTAATGTTTCCACAGATGCTAAATCAACCAGAGACGCGCTTCGCAAGCAGTATCGTTGCTTGTGTGGTCTCCAGCGCAGAGGCAGCATACAGCAGGATGATTATCCAACACCATCGGCTTCAGAAGAGGTAACCTTGTGTTCAGAACCAATCGATGAGCTGTATGTCTTGTTTAATGACCTGTCGGGGGATGACATTGTTTCAAAGAAACGTATACTAGCTCGCACTCAATATTATATTATGAGAATCTCACGTGTAACTGGTGCGTCACCGGAGATATTAGAGTTTAAGAATAAATTAGTTAATATAATTACCTCATTGGAAGATGACTCTGACGATGAGGATGCGCAACCTACACGGGGACCGTCACCGGAGAGGCATTTAGCAGAAAAACCACAAGTTGTACTTGTTAATGAAAAACCTGTTAATCTATGCTCGTTAAACTTAAAATACGATGGTACTACCTGTGTAAGAATTTTTATAGAACGTTTAGAAGAGTTAAGGCAAGCTAGGGCGATACCTGAACAACGTGCGTTGGTTGCGTTTTCAGACCTGCTAGAAAATTCGGCATTGCATTGGTTTAGATCGATTAGGCAAACTTTCACGTCCTATCAGCAACTTCTTACTCGTCTGCGTGAAGACTTTGATATTCCTGACTTGGATTACAGGTTAACTCAAGAAATACGTTCTCGTACGCAGGCTAAACAAGAAACCATGATAGTTTATTTGTCGGTTATGCAGGGTATGTTTAATCGCCTATCGCGACCCCCCTCTTCAAGTGAACAACTAGACATATTAATGCACAACATTAGGCCGGAATATATGAAGGAGATGGCACTACTGGACATTAAATCTATTAGTGATCTCCAGTTGTACGGCAAGAAATTAGAGCTTGCTCGTGCAAGGGCGGATCAGTTCGTGGAGCCTAACCTATCAAATTTAAAATTAAGCTCTGACTTCCATCCCCCTAAAAAGGCGGATAAAAGTAACAGATCCGAACGATTGGAGAAATCAGTTGCTGTTGTAGACAACCCATCTTCCTCGGGAACAACTACAAAGAAATGTTTTAGGTGCGATAAGACAGATCATGTGACTGTTTTGCGTTTCACACACGTGCTACGCCGGTATGATGATTAATTCGTAGCAGCTTCGTAGCAGTGCTACGCGTTTCGTAGCAGGTGCTACGAAATCCGTAGCAAGTCTACAACATACTTTCAATGCTTTCAACCCGTTTATACTACAAAAAGCCTTACTTTTGCGTCCTACTACCACATTTAAGCAGATTCTACGTAAACGTATGTAGTAAGTTGACATAGAATCTGCTTAAATCTAGAGAGAGAACTACCAGTACCAACAACTTCGTTTGACATTCAATCTTGATTGCGTCTTGGAAAGCTGATAATGGTCTGTGACTACTTGTCATGGTTGCTTTGCATAAAATTTAATATACCTTCATTTTAAATCCTTTCGTCTTGCTTTTAATGAATTGTGTTCTAGTTCTTACCCCCTTTAAAACAGTCGTTTCGAAAGATAACGTGGAAGAAAATCGTTTATTCCATTCCGATTTGTAAACAAGAAACTCAATAAATTTTAATAATGGGTCAATGCGTCCCTATTTAAATGCACATACACGCTTTGTACTTACAAACTCTTTGTACACAAAACTATTCGTTGACGTGGAATGGTAGTGGCAGTTCGATTTGGGGCAATGCATGCATACACGGTATGCATTAAAACAAATCTATAAAATCTGAATTTCAAAACCTTTCCGTATAAAAATGTAAAATGTATTGTAGTTTGTATGTAGATGTGTTAGCGAGCTAGCAGTTTTTTTTTATTTAGCCCGTATTGTCCCACTCCTGAGCAAAGGCCGCTCCCCATTCCTTCCACTTTTTACGATGGTGAGCTTCTTCTCGCCAGTTGGTGAGGAAGCCATCCAAGGCGTCCCGCCATCTTCTCCTGGGTCTACCGCGACCCCGTCTAGTTGTGTCAGGGCTCCAGTCCTGCGATATTCGGGCCCACAGCTGCGGCGGCATCCGGCTGACATGGCCTGCCCAGTTCCATTTCAGTCTGGCAGCTTATAAGCTACGTCGGCAATTTGCGTTCTGGAGCGCAGTGTGGTGTTTCTTATGCGGGTTAGAATGCTGCGCTCCATCGCTCGTTCCCAAACCTTGAGCTAGCAGTTATTGTAGCATATTTTTCGGAGCCTGTATTTGTGTCATCATCAGCATTTATCATTTCAGCCAAAAGACATCCACTGCTGGACATAGGCCTCCCCCAGGTGTCGCCACATTGACCGGTCCCGTGCATCTCTCATGCAGCGGGTTCCTGCAACCTTGACCAGGTCATCGGTCGGCCACCTAGTGGGTGGCCTTCCAACGCAACGTCTTCCGGTTCGCGGTCGCCATTCCAGAACTTTTTGACCGCATCGGCCATCCGTATTTGTGTAGATGATGGCAATAGGCTCGCGCCCTATTACACGAGACTTCGTAACTGGTGTAATAATGAGTACACCTCTGCCTATCCCTTTGAGGATTACAGGCGTGTTATGTAGCTCATTTTAACCGACTTCAAAAAGGAGGAAGTTCTCAATTCAATTGATACTTTTTTATGTATGTTCATTGATTATTATCATCATCATCATCAGCCTATAATGTTCCCAGTGCAGGAACTCAGGCCTCCTCTCTAGAAGAGGGATGGGCTAAAATCTACCACGCGGGTCCAGTGCGGATTGGTAAATGTCACATGTCTTCGAATTTTTTGGTTCTAAGACATGCCGGCCGGTTCCTCACGATGTTTTCCTTCACCGTTTTGAGAGCATTGGTATTATTATAATGTGATTGGTGTGAGTGGTTATTATTATTAATTAAATTGTCTGTCTAAAACTAGACCTACTGAATCATATTTTAATTCAACACGCCTGGCTTCTTTATCATGGAGTTAGTGATTAATCCGGTGTCATAGTTTTTATACCGCTCATGAGTCTCTGAATTGGCTTTACGTGCCATCGAAAAATAGAATGTGCGTGTCTTGGGTTCGAAATCGGGACCTTTGACTTGGCAGTCCGTCGCGTCGGATACAACACTAGGCTATCAATATGAGATTGATTTACTAAGTCCTTTCCCACTTATGTGACTTCAGAAAGTAAAAACGCAATAGCAACCTTAATGTTATTAATTTAAAGATCAACAGTCATTTTAATAGTTTTGTCAGTGGCATTATAACTTAACAGAAACCTTTTTGCAAATAGCTACAAAGATCACTTTTCAGTGATGCAAAATGAACTTTGCTAGGCCTTTTTTGGGTGTAATAAGTTACCTTCCTAATGTGACGTTCAGGTAAGCATTCACACGATCCATTGAAGCGACATAAGTAATAAATCGCACGGCCCATTCATATCGCACGACTCGTGCGACACACAAACACGAGTCCGATCAGTTAGGTGTGATTGATGTGGGGATTGGTTGGAGGCAGGAATGTTCAGAGAAAATTTGCAGTTAGGCGCAACATAACGTCTGTTGCCAGTGCAAGAGTTGGCACGTTTGTAAGTAGCTACTGTAGTGAAAATAGTACCTACATCTTGATAAAAGTGAGTGAGTGAGAAAGTTGATATTGCGTTCGACACAGAATTCACAACCGAGCGATTTTTTATGGAGCCGAAAACTGCAATAACAAATACCCACGTATATCAAACGTTTTTCTACACTTCCGAAGAAAATAAATCTTAAAACAACAAGTAAATCAAAATGTCTATTGCAGTGTTCTTATTTCAAAATGTACTATTTTTTAATTAATATCCATAAACCAACCTAAGTAATCGCGACCTGAAGATTGATTCGAGCATCTCTTATTATCTAGCCAAAATAGATGATCACAACGCAAACAAGATATTAAATTGATAAAAAAATGCATAATCACTAGTATTAAGCAGGAGGTACTTTACATGAATGACAACATTATTTAGAAGATAATTTGTCAGTCTCCAACAATCCATGAAGCGAGAAATATCATCATTTTAAAGGAGCTCATTATACTCACAATGTCGTAATTGACGCGAGCTTGTGCACGTGTGCCCGTAATTTATAGCCTTTCACGTATTATTGAACGGCACGGCAATTTATATAAAGTACCCTCTCGATAAACTTCAGTATAAGTATTTAGAATTGTGTTTGTGCGAATGTATTCTTCCTGGATCAACGCAAGAATATCGTTCGTTGATATGGCATTAAAAGGAGTTTTTAAAGGTATCATAGAAGGTGTAAACGTACCCTTCACAAAGTCGGCAACCAAGCATTCTGTTTATCAAACTAAATAACTCTAACGCAAGAATAATATTATAGCTGAGAAACGACTTCTTTTGTGGTGAATATTCATATCTTACGGTAGAGTTCAATGTAACAAACTCAACACACTGCCACTGTGATGCTGAATGCAATTAATAGTGCGGGGGTCATGATAGATAAAGATAGATAGATAGAATACTCTTTATTATGTACACCAAATTACAAAAAAACAATAGTAAAACATTTTACAAGGGGTGACACAATGGGCGGTCTTATCGCTTAAAGCGATCTTTTAAAGACAACCTTTGGATGGATATACTTAATATGGAAGAAGGAGAAACAATACTGCAGGTAGCCTGTGGTCTACCATTTTCATAATTATATACAAGAAATACACACATATACATACATAAAACATGTAGTACAAAAAATTCTAAAGTCTAGAATAAAAAAATATCATTTATTTATTCTAGACTTTAGAATCTATATTCTAGACCATTTTTCAGAGTTCAGAGTTTATTGGTAGACAACAGTAGAAGAACTGCAGTGTCATTATTTTCTGTTGAAATCGCTGTGTCATTCACGTGCCATTATGGCATAATAAGTGACCAATAAACATTGGAAGGTCGACATATTGAGCAATGGCATTTCATGAAAATATTTGCTGATAAATGGATTTTTTCTCGGTAATGCATTCATACATACACCTTTTTCTGTAGAGATTCAGAAGTTATAGAACATCACTTGCTACGATCCTTTCATACACTTCACCTCGGTCATACTGAGATGGTCGTTCTTCGAACCACTATTCTTTTTTTTTGCATATGGAAGTAATAAATAACTTACGTTATAGCCATCCATAAATTTCAACCCTTGTCAAAAACTACCTATTGAAATATCCATGGGAAGAAATTATTTAGAAACAAAAGATAAGAAACGGACCCAAAACACTTAGAAAATAAAAATCTATTGAATTTAGTTTAAAATAATATTGCAAAACGACACTCGAAAAGCAATAAATCGTACGTTGGAGTAACCTTTCTCGGGATATCTAGACTTATGGTGAACAGATGTGTGAAATGGCGATGCATAGAAGGGGCGCCTACGCAGCATTGGGCGGGAACCTGACGCCATGCCTTTGACCAATGAGCTAGCGTCTTATACAAGACAGCCAATGAAAAACACATTACTCGCGTGTGAAATTGCATTTCTAGGGAGGAGTCTATCTGGGTGCTTGGAAGGAGTGGAGCAGGCAGACGAGAGGGAACGCGCTTTGGCAACGACAGACGAGTTTGTGCATCGATCGAAGATGAATATTCATTGTATTTAAAAATAAAATTAGAAGCAGTGTGTCTAAGTCTAAGTAAATATTAAGTGAAATCGGAAGACAGAGAGAGAGCTGAAATTTGGTAACGTATTCCAAGTTTAAATTTTGTGTAAAAGCAAGATCCCAAGCTAATTACAATAACTTCAGTCACCCAATCTATTTAACGACCCAAGTAAAAATGGAGGCCGCAACAAACTTCGATATTTTATACTCACTAAGTCAAAAGACACGAGCGCACCTTTGGTCTGGCCTAGACAAAGTAACTGCTATACTATTCTTGATAATAGTAATTTATTTCCTCGTGATAACTTGTATAGAAGTTTGCAAGAGATGGAAAGGCGGGAATTGTGGAGAAATCGCTTTGAATTGTATAGGCGATACACATCACGCAGACCTTGAACTACGTGAAATGGCTTAAGCTAGAAATCTGAGTATATTACTGTAAATTATCATGGGATATTGTGGCTTAAGTACCTTGAATAAACTGTGTAACCATTATGTGTAACTTGCCTCTCCTCTCAGTTGTATTGCAATTTATATAAGCTGATAAATAATTGTCAATATTGTAATATGTTGTAAACATCCAATTTGTATGTGCCAGAAAGGTTTTTCGCTTGAGCCGTTCGGTTTTCCTTATCTGGCTAGGTTTAGGAATGGGACGACTCGATCAAGGTCCGTCAAAATCTTAGCGGACCTAGGTCTAAATAATCAAACAGTTTCTTTCGCTGTCAGAAGGGGTTTCGCTTGAGATGTTCCGTCTCCCCTTAACTGACTAGGTCTAGTAATGGGACACTCGACCTTAGCTCGCTATCATCCTAGCGAACTAGGTCTAATTAATCAAACAGTTTCTTTCGATAAATTTATCGAAAATAAATAAATAATTTAAACATCAACCACCTCTTTCTTTTATATTCCAAGATTACCTGTGTAGAGAATTTGATAATGGAAGATTGACAAAGCTAAGATCAAGTAATAACAAAGGCAATGCTTTAAAATCAGTGTAGTAATTCAGGTTGCAACTCCAATAATGAATTCTCTATAATATGCACACTGAACCTTGAAAGACACGATTTTACGTTATTGAACTTAACCTAATATAATAATTTGTACTACTATAGACCAAGTCTGAGATAAGAATCCAGACCCTTCAATTAAGGTCTGAGACTATAAGTTCCTTCTGAACTGAATTGAACCTAGTATAACACACAAGTTTACAGGAACCTAATCATCACTTGTTGATTCAAGTCAACAATCACTTAATTGTGTTGGAGGGGAAATATTGTCTTGAGAGAGAGAAACATTTCGGCTGTGTTGCATAATGCACATTAATATTTCCTAACTTTGATATACTGATGGCTTGAGATACACGACTGCGCGACGCCTCTGGCAGTGATAACGCAGCATACCATACACGTCATTCTTGCAATCCGACTTCCGACCTAGATTTGGCCAAATCTAAATATAACTCAAATACAAATACATATACTCAAAACCATGGTTCCGGGGGAAAGTCTGCCCAACCTGGGAATTGGCAAATAAGTCTGCCCTTAACTGGGAATCTGGCAATGCCGCCCTAACCGGGAATCTGGCTATAAAAAAATGCAAGTACCTGCCTATATGGATAAGGGAATCACTTACGCTTCGCAGCGATTATAGGAAGTCGGTTGCTCCCCCAATAACATTGATTAAGGACCGTGGCGCGGTGTAGGTTTTCCCCATGTTGACGATATCAGTCAGACGCGGTGGCTAAAATAAGCACAAACGCACATGTATCAACTTACACAAATCATTCTAACGTGTCAAATTGAATTTAACTTGTAAATTCCTTTATTAAATCAGAAGAAGACTGATTAAGTATTGTACTAAACAATAATACAGATGTGTCGAGACAAGCTCCGCATTTTCGAGTAGAATGATTGATAAGTCTACATTGTTCGCACAGTGGAGTGTACTCGAGATTGACCTGTGGTCAATCTAAATCTAATTGTTGATTAAAAACCCCGAAATGACTCTCTTGATACAACATTATTTCCTAAACACTGGTGTGAGGAAGTTCAATCCTTCCTAGATTAAACACAGTATTGATTACCAAAGACTAACTAAGAAAGTTCGACTCTTTCTCAGTATATTCACTCACAAAACAAACAGACTAGACGATCAACGCGAGCCAATACAGAACCTTGGTACGATGACGACACAGACCGTCAACCTTACCGTTACAGGACTTGGTCTTAGGACAGGGCTACCATCACTGGATTTGGAGACCGAGACCTGGAGCCATCACAGAATTTGATGCCGCGTGACCAAGGATCTAAGTACATATTCGAAATAACGATATGACTAGATCTATTTATATAAAATAAAAAAAGAACACAACGTAGAAATTTAGAAATTGTGAAATACTGAGAGGAGAGATAAAATACATACTGTGCATGTTATTATGTATAATGTGTTGTACATTTAAATTTACCTTATGTATAGGGGGAGCAGAAATAAGCTGTATGTCTTACAAATAAATGTACAATATACAGGATTCCAAGGAGGAGACTACAACGCCAGAAATATTTTCCATATGTTTACTTTCTAGATCAAGTTCTTCAGGAAGAGAAAGCCAGAAATATTTTCCTTAAAATTATTTCCTAGATTAGCTTATTTCTTAGATTAATTTCTTCAGCAGGAGACGGACGGCGTGACTAGATATATTAATTTGTTTCGCCTTGTGTTGTTTACCTTGTGTTTATCCCTAGCAATTTACCAGATATCTGACGAAAAGGTTGCTTAAACGGACGAATAAATTAACATAATATGGGTCTAAACGGTTAATAGAAAAGGAAATACAGTAGAGTAAATAAAAAAAAAAAACAAAATGTCGACAGGTAAAGGAAGACGTAATAAAAAAAAGGTAGAATCGGATCGGGTTAATGATGACGTAACAGAGGCGAGCGGACAACATTAGAATTGATTCTAAATAAAATCAATGAGTTCGATAAGAAATTACAACAACTAAGTTCGGGTGTTAACTTAATACAAAATGGAGTGGAATGAATACGAGGGGTTCTTCGTCCGAGACGTATGGAGTAACTAATAACGGAAGTAATACGACTGATAGACAGGAATTGATTAGTCCTACATCCGCGAGTTCTAATGTAATACCTTCCGAAACACGGAATTTATATGTGATTCATGATCAATTAGCAAACCAAACTTTGATGGAAAGCCATTCACTAATCCTATTGCATTTTTGAAGCGATTAAAGAAGTATATAAGGGCAGTAAATGGATCAGACCGCGAGATTGACATAGCGTTAGGATGCATCACGGGACACGCTCGAAGGGTTATGGATCTATACTCGAAAGGATGGGCTGTATTCGCTGATTTCGAGGCTGACTTCAGAAGTATCTACTGGACTGAACGAATCCAGGAATCTGTAAGGTATAGGTTGATTAATTCAGTATATAAGGGTGATTCGGGAATGACGATGTCGGAACATTTCGCTGAGTATGCTGAATCAATGCAGTCACTGACTATTTCATTTAGTGAGCGGGATATAGTAAATTCTATTATGCGGCACTATAATACAGATATACAACGACTATGGTTTACTAGAGTTGAGGAAGTAGACATCATGAGCGGGATTAATTTTCTAAGGAGCATAGAACAAAATATTGTTGAGAAACCGAAGGAAGTTACGAGAGTTAACGTTGGTAGGAATTTTAGAGAAAGACGGAACAACGGGCCATCGTCGGCGCACCCGATTGTAGCAACGATATCAACTAATAGGTGGAGAACTAGAGGAAACTCGTCGAGAGGACGCGGGTATCGTCAGGGACGACCAAGTTATAGAACGAACGTTAACAGACCTGAAAAATCCGGAACTGAACAAGAGAGAACTAACATCAGGCCGGCTATCGCTTTTGTAAAGGAGGGCCAAGGATCTAACACGTCTAAACATGTGGGGGAGGGGCAACCAAAAAACTAGTATTTCCCACACAAACTAGGTCCGATAATATGATATTGTGTAGCACGGGAAATAAAGGGACCTCGGAACGCGGCAGAACAGGAGTAGCGTACAAAATTTTAACTAACAGAGGGTGGAAGCCGGGACAGAGTTTAGGAGTTGGCGAAGGAGGCCTTAAACGACTACTAAAACCTAACACAGGCGGTGACGAATATGACTATCACTCAGTAATTAAAAGCATAGGGATCTTATTAGAAAATCAGTTTGACAACGTAACCGAGTGTGTCAAGATAGGTATGGTGTGTGAGCTTTGCGTGGTGAGAAAATTACATACGTATACAATGATTCACGAGCTCGACGAGTCGATCGACGTAGAGATTGATTACTCTTTACCTAAATTACCTGAGGTATGCGTGAGGTTGTACGGCAGAAGTATGAATGCACTTATCGATACAGGTAGCCAGATTAGCGGAATAACTAGAGAATTGTACGAGTCTATTCTAAGGAGAAATGAAATTTTACCTGAGATTGCTATTCCAGCCATTCAAATACAAGGAGCGTTCGGATCACGTAGCGAAAGTACGAATCGGATGGTTTTAATAGAATTCAAATTAGGTAGTATCTTAGTCGAAGCACCTGTTTTAATTATGCGGCGGTTACCTAGATCATTAATACTAGGTTATGACTGGCTAGAACGAGTAAAAGGAGTAGTGAACTGTGGAAACGAACGGACGTTAACAATAGAACATTTGGGAGTTAGGTCTTGCGTAAAACTGAATTCAGATTGCAAATTCGAAAGGTTAGGGGGAGAGACAAATGCAGCAACGATTAATTCAATACTAAACGAGGGCACTAAACCGGTAGAGCATAGCAAGTTGAGTAAAGAGACGTATGGTGAAAAGAATAAAGAAAATCACCTGGACAATTCAACTTTAAGTAGCGAACAGAAGGAACTATTGTTACCTGTACTAGATAGACATTGTAAAGTATTTACAGACAAGCTAGGATTGACTAATAGGTATGAACACGTTATTGAGTTAGTAGATGAAATTCCTTTTGCGAAGCACAGTTATCCAGTACCTCTGGCTTATAGGGAACAAGTTAAAGCGGAATTAGATGAATTAGAAAAATTAGGAGTGATCAGACAGGAGGCAACTCCGTATTGTAGTCCACTCACTTTCACTAAGAAACGAGATGGGACAATAAGAATCTTGTTAGACGCGCGCGAGCTAAATAAAAAAAAATGATTGGGGACGCAGGGCGCCACCACTCACGTCAGAGATTTTACAGTCTTTTCACGGAATAAATTATATCAGTTTAATAGATTTAAGTAATGCTTATTTTCAAATACCTTTACATCCAAATTCAAGAAAGTATACAGGGTTCTCATTCATGGGACGAACCTATACTTATCGCGTGTTGCCTTAAGGATTAAAGACATCTGTGGCAGGATTCTCGAGAGCAATGGATTCTAATTAGAAATAAAAAATAAATAAATTATCTAGATGACATTGTCAAATATACGACAAGGGGAACAGATATACAATTAGAAACACTAGGGCAGATTCGTAACCAAGCGCGACAAAATATAATCAAAGCGGCGGAGAATAGAGAACTTCATTATAACAAAAATCATGAATTAATACAGTTCAAATAGGAGATCTATTGAAACTTAAAACTTTTGTAAAGTCAGATGCCGACAAAAAAGTTAACAAAGAAATTTATGCGGCTATATGAAGGACCTTATGTAATTGGAGCGGTTCCATATAGTAATGTATATACTTTAATTGATGTCCATACTGACAAAGTCAAAGGGAATTACAATACAATACATCTGTTTCGCTACTACAAAAACAATACATAAAGTAGAACTAGCTACGGGATGGGACGAACAAAGGAGACAAACAAATGCGTAGCCACCATCATAAACCAGTAGACCCAAACTAAGCAAACAAAGGGAGACTAAGTTGAATAAGTTTATTATCGTACTTGAAACAAAATTTTAATAGACGTGGGAAATTTAAGGCTAGCGTGAGAATGTAAAGAAGGAAATAGATTTTTCAACGACCTAGTGTAACGATGGAGAGATACATGAGTACTAGGTGATTAAACAAATCTATTTGGGGGAGTGTGAGATGGTCGTTCTTCGAACCACTATTCTTTTTTTTTGCATATGGAAGTAATAAATAACTTACGTTATAGCCATCCATAAATTTCAACCCTTGTCAAAAACTACCTATTGAAATATCCATGGGAAGAAATTATTTAGAAACAAAAGATAAGAAACGGACCCAAAACACTTAGAAAATAAAAATCTATTGAATTTAGTTTAAAATAATATTGCAAAACGACACTCGAAAAGCAATAAATCGTACGTTGGAGTAACCTTTCTCGGGATATCTAGACTTATGGTGAACAGATGTGTGAAATGGCGATGCATAGAAGGGGCGCCTACGCAGCATTGGGCGGGAACCTGACGCCATGCCTTTGACCAATGAGCTAGCGTCTTATACAAGACAGCCAATGAAAAACACATTACTCGCGTGTGAAATTGCATTTCTAGGGAGGAGTCTATCTGGGTGCTTGGAAGGAGTGGAGCAGGCAGACGAGAGGGAACGCGCTTTGGCAACGACAGACGAGTTTGTGCATCGATCGAAGATGAATATTCATTGTATTTAAAAATAAAATTAGAAGCAGTGTGTCTAAGTCTAAGTAAATATTAAGTGAAATCGGAAGACAGAGAGAGAGCTGAAATTTGGTAACGTATTCCAAGTTCAAATTTTGTGTAAAAGCAAGATCCCAAGCTAATTACAATAACTTCAGTCACCCAATCTATTTAACGACCCAAGTAAAAATGGAGGCCGCAACAAACTTCGATATTTTATACTCACTAAGTCAAAAGACACGAGCGCACCTTTGGTCTGGCCTAGACAAAGTAACTGCTATACTATTCTTGATAATAGTAATTTATTTCCTCGTGATAACTTGTATAGAAGTTTGCAAGAGATGGAAAGGCGGGAATTGTGGAGAAATCGCTTTGAATTGTATAGGCGATACACATCACGCAGACCTTGAACTACGTGAAATGGCTTAAGCTAGAAATCTGAGTATATTACTGTAAATTATCATGGGATATTGTGGCTTAAGTACCTTGAATAAACTGTGTAACCATTATGTGTAACTTGCCTCTCCTCTCAGTTGTATTGCAATTTATATAAGCTGATAAATAATTGTCAATATTGTAATATGTTGTAAACATCCAATTTGTATGTGCCAGAAAGGTTTTTCGCTTGAGCCGTTCGGTTTTCCTTATCTGGCTAGGTTTAGGAATGGGACGACTCGATCAAGGTCCGTCAAAATCTTAGCGGACCTAGGTCTAAATAATCAAACAGTTTCTTTCGCTGTCAGAAGGGGTTTCGCTTGAGATGTTCCGTCTCCCCTTAACTGACTAGGTCTAGTAATGGGACACTCGACCTTAGCTCGCTATCATCCTAGCGAACTAGGTCTAATTAATCAAACAGTTTCTTTCGATAAATTTATCGAAAATAAATAAATAATTTAAACATCAACCACCTCTTTCTTTTATATTCCAAGATTACCTGTGTAGAGAATTTGATAATGGAAGATTGACAAAGCTAAGATCAAGTAATAACAAAGGCAATGCTTTAAAATCAGTGTAGTAATTCAGGTTGCAACTCCAATAATGAATTCTCTATAATATGCACACTGAACCTTGAAAGACACGATTTTACGTTATTGAACTTAACCTAATATAATAATTTGTACTACTATAGACCAAGTCTGAGATAAGAATCCAGACCCTTCAATTAAGGTCTGAGACTATAAGTTCCTTCTGAACTGAATTGAACCTAGTATAACACACAAGTTTACAGGAACCTAATCATCACTTGTTGATTCAAGTCAACAATCACTTAATTGTGTTGGAGGGGAAATATTGTCTTGAGAGAGAGAAACATTTCGGCTGTGTTGCATAATGCACATTAATATTTCCTAACTTTGATATACTGATGGCTTGAGATACACGACTGCGCGACGCCTCTGGCAGTGATAACGCAGCATACCATACACGTCATTCTTGCAATCCGACTTCCGACCTAGATTTGGCCAAATCTAAATATAACTCAAATACAAATACATATACTCAAAACCATGGTTCCGGGGGAAAGTCTGCCCAACCTGGGAATTGGCAAATAAGTCTGCCCTTAACTGGGAATCTGGCAATGCCGCCCTAACCGGGAATCTGGCTATAAAAAAATGCAAGTACCTGCCTATATGGATAAGGGAATCACTTACGCTTCGCAGCGATTATAGGAAGTCGGTTGCTCCCCCAATAACATTGATTAAGGACCGTGGCGCGGTGTAGGTTTTCCCCATGTTGACGATATCAGTCAGACGCGGTGGCTAAAATAAGCACAAACGCACATGTATCAACTTACACAAATCATTCTAACGTGTCAAATTGAATTTAACTTGTAAATTCCTTTATTAAATCAGAAGAAGACTGATTAAGTATTGTACTAAACAATAATACAGATGTGTCGAGACAAGCTCCGCATTTTCGAGTAGAATGATTGATAAGTCTACATTGTTCGCACAGTGGAGTGTACTCGAGATTGACCTGTGGTCAATCTAAATCTAATTGTTGATTAAAAACCCCGAAATGACTCTCTTGATACAACATTATTTCCTAAACACTGGTGTGAGGAAGTTCAATCCTTCCTAGATTAAACACAGTATTGATTACCAAAGACTAACTAAGAAAGTTCGACTCTTTCTCAGTATATTCACTCACAAAACAAACAGACTAGACGATCAACGCGAGCCAATACAGAACCTTGGTACGATGACGACACAGACCGTCAACCTTACCGTTACAGGACTTGGTCTTAGGACAGGGCTACCATCACTGGATTTGGAGACCGAGACCTGGAGCCATCACAATACACGCACGTTGCGATTACAATATATATTTATGAAGGACCTCATCAATAAGGTCAGGGTATTTACTTCTAGGGTGTCCCCTCCCGGTGCGCGACGTTGCCGATCACAACTACTTTTAAGTACCTTTTGTTAGTCGCCTTTCACTCATTTAGTAACCCATTTGTTTTGCTAAAAACGATAGACTTCGACGACGACGACGACGACTTAAAGTGCAGATGATGATGTAGACGGCGTCTACATCATCATCTGCACTTTCTTTACCGTGTTAAGATCCCCTTCCAGTCTTACCGGACGAATTATCTATCTATCTATCTATATAAATAAAAAGAGAAGTCCTGACTGACTGACTGACTGACTCATCAACGCCCAGCCCAAACCCTTGGACCTAGAAAGCTGAAATTTTGCACAGAGGTTCCCTTTATAATGTAGACAAGGAATAAGGAAGGATTTTTCGAAATTCAACCCTTAAGGTATTTAAATAGGGGATGAAAGTTTGTATGGAAAATCGTCATTTTCACGCGGGCGAAGCCGCTGGCAAAGGCTAGTTTTACATGTAGCGACTGACTATCTGACCCACACAACCCAGTTAGTACGAGGAACCACAATACCCCTTGTTAAGACTGAATGTCAGGTTTTCGAGTCCGAGGCTAGTGCTTAATCTGAAGATCGACTGGAGTGGCAGTTACTTTGTAGCCACAAACTCAAACTCAAACTCAAAGCATTTATTTCAATTAAGCCATTACAGGCACTTTTGAATGTCAGAAGAAGATTTCACAAAAAAAAAACGAAACTACGAGTACAATACGTCATTCCGAAAGTCACCACGCCGAACCACACGCCACCGAATGCCCGCAACAACGAACACTGCGAGCACGAAAGCACGCCACAAGTTCCTCCCAGCACGAGTCTTTATACAAAACAATAAAACAATATCCCTCATCTCATCTCATACTTTAAACTAGATACCCTGAACATGAATGCTAGCTGCTTAGTAGCTCATAAACTATACAAAGTTTCTTGCATATGAGTCTGTAAACGCGAGTACAGACAATTTAATATTTTATATCGTTGTAAAAGCCACGAACAGACATGAACATTCGCTATGAAGCTAACTCTCATACTGCATAATCTTATAAATCTTGATAGTATGTTGCAGGCAACGAGGGAGTTTAGTCCCACAAGTTCTACGATTATGCAACACCCAAATATCGTAACTATGGCACTAGTGGGAACAAAAAATCCAATTAGTTCTACTGTAAATTGTTTAATAGGACCTTCCCACTAGTTCTACGATTTCGTACCACCTTAAATCGTAGAACTAGTTGGAAAAAAAATGCCACGTTGTATCGTAAGACTGTGCAGTAGAACTAATGGGAATGATCCTACGTTAAGCCGTGCTTGCCTGGGCCGGTAGTCTCGACAGATATAACGACAAAATCGCTAACTTTCAATCCTTAATTACTATCGAATAAATTCGGTTGCAATAATGATGCTTGCAAGTAAAGCAAGTCTCTACATCCAAGATGCGTTTCTTGCAAGCATCATTATTGCAACCGAATTTATTCGTTGGTAATTAGCAATCGAAAGTAAGCGATTTTGTCGTTATCTCTGTAGAGACTGCCGGCCCTGGGTTGTCGATGGATAGAGAGGGAGAGGAAGGCCAAACAAAAGATGAATGGATTGAGTGAGGAATGATATGAAGGAGAAAGGACTAAATGGTGCCATGACGTCTCACGACCACGAACCGGAAGACGCAGCGTTGGTAGGCCTCCCACCAGATGGATCGACGACGTCGTGAGAGTCGCGGGCAACCGGTGGATGCAAACGGCAGGCTGCCGTTCTTTATGGCGAAGAATAAAACGTTTTGCGCCGACCCCAAGTTCAATGGAACAAGGGCAAGAAGATGATGGATATGATGACTGAGTATTTAAATTACTTGTAGCCCATGCTACATCTATGACGTTCACATTTTCATTATAAACTTGTGCACTATAATATCTCCCGCGCAGATGGCTAATCTCCGCTGGGATTGGCCGCCGTGGCCGAAAAACGGTCAGGAGGACTATTATAAACTAGTTTGCGTTTACGGGATGTATTTTATACTCATGCTTAAGTTATTATGAATAAAAAACATTATACGGAGAAATGGAACGTGGATTATAACCTTGTACGCATTTCAAGAAAATTGATTAAGTGAACAATGCTTATTAAGAATTGAATTGTGACCTCGGAGATTTTAGGTACTTACAAAGAGTATTTCTTTGTATTAAAGACTTTAGTCTAGTCTTACAAAGAGTTCAAACTACCATGTAGTCATGAGAAAACACAGTTGATTCCCTACATAAGTCTGCTTATAAGTCCGATTTCGACACGTCCACTCACAATATTTTTCAAAGGAAATACTTTTAAAGCTGCAACCGTCGTATCGGCGATATTTCGCACTTCAGTGCACATCAAAGCAACCCTCGGAGGCGATGTGTCGAGAAATCTTATGAAATTCTCAACATTCTAAGCTTGGTATTATACATTTTAAGATACACATATTTATTACCGCCTCGATTTTGATTTTGCCACGTGATGTTATAAAGTAAAAGAATAAAAGTTCAGGTATTTTGTGAATTCTGACTCAGTTTTGGTTGGAATCTGGTTCTTCTAACCTAACAGACAGATGTGTTGCACGGTAGTTTGTTCCGCCACTTTTTCTTCTCTGCTAAAACAGTAAGAAGTGACGAACGGAGGACGTTTTGGGGGACTGAGTCTTGTAAACTTTGACGTTACGTTCAAAGTGCTGAATATTTATTAGCTTAATTTGAATAAGTGCCTATTGACTTTGAATTGATTATTTGGCTGCTTGGCTACGTATTATTTATCATAGGTTTCTGAATCAATATTTACTTAGTATTTAACACACACAAGATACAATGATCCGAATAACCTTTAACCTCGTGGTAAAACTGATGGAAAGTTGAGAAAAAATAGTGGACGATGTTACAATATATCTTGTATAAATAAAATATTAACTAAACTTACCAATCTGTCTTCTCGCTCTAACTTTGTGTGGAGCATGTCGCCCTCTCTTCGCACGGAGAGCTTCTTTTCTTCTTAGCCAATGGCCACCAGAAGCTGTCAACAAAA
This sequence comes from Diarsia mendica, assembly GCA_949316265.1. Taxonomy (NCBI): domain Eukaryota; kingdom Metazoa; phylum Arthropoda; class Insecta; order Lepidoptera; family Noctuidae; genus Diarsia; species Diarsia mendica. The sequence continues at coordinate 5,907,880 of OX438899.1, read as the reverse complement.
TATTTTATTACTAGTATTACATAACATCAGCACCTGAAATCTCTGCAGGTTAAGGCAGAGGATAACCTGAAGTACATTTATTCCTCCAGGTATGTTTAAGCCCCATGTCATAGGGAGCGAACCTATTGGACACGAAACTAAACAACGAGCTATTGCTACGCCATTGGTGACGAAAAAACACAATAATTCTGTCCAATCTGGGATCCGAACCCATCATGACTTCATGCTCAGTAGTCGTGCTTGCGATGGCAGAACGAGATTTTGATACAGTATTTGATAAAAACATCCCATTAAGCTTTGCCCTTGAAGGACGCCCTTTTATGCTACCTTTTTCGTCAGTAAAGAATTTATGAAACATTTTTGCAATTTATTACGTACACTGTTAAAATTTAAAACATTTTTGTTATTAAAAATGAAGGCCAGCTTTGAAGTTTACATAATGTTATGTGTATATTTCAACGTAATATTATAATAATATTAAAAATAGACAGGAATAGCAGTCCTTTTTCTCTCTAAAATATTCTAGGTTCTCTTTAACATAACTAAAATAATTCCTGATTTAAACTCATGCTATATAAGCAGGACGCATATAATAGGCTTCGCAGTAAACTAGAGCAATATGTAAATTAAATTAAAACCAAGTTTTATATTAAGAGCGTATGGTACCTCAAACGCGAGTTTTATAATGCGTAAAAGTATATGATTCACTGCAGTAATCAACATCAGAAAAATATATGATATTCTTCAGGATATATGCTAGTGCCATAGTGTTGTGAAAACATAATACAACTAACTTTGCTCGATAGAAAAAAATCGCGAAGATACCTCTAAAAATTTCTTTTAACGAGTAAAAACCATACTAAAATACATGTCATCGTTCTGATTTTTATGCCAAATAATTCTACAAGCAACAAACTAAGGTCATAGTGTTTTACTTTTTTAGTCCAATCAATAGTTTTTTTTGTAAATCGCAAAATACCACTAATTTCGCACTATTCGGCCGCAGCGAAAGACGTAACAACCGCTTTGTAGTGCAAGCTGATTAGAACTTTATTCTAACAGTATTACAAGCGAAGTTTGAACCACCACAAATAGGGTTGCTAATCTGAGGTAGCATACGCTCTTAAACTAACAGATAAATGTCCGCACCTTCTCCCACGCAGATGTCGGTCAAGTTATATAGGTACTAAAACCTAACCAAGTTAGTTTGGTACGAAAACGTTGTAATGCTAATATAATCTAAGATTTAAACCGCAGACAGGCTGAACTAAGAACATCTTGTTCAGTATTAGTTGAAAACTTTAGAAGTTACCGTTGGTAACTTCAGCTTAAGTTAAGTTCCTAAGTTTTTAGCACATACTTTGCATCTGATTAGCACCCGGATGCAGAAAACGATAGATTTAAATTAGTTTTATAAGGAGACTTGCAGAGACTTGCAAAAAAGGTAAGAAACTTTGAATTTTACGGGCTATCCTGGCGCTTCCACCTAAATGAACCAACGCCATTTTTTTTTATTTCACTATCACTCCCAAATAAAATACAGCGTAACAAATAGCTGGTGGAGCTTTTTGTTACGCTGTATTTTATTTGAGTGTGAAACCGCCTAGTTACTCACAAACAGAAGGCACAGGCGCTCGGTGATAATGTTTAAAAAATTAATCAAATTAGAGGGTTCAAAATTAAATTAAATTCGAGGGTTGTATTAGTAAAATTAATAATTATAAATTTTTCTTCTAATTCCACGGGCTACCTTGTCGCTTCCACCGCCGATTTATATTTCACACCCACTCCCAAATATAAAACCAAAAATAAAATACAGCGTAACAAAAAGCGAGGTGAGTGTGAAACCGCTAGTTACTCATAAACAGATGCCACAGGCGCTCGGTGTAACCAGTGGGACAATGCCGCAAAACCCGGGTGACTTTGAACGTGTTCACGTACAGGCACGATGAATTGGCTGGTTCGTCTGTGTTTCATTAATTTATAACACTAGCTTTTGCCAGCGGCTTCGCCCGCGTGAAAATGACGATTTTCCATACATACTTTCATCCCCTATTTAACTCCCTTAGGGGTTGAATTTCGATAAATCCTTCCTTATTCCTTGATTACATTATGAAGGGAATCTCTGTGCAAAATTTCAGCTTTCTAGGTACAAGGGTTTGGGCTGGGCGTTGATGAGTCAGTCAGTCAGAACTTTATTTATTTATTTATTTAGATAGATACGTACACCAACTCAACTCGTGGATTAATAATAACCTGCCTGTCTAGGTTGGTCCGTAATTGGGTGACCACCCAATACATACCGAGTTTTCTCCGTGCCTCCAAAAGTTCCAGTGCCATAAAATAAAGATCTTTGGTAATCGTTATAGGTAGTTCAGTGTAGAGATGGGCTTAAACGTTATAAAATAATAACACTGCTAAATGCTAATGCTAAAAATAATTAACACTTAAAATTAGCAGTTATTTTTAGCAACTGTTAAATTTAGTCACAGACAGATTTTTAATATAATTAATTCTCATTTCCTTCATATTTTTCACAGGCTTCGGACTGTTAACTTTTCACTGTCAGTTGTGACTGCTTTATTTAACAGCTATTTCAGAACTTATTTAACAGGTGTTGACACAAAAAAAAAATTGCAGTGTTATTTTAGCAGCTTATTAATTTTTTAAGACCCATCCCTAGTTCAGTGGCCTGAAAGTCTAGCAGTCAGTCTTACCAGAGGGTATCGTTTTGCTCAGTACTAACTAGGAGTGAAGGTCAGATAGGCAGTCACTCTTTATATAAAATACTGATATTCTACTGCATCCGGTTAGACTGTAAGCTGACTCCAACATAGTTGGGAAATGGCTAGTTTTAACCGACTTCTAAAAAAAGAAGGAGGTTCTCAATTCGGATGTTTATATATATATATATGACGACGGTAGGTCAACTATTTCGGGTACATCGTTGTCAGAGTCCAAGTTCAGCATGGCGGAGGTATGAAATAATAGTCTCAACACTGATTACAACCGCCTATTTATTTACTTCCGTTAACAAATTAACAAAATCTCAAACGATCAAGCCGATGGAAACGGATTAAAGTACGGAAACGCGGTCAGTTCGATACAGCCGGGCAGAACAACCGTTCGCGCTCGTGTCTCACCAAAAAGTAACGTCCCTCAAGTCAAATGCGTCTAACGTCAACGTCAACCGACCACTCACAACTGACATTTGACATATGACAACTGACAGCTGTCATCTGTCAACCGAAAACTGTCAAACCAGACCTGCCACGCTCTGTAACGACCTCACCCAAGCTCACTGCTTGACGTTTCCGACTTTAACGATGATAGATCCGAAAAACGATGATAGATGGCGTTATTCTAAATTGTCAACTCTAAATATTGTGCCTCGGTGTTGAATCTGCGACACGGCCATCTTGACATTTCACACGTCCTCGTGTGAGGTATCTGCAACAAGAATTCACGGAAAGTAAATCGTCCCTTACTCGGTCTCCCTGACCAAGACGTCGGAGTATTAACACACACACACACAACTCAAAATTTTGTTCTGATTCTTAATCTCATCAAATTTGATAAAGAAAATCTCAACATTGAAATCAACATTCTTCAAGAATCATCAACTTTCGACCAAATCTAGTATCCGATCAAATTTAGTATCCGATCAAATCCAGTGTGCAACGCCCTGCTAGGTACAAACAGGCAACCATGGGACCTCCATTCGGTACCCAACCTCAACACATCTCATTGCCTCCATCCGGCAACCATGGGACCTCCATCCGGTACCCAACATCAACTCAACTCAACACATTGCCTTTATTTAGCACCTTTAGCTACATTGCCATGCTGAACGTTGGTCACAGCCCTCAAGTAAACACTTACACGCGTGCAGCAACGAACAGCATTGCAATGTATGCAATCTGAATCACTTGCATACTACATTTGCATCTTTTACCTCTCACTTAAGGTCTGACCCCTTCATCATCACCCGATCTCGTTTTGTCAGTGTCAAAGTCAAATTTACAGTCAGCAATTGCGTCACATGCCTCAATTGACCGTATTTTCTCAAATCGTATCTCATTTGATGACATTATGAACCGAAACCAATCTCAAATAATTGTCGGGTAAAACGTGAAAAAGAATTTTTAAAACAATTCAATCGGTCTCAACAGAAGTCAAAATTTGTACAGTTGACCTTACAGAAGTCTGCCCAATACCAGTCGTTCGGCCATTCCTGGCCCAAGTGGGTGGGGAATAAAAGGTATTCTGATCAAAATCATTACAGGTTCTAATGAAAATCATAACAAACTCTTTTTCTCAAAGCTGACATGTGGAACAACACCCATACTCATTCAAATAATATGAAACTCATTAAAATATTTCAGTGCTCATACTCTGACCTCTATCCGGTCTTCATCATCACACTTATAGCCTCCATCCGGCCATAAGCATCAAAACAATCGACCTCTATCCGGTCTTCAACATCACACTTATAGCCTCCATCCGGCCATAAGCATCAAAACAATCGACCTCCATCCGGTCTTCAACACGTAACCTCTATCCGGTTACTAACACAACAGGCAACCTCTATCCAGTCACCTCCACATGTAACCTCCATCCGGTTACATACACAACCGGCAACCTCTATCCGGTCACCTCCACATGTAACCTCCATCCGGTCACATGCACAACACCATCAAGATAATCATTTCGAGCCTTTATCAAAATAATTTTTAAAGTAGGGTTGTTCAACATGTTACTTTATTTTTCCTATAACGTTGCAGGGTTTAAGAAAACTCTTACTATGCTAGGTACTTTAAATGTTAAGTTGACCACTTAGTATTCAACTAATCTTGTTGTAATATGGGATCTAGAAATCACTAGTAAACAAAGATGAATATGCTGTCAATAGATTAATTAATTGGGAACGAAATTCTAACGGAACATCTGTATCAACTGTATTGAAATCAATTTGAATATTAGAAGCATTCTTGAGCTTATTTGAAACATCACATAACCTAACAACCTTTTCACGACACAAAAACAACATCCTTGTTGTAAAATCTCAACGCCAATTAAAATATCATTTTATTTTAAAACAACTATCCGGTACACACGAAATAAAATCTCTATAAATCGATAATCATAACCTCAGTAAATAATTGTGAAGTACAAACTATCATGACCTATCCCGGGTCAATTTACAATGTTATTTACACGCTTGCCACTGAACTGTAACGAAACATTTTTGATCAGAGAGCATTCGGCACCAGAATCATAGTAAAATGGATACGACTCACCAGATATTCATCAGTACACCGCTGGGATTGCTCACATAGCAAACTTCAACACGTCGCTCGCTATTTGCCTCTGCTGCAGGCTGCAGGCACTGCTTGGTCAGACTGCCGCGCCGCCGCGCTGCCAACCACGCGCCGCCAAGCCGCGTCCCGCCGCCGCGCCGCCGTCGCCGCTGCCGAAGTAAATTCTCAGCGCACCGTGACGTCATCGCACCATTCTTCGTATTTTCTTCAGCTCGAGTGAATCCCGGTTCTGATTTCGCATCAGGGTTTTCGCGATCGTCATCACCATACGGGGCGCTCCAGACTATAAACAGCTCCTTAAAATCGCTCCATTTCATCCCTGACAAGATATGGATGACAGCCATGACGAAACTTCTCCCATGAGTCTCGTGGAATTCGCTGCGTCCCCTGTAGGCACGCCACAGCGCCGGTTTCACGGCGCTGCTGTCTTCACAGCACCCCGGCGGTCCATCCCCACCAGGTGAGACCAACGGTTACCCGGAGGAGGCCCAGCGGAGGACGACCAGCGACGGAGGTGCCGACTTACGACGCACCTACACTGGATGTGTGACTCCCGTTCGTCCCGTTTCTCCCATGAGTGCGCGGTTCAAAGTAATCATCAACGATGCACCTTGACTATTCGGATCGATAACACACATGTCGGCTGTTGCCAACCAAGCACGCGGGACAATATTCCGTTTTTCAGAGTCAAAATGCGGTAGGCGAATATCCGTACTCGCAAAGGTGTCTTCATTGCTTGCACAATAGCCATAAAGTTTTTGTTTTGCTGCTCGAACATAAAACACCACATTTCCGTTTCTACTTCACTTTCAGACGCACGCGCATTGTCTTTACACTTTTCCGGTCTAGCACTGTCACTTACACTATGTAGGCGTTAGAGTTACATACCACTTCTGATGACGACGGTAGGTCAACTATTTCGGGTACATCGTTGTCAGAGTCCAAGTTCAGCATGGCGGAGGTATGAAATAATAGTCTCAACACTGATTACAACCGCCTATTTATTTACTTCCGTTAACAAATTAACAAAATCTCAAACGATCAAGCCGATGGAAACGGATTAAAGTACGGAAACGCGGTCAGTTCGATACAGCCGCGCAGAACAACCGTTCGCGCTCGTGTCTCACCAAAAAGTAACGTCCCTCAAGTCAAATGCGTCTAACGTCAACGTCAACCGACCACTCACAACTGACATTTGACATATGACAACTGACAGCTGTCATCTGTCAACCGAAAACTGTCAAACCAGACCTGCCACGCTCTGTAACGACCTCACCCAAGCTCACTGCTTGACGTTTCCGACTTTAACGATGATAGATCCGAAAAACGATGATAGATGGCGTTATTCTAAATTGTCAACTCTAAATATTGTGCCTCGGTGTTGAATCTGCGACATATATTTTTTTATGTTTGTTCGGGCATAACTCCGTCACTTGCTAACCGATTTGAAAAATTATTTGTTGGAAAGGGTCTACTTCCCTACTTCCCAAATATGGTCCCATATTTTTTTTATCGAAATCAGACAAGCGGTTTGAGAAAAATCAACAAAACTAAAAAAAAAAAACTACATTGTCCACATTATGAACCATGAACATGTGAACCACTAAAAAGTGAAAAATAAAAACTCAGTTTCTAAAGTCGGTGGCAAAAAGAGTTGTTCCGGTCTGATCCCCCAAACCGATCCACTGCCAATATTTTTCTTTTGTTTATTCCTTTCTGATCCCCTGTCATTTATCATTCCGTTCTGATCCCCTTTTTGACACAAGTACAAGTGCAGTACCGTCAACCGAAAAACAGTAGTTAATAAAAAAATAATCAGTTTTTATTTCTATAACTTACAATTGTACGATCATCCCACAAACTACCAGGAGAACAGAAGTAGGAAGGAGGTATTGGAATCTTTAAATCAAATTAAATTATTTCTTTCTAAAACCATGCACTTTTTTTTGTTGGAGATAGGAAACCAGGACAGTAAAGTCCCACAAACTACCAGGAAAATAGAAGTTGGAAGGAGGTATAGGATTGCATGGTATTAGAAAGGCTTATTATAGATTTGATTTGAAGATTCCAATTTCCAATACCTCCTTCCTACTTCTGTTCTCCTGGTAGTTTGTGGGACTTTACTACCTATTTTTTTTTAAATCTAATAGAACCTGTACAAATATTTTGTTGCTGACTGTCCTAATAATGTGTCAGGGTATCCGATTCTTTTACGGGGATCAGACCGGAATAGAAAATAATTTATAATAAAACGGATCCCCTAGGGTATCAGTTTTAGGGGATCAGACCGGAATAACTCGGCAAAAAAATTAAATCAAACAAACAAAAGTCGGTTTTATTTTTTGTTAAAAAGTTTTTATTTTTTATCTATACACATACATAACTCACACCTTTTTCACGTGAAGGAAAGCAGAATCTACAGAACACTGGGTAAGTTAGCTAGTACTTCTTTTGCTTCACCATTTTTATGTAAAAAATAAATTTGTAAGCCCTTCTATTTAGACGTGTAGGTGTTTGTGCCTCTCTTCCGTCTTAAACTAACTAAGGTTGACATATTCATGAGGTTTTGCATAAGTGTTCGTTGAAAATTTTATGTTTCGAGGAGCCTCTAATCCAGGGAGATGCTTCAGAGATTTAGCTAGATTTTAATTAAAATACACATAGGAAGTATCAAGATTATCTTAGGTAGTCTTAACAAGGGGTATGGAGTTACGCATGTTATGCAGGTCGGGTAGATTTTCTAAGAGTTTTACGGAAATCTCTTTAGACTGGACTGGAAGCAGAAGCTAATATTGTCTCTTTAGACTGATAAGAAAGTTTGATTATTGTACCTAAATCAACTAAACATCATTTTGATTTCATTTCTGCCAAAATAACAGTTATTTCTATAATAGTTGTTTAAATAATATCCCTGTACTGCGTTGAGAAGCAGTTTTTTGATGCCCTTTTATAGTTCTTGTTAGTTTATATAATAGTTTGTAATTAATAAAGCATATAGTTAGTTTACCCTAATATAGTTCTTGAGTATTTCCCTTTACTCACATATCATTTTCATGTCTTTTCATTTAACTAATTATGTTCATTCACTAAAAAGATCGATCACCAAAATTAAAAGGCATTAAGACCGACACATCTTACCTACAGAAGTACACTTACGACCATAATTTACTAGGCAACACGTCCCGAGTCATAAACTACGCAATTCTACTGTAAGCCATCTTCAAATCATCATTAGTTGCCTTTGATCATGTAGGCTAGTCACGCCAACACACTGGAGCGGCTACATGGCTTGTTGATACTTTGGGATTGGTCTTTTTAATTAGAAAATGTTGGGACTTACACCTTGAAAGGTCTATCTTTGCTGGATAAAATTGAGAGAATTTAGGAGTTACTTTGCTAGCTGTAAACTTAAACCGTGAAGGAAAACATCGTGAGATGAAGGTGGTTAATACCAAAAAGTATTAAAAATTACTTTATTTTTGTCGTTTTAATTTTTTAATGTAACTCTACTATATTGACATGTGACATCTACCAACCCGCATGATTGGGCTCGCGGGGTGGATTATATTTATAGCCCATCCCTCTCATAAAGAGGAAGCCTGAGTCTCTGCAATGGGAACATTATAGGCTGATGATTATTATGATATTAAAAAATCATCAACGTAGATACAAAGTTAACTCATTTAAACTACCCAGGCAAAGTTAATAAAATTTATATTATTATGGGATCACCACGCGAGTTTTATTTTATTTAAGTCTTAAAGGGAGGGGGCTCCCTTTAAGAAGTAGGTTTAAAATACAAGTAGAACTTTGCGAGTCTTGGAAAGGCTATAAAAATACCTACTTTTAGGATGCTGGTGAATTAAAGCCATTTGAAATCAGTTTTAGAGTTGATCAATACTACTTAGTAATTATATGGATTTAGTAATCATTTGATGCTCAGTCTTGCTAACAACGCTAACTGCCGTACTCAAAGACGAGTCGAGACATCTCTGAGTGCGGCAGTAAGGCAACACCGATAAAAATACTAATCTACAAAACATTATTGAAACCAAACCTGCTATCATCTAATGATAATATTCCAATCGAAATAAATTCCATTGGCAATCACTGTTGTCCTAATTCTACCACTTATTTCAATAGCAATAAGACTAAGATTCTCATGGCAGAGGTTTTGGAGCTGTATTTTATGTTGGTGCGCATTTAGGGGTCATAAAGTTTATGAGCCCTTAAAAATATAGTTAACCTATTTATGATTGATGACAGTAATGAATGTATTGTTAAAATGTGTGACTAGGTTTATTATACCTACTGATTTGCGAAAGTTCTTAGCCATTGGTAGGTATGGTCGTAAAGTGGTATATTTTAGTGAGATGTAAATATAAATACCAATTCAAAGAGCCCTGTCTACTAGGTATTGAGATGGCAATGCACCACCCACATAGATTTTTTGTGTACCATTAGTCACATTTCTGCATTCTGGAAAATCATCAAAAAACCCCTCCCGCTCTTGGGCAGAGCGAAAGGGAGTGTCAGATTTCTACTGACTAAAAATCACCCATGTTCCTTCTTAGCCCTTTATGTCAAGGCCGCGGTATCTTTGTAACCAACCCGCAGCCCAGATGTTGTGTTCTGTTTAAATTATAAAAAGCAAAATTAAAAAATTTGAAAAAACCCACGACTGTTAAAAATTAATTGAAAAAAGGATAAAATAACATAAAACACCCACCTTAAAAAAACCCAAGAATGTCCGTCGGGGGCTGCCATTAAATGAACTAGTTTTGCAATGTTCAGCTCCCGACGGACATTCTTGGGTTTTTTTAAGGTGGGTGTTTTATGTTATTTTATCCTTTTTTCAATTAATTTTTAACAGTCGTGGGTTTTTTCAAAATTTTTAATTTTGCTTTTTATTTTAAACTTTTTACTTTTATTTCTTTATCTAAGAACATGCACCAATTAAACCTTAACCCATAACTGAAAACTGAATCAAAATCGGACTTGTAGTTTTGGAGAAAAATGGCAACTTTGATTTGCACAAAAAAATCTTTGCTGCAGCGCCCCCTGGTGAGTTGTCACCGTAACACCTATCTAAGAACATGCACCAATCCAACCCGAACCCATAACTGAAAACTGAATCAAAATCGGACTTGTAGTTTTGGAGAAAAATGGCAACTTTGATTTGCACAAAAAATGTTTGCTGCAGCGCCCTCTGGTGAGTTGTCACCGTAACACCTATCTAAGAACATGCACCAATCAAATTTGAACCTATAACTGAAAACTGCATCAAAATCGGACTAGTAGTTTTGAAGAAAAATGGCAACATGTATTTGCACAAACACACAAACAAACAAACAAACAAACAAACAACCTCTCACCCCAAACGCATATACCGTCTCCGTTCCGTCGTGGGTAAAAATAGCAAAGTAATAACAGATCAGATATGAGACTACGGTACTTACTTGTTACTTTAAACAAGAAGTACGTAAAGTCAGACTTTTAGCTAAACATGTTATATTGATAAGGTTTTAAAAGTTATTTTGAATTTTCTTTTTTATCAGCAAAAACACCTAATAATTAAGTAGGTGTTTTTGCTGAAAAGTTTCGATAGCACACTCTAAAGTTTAAGTATTCATGCCAAAAAGTGTCTGCTTGTTGTGACCAAGTAAAGTTGTCTGCCATGTTTTAAAAATGAAAATGTATAATCCCAGATCAACTTAGAAAACATTGTTTTCTATAATAATATGAACATAAAACAACGTAATAAAGTTTTTGTAAGACAATAGGAAATATTTCAGTTTTTTTTAGTTATGATATTACGTTTTTTAATCCCCGTCGGGAAAGGCAGAAAAATATGTAAACACTTAGTAAAATTCGAAAACTGTTTTCTTGTGAAATATGGGTTAGTACTTTGAGATGAGACCTCTTTCATAAAACTATGGCTTGCAAAATCCTACATAATTATGTTCGGGAAAACGTAATAATCAACACAGTAACAGCAAAATCATTTTTTAAAGTTGCTTTGTGTATGTATGTTGGTCCTCTTGACTGTGTCTTACAAGTAGGTACTTACACCCACATTTAGATAAGTTTAACTTCAACATCATCATCATTTCAGCCAAAAGACGTCCACTGCTGGACATAGGCCTTCCCCAGGTGTCGCTACATGACCGGTCCCGTGCGTCTCGCATCCAGCGGATCTCCGCAACCTTCACCAGGACATCGGTTCACCTAGTGGGAGGCCTTCTAACGCAACGTCAGAACAGAATTTTTCAGCCCCATCTGCCATCCGTTCTGCGAGCAATGTGCCCTGCCTACTGCCACTTAAGTTTGGCGATTCGTCGGGCTATGTTGGTAATGTTGGTTGTCTTCACAGTGTCTTGGGTGTCTTCGTTTCTGATGTCCAGTGCTCTTTGGTTGACTTTGAGCTTTCTGATGAGGCCCATTGTGAGCCACCACGTTTTTTTTTTTTGGCACTGTTTATCGTAGCCTTTTGCAATCCAGACTCCGTGGCTGCTACTTAGAAATTTCTGATGGAAAACCCTCCCCAGGTACTGTTAGTGTTATATAACATTATTCTACCTCTATGAGAACTGGTACTTCAATATCTAGTATCTGACTATGAAAGCCAGGCTTTTCCACATGACGTGCTTTGACTAGTCTAGGGCTTTAAAATTTAGGTCTAACGTGCTCACAAAATTCTCTTTGATGTCCGTAAAATACTGAACATTTTATGCCTAGGTTTTAGTATAACCAGCTGTTATAATTCTGCTTGAAATTCTAGTTTAAATCGTGGTTTGGGCATACCCAAAGAGTGTTGTTTTTTTTTTTACTTTTTGATGAAATACTCATTCTTGACAGTTACATGAACTTGGAGGGTTGTAATGATGATTTTGATGATTATAATTCTAAAACTGCATACGTCTTACAGCCGCGAATCATATTTTCACTAACATGCAACCTTGCACTCGCCTGCAAATCGCTAAAAACGTAAGAAAATTTGAATTTCGCGGGCTACCCTGGAACATCCACCTTAACTTAACATAATAATATCGTGCCATATATCCCTACAGGGTTAGACAGTGGTGTACCTAAATATCACCTGTTATGTTAAAGTCCCATTTAATAGAGGGCGAGCTTATTGTCATGAACCGGGTACAAATTCAAACTTAGTGAAATTCTTAAAATACCCAATAAAATTTCCCGAACTGAGAATCGAACCCAGGACCTCACGTTCAACAGACGCGTTTGCGACCACTAGCGCAACGTATGCGTTAATGTGGTTAAGGCTAGACCACCTACAGACCTACAGATATGACTGGCCTGTTGGTCTAGTGGTTAGTGGCCCTAACTGCTATGCCGGAGGTCGTGGGTTCGATTCCCACCCAGGACAAATGTTTGTGTGATGAGCACGATCATTTGTTCTGTGTCTGGGTGTAATTTATCTATAATATGTATGTATTTAGAAATATATAAGTATGTTTATCAGTTGTCTAGTACCCATAACACAAGCTCTGCTTAGCTTGGGACTAGATGGCGTTGTGTGATAGTTGTAAAAAAAAAAAAAAAACTATACCCTATAATGTCATCAATGGTGTTCTGACAATACATGTCCGCTTTGTGCTCGTAGTTTTTTGGGTCAAAGTTGGATATGCTAGCCACTTAAGAGCACACGAAAGAGAAGCACAACAAAGCTCTTGATAATCCATAGAAAGCCATCGAATAAAGTCGCTGTGGCCGAAATCAACTAGATGGTATCATGATTAACATCATCATCATCATCATCAAAGTGGCTTTTGCAATGGAAATTAACATTATTAGATTATTTTATAAAATAGGTTTGCTACTAGCAAATTATGATTAAAAAAGCTGTCCAAATGCCCTGGATACCGTACCATCCAAACTAAACCAAAGCGTAGTGAGCGTGTATGTTCGTGTTTCAAAGTTCAAACTAAAACTTACTCTGGTCGGTGAGCTACAAACTACGGATATAACTTATTCAAACAGTAGGTAAGGCTAATAACCTTGACAGTACAAACTTCCTTCCTAACTTAAAATAACTTTAAGTTAACCGGACTTATAACTTACTAGCTGATGCCCGCGACTTCGTTCACGTTGAAAAATGTGTGTCTGTCTTGTTGATCCAGTAGCCCTAAGCGCGACTACTGAGCATGAAGTCCGGAATTTGATTCCCGATACGGGCAAAGGGAGGGGGGCTCAGTAGAGGCAACGGAGTCTCGTTATGTTCCCGGTTGATGGCAATAGCCCATAGTACATCCAGTCCCCATTTACATGGCGCTTCAAGATCACTGCGAAATATCGGTGTACGATTAGGTACACCACTACCTAACCCTTTCGGAATTACAGGCGTGATCATGTGTATAGATGTGCATAAGTACTTTTGAACTGCCAAATCTTGTCTAAGTTATTTTATTGTGATCATCATCCACACGTTCCTTGGTGACAGCACCTGCTTCCCTAAAAACCACTATTCTTATTTTCCTACTACATGAACCTCAAAAATAGGTAAAACGTGCATGATAATAATTCATCCATCCATTCATCCTCTGTTGGCTGAAAAAAATCTTTAGAAAATAGAATATTCCCATCTGCCTCCAGATTCCTGACGATTCTCTCCTATTTGAATCAGTTTATTTGCTAAGACGCCTGCTTCGTGGTCTTTGTACAGTTAACATAAGACGCAGATTTTTGATCCTGAACCTCAGCGACGACGCTTTGAGACATATTATGTTTATTTCATCCACCGGTGTGTCCCCTGCAATGACTGGCAGGGTCTGACTACAGTCGCCTGTGATCAACACAACAACGCTGTCCTGCAAGCTGCGGTTCAACGCCTCTAATGCATGCTTGTGCGATATTGTGCACTCGTCCCATATTAGTACTGTTGGCACTGGAGGGAAAAAATATTCGGAAAATAGAATTGGCCCATCTGCGTCCGATTCCAGACTTATCTCTCCTGTTTTCAGTTTATTTGCAAAGACGCAGTTTTTGGTGATGTTGCAATTTATGGCAAGATTCAGCGGCAATTTGGAAACGGAATGTGCAACTATTGTGTAGTCGGGCTATTGTAAAACAAAGTTGCAGCAATGCCCGAGGAACCCACAGCCACACAGTTATATGACGGCACGGTTGGCGAAGTGGCATGGCTGGGCGATTGATTGTGGCGCTGCTTGTCTTATTTTACTTTCGTTTTATTTTCGTACTGTGTGTATTCGTAATTTTTTTATTCAGAAAATACAAAATTTGATTCGTCAAATGTACAACGCCATCTATCGAAGACGAAGTCAAAATTTAATGCATAGAAAGCGAACACACTTTAAGGTTTATATTATAGGCTATGTCGATTCTCAAAGCAGTGTCATTTAGACTATTTAAGAGTACTTTAGCTATCATTACTTTTTGAAAAAATAGATTTAAAAGTTATCTTGTGTGAACACATTTATTAATTAGTACCAATTTGATGTAATAGATGTCGTTGCATGTATGTATCTTTCGTTATGACGATAAGGTCTTCTTTTTTAATCAATCAATGCTCGATGACCTCTGTGGAGCTTCCGAAATAGTGGGTCTTAAAATGAACATGGACAAAACCAAGGTTACGTTGAATGTCCATGTATCACCTACTCTTATCAAGATCGGAGACACTACACTTGAAGTTGTGGACGATTATGTCTACCTGGGACAAACGGTCCAGTTCGAGAAAGAGGTCAATCGACGAATCCTACTCGGCTGGGCAGCTTTCGGGAAGTTGCGCGGTATCTTCTCATCCAACTTACCACACTATCTCAAGACGAAAGTCTATGACCAGTGTGTTGTGTGCTGCCAGTGATTAGATAGGGACCAAAAAGTGGTCGCTCACAATGGGCCTCATCAGAAATCTCAAAGTCACCCAAAGGGCAATGGAGAGAGCTATGCTCGGAGTTTACTTGCGTGATCGAATCAGAAATGAAGATATCCGTATGAGAATCAAGGTTACTGACGTAGCCCGACGATTCGCCAGACTTCAGTGGCAATGGGCACATTGCTCGCAGAACGGATGGCCGATAGGCCGAAAAGTTGTGGAGTGGCGACCGCGAACCGGAAGACGTTGCGTTGGAAGGCCTCCCGACATACTACAGACAAAAATTTCTAAAACACGCCAATTGAAAACATTTTTTTTAAATAATATGTTTAATGTACAGAAAATCCACGTCTACACATTTATTATTATGTATTTAGATTTATTATCACTTTTTGTTGTTTTTATAATTATTTTAAAATCCTAAAGCTACAAAATAAAAACAAATACCAAAAAAATACAAAAAGTGAAAACCGATTGGGGATCGAACTCGCGAACATGTTTAAACAGTTTTGGAAATCTTACATCATTATAAAAAACACAAAAAGAAGGCACTGACTGAGATTTGAACTTGCATACCTTTATTTACAGGTAGGTCGCCGAACCGTTAGGCTACTTACACCTGTGTCAAATGATTCAAAATAATCGTTCTATTGATATAAATACTATGACAGATATTGGCTGTCAAACAGTTGAGGAAAATGCACATAATGCAATATTGCTCACCCCCATAACTTATTATAGCGACATTATATAGCCCATGTGTTATTCCAGACTATAATCTATCTCTGTGCCAAATTTCATTCAGATCCATTGAGCCGTTCTGGCGTTATAGAGTAACAAACATCCATCCTCACAAACTTTCGCATTTATAATATTAGTAGGATGGATAGCGTAACAATTCTATTCTATTCCAGTGCTTGTTTGAGTAGGAAAACTGTGAATTCGTTTGTAAGCGTTTATTGTGGGTAATAATAGTGGAGTATGAGTAGTTAGTATGTATTTCTGTATCAAGATGTCTTTTTTCCCTAATTATGAGTAAAAGGCCTTTAAAACGGCAATCCATTTTATACAAGGTATTTGTATTTCGATTCTTATTTTGCTTGACTGTCGTATTTTGGAACGAGAAAGAGATAAAGAAACATCTATTAGCATTGCCATTTTGTCATCGACACGCTAAGAAGAAGAAACATCTTAGGTCATTTTCTTTTATAAACGATATAAAAAGAAAGGTAAAGGAAGAAAGTTACCCAGAAGACTGGCAGCATTGTCACGTTGAATGGCGATGCTAATTTTTTGGCCAAAGAAAGAACCAGTCCTCTAGTCACACAAAGATCGGCAAGCATTGTCCTCAAAAGGAGACAACTGCAACTAGATTAGGTACAATTTTTATGCAGTTGAGGCTCTCAGTAGGCCCCGTCGGAGCTGCGGGTTGTTCGAAAGAGATACCTACAGTGGCCTCGACATAAAGAGCTAAGAAGGACTTTAGATGATTTCCCACCATCTAAAAAAGAAAAGGCTCTCAGCAGACGTAGCAGCAGAGCCAGCTGCGATTCTTCTATTTTTAAACAGAAAATTCAAAATAAACCGAACTGCATGTTCTTCACAAATAACAAAAGCTTAAAATATACTGCCAAGTACTTATTTACATTCAAGTAACAAATTAAACTGAACAAAAATATCTTTAGCAGCTTTTTTGCAACAGCTGTTTTGGGACTGCCATAAACCACCGAATGTTTTGTATTATACTTTATCGTAGAACATAACAGTTTATTTCGTAGACTTGGCGATAAAAGAAACGTTCGCATTTTAAGCAATAAAGTTCAGTAAAGATGTTGAGAATTTGCATTTAAGATTTTACTTATTTTGGTGGAGTAATTTTAAATTCAAGACACGCAGGTTGAAAACAATGCTTTTGTCTAAAGATTCCCCGACAAAAAGAAACTGGGCAGTGCGATATAGCAATTTTGGAGGTATTTCATTTTGAGGTATTCAGGTAGACTCAGGGTATACTTTTTTGTTTTGTCAAGCAGTAATGATCATAACCCGCGATCATGGCGCTTGCAACAGCGTCGAAATATCGGGAACTCAAAACAAATAATAATCACGGAAGATATCCCTTACGTGACATTTTAAATATTTTAAAACATTATTTTCTGAATCAGCACCCGACTGATCTTTAAAAAAACATTGCATTATTTTTACGCAACTTTAACCTGATTCCTAATTTCTTTCGGCACAAGTTAGCAGATAATATGCATACAAGAATAATTGATGTCACATAAATCCAATCCTATGACAGTCGTTTTAGTAAACGTAACGCGTTTCAAACAATTTCCAGTATTCTATGTCCTTTCGTAATTGAAATACCCACTCATATAACTTTGATACCAAAATCCCAATCAAAATACCTGCCTAGAATCCTATTATTCTACTATGTATCGGTAAAGCGATACGGGATCTCGATAACGAAGCACACTCAATAAAGCAATTATCTAGGTAACCTAACTAAACTAGGTGCTAGAATATTCTGGAGCACTGGAATTGTCTCTGATAACACTGTTAGTATAACTTAATGATAACGTTCTAACAATTATTGCGTTTTGGAATGTAGGCAATTGCTAGTAATTCGTACTACTGGCTTTATAAATATTTCAGATAATTTAATTTTAAGTTTATGACTGCCTCGTTGGTCTAGTGAGCACAACGACTGAGCCACGATGATCTGGAAATTCCGGGCCGGCAACAATTATTTATTGTTGGGTTTTCCTATCAAGAATTTGTCCCCTATTATATGGAACGTAAATAGAACTGATGGAGTGTTGGTGTACTAGGTACGTACACCTCTAGCTAACAAGGAAGAGGCTAGCTTCGAGGTTTTCAGTCGTAATGTTATTAATAGTTTAAAAGAGGCTCCATTACCGCATTATATCTGAGGTTTAAGAATTTTGGTAAATATCGTTTCATGATTGTGTATCGACTAGAATTTCATGAAAACTTCAATTTTCTAGCTTTTTCTATAACCACAAAATACCCCAGAAACATAATTACTCACTTAATACCCTAGTATAACCCGATGAATATTCACTCACAATCGACTCAGCCAATACGAGGCGCTCAAACAAACGCGAGTGCAATAGAGCTGCCTCGTTATGATCTCATTCGGATAATGGACGCCACTCGATGCATTCCGATGATTGAGTTGTAAATATGGGTACTGCAATTAGGCCGTCTCTTACCGTGCGCATACATCGGCCATTTTCTATTGTAACCCATTCAAAATCCAGTCAAAATTATAGTCTTCATATCGAAAGCAGCAGTTTTATTTAGTCGAGACCACCACAGCATCACAACTGGAGCTTGACACTCAAACAGTGGTATTTCGTATTACATACGAAACTTAGTATTTTTCCTAAAAACAAACATTGTGTAGTTTTCGTAGGACATTTCTTTTGTACCATAGTTTTAAGATTGAGATACTTTCAGCTTCCTCATTGGTCATAGGTATCTTAAAAACTCCTTTAGTTTTTAACTTCATCTTTCAACCCAGTTATCAAATCAACAAAAAAAACAACAATGAAATGAATTACAAAAACATAAACACTAACATTGCCTTATTCAAAACGAAACATAAATCTATTCAAAACACATGCACATCGCAGTACATTACTCTGCAACATACACACATAGTCTAGAATATTCCGTACTTGAGTAGGTACATCTGGAACACTCAGTATAAATATCAACATAGCACGGCTTTCTGTTTGCTTTGAAACGTTTCCAGACTTGTTATAAGTTATAACAGAACCTTCATGGGTAATTAAAAAGTGTTTTGAACGGCTTAATGTTAAAATTATAAAGTTGCAGCGTGTTTTTAAACTTAACGCTATCTTTCTTTGAAGCTAAACAACCTGACAAAATAAGGTCATTATTTTATTTGAAGAATACTCTATCCGATCACTAAAACTGATCAAAGCATTGAATTGTTCGCTCATACCCAGTTACTTGCAGGATGCATCATAAGTAGACCCATATAGGGGTCAAGTAATTAACCAACTACAAGTCTTATAATGAGGGCATCTAGGGAAAATTATATCATCTACAGCCCAACTTCACCCTCTACTCGGTATTGTCCTCTCTTCGTTTGCGCCAACCTTCACGCACCTGAGCTAGCCTCATCCAGATTTTAACCACGATGGCACCTGGCAAGACGCGGTGATGGCAAATGGAGCTGTGAACGACTGGCGTCCAAGGAATGGATTAAGAAGTGCTGATCGTCCAGCTGCGAGATGGGCAAACGACATTGTGCGGAGACGAGCGGGGAGGAGACGTCCGGAAATCGACCAATTACATTAGTTAAAATTTACACCTTGTCTTTCGCCCTTCCTGTGATTCCTTCGAATTTGGCACAATCTCCCCTCCGTTCTGCTCTTCTTCGCTTTGCTGGAAATCGGCCTTACAGCGCGGGCAAAAAAAGCCGTATTCACGCAAAGCACCCACGGTTCCCTAATTAGGCTCATATATTTATCTAAGTGCGCCTCTGTTTATTAGCTGGATACCGACATAGATATCCATTTAGGACGCAGGCAATTCCGTGTGGTATGCCCCTAATGAAATTCGCTAGACCAAAGGCAGACTTTGTTGAATGTGGAGAGTATGTGCCTAATTTTCGAAACAAATATTTGTGGATCGTAAACATAGAATGTATTTATGGTATCTGTGTTAATATAGTGTCAATGGCCCGACATGTAGCGGGAAGATGCATGATCGGATAGCTTGAAAACTTAAGTATTGGACTCGACAACTACGTGATATATAAGTTATGTCATAATCATGATAATGACCAAAAAATTTAAAATTATTTTCCCGCTTTTGAAATAGACTGAAATCGTCACTTTTTTTGTGACAAACTCTCAATATTGTTTTGTTCAATTTTTATTAGGCTTCCGTTTCAGATTCGTCATGTCTGTCTGTGCGTCCGTCGGTCCGTCCGTATGCCACTGCCACTTTATTCTGCAACTATTAAGACTACACAGTTGTAACTTGGTTAGTAGTTGTATTCTGTAAAACGTTTTATGATTTATATACAAAAATAAATGGGTCTCCCCTTATATGGAACTGAAACTAAAAAAAAAAAATATCAAACCTATACGCGCTTCCCTACGATGATGGTATGGAGCCCTCAAAATAACAGCTTTTTCCAGCTCTTGTTAGCTGATGTTACAAGGAGTCACTAAGGTTACTTTTATAAGAAAAAATATTAGGTACCAGTGCAATTATTAAATCCATGAAATTGTTTACGAAATTCGATTCAAATATAATAATTTCACGCAGACAAAAAACAGACAAACAGACCTAATCAAAGACCCAATCACTAGGAATCTAATCCATTCACAAAGCAAGGAAATACACTCACTAATTTGCTAACTCAACCCGCATTAGACCACTGCAACCAAAATTCTATGCAAAATCTAATCCCACTCAGATTCACCTTCACCATCCAATTTGCACAATTTGTATTCTAAAAGCAGATAATTGGCTACATTCGTACCTAGCGCTGCAATTAGGGAGGGGAACAAATGGGGCATTAAATGCATTTGTACTAACCGCTGGCTTGCAAAGCTGTTGGGGACTTTGGAAGTTAGTATTTTGCTTTCGAAGTGGTTGGGTGTGAGAGCTTTGGAATAGGCTTTTTAGGCTATTTGCTTAGTTATTATCATTTAATTTTGTGTAGACAGATAGACAGTCGTCATCAGCATCTTTCTGCCTTTGTCCTATTCTGTTTTTTTCTTCAATACTAACTAACTAACACTGTCGCGACGTAACGCGAATGTAAATAGAATAATTGTAAATATGTAACAGAAATGATATGGCAATACCAATGATTGAACCATTAGTCGAATTAGTATCAGCACAACGAGATGTCGAACTCTATGATGAAGAATGAATGTTTGTCTATGGTAAGTTCACTCCTGAACGAAACGCTTTAGAGTCGTCCATTTTGTTGGTGTCTCTGGAGGTACCTGGACCTGGTGAACAAGTTGTAACAAAGCTAAGTATATAGGCTAAGTACTAAGTAGAAATAATGCCAAGTATGTAGATTTATGTAGAAGTAAATCTAAGTAGCCATAGTTGCTAAAGCGTAGAGTTGTTAGCTGGTGCTTGTAGATATGACGCTGTAATTATAGAGTCTGCGCTGAGCCGTCACGTGGCCACGGGGTGAGCACGTGGCGGCAACGCGAGACTAGCTTGTGCCTAGAGCCTGCATGTGCATACTCAGTTCCCTAGACATAATCTAAGGAGAGTTCCATAGAGGGGTGCGTTACGGGTGACGGCAGTCGCAGTGTAACGCGCCTACAATACATCAGTAGGGAGAAGATTTATCCCGCCATACTGATCAATGAGAGGGCTAACGTAATTGCCGTAAAGAGAGAGTTACGAAAGGTAGAAGAATGCGAGGGTCGATTGATAGAAGGTCTGACCTTAGCAACCGCCTAGAGTAAGAGAGGCAGCAGAGTGTGATGGTCGACTTATAAGGTCTGGACCTGAGCAACTGCCTAGAGTTGGGAATGTATGATCTGATCATACAATATGATGGTGCATGAGTATGTCATTAATGCTTTGTTATATTTACAGCCTGGAAGAGGTAGCATAGTCATGGACTGCATCCGCAGCCCTGACGTTACTCCCTCCCCGCCCGTGGTACAGAAGTAGTTAGTATCAACGGGCATTACCACCTATAGATGGTGAACTGCAGCGGTCATCGGCTAGCGGCAAGGCAGTAAGGCGAGGCAGGCAGGTGCAGAGAGCTGTGGAAGGAGGTGAACTACGGACGAGGAAAGCGAGGTACGATACTCAAAGTATATTACCATGATGATCATAAATAATGATATTCGTACGCCTGCTTATGTAAGCGAGCCCAAGGCACATCTATATTACATACCCCATATGACTTACATATTAGAGCAGAGCCAATACGACAAACACGTCACGGCATCACACATGCATGACTGCATCAGCGAGTGGAGTTCGCATAGCTGAATTTTGGGCTAAAACGATTTAACAGAAATTTGCCATCGACACGCTAAGAAGAAGATCACACATAGTGTTAGTTAACCCTAGAAAGATAACCATACCACGGCTTACGTTAAAGATAACCATACGCTTCAGAGGCGCACCTTTTTATAATACGTTTTTTTAATTGATTTAATAAAAAATATTTATAATTTATGATTTTGTGTTAAAAGTTATAATATAAACTATAAAAATTAAATACATTTTTATCTTATTTGTTTATTAAAAATAATTTATAACTAAATGAGTAGACCTCTACAAAAAAGTAACGAAAATAAACAGCCGTATGCTTCAGGAACAAAAACACTTCTAATCATCTTATAACAATTACGTTTTTTTTCACAAGCTATTTGACTACAATATAATAAGTATAAAAAAATATCTCTCATCAAAAAAATAAATTTCAAAGATAGTCATGGAAAACGTCATTTTTTTTTTGCACTTAGTGCAGGTCAGAAGGCGCTGAAATTTTCAGGACGAACAAATTCTGTTCGTTTTGTTTATTTTCCAGTTGCTCTACATTTTGGCTGTCGACAAACTCGTTTTCGAAGGCACTTTGGACATCTTCCATTCGCTCTGGTGATTTTCCGATTCACTGTCAATTTGCAGAAGCTCATCAGAGTGTTTTCTTCTTCTTCACCTAGTAAAGCGCATATTTCATTTTCTACCAACGTTCTCCTATGTGCCACGATATATACGTAATAAATTGTTCCTAAAAACAAACAAAAACTATTTACAAAAACGCTTTACATCACTAAAACTACAATATTAATTCATTCTTAAAAGTTTCACAAAAGATAACCATACGCCTCGCGAGCGCACAGACTCATCATATAAACAAAACTGTAGTACTTACAGCATGAAAACAGCCATCCCGTGAAGGGGCTAACCGACGACTGAGTTGGCTGAGAAGGACAAACAAATACACGCGTCGGATAAAAAACGACAGCAATATGTTTCTAGCTCAGGCGCCTCTGCGACGTAGGTTATCTTTCTAGGGTTAAGGAACCCATAAGTAATATCCAAAAAGGTTATTATAACTAACGCACTCAGAGAGCTTTAATGTTTACTTAGGCCATCACTTAGAAAAGATTTTGAGAGTTTTGTCATTCAAAAGTATGTCAAACCTTTACTAAAAGACGGCTAAAGTAATTATCACTACATAGTATAAAACAAAGTCGCTTTCTCTGTCCCTATGTCCCTTTGTATGCTTAAATCTTTAAAACTACGCAACGTATTTTGATGCGGGTTCAAGAGGAAGGTTTTAATACCTTTTTTGTACCCGTGCGAAGCCGGGGCGGGTCACTAGTTAAATATATCTGAGTACCGCAGTTAGAGCTATAGTTTTAAGTTGGGCCAATAACAATGTTCTAACATTTAATCTACAGCAACTGCTGCATTTAAAACTAGATAAATCAATTGCGATTAAAGTGGAAATAACATAACATTTTTTATTTACACACATCAACACGGTCTAGGGATATTTCATACTCAATTAAATAACTCGAAAAGTACTGGCCGCATTGGAATCTTTAATA
The DNA here is from genome assembly GCA_949316265.1 of Diarsia mendica. NCBI lineage: Eukaryota > Metazoa > Arthropoda > Insecta > Lepidoptera > Noctuidae > Diarsia > Diarsia mendica. The sequence continues at coordinate 5,884,091 of OX438899.1, read as the reverse complement.
CACCGATTTGTTTGTAATTTATCTCAGACTAATTCCAAATTCAAATTTTTGAAAATTCTTTTGTTTCGGTGGCATAAAAATGTCTGAGAGGGAATTTTCATTTGTGCGAAATTTAAAAAACAATACGAATTACGTTTAGTTACAGTTTTTTTTCATTTTTAAACGTAAGATAAAGTTAAAATTGAGGTATTGTAGCCATGCAACGCCGACATTTGACGAGGGCGGAGATGTTACGAGCTGTGGGAATGCTGGAAGTTGGATCTGTTCAGCGTAATGTTGCTGAGGCCATAGGGACCCATCAAAATGTAATTTCAAGATTGTGGACACGCTATCGTGCCACAGGTGAAGTAGCGGAGAGGCACCGGGGGCCAAGTCGCATCACTACCCCCAGACAAGACCGATTTTTGCAAATTACTGCGCGAGCTCAACCAAATGCAACGGCGACTCAATTGGTCCAAAGGCTGCGAGTGGAACACCAAGTGCTTGTGAGTGACCAAACTGTAAGAAGGCGACTGCATGAAAGCAATCTACGCTCTCGTAGACCACTCCGGGTCCCACCTTTACGGAGAGGCAATCGTGGACGACGATTAGAATGGGTTCGGAACCACGTGGACTAGGGCCGTGCAGAGCAATGGTAGAATGTGCTGTTTACGGATGAATCCAGGTTCGGCTTCCATCCAGATTCACGAAGGACGCGTGTTTGGCGAGTTCCTGGACGATGGAGCCGTCTCCAGAACCCTCAGGAAGTTCACCCATACCAAGGAGGAACAATTATGGTTTGGGCAGGAATTCGTCTTGGAGGACGGACGGATCACGTTTGGGTGCGGGGCAATATGACGGCAGAACGATACGTCCAACAGGTGCTGGGGCCCGTAATCTTGCCTCACAGAACACAAATGGGGCAAGATTTCCTGCTCATGCACGACAATGCCCGGGCACACACGGCGAGAACGGTAGCAGCTTGGTTACATACACATAATGTTAGGGCCTTAGACTGGCCTGCTCAATCGCCAGATCTAAATCCCATTGAGCATGCGTGGGATATGCTGTAAAGAAGAGCTCTGAAGGAAGTTCCTGAAAATTTGGCTACAGAAGATCAACTTTTTGAGCACCTCAGAAGGACATGGGACAATATTCCGCAGCAAGACATTGACAACCTTGTTCTGAGCATGCCGAATCGTTGCCGATGTGTTATGAACATCATGGGCGCTTTCTCAGACTACTAACTTCAAGTTTATAAACACAAATTAAATGATTTTTCTATTTTTTTCAGTTTTTACTCACAAATTAAAAGTTAATTCATATACGGTTTCCGTCTATGCTTCATTTTTTTTCCATAAAATCCTGAAATTTTAATCAGTACCTTAACCATTATTAAAAAATGGTAGAATATTAAATAACGTATATTTTAAATATATACATGTCATATAAATAATTAACACATTGATAGTAATTCGCTTTTTTAAAAATATCCCTAGACCGTGTTGATGTGTGTATTTTTTTACTAGCCTATCTTGTCCCACTGCTGGGCAAAGGCCTCTCCCATTTCCTTCCATCTTTCCCGATGTTTTGCCTTCTCTAGCCAATCTGTAAGGAATGTGTCCAAATCGTCACGCCAGCGTTAAACATAACATAACGCCTGTAATCCCCGAAAGGTATGGCAAAAGTACTGTACCTAAAAGCACACCCACATTTCGCAGTCATGTTTAAGTTCCATGTGGTGCATCTAATAGGTGGAAAGCTTATTGCCATCAATCGGACACAGATCCAGACTCCGTTGCTGCCACTGAGAAATTCCTGATGGAAAAACCCAATAACACTTTGCCCGACCCGAGAATCGAACCCAGGGTGTAATACTCAGTATAGTCGTGCTTGCGACCACTAGACTAACGAGGCGGTCAAATGGAAATTTCCAAATTATTTTTTTCTGAAAAAAAAATCTTGACAACACCCAACTCACACTAGGTACATGAAATCCATCGAAGAGTAGTGAATGGGACAAGCCCGCCATACTATTCCCAAACCATTGTAACTCCTGTTACCGGAATCAACAGTGGCGACCACAAGAAAAGCGCCGAGACAATGAAGCTCGACGAAGTCCCAGAGAAGCGATTTAACTGTCTTGGATCCCGCATCGAACCAGAAGGTGACGCGATAGATTCGATCTCGCAGGAGATGGCGGGTCGAGCTGGACAAAACCAACGACCAGTGGTCCACATTTGTCCTGGATCGCAAAATTTGGAAGTATTTGCCCAGCAGTGGGAAGACACAGGCTAACAGTAACAGTAACCTACTTATTTCTCAAACTAAATTCACCCAAATAAACAAACCAACGGAAACCTTGAACCTAATTCCAGATTAATTCCGAAACAATGCGATGCATTAGGCTCTACCCACGCATCCGCTGAGCTTCAATAATATCCAAATGTCGGAAATAGGGAAATAGACAATAGAAACGCTAACAAGCACATTATTGGTTTACATTTGTGTTGTTTGAAATATCAATTATACGTACTAATAGACCTACTATGAATGCAAAAGTAACTCGGATTGTCTGATACATATTAAACAGATTTTAATGAAATGTATTTCATTAATCTGAGGTAAAAAGTCATCTCGTTGGGGATGCGGGTTGTTCGAAAGAGATACTGCGGGCTCGGTACAAAGGGCTAAGAAGCAACATGGGTGCAACTACAGTACTTTCACAAGTTATTATCCCTAGTGAATGGTTCCTGTAATGGTCTAATTGAAATAAATACCTACTTTGAGTTTGAGTTTATGACCTGTATTAAGACATAAGATACTTGTCAATCGCGGTAGTACAATCTCGTGGAAGTAATGTCGACCTCAGTACGGGCGTAGCCGTGGGAAAATCTTGTATGTTGTTTAATTATGTATTATAGTCCTCAATAATAATGACACGATCAATATACGGTCAATGAGGTGCCTACAGAAGTTGGACGATAAATAGTTACCTACTTCCGTCTCGATCTAAGTGGAGTTTACAGAAATAATTTATGAAGTAATAGGTCTACGTAGTAACTAGGTGTCGATATATATAGGCTATTAATATATAGAAAGGTCATGTATAAATCAGATAGGTATTTTAATTTTAATACTAGCGGCCCACTCCAGCTTGGCCCATTTTTTACAACTTCAACAACAAATTATCTAAGTTTTTAAACAATTCCTATTTATGTTTAAGACATTTTATTTACTGCACACATAACCCTGAAAGAGTAAATTCTTAAAATGTTGTAGAAAACAGCATCAAAATTAATAACAAAAAGGAGAAAAATACTTCACTTTATGTACATATTAAATAAAGTCAGGTTTCATCCCGGCCCTGAAAGCCCCACGACCCATCTAAAGTACAAATTAATTTCGAACAAAAACATTTTACTCGAGTTTCTTATGTTATTATTAATTATACGAACACTTCCTACAAATCTTGTCTCGATTAAACCAAAGTGTGATAAAAACCATAAAGGCTATATTCATGAACGCCCTCCACATTATTTCAATGTACAGTCAGCATCAGAAGTAGCTGATCATTTCGGAATTTTAATTCTTTTATGTACAGTCCTGTACATAAAAGAATTCTTAATTAATTAATTACATAAAGAATCTGGCTATTATTTTTATGTTTCTGAAGGTTATTCGTTGAAATAGTCCTTACACTCCAATAACATGTAGTAACGAGTAATATCTAACAAGCTTTTATTAAAAAAACAGCTTCGAAACTTTGAGTACTTAATGTATATACTTCTGATGCTGACTGTACTAAGGCTCACAAGAACCTACCCACTAATTAAAGATAAGAGCAGCGCTAAATATCAACACAGTATCATTATGATAGAGAAACCTAATATATTTGAGACTGGCCTAAGTCAACTTTACCTGGGCCTAAACGTACTTCTCATTAGCAAGAAGGTATCTGATGGGACAAGGGACAATAGTGTAGAATTACCACTAAAGACAATTTTGGTACTTATTTAGTGGGCACAATAGACGATAATGGCGAAGCAATGGCGATTTGATTACTAAGTAATCTAGTGTCAGATTGTGATCTGACATTTTGGAAAAGTTGAAGAGCAGAAGTAAAGAGGGTGTAAAGGACAGCCCTCTGCAGACTATGGAGTGGATTCAGTAGATATATCATACTATAATAGGTGTTGCCAGCTGCTTCGCCCGCTACAACTCGAAATTATCCCACGGGAAGATAAAATCGGGATAAAAACTATCCTATGTGTTAATCCAGGTTATAAACTATCTGTGATTTCCTCATAGTTAATGTATCGTTACCGTGGGGAAACGCACGGAGCGAACGGCAAGTGCGACGAGTTTGATGAACTGGGTAACAGCAGGAAGCGAACAGGTGAATATCACGCGTCGCTCGTTAGAGTATTTTAATATCCATTGTTGGTTTCTTTCATTTTAGCCGTATTATTTACATAAAAGTAGTGCTAAGTAAAAATAATGTAATTTTACATTAAGGCGGGGTTACCCCGATAAACGTCGTCAACAATAGCGTTTTACTCGTACATGGAACGGATTTAAATTTTGAAAAAAATGTATTACATAGTTGACTCTTCGATCATGATAATATGTCGGGCATGCGATACACGATTACTTACACTTCACTGCATCCAATTAAATCGCAAAGACATGTCCAAATGATGACTAAATAATCGTTTTACTTGAGTTATATTAGGCTTTGAAAAATAAAACTTATATCATAATAAAGGTCGTAAAAAATGTGTATTATCTCGGGTCACATAATGTATAATTTCTTTATCATTTTTCTCCAAGAGAGAAAAAACAGTCTAGGCATTATATCGCTCGCGCGGCAGGGCGGGGGGTGAGGTCGTGCGTACATAAAAACAAAGTAGTGCAACCTCGCCTTAATATAAAGGAATAGTACAGTCGCCCACAAAAGTGCATGGATACCTTAGGGCCTATTTTTCTGTGAAGGTAGAAATCAAATTTTCGAAAATAATTAATAGATGGCGTTTGGTTTCTGCACAACTGTGATATTAAACTCTTCAATCCCCAGTGTCACTTGTAGGTGGCATAAGTTTTATTTCTGTTTCTACCTCACAGCAATTTTATTTGTAATTCCTACTTATATAATAATAAGAAATTAAACCTTTAAAGTTTTTACTTTCCGCAATGACAATATCCGGATTACCCGGTGTCACCTGTAGGTGAAATAAAAAGGAGGTAGATTTTTATAACTTAGTCTTAACTAAATGTAAACTATTCTGTTGAGATATAGAAAAAAATGAACTTTGACTTGGGAATAGGTTAGGTAAGTAAGAAGTTAGGAAACACGTATTAGGTTGGATTAAGTGAGAAGTTAAATGATAATAAAAAAAAATACGAAAGAAACCATAAGGAATGTTTTCATTAAGCTAATAAGTGCGCATAGCATTCAAAAATATAATATTCGAGTTAGTAGTCAGTTAGAAACAGGGATGAATGGAGACAAACAAAAAGACACACAAATTTTAGAGGTTTATTTCTTACAGTTTATTATTCAAAAACAGACATTTATTATCGTTCAACATTATTATAATATATAAAACTTCTTATTGAGGCCATAGCTTAAGTATTCGTTTCCAAAATCGGAAAGAGGATTGAAGCTTTTGTAACCTCAACAAAGACAAACAGGAGACCGGATTATTTTATCACAAAAGTGAAAAGTTAAATTAAATGAATTAAATAGGTAGGATAACAGCTATACAATTGCACAAAAACATACGAAAAGGTTCTTATGTAATGTGAAAAAATATATATTTTTGTTTGACTTTTTTTAGTTATTAAAAATACGTAAGTCATGTAATAGGTTATAATAACCCGGTCTCCAGTTAATATAAATAATAAGTACTAAAGTTAAGTAATATTATTTTTAAGTATTATGAAATTTATGTCCTGGGTCGGCAACACTTATCTATCCCCACACGTTCACTGCAATATGACCAGCATATTGGACACACATAACCACTTGTTTATCACGTAATATTTCTACACCACAAACATAAGCGTCCGTGTTCACTGGACTTAAAAGTTTTTTCATCTGTGAAGATGAAAAAACATTACTCAAATCAAAGTTATCATGATCCAAAGCGAACTGTAATCTTGTCCTTTAGGTTTTCTGTGGGCCAGGGTTTCACAACATGCCTCCTATATTGCAGCTCTTCACTTATAAGGGCACGACGGGCATTGTCAACACTTGAGTCATATAAAGCAGCATAGTCGGTCATCGGCAGGAATCCATTTTCTTCATACTCTCATAACACGATTTGACGCTGTAATGTGTTTATGAGCCGTGGTCTATTATTTCTTTGATGGTGTTGCAAAGAACCCTCGTCTTCAATAGAACAACTGTTTTTCTCTGCAACAATAATTATAACAGAAATATATAATACGCAATAATGATTATTTATTAAGTAGTATAGTCGTAACTAAAACATTTTTTTTTCTTATAAAAATTTTGAAATCTAAACTACTTACGTTAACAATAAGATAAGTCAGTCGACAAGTTTCGAGTGTCGATAAGTTTTTGCCTTGATTTTGCAAATCAGTTATTTGAGCTCTTGTAACGAAAACAATATTACAACGCGTACTCATTTTGATGAAATAAGTTAATTCACCTAAATTAAAATAAAACTGAGCTAAACACACTCGAATTAGGTAATCGAAACAAACTTAGTGAACAATCAATTGAGCTTAGTCATAACTCATATAAATCTTCAATCTAATTATTTCTACTACCTACAAATTTATTTATGAATTCATATTCGACCTACCCTCAAGTTTGAAAACTAAAACATAGATAATTAAAATCAGATAGTTATAAAATGATAATAATATTCAATTTTAAACAAACATAGTAGGTAGTTAGGAATAAATTTATATAATAGAAATAATTGATTATAAATTATTTGAATGTTTAAACAGAAAAAAGAAACTACATGAACATTTTATACAGCGTGAGCGCCCTCTAGTTAGTGTAGCATCAACAATATAATCAATGTTGCTAATCGAGTACTTATTTACGCCAGGTGGCGTCATTTCTTGCTTCACGCGGTATTTTTTCTGAACTTCCCATGCATTATTGTAGGCGATGGTACATAATTTCCCAAGCCAGTCGTTTTATAATACCTACAGATTTGTAAGTTGATTTTGAAGTAGGTCTGAGAGGTTCATTAATAGTTACCCTCTTCATTATTATAGATACGGGTATAGGTAGCAGTCGCTGTTGACCCTATTAGTCTTAAACCAAGATCAACAATATCGTAATTTATTCCATAAGTTCCTTAATTGACCGATCAATCAGTTTACTAACCACATCGCCACGACCACTTAGGTACTGTTTTAATTACAGATTTTGATTTATTGCTGACTGCCTCGTTAGTGTAGGGGCCGCTAAGTTGGCAGCGTGAGGTTCTGAGTTCGATTTCCAGATCTGTAGTAGGTATTAGGTTAAGTAATATTTGGTTTTTCCAGAACAGTTTTAACAGGAATTTCTCACTAGCAGCCACGGAGTCTAGCTTGTGGGACATAGGACTTAAACATAACCACGGAAATGTAGGTGTCCTATTAGGTACACCTTTGCCTAATCCTTCGGGGATTACAGCTATGATGTTATTTATGACTTTTCTGAAATACGAAATCACTCAATGATTGGATTTTGAGTTAGATGAATGCCTACAGATTCATCAGTGTTCGAATTTCACCCATCCTGTAATCAGATAAAGCCGAAATGCCGGAATCCGACATTTTGAATGATTAGTTCCCTAATTCGACTTTAAATAGATGCTAATTTCGAACTTCCAATGTCAATTTCGGCTTTTGAGTGATCGCTAAAGCCGATGCTGTTCTCTTGCGAAAATTGATTGAGTTATTCAGTTTTGTACTAAAACTAAAAATAACTACACTTAAAGGGGTTTGAACTTTTTTGTTTGAAAGCTGGCATATCGACCAACCGCCATTTTGTTTTTTTTTTAGAAATCACGGCACACGATGAAAGGAGATGTTCCAGAAATGTATGGAGCCTGGGCCAGCACCATGTACAATATATGTAAATATCGCTATAAAATACAGTAATCGTTTTTTATTATTAATTTCTTTTAATTTCACTTCATTGTCATGTTCCTTTAAATTATCTCGGTCGAGGAAAGCAACACTGTAACCTAAAATTAAACATGGCGGACTCTAACAGCAGTATGCTATAAATGTCATTTTGACAATGACATTTCATTGACGTGTATCGTAAATCGTAATATCTGCGTTAAAAAAAAAAACAATAAGAATTTCGAAAATCTTGGGCTTCGGTTTCAATGAAATAAGACTACAGGATATTCGGTCAGTGGGTCGTCTTAGGGGCCGACTGCGGCAGCGCATCTTCTATCACCTATTCGAGTAGTTGGAGATTGGATATATCAGTGTCAAGAGAAGCAAGAAACGAAGACTTGAACGTTATTTTCTTT